>CAWUFW010006426.1:0-600000 GCA_963921515.1 Calotriton arnoldi | reverse complement strand
AGTGGGGCTAAGAGCCGACCCCTGGGGCACACCACAGGGGAGACGGAAATACCTGGAACTTTCCCATCTCTACCCGACGTTGTCTATCTTTGAGGAACGAGCTCAATAATGCTAGAGCAGTGTTCCTGAAACCAAGCGAGTGTAGCCTTTTGATGAGAATTGCGTGGTGAACTGTATCGAAGGCGGCTGAGAGATCTAATAATATCAGTACTGCTCTACCTCTCTTGTCAACCGCCCTTTTTAGTTCCTCCCACGCTGCTACCAGAGCTGATTCAGTACTATGGTTTGCTCAGAAGCCATACTGGAATGAATCAAGCAATTGGTTACCATCTAAGAAAGTGAATATTTACTCGTTCATTGCCCTTTCTAGTATCTTGGCTGGAAAGGGTAAGCGAGATATGGGTCTGTAGCTTTCCACCTTTTTTGGATTCAGAGAGGGTTTTTTCATCAACGGAAGGATAGAAGTATTTCTCCATTTACTCAGAAAGAGCCCAGAGAACAAAACCTCATTCAATAGGTCCATGAGAGGTCCCGCCACCACACTGGCCACTGAGTTGATTGCCTGAGAAGGACAGGGGTCCGAGGGGGTACCAGATTTGAATAAGCTAATAAGATTTAGGGGCTCATTATGACGGCGGAAGGACCGGCGGTGGCGGTCCTTCCGCCATCACACAGGAAATTCCCACCGCCAAATTAGGATGGCGGTGGGAATCCCAATGTGTCCGCGGCAGACGGAAAGTCCGTCCGCCACGGTTCCACAAGGCGGTCCTTTTACGCCCGCCTTGCGGAACCAGGACACAGGGCTGCATTGTGGCGGTGCCTCGCAGGCACCGCCATAGGGATTACGGAATCCCTTTCCGCCTGTCTTTTTGCGGCGATCATCCCACCACAAAAAGACAGGCAGAGGCTGGATTCGGGGGCCTGTTGCGGGCCCCCTCTCTGTGTGTGGGGGGGTGCACTGGGGGGCGTACCCATGGTACCCCCCAGCATTTCCATGCACCAAGTGGCAGGCACTGCGTGGTGCCTGCCACGTGGTGCAGGGAAATACAGTGCAAGCACTTTTAACATTGCGTACGGTGCTGCAGCCAGCAGCACTGTCCGCAATGTTAAAAGCCCAGGATGTGCCCGCCAGTATGTGTGGTGGGACAGCCGCACGTCTGGCGGGCGGTCCCAGCACCACAACGATGGCGGCATCGTAATGAGCCCCTTAGTCTTTTTTCTTTAGTAAGCAAAGAGAACCTTTCAAAGTGAGGTAGGTCCTGAGATGGTGAAGAAGGCGATGTAGTGGCAGGTCCAGGTGAGCTGTGAGATGTGGTTGTACTTGACTCTGTCACTGGACATAAAAAAAGGGATTGAGTGTGTGTCCTGCCATGTGGGTGGGGTCGCTGAAAAGTTGCTTGAGGCTGTTATTGCTCATGCTTTCTAGGATGTTGGTTGTGATGGTGTTGCAGGGGTCATCAGTGTGGAAGTTAAGATCCCCAAGGAAGATGTAGTGCTCGGAGTCGATGGCGATCGGGGCGATGTGGTCAGGGATGGTGTTGCAGAAGCTGGGGAATAGTCCTGGTGGTCTATTGGCGAGGGTGACTCTGATGGTGCTTTTTACATCTGTGTGAAGTTGAAAGTTGAGATGCTCCATTTTCGGGGACGAGTTGTCTGAGGAGGTCATGCAGCACATAGTGCCCTTGTAGATGATGGTAATTCTACATCCGTGTTTGTTGGTTTGGTCCCAGTGTGTGATCTTGTAGCCTTCGGGGGTGGCAATGGCGTTGTCCGGGGTGGAGGTGGGGTTCAGCAAGGTCTCTGTGAGGAATATGACATCCGGCATTAGGGATGATGAGACTGTGCCCAAGATCTCTGTGGATTGTTTGCCGAGTGATCGTGCGTTGAGTAGAATGACTGGAGTTGTAGTGTGGCAGTCTGGGTTGGCGTAGTGGGCGCAGTCATGTTTGCAGTGTCTCTGGCGTTGTTATTGCTTCGGTGTTGCAGGTGAAGCTACAATGCTGGCAGGAGAACGGTGGTGTGTGGAGATGTACAGTAGCAGTTCTTTTGTCAATGCACCCGAGATCCAGGGCTTGGAGGTCTGCAGTGGTGTAGCTGTGCGGGGTGTAAGAACCAGGGTTCCTCCTGGGGCTGGGTGCGGTCCAGTCGCTGAAGGGTGCAGACAAGGTTGCCTTTGGCACACCTTCAGTGTGCCCGCTGCACACGTACAGGCATGCTGACTCCATAAGATGTCCCGGGAGGTGGTGGGCTAGCAGGATGCGGGAGGTGGGAGGGCATGGAGTGGAAGAATGGCAGGAGCAAACACAAACAACAGCAGAATACAGGGAGTCCAAAGCAATTGGACTATGGCAGTCCCAGATACAGGTGATTAACTGGCAGCAGTGACGGGAGTGGCACGCTGACCCAAGAGGTCAGGGCTACTCACAGGAGCTGTGCTGCGGCCTCAATAAAAAGTCCTGGGGGATGGAAGGAGCTAGCAGGAGGTGGGAGGGCATAGAGCAAGAGAACGGCAGGAGCAAACACAAATAAACAGCAGTATACTGGGAGTTCAAAGCAATTACACTATGGCAGTCCCAGATACCGGTGATTGGCCGGTAGCAGTGGGGGGGGGGGCGGCACGCTCACTCAAGAGGTGGGGACTACTCACAGGAGCCAAGTTGCGGCCTCCAAAAGAGGTCCTAGGAGGTGGGAGGGACTAGCAGGAGGCGGCAGGACCCAGACCCAGCTCTCCCAATGCTGCTGCACCGCTCTGCTTCCATCCCATCTCTGAGTGCTTTCTCCTGCTTTTGCCTCATTTTCTACTGCTTTCTCCTTCCTTTGCTCAATGTTTCTGAGTGCTTTCTCCTGTTTACCCTAATTCTTAGTGCTTTCTCCTTCCTTTTCTCCATTTTTCTCAGTGCTTTCTCCTGCTTGCGACTCATTTTTTAATGCTTTCTCCTCCCTTTCCCCATCTTTCTGAGTGCTTTCTCCTGCTTTTGCTTCGTCTTTACTGCTTTCTCCTTCTTCTCCCCTTGTTTTACTGAGTTGTTTTTCCTGTTTTTCTTTCATTTTTTTGCTAGCATGGCTGTTTGAATGAACAGACCACTGCGAAGCAGCTAGCTACTCCAGCGCTTTGAGACCCTCACTGGTGATTTGCCGTGCCTTATAAATCCTGATTGATTGATTGAGGGCACGGAGAGGGAGAACGGCATGGGCAAAAACAAAAAAACAACATCAGACTACAGGGAGTCCAAAGTAATTGGACTATGGCAGTCCCAGATACCAGTGATTGGTCAGCAGCAGTGGCCGGAGCATCACGCTGACCCAAGAGGTCAGGGCTACTTACAGGAACCGTGATGCGGTTTCCATAAGAAGCCTGAGAGGTGGGATGAGCTAGCTGGAGGCTGGAGGTGGAAGAGCATGGAGCAGGAGAACGGCGGGAGCAAACACAACTAAACAACAGCGGAATACAGGGAGTCCAAAGCAATTGGAGTATGGCAGTCCCAGATACCATGGTGAAATGTGCTGTTCAACAGCATCCGCATAAAGTTGTTTCAAGGGGCAATGCCCTAGCCAATTCAACTGCTAAGAACACCACATTGCCTAAAAATGTTGCTATGTATGTTACAGGAAATGATCTATTTCTTGAACCCACTTTAAAGGATTTATCTTAAATTCAGGTGCGAGCCTCTGAAAATGAAAAGCAGTCCTTGATCAAGCAGTAATGTTAAAGAGACCCTCAGAGAGTGTGGAGAGTATTTGGCATTTGTTCTCACCGAAATCCCTACCTTGTCAGCTTGTATCATGGAGCAGTCCACTCTCGTAGGTATGGCCTCTGCAAACTATTTGTATGCACCCTTTTTGACCTCTACAGCCCAAAGCTATTGCCAATCATGTGCCATATGCCTGATGCAACATGTTGAAAAGAGATTAAGGCCACCCCTGCTGCTCTCTCTCCCACTTGTGACCCCTTCATGCCCATCCATTGACTTTAGTTAGATGCCCAAATGTGCAGTTATTTCCTATGTCCTTGTATGTTTTAAGGTTGGGTGAAACTGTACCTGTAAGAAATGCCTCTTTTTGCATGATCACCCCCAAAGTTCTGGACTGATGCTGCTGGTTTTTTGACTCTGAGAGTGCATTGAGGCCTGCTAACTAAACCTCAGTGCCAGTGCTCTGACCCTTAAAAGCATATGATTTATTGTTTTATATCCAATAGTCATAGGTTAACTTACTTTTAAGTCCCTACTATATGGTACCAGGGGTACCCAGAGAGTGTAAGCACCTTTTGTGCCACCCTGAGCATGACAAAGTAAAAAGTGTCTCCCAGACTGCTATTGCAGACTGGAAGAGTGGCTTTAAGGTAATAACTCGACTTTGCCATTTAAGCCAATGACAAAATCCAACCCTCCCTTCTTTCTTTCTTATATATAAGTCAACTCTAAGGTAGGCTTATCGAGTCCTAAGGCATGATGTTGTATGTTAAAAAGAACGACATGTATTTTTATATATCCTATCAGTAAAAAATGCACATTGTCATTTTTAATGTGGAAAAACTAGCATCCCTATTGGCAAGTACAGGGTACATGCTAGGAACTCAGCTGAGCTACTATTTGAATGGGAATATTAAAGTAGGTATTTCAAGGGATCACATTAATCATTGCACTTAACCCAACTTGATTGTTAAGTTGCATTTAATGCAAATTTTGAGCATATGCAACCTTTAGAAATTTGCCACTCTGTTGCCGACGTTTTCCAGTGGCCAGTCGCAGATGTTGGCCACAAGGCAGCCTTGTACCCTCCTAGAGAGATTTGTGAAGTACTCCCAAGAGCGGGAACCACACACCAGAGGGGATACTCTTGTTCAGGTAGACGGTATTGCATTGGTGTCAGGAATGTTCTAGGGTGTTATTGGTAAACTAGCCAATTTCCTATTGGAAGAAATTGTGCCCCTTCTGGGAATTGAGAATGAAGGTGTTTTTGCACACCTCACAATCAGAAAAAGGAAGGAAACAAGATGGCAGTTCTAAAACCAAAAGAAGATCAGTAGTCTAGTGTTCGTTCTCATCACGATACAGCATGTTGTTAATGTGCATGCGGGAGGTTCACGCCACGCACTTCAATCGAACTTTCAGTCAGAAAGGCAGCGTCTTTTGTTTGCGCTTCCTCAAATGAGACTTTCCAAGTTGTTTTTTATTGCTGCAGTTCCAGACAAAGGGTGTTCATATTCCATGGATTAGTGACCAGCCATGGCTACGTCACAGTGCTTAATTTGTAAAATATTAAGTGCCAGGGCTCTGACCAGGAGGCCACTGCATCTTGCACCACCCATCGACCCTGTCATTGCTGCCAAAACAACTACTAACCATCTCTCTTGCATGTAAATGTGACAGTTCAGATTATTCCAGGTCCCCAAAGCTAAAGGAATGGCTGGGGAGGCAGGCATTTATAATTTTTTAATGTATATTGTTTTCCTAAACAACTGTTATACTGCTCATCTCTAAATTACGTGAGCAGCGCCACCTTGTGGCAGACTGCCCTAAGTGTGGTGTTGACAATTAGGTGCCGGTGCCGAGCACCGGAAACCAATTAAGTGCCGGTCCTCACCACCGGAAAGCTCCGGCTCAAATTAAGCACTGCTACGTCACTTGTTCAAGCGGATCCAGTATTTCAAGAATACACAACACTTCAGGAAATTCCTGTCAGTGATTAGTGTTCCAGCACGTTGTCTAGAAAGGCGAGTGTTCATATTTAAATAACCTTTGATTTTTCTTCTTTCGACGGAACAGTATGTGAAATTGGTTCAGCTTTCTGCCATCCTCCGTGACTTCAGTGAGTAGAGACTATTTGAGAGACAATATCCAGGTAACGCTTTTCACCGTTTTGCTTACAAGTGATGAACTCTAAAAGGTGACTCAAAGTAAAGAACTGTTCCGTTTTAAGGTCAAGAATTTTGAACATTTTGGGAGCTCATATTTTGGGCAGCAGCACTCTTGCGCACTTGGAAGGAAACACATATAAGACTAAAAAATCCTTCAATGGGCTGTTGCAGCTTCTTCCAATGAGAATTTTCCAACATTTTTTATAAACATTCCAGGGTGTAAATAGTATCATCATAATAGAGAGAAGATAGTTCTCAGGGTGCTGAGTGATAGAAGCAAAATAATGTAATACGAGATTATGGTATAAGTTTGATATTCAATCAAATGCTTTTATAATTCCTTGCAGGTGTCACCATCAATCTTACACTTCTCCAGCTAAGTGAACTTGCAAAACAGAAGCAGGAGACAGTGAAGGTGACACACCTGAAATCTTGAGGCAGTCTCTCTTTTTCTCCACTTCCCCTTTCCCCCTGGCTTGTGTGATTCGGTAAATTGAATTAATTATTTGCCGGGCACAGTAATGGAGTGGAATTGGGACCCACGTCTGTTCCTGTGGAAATCGCAACTCTGACATTCTTGACAAATGGAGACAAAGAGGGGGACAGAGATCCAAACCATTTTCCTGTGGGAGTGTAACTCTCAGGTACCCACCCCTCTAGAGTGGGCTACCAAGCTCCAAACATGGAGAGAGGGCTTCAGCCATCTTGAAAGTGGGCAGAAAAGTGGGACAGCTAGTTGTCACACATTGGAGGAAATCATCATCAGGTGGGAGGGGATGTAGTCACCCATTGGCTAGTAAGAAAATGAGTTACTAACCTGCAACTGTAATTCTCCAGTATTGGTATCTTTCATAGATTCACATGCTTGAATCATTTCCCTTCGTCAAAGTCGGAGTCCCACAGTACCACAGTAAAGCAGTATGTGTCATTATCATAGGCTATAATGGCAATTAACAATCACTTAAATTGCCTATCTACGTCCTTTTAAAAAAGGAAACAAACTCCTGCCAATCAGGCTATAGCTCCCTATGGTATATTCCCAAGAGAGGCTGAGTCCCTCAGATTTTCTAAGCACAAGTGGGAATAATAATCCCTAGCTATAAGGGGAGCCTCTCAGGGGAGGAAGGTGGGTCGCATGTGAAACTATGAAAGATACCAATACTGGAGAACTACAGTTACAGGTAAGTAACTCATTTTCTTCACCAGTACTGGATCACTGTAGGGGCCTGTGTTTGACCTCATGGTCACAGGTTCAAATCCCAGTGGGTCCACTCCGCCTTTCATCGCTTGGGGCACTTGATAAATTCAAATACAAATAGACCCGAATTGCAATTAGCATCGATTCCTCTCAGTTTCCACAGCTGCCGTCAATTTCAGCAGATTTGCCTGGAAATCAAACTTGTTTGTTTCCTTTACGGCTGCTCTACCAGACGTGGGCAGCGTCTGATATGAA
Source organism: Calotriton arnoldi (assembly GCA_963921515.1). Taxonomy (NCBI): domain Eukaryota; kingdom Metazoa; phylum Chordata; class Amphibia; order Caudata; family Salamandridae; genus Calotriton; species Calotriton arnoldi. Next base: position 592,687 of record CAWUFW010006426.1, on the reverse strand, counting down.
ATTGAGATTTATTACACAGGGCTCATGCCTGACCATGTGTTTATTCAGCACGCCTGTCTGCTCGTTGAGGAGCCAGGTCTGGCCTAGCACTGGAGGCAGAGCTTGGCACAGCGGCCGGGGATCTGGGGAAGTGTGGCTCCATGGAAAGTGGCTGCGGGTTATACAACTAACATGAGTCTAATGCAGATGTTACCATTGTGGTGGGGAGGCGCTTCATACACGTTTCAACCCAAAGCATCACAACTCCAAGTCAAAGTCCTACTTAATATGAACACAAACCAGCAACTTTAAACAAATTAATACGTCTGACAAAGAACGACGCTCCTCTCACCCAACAGCTGGCCTTCCTCCAATAGAGGCATGACTACCCACGTAAGGTTGTAAATAGTAGCAAATCAATGCGCTCCACGGAAAACAGAACAGCTGTTGTTGATTTTAACACCGTCTTATCAACATCATTGCAAACAAAATGTTAAAACAAACAGCATACGCGAAGTAAGTGGGGCAGGGCATGCAGACATGGAAGGAGGGCATCAAATTGTGCTTTTAAAAGGTTGATAAAATGAGTACCAATGAGTTGAGTAACAATAAACATCTGTTATTCAGCACCAAGATGCCCATGGGTTAACATGCGCTTCACAAATACACGTTATGTTATGTGATCTTTTATAGATTCGCATGCTTGAATCAGAATAGCAAGCAGTTACTTTATTTGTATACTTTTTATAGCATTAGCACAAATAGTGGACTGTGGGTAGAAAGATAAAGACAGAAAATAACCATATGCAAGTGTAGGAAGCTGGCTCTGTATATACTAAACCAAAGTGGGGTATAGTGTGCACAGAGTCCAGTGGAACCCCACAGGTAGGCAGAGGTAAAGTTAGATAGAACCTTACTCTCTATTTGTGGTAGTGTGGTCAATCACTAAAGCAGTATCAGAGGACAGTGTTAAGCATTTGTTGTGCACACTCAGTCAGCAAATGAATTCACACACTCAAAGACTGAACTTCAGACCAATTGTTTTTGCATAAAAATATTCTTTTAGTTATTTTATTTTCTAGAACCAAGCAAGCCTGGCACAGGTAAGCAATAAGCACTTTACAGTAGTAATGCAATTGAAATACAGTTTGAATGATAATTGTATATGCACTTTGGTTTGATTTACAGTATGGATGCAGAGAAATGCAATACTTAGTAAATGCAGTACATAGACTTGAATAGGCTTTTTAGTAAAATAGCAGGTAAGTAACTTTTGAGATTACTAGGCTTACACAGAGTAGTATACCTAGATACTACTCTGGGACATTTCCTGAAAACAGGTAAGTAAAATCGTTTTTGTTAGATTATGCAATTTTAAAGAATTTGTTTAGTTTCTCTAACTCCACCCTTAAAAACTTTTCACAGAAAAACAGTCAATGTTATTCTATGGAGGAAAATAGTGTTATCGGTTTTGAGGTAAGTATTTGGAAGTGGGAGTTGAGGTTCTTGGGGTAGACTCAGGGGTCCCCCAGGGTCAAGGATGCACTCTAGTTACATCCTCAGCGGCACTAGGGCGGCCGGGTGCAGTGTGCTGAGGCCCAATGTTATCCAATGGGGGATAGGGGGCCTCCGGTTGGTGGCTGCTGGCAAGCAGACCACTTGGGTGTGGGAGCAAAGCTCCTGGACTTTAGCTCAGGGCAAATGGGGAAACAAATTAGCACCAAAGGTGCACCCTCAGCTGCACTAGGGAGGCCGGGTGCAGGGTGCTGTTTCAACGTCGGACGCCCTGTTGTTCAATGGAGAAGCTCCGGTTTGTAAAGTCACTGCAGGCTTGGGGACGAAGGTCTTCTGGGGGAGAGGTGAGTTGGGAAGTTAGGGGTTGGTTAGGCACCGTCGGTTTGGACACACAAGGCCGTGGGGCGTCGGGTGCAGGGGTGCCTTTTGGGGTCGGATCTTCTTACCATCTCCTGGTCGCGGTTAGGGGAGCCTTCTGGATTTAGATTGCAGGCGTCGGCTGGAGGCTTGAGGCAGGTCAGGGGTCGCTGGATCTTGGGTCAGGATCGCCGGGTGACCTCCTCGTGGTGTTTGCCCACTCGAGCTCGGGCCGTGGACGGCAGGTACAGAGTGGTGCGGATTCACGGATTAGCGGTTTCCGGCCAAGGCCAGAGGTTGCAGATGAACAAATCCGGTGTTCACGGGAGACAAAGTCTTTGAGGTTGAAGGCAGGCAGGTCCTCCGGGGTTTTCGAGGTTGATGGCTGCAGGACACACCGGGATTTCGCAGGAGCATGTTCGAGGGGGAGACAGGCCGGTAGGGCTGGGGCCAAGTTAGTGGGCGTCTTCCTCTTGTTAGCTGCTGCATGGCTGTTCGGTCCTTCTTCTTCTTCTTCTTGTGGTTTCTTCTTGTCTGAGGAAGCAAGGTTCAGGGGTGCCCCTAAATACTAGATTTTGGGGCGTTACAGGTAGGTAAAAGGCAGGGACCAATGGGTCCCTTCCCTGGGGTGGGTACACCCCCTATTATGCCACCCTCCAGTGGGAGGGGGGCATGAGCCTGTCCCTACTTGGCTGAGTCCCCCATCTTCAAGATGGCGTGGACTAAGAGTTGTGCTTCACCTCTCCTCCCCCACCTGAGGAGTGGAGTTGGCAGAGGTGGGCACACCTCTCTTCCTCACTTGTTTTTCCCGCCGGTTCTCCCGCCCAAAGTGGGGGTCAGAACCAGTGGCGACCAGTTGCTGAGAGCAGCAAGTGGCCTGGGGAAGCTCACAAAGGCGGCAAGCCTTTGAAGCTTCCCCTTCGTGAACCCTGCTCATCCTGGGGGAGGAGGCTTGGCACCTCGTCCCAGGATGTGCATTGTTTCAGGCCCCAGAGAGCAGCAGGCTCTCGACCCAGGGGTCCAGAAACATGTCTGGTGGTGTCAGATGAAAGCAGCCCCTCAGCCTGGACACTAGTGGTAGGTTAGTTTTCAGGAGGCATCTCTAAGATGCCCTCTGTGTGCATTTTTCATTAAATCCCACACTGGCATCAGTGTGGGTTTAATGTGCTGAGAAGTTTGATACCAAACTTCTCAGTTTTCAGTGTAGCCATTATGGTGCTGTGGAGTTCGTAATGACAAACTCCCAGTCCCATATACTCTTAATGGCAGCACTGCACTTACAATGTCTAAGAATGGACTTAGACACTGTAGGGGTACAGGGCTCATGCACCTGTACCCTCACCACTGGTATAGTGCACCCAGCTAGAGGGGAGAATAATCTATGGCAGGGCAGTGTGTTGTAGGTATGGCACACAGGGATGTGTGCCATGTCGACTCTTCACTTTGTTCTGCACCAAGACATGCAGCCTGCAAAGGCAGTGTGTGAGTGTCAGGGTACAGGAACTCTAAGGGTGGCACAATAAGTGCTGCAGCCCTTAGAGGCCTTCTCTGGTCACAGTGCCCTCGGTACCTGTGGTACCATTTACCAGGGGCTGACCTGTGGCCAGAGATGCCAATTAGGTTTAGGCTTCAATGCAGTTTTAGGGAAAGAACATAGGCCCTTGGTACCTGATTAGCAGCAGCCCAGGGCACACTCAGTCAAAGTACATCAGCAATTCAGCAAAAAGTGGGGGCAACCATGCAGAAAGAGGGCGCTTTCTCACACACACACCGCCAAACGAAAGAGGATGAGACTAACCTTTCCCTAGAGAGTCTTCATTTTCTAAGTGGAAGAACCTGGAAAGTCCATCTGCATTGGCATCAGTGGCGTAACGAAACTTGTGGGGGCCCCCCTGCAAAGTGCAAGGAGGGGGCCCCCCACGCTCCTGACCCATTCAGGTGTTCTCAGGCCTGATCGTGCACAGTACCGGAGGGGGACCCCTGGAGCTCGGGGCCCAATGTACCACAGTTGTTGTTGCTATTGTTACGCCACTGGAGTGCAAAAAAAAAAAGGTGGGGTAAAAAATGCGTTTTAAAGTCATTCATTTTCTTTACCTAGTTGTTCTGTCATACAACCACTTAGGTATTGCTATTTGCAAAGAGGAAAGTAGTGGGCAATTTGATAGCCTGATGTGTTAGTGGAATACAAATACATGATTTAATCCTCATGCATGTAGGCATTATTCTAATTAAAGAGGACATAGTAGGAATGTAACAATCTGACATGTTTACATGATCAGTTCTCCATGCATGTATGTAGGCATTGTTATCTGCAAAGAGGAAATAGTGGGCAATGTGACAATCTGACATGTTTATAAAATATGTATCATCAAGAGACAGAGAAAAAGCGCAATCGGATCAGAACTATCCTACATGGACTCATCCTAACGGAATACCTACGAACTAACACCGCTCCACGTGGGCTCCTTGTAACCAACGCCCCCAGGATCTTCCTGGAGGATGCCACCTTCAGGAAGACTGGGCCCAGATCGGCTGGCACTGTACCAGGGACTGGCTGGTACTAATCATTAAGACCGCCAAACGACTGTCTGAGGCAATGATTATTGACATCCAAGCGACAGAAACCCATTTCAAGACAACCATAACTGCATTCAAGAAAAAATTGGATGAACAAAATAAAGAAATGGCTGAATATAAAGAATACCTAACTCAGGCCAAAATAACTAAATTTCAAAAAGACCTAAAAAAAATGTCTTATGCCAAAATATACCCCTACACAGAGGACAACTATGTAGCCTCCAACAAACAAGACAAACTCAGTGAGGCATCTGGGGATAGCAGCTCAGTATCCAGTGATTCCAGCACAGGCTCATCTAAATCATGAGGCAGAGGGCACCAACAACGCTGGCAACCTCCATGGAATGGACAACCACAAGGAAACAACTTTGGACCCCTACCCTTTGCCCACCCTCCACAAAACCCATACTTTGGCTGGCCCCCGATGTACCAATTCGGGCCACCCGCCTTCTTCCAAGGCAACCAAAGACCGCCTTTTTTAGGACAGGGCCGCAGACCTCGCGGTCGGAGGAGGAGCAACCAACAGGTACGCTGGGCAGAAGAAGAGGAGCCAGTGAGTGCCAACACACGGAACAAAACACGGGAGCAACAACCCGGACCGTGTGGACACCTATGAGAAAGGGAAATGAACAACCCTCCACACTGGTATTCAACTTGTCAAGCACTCCACTGTCACCAAAAGAGGAAATAGTACTCAACAAAGGCCTATCGTTCGTTCCCACCACCAAACTGGATAAATTCAAACTTCATGTGGAACTAGCTGAGTTTTTCAGGAAACTCAAGCTTAAGGCCTTTTTCGAGAAACAACAAACAAATTATGACTCTACCAACATCAACACCAACGAAACAGGTCTGAAGCTCAAATCTACCTTTATACCTCCACCTGCTAGCATTCCAGTGGAAATAACCACTTTTGAACAGGCTGTGTATCACGACATAGAAAAAATGGATAAAACAGAAACCTTTAATAACCTCTCCAAAGAAGACAGAGAGGTCATTCGGAAACTACAGGATAACCCCACACTAATCATAAAACCGGCGGACAAAGGCGGAGGCATTGTCTTGCAAGACAACACAGACTACGACAATGAATGCCGTAGGCTACTGAGCGACTCACGGAACTATCAACGCCTGAAAGCAGACCCAACCAAGACTCTGCAAGCAACCATCAAAGCCCTAGTGGAGCAAGCGGAAGAGGCCCGACACATTTCCAAACAGGAAGCGGATTATCTGTGTACTAAGAATGCAAAAGTGCCATACTTCTATACCGTACCGAAAATTCACAAAGAAGCAAGACCTCCACCGGGACGTCCAATTGTCTCAGGAATTGGCTCCCTGTTGGAACCTCTATCCAGGTACTGTGATTTTTTCCTGAATCCCCTAGTACAAAAGACAACTACCTACATCAAAGACACTAAACATCTCCTGAACATCATCAAGGACCTGAGTTTTGACCCCACCTCCCAACTATAGTGGGATTGGATATTGAGAGCCTTTATACAAGTCTCCCACAGGATGTCACCCTACAAGTCCTCCATGACATACTAATGGACACACCATGGGAATACCACACTCCCAGAGAATTCATTCTCAATTGTGCCACTCTGGCTCTAAAGGACAACTATTTCGAATACGAAGGAGAGTTCTACCTCCAGACCAATGGTACTTCCATGGGGAGCGTCTTTGCCCCCAGCGTGGCAGGACTCTATGTCCACCACTTTGAACGGACACATATATCTCCTGCCAACAACCCACACACTTCCAACATCAAAGTGTGGCGTCGTTACATTGACGACATTTTTATGATCTGGACAGGTACCCCAGCATCTTTGACATCCTTTCTAATGTGGTTAAATGAAAGGGATCCATATCTAAGATTCACAAGCACATCCAGCTCCACCACTCTGGCATTCCTGGACCTCAATATAACAACGGAGGAAGGAACCTTAAAAACCACCACCCACTACAAACTGACGGCCAGGAATTCCCTCCTTCGATTTGATAGTTTCCACCCTCGAGCTCTTAGGGAAAACCTTCCCTTTGGACAATTCCTCCGAATACGCAGGAATTGTAGCCAAATAACTGATTATCACAAACAGTCAGCAACATTAGCGTCCAAACTGTACGACCGTGGATACCCACGCAAAATCGTGCAAAAAACAAAAAAACGAGCTCGCAATCAAAACCGTGAAGCCCTTCTGGAAAACACGACACAGGAAACCCCCAGTCCACCAATGACTTGTGTTACCACTTACAATGAGGCCTCCAACAAAGTGTCTAGTATCATTCACAAAAACTGGCGCATTTTGAATTCAGGCGTTAGAAACTGGGAACCACCACTCTTTGCCTACAAACGTGCAAGCAACCTTAAGGATCGATTAGTATCCACACGGCCCAGAACACCCCAAAGACCAACCACGAACACTGTACTGAACACATGGGGTCTCCCCAAAGTCACGGGACACTACTCATGCAACAATTGCAGCGTGTGCCATCTTACACGCCCATCCAAGACACTCGACCTGGAACCTGAAAAAACCTGGAAGCAGTTACAACATACTAACTGCAATTCAACCAACGTGGTTTACTTAATTGAATGTCCTTGCGGCCTACGCTACGTAGGCATGACAACACGTAAAGTCAGGACCAGAATAGTTGAACACCGCAGCACAATACGGTGTAAGAAAAACATCAGTCGCCTGACAGATCATTACCTACATCTATGGCACACCACGAACGACATGTCCTGGGACAGTGATCGAACACTTTGATCACAACAACTCTAACAATGACAAATTCCTACTCAACAAGGAACAACGGTGGATTTATCGTCTATCCACTCAGCTCCATGGATTAAATGACTCCATTCCCTGGCACAGCCATAATTATTAACTCCCTACATGAAGGGCTGCCCATCCAGACTTGTGTACATTTGTTAACACGACCTGATTCATACAACATGCGCATGTTTACGATGTACTTTTCACAGGCACAGAACAGTCACACAATGTACTCCATATGGACCTAACATACCCTGTGACTTCGCCCATTCTTAAAAATCTCCGTAGGTGCTTTACCCTCTGTCAGTGTTGTCCCCATCGTACAGGGGCTTAATACCACATATCTCCTTTCTCAAATACTCTGTTTTCAATCCGCATTGCCGTGAGAACCGGGCGAAAATGCGTCCCGCGTCACCCGGGATGGCCACACCCACCCTCTGGGTGGTTTATCCAGTTGCCATAACAACCGCGCCAATGCGTCCCACGTCATCTTATATGGCCAAATTGACATACGAGGGCTTCCAATAGTCTGTTTTCTATGTCCCCTCCCCTCTCTCTCGTCCACAGACACCGCTCGAAATTGAGCACACCTGCTCCTTCCGCTAACCGCGGGATATACTTAAGCGCTTCGCAGACCCGGACAACTCATCAACGGAGATCCGAGGCAGCCAACTAGGTCTTTAAGAGGGTCCTGAGCTGCGATGTAGTAAGTTGGGCATCGGGGAACCGCTCTTCCACTACTACCAAGGGTAAGCCTTTCCTTTCCAGCGTTCACCTCGGCCACCATGCCGTCCTTTTTCCTTTCCTTTTTTCTCCAGAATTTAACTATCAGCCAGAACCCCTGCCGGAATCTCATGAGGCATTTCTGCTAATCGCAAGTGTAAGAAAGGTTTTAATTAAACAGTATATTCTTTTACCGATACCCACAACTTTTACACTGTAGCGCATATACCGGTATTTGCCACTTTTAGCCGCCACCTCTGTATTTCACTGCCGTTTTGCCGTGCTTCTCACGATCACTACGGCAGAATACTTATGTACGTGATTAATACCTACCTTGCCTAAATTCGCAATTCATCTGTATGTTTGTTTGTTTGTCCTGTTTTATGTTTTTGATTTACAGGAATGCCTTAAGAGGGAATTCCCCTCTTACACATAGTGCACCTTAGGGCGTGCAACACACCTTTGATCTAACACGCAAGCTCGGATTAGATCTCACATTTTACACATTTTTCTAGGTCCTGAGGAAAGCCAGTACACATTTAAGGCCTGGCTGAAACATGTAGACCGTTTTTGGATGTAGGAGTTCTTAATTACCACTCCACGCACATCCATTGCCTTGTTTTTATTACTGCCAGAGGCCCAAACATTAAAACAAACCCTGTGGGTAATGGGACCACTGGACAGTTTTTAATTTCACTCTCACATCACCTCACTGCACACTCAGTAAATATACCTGCTCCGCTGTAAATCAGGCGTTGTAGCACACCCGGGACACACTCGGTGTCACCAGGTGGGCCCGATGATGAAGCATGCCACCAACTAGGTTGGTGGGTGAGGGGCTTTATAAAAAAGAAAAAGCTTTTTTCTTTTTTACAAAAACCATACAGTTTCGTTATCACGTACCCTCAGACTAGTTCCTCTTGATGATACATATTAACTTTGGGGATAAGGACTAGTTCTCTAATCCTCTATCTCCTTTTGATATTTAATGTTTATAAAATACCCTTACATGATCATTTTTCCATAAAAATGGCCACTGTTCTTTGCACAGTAGAAGCTTGAGGATCATTCGATTAAGTAAGCACACTCCTTTTCATTCACGAATACTTCAAAGGCATTTTCGGCACATTTATTCCTTTTGGTAAAAAAAATTCTGAACGAGTAATATGCAGTTCCTGATGCAGTTAGCAGAAAAGGCCTTATGGAACTGGGGACCAAGTACAAAAAACATTGTTCAAAGAGCATGGAATAGTCAGGAACATTGACCTTTAAAGAACCCATACCATAATAAATAACTCTCCTTGTATTGAACTTTAACCACGTAAAACACCCTTTTTGCTCAAATTACAGGAGCATTTCAACAACAATTGCTCATATCAAAACCACCCCTGTAACTCCTTTCATGTTTGCAGCTCATTTCAAGCACTCATTACCTGTCCCCGTAAACACTAATAATTTCAGAGCCATGTCTTAAGATCCTTAGGAGTTCCACTCCAAACCCACTACCAATCTATATAGAACGTACCAATCTATATAGAGCGTCCATGCCTGGGTGTCAAATACGGGCAGTGGTCGAAGTGGGGGAAAAAAAGTAGGGGAACTGTAGGCAGAGAATCAGAGGGCAGTAATAACCTGTGGATTGGGTCAGTGGGCGGAGTCAGAGGTATGGCAGAAAGAGCAAAATATCCCAATTTTTAGTATTTGTTTCCCATTTCACTAACCGGTTACAGCTCATTACGTTATTTAATTTAACCAATGGATACACATGTTTATTTAAGGCATAATATGAGTTATTGACATTAAAATACATTCACAAAGTGGGATACGTTTCCAATCACAGAATGTCCCAAATATCCTTAAAGGTGGAATTGCAAGCTATTTGTCTCCCAGCCATGGAGTTTCTCATCAGCATTTCTCCTCCCTTTTTCCACAAGAGCAGTTCAAACATGAATGGCAAAATATCCTAGTTTGAAAATGTTTTCCACATAATTATGTCTCTGCCATGTTTGCCACATAATACATAATCTGCTGCATAATCTGACGATTTTAACTAGTAAATTGTTTACAGCTCAAACGGATCAAAAGTTTCTAAAAAATGTGACTTGTGCTGCTGTGAAGTGGAGGGCCTTTTGCAAAGGTTGACTGGTCACCTTTCTCACTGCTGCAGTTGTATGTTCCACTGGTACTAACAAGGACAGACTGTTAGCATGTGTAAAAATGTCAAAATAATAAAGTATCAGAAAATTTACAGCACCACTAATACCAGTGTAGGATGTCAGAGCACTTTACATCACACATATTACACAGAGGCAATCAATCATACATGTGTAAATCACTGTATAGGAAATGTTACATAAGACAAAGGATGACAAGTTGTAGGAGTCACATGACAACCATACTAGTAGGCAGCATAGTTTAATAGTGATTGGTCTGGAGAAACACAAACTCAGAATTTAAAATGTAATACCATGGTTGGTGGTTCTCTTTAAGAATCAGAATTGATTTCTACCCAAATTAACTCTTTTTCTGCAACATTAGGATAATCAAAGACTGGTGAAAAAAACATAACGCTCTAATTTATACCTTGCAGTTTGCATGCAGCTCTTACATGACAGTTAAGAGCTCACTGTTCTATGTTAGGATTTTAATGTATTAACTGCAAGTAACAATAGGGTCTCTCTGACAAAAGCAGTAACCCACTGACCTATTTAAATTATGTGCACTTTGTGATCTGCATGGTACATGTTCCTAGTAGCAGGCACATTAACACTCCGCGCTTCCTTTCCATGAGTCAAAACGTCCACTAGACAATACACCATCTCTCTCTACTAAGAACATTAATCACTGGAGTTATCATGACATTTTTATTGTTGCCGAACATTGTTGGAGGCCAGGAAGGAGGCAGCAAGTGCTTTTAAAACCATATTATACTTGCAAACACGACGCCCCCACCTGAAGTCAGCGCCAGCCGCGGTCCATGCAGGTAACAGCGGTGGAGCGGTGGGGCCAGGTAAGGGGGGATTTCGTGGAACGATTCAGAGGGAAAATTAATTATTTATTTAATTTTCCCTCTGCATCGTCCCTCGAAATCCCCCCTTACACGGCCCCTCTGCCCCACCGCTGTTACCTGCATGGACGATGGTTGGTCAGCGCCTGGTGCAGTCGCTCTGCACTAGAGCCACCCTGCTCAAGGATCCTGTGACCTCAGTGACAGAGTCACTGTCACTCAATGGTGTGCTGCTTCAGAGGCCTGCCTGCAAGACTGAAGGTGAACTTCAGAATGAATTGTGGCGGACAGGCCTTCAAGGTTAACCTACACTTGCCACTGCTAGGGTCCACCTGCTGGTGCTAAGACACCAGGGCCTTTAAGATCTTGCGGGCCTTCTAAGGTCTAGCATGGGAATGTGCTACCTCAGGGGGAGTGGTCTGGTGGACTGGTCATGAAGGCTGAACCTGGATCCCCAGTTCCAAATTCAGCAGCTCTGACCATAGTGCCACATCCTCTCCCCCACTGATCACCATACTACCCCACTGAGAGAAACTTTCACTGCACTGACCCACTATAAACACCTGGATGTGACTCTATTCAAATCACGCACTAGACAAGAGCAATATGCTGCCTAAAAAAAATTAACAACATCCTAGAAAAAGCAAACACTCATAGGGAATGCAAGATTAGGTAAAGCATGTGAAATGTAAGCAGGAACAACATGGTTACCTTTTTCTTTTTACACTCATTATTCAGAAATTAGTGAGTGCTTTTTACCTGAAAAGTTGAGGCCATGACTACAGGGCCCAGAAGGGACCCGGTACAATGCCCATTGCTTATATCCTTACAAAACGTAAGCCGTATGTTTAAAAAGACCACATTTGTGAATACAGAGTCACAATATGCATTTTGTTTTCCAATTCACCCATCAAGCTGGTATTTCAGTACCTCCAGGAATAGTGCACTTTTCCACCCAGGGAAAACAATGTTGTTCAAAGAGAGACGAGAAAACAAAAGTAGCGCTTCACTGGCAAACACTGTAAAGTGGCGCTAATGTGTTGAGGCGTGAATAAATCAATCTGGCCACCTTGCAACCACTCTGTCTTGCTTTAGTTAGTTAGTTATTTTTCATATTTTGAATGTTTTATTTCTCTCCACCCCGAGGCTGCACTTGGAAATTGAAAAATGTCAGAGAAAGAGGACGTCTCCAGCAAAAGTGTTTTTCTTTTTTGGATCCATTTCACAGGGGAGCAAATAAACGAAAGGAGGAAAGAGAAGGTAACACCTTTTTCTTGAAGTCTCGGTTTTCACTAAATGAGGAGGAGCGAGACAGCAAGAGAGGGAAGAGGGGGAACAAAGAGGGGGGGGGGCAGCTGCCAGCGGCAGGAGAACTGGACACTGTCCTTGCCTTCTCTGGGCACGACGGAAAAGACATAGTCCTTTTCCTTCTCTGCCCGTTCCGCCCGGACCCAAAAGCCGAGCCTTACCTATCAGCTTTGGTGATTTCTTCCGTCCGGGAAGCATGTTTAAAATAAGAAAGTAGGGGAACGGAAAATAAAGAAGTAGGGGCATGCTGTGCCCTGCTGATCTCACCCACTGAATATGGGTAGGTAGAAGCGGTATGCACGGCTGACATTTGGTTTCCCTCAGGCAAGGCGGCAAGCGGGACTTTGACGAGTGTAGTACTGTGTGCGCTGTTGCGCTGAGGGGGCCCCTGGAGTCTGGAGCACGGGGGCTGCGGGGCCATGTCTCCGAGACTCTGACTCACCTGGTGGCAGGCACAAGCAGGCATCAGAAGATCGCAGCTAGCAATTAAATATTCAATTTTGAGCTCACGGTCTGTCTCAGTGCCTCAGACCCACCGGCCGCCTAACGTGCAGTTTCGATTGCGCATGAGCCCTGCCCCACCCTGAGGTTGAAGACCACGCAGCCGCACACCATGTAGCCAGTACGCATCCAACATTTAATTTATGAGGCGAAGCAGCAACGCCAACGAGCGTAACTTTAAAACTACGTCCCAGACGGACGTCACCGACCCAGATGTTATCGAGTGTAATACTGTGTGAGCCGAGGGGGCCCCTGGAGTGCAGGGGCCCCCCCACAATGCGGGGGCTGCGGGGGCCTTTGTTACGCCCATGATTGGCATGGGCAGTCCCAGGTCTGTGTTCCACTACAAAGTACATTCCCTGAAGGGAGATGGACCACCTCAACAGTTTAGGATTTTCACCTTTCATTTGCATTAGCCATCTGAGAGGTCTGTGATCAGTTTGAACTAGGAAGTGAGTACCAAACAAGTATGGTCCCAGCTTCTTCAGGGACCAAACCACAGCAAAGGCCTCCCTCTCAATGGCACTCCAACGTTGCTCCCTGGGGAGAAGCCTTCTGCTTATAAAAGCAACAGGTTGGTCTTGGCCTTCATCATTGGTCTGGGATAGGACCGCTCCTATCCCTAGCTCAGAGGCATCAGTCTGCACAATGAACTGCTTGGCATAGTCTGGAGCTTTGAGAAATGGTGCTGAGAACACAGCCTCTTTCAGGGTGTCAAAAGCCTTTTGACAACTAAATTTCCAGTTTACCTTTTTGGGCATGTTCTTGGAGGTGAGTTCTGTGAGGGGATCCACAATGGACCCATATCCCTTCACAAACCTCCTGAAGTACCCAGTCAAGCCAAGGAATGCCCTGACTTGGGTTTGGGTTGTTGGAGCTGCCTAGTCCAGGATGGCCTGGATCTTGGGCTGTAAGGGTTGTACCTCGCCTCCACCAACAAGGTGGCCCAAGTACACCACAGTTCCCTGCCCAATCTGGCATTTGGATGCCTTGATAGTTAGGCCTGCAGTTTGCAGGGCATTTAAAACCTTCCCAAGGTGGATCAGGTGATCCTGCCAGGTACAGCTAAAGACAGCAATATCATCTAGATAAGCTGCACTAAAGGACTCCAATCCAGCAAGGACTTGGTTCACCAACCTCTGGAAGGTGGCAGGGGCATTCTTTAAACCAAAGGGCATAACAGTAAACTGATAATGCCCATCAGGTGTGGAGAATGCTGTCTTTTCTTTTGCTCCTGGGCCATGCCAATTTGCCAGTACCCTGCAGTTAAGTCAAAGGTACTTAGAAATGTGGCTGCACCCAATTTGTCTATCAACTCATCTGCTCTTGGGATAGGGTGAGCATCTGTCTTGGTGACAGAGTTGAGCCCTCTATAGTCCACACAGGACAGGACAGGTTTGGGGACTAGGGGGCATATGTATTAAAACATCGTTTTGCGAGTCCCTAATAGCAATTTTTTGCGAATCGCTATTAAAGACTCGCAAAATGCAATGTATGTAGGAATCGCAATAATAATTGCGATTCCTACATATTCCTTAATTGCGACTCGCAAATTGCGAATCACAATTAAGGAATACCTTCCCATTCATTCCTATGGGCCTATAGGCCCATAGGAATGAATGGGAAGACATTCGCAATTTGCGAGTACCCATTAGGTACTCGCAAATTGCGAATGCAATTTCAAGGGTGCAAGGGTGTCAAAAGAACACCCTGTTGCACCCCTGAAATATGTATGTGTGCACATGTGGCGCACATACATGCCCTAAGGGCATGGATGTGCGCCACATGGCACTTTGAAAAATGCAAAAAAGTGCATTTTTCAAAGAAATCGCAAATTACCACCAACTTGAAGTTGGTAGTAATTTGCGATTTCTTAAGCCAAAATCGCACAACTTGGGTGCTTCCTGCATTGCATTTAAGGAATCACAATTTGCAATTCCTTAAATGCATTTGCAAAATAGGGAATCGCAAATTTAGCGATTCCCTATTTTGCGAGGGCCTTTTGGGATGATACATCTCAAAAGGCTTTTTCCCGTTCGCAAACGGGCCGATTCTGAGAATCCGCCCGTTTGCGAACGGGAAATGGGCTTGATATATATGCCCCATACATCCCAAAAGGCTTTTTCCCGTTCGCAAACAGGCCGATTCTGAGAATCGGCCCGTTTGCAAACGGGAAATGGGCTTGATACATATGCCCCTAGAACCACTGGGCTGGCCCAGGGGCTCTCAGAGGGTTCAATAACCCCTAACTCCAGCATCTTGCTGACTTCAGCTCTGATGCTTTCCTTGACTTGATCAGACTGTCTATTGATTTTGTTTTTGACAGGTGAACTGTCACCAGTGTCCACATCATGGGTACACCAGTTTGTCTGACCAGGTGTCAAGGAAAAGAGCTTAGCATACTGCTGCAAGACTTGCTTGCAATCAGTCTGCTGTTGGGCAGAGAGGGTGTCTGAAAAGACAACTCCATCCACTGACCCATCAGGAGGTCAGGGAGAGGTTCACTCTATGTCTCCTGATCCTCATCAGTCACCATCAGCATGGTGATGTCAGCCCTGACATGGTAGAGCTTCAGGTGGTTCACATGGATAACCCTTTTGGGTGTCCTACTTGTGCCCAGGTCAACCAAGTAGGTGACCTCACTCTTTTTTTCTAGGATAGGGCAAGGGCCACTCCATCTGTCCTGGGGAGCCTTGGTGCCACTGGCTCCAAAACCCATACATTTTGCCCAGGTTTAAATTCAACCAGTGCAGCTTTTTGGTCATACCAGTGCTTCTGAAGCTCCTGGCTGGCCTCAAGATTTTTAGATGCCTTTTCCATGTACTCAACCATTCTGGACCTTAGTCCAAGCACATAGTCCACAATATCTTGTTTGGGTTATTGGGGAGGCTTCTCTCAACCCTCTTTTACAAGACAGAGTGGTCCCCTCACAGGATGGCCAAACAGAAGTTCAAAGGGGGAAAACCCTACTCCCTTCTGTGGCACTTCTCTGTAAGCGAAAAGCAGGCAGGGTAAGAGGACATCCAATCTCCTTTTGAGTTTTTCAGGGAACCCCATAATCATGCCTTTCAATGTCTTGTTGAATCTCTCAACAAGGCCATTGGTTTGTGGGTGATAGGGTGTAGTAAACTTGTACTGCACTCCACACACTTTCCACATGTGTTTTAGGTAAGCAGACATGAAGTTGGAACCTCTGAAACCACCTCCTTAGGAAACCCTACTCTGGTGAAGACAACAATGAGGGCCTTGGCTACTGCAGGAGCTGTAGTAGTCCTAAGGGGAATTGCCTCAGGGTACCTAGTGGCATGATCCACTACCACTAGAATGAATTTGTTCCCTGATGCTGTGGGAGGTTCAAGTGGACCCATTATGTCCACAGCTACCCTTTCAAAGGGAACCCCCACCACAGGTAGTGGTATCAGGGGGGGCTTTGAGGGGCCACCTGTCTTGCCACTGGCCTGACAGGTGACACAGGAGCTGACAAACTCCTTTACTTTTTGGTTCATCTGGGGCCAGTAAAAGTGGCCAACTAGCCTTTCCCAAGTCTTGGTTTGGCCCAGATGTCCAGCTAGGGGGATGTCATGAGCTAAAGTTAGGAGAAACTCCCTGTACTTCTGAGGCACTACCACTCTCCTAGTGGCTCCAGGTTTGGGGTCTCTGGCCTCAGTGTACAGTAGTCCCTCTTCCCAATAAACTCTGTGGGTACCACTGACAACTCCCTTTTCCTGTGCAGCAGCTTGCTGCCTCAGGCTTTCAAGAGTTGGACAGTCCTGCTGTCCAAGGCACAGCTCTTCCCTATAGGGTCACCCTGGGCCTAAGAGTTCAACCTGGTAAGGATCAAGCTCCATGGGCTCAGTTTCCTCTGAGGTGTCCAAGTCCTCTCCCTGAGGAGAGGGGTCCTGATCCTTTTGCTGTACAGAAGCTGGTTCCCCAGTCTTCTTACCTTTTCTCTTGGAAGGTTGGGCCATACTTTCAGGCTCCAAAACTTCTTTTTCACCCTGTCTCTTGCTCTGTGCTCTTGTTTTTACACACACCAATTCATGGATGTCCAACATTGCTGCATGGGTTTTTAGTTCAACCTCAGCCCATGCTGAGGTTTACAGGTCATTGCCAAGCAGACATACAGCTGGTAGCTTTGGAGAGACCACTACCTGTTTCAGGCCAGTAACCCCCCCCAGTCTAATGTCACCATAGCCATTGCATGGTTAGTGGTAACACTGTCAGCATTGGTGACTGGGTAAGTTCTCCCAATCAAGTATTGCTCAGGGGAAATCAGTGTGTCTCTCACCATAGTGACACTGGCACCTGTATCCCTCAGAGCTTCTATCCTAGTTACATTAATCCAACGGTATTGTAAGTATTTTTTTAAGTTGGGTGGCCACACAGCTACAGTGGCAAACTGAACTTCCCCTTCTGAAACTAGAACTGCTTCAGTGTGCAACCCGATTTGCTCTTGGCACACTGTTGATCCCATCTGGAGACTTGCTACCCCAGGAGTAGCTGTAGTAGGACTAGGGGCCTTCTTGTTTGGGCAAGCAGCATATCCAGTTAAGTGTCCCAACTTCTTACAGTTGTTACACCAGGCCTTTAAAGGATCAAAGTTCTTTCCCCTGTATCTATTAATGGACTGGGAAGAGTTTTGGGACCCACCCACTGTGCAGATTTTTGGGGCCCTTTAGAAGACTCAGGCATTTTATCTTGGGGATTCTCACCACCTTTCCCCTGGGGAGGTTTTGTAACCCCTTTCTTTTGGTCACCCCCAGTGGTTCTTTTTGTCACCCTTGTCTTGACCCAGTGGTCTGCCTTCTTTCCCAACTCTTAGGGAGGAATTAGACCTAGGTCTACCAAATGCTGATGTAACTTTTCATTAGTGCAATTAGTTAAAATATGTTCTTTCGTAAACAGATTGTAAAGTCCATTGAAATCATGCACATTGTGTCCAGTTAACCAACCATCTAGTGTTTTAACTGAGTAGTCTACAAAGTCAATCCAGGATTGGTTTTGGGTTTTGTGAGCCACCCTGAATCTAATTCTATATTCCTCAGTTGTGAGTCCAAATCCCTCAATCAGAGTTCTCTTCATGAGGTCATAAGACCCAGCATCTGCCCCAGAAAGGGTCAGGAGTCTGTCTCTGCAGTTACCAGAGAACAGTTCCCAAAGAAGTGCCCCCCAGTGTGACTTCTTCCCTTTTCTCATTTCACAAGCCCTCTCAAAGGCTGTGAACCATTTTGTGATATCATCACTCTCTTCATATTTAGGACAATCCCTTTGGGGATTTTAGGATCATAAGATTGCTCTTTATCCTTATTAAGTAAATTGCTGCCGCCATTGATGGGTGCTAGGCCCATCTCTGTTCTCTCTCTCTTTCTAGAGCCAGCAACCTTGTCTCTAGATCCAGTCTTTTGGTCAGCCTTACTAAAAGGCTGTCCTCCTCATTGAGGTTGTCCTCAATGTCCTCAATGGTACCTGATCCACCGGTATGAGATCTAGGCACCAAGAGGTTTACTCTTGGAGTCAAGGGTCCCTAGGAAGTGAAGGGGGTTGATCTACCTGGTCATCCCCTTCCTCTTCTTCCTCATCTGATTGGTCTTCACCATTTTCAGATGGGTGGTCCTTAGCATACCCAGCCAACAGCTCCTGGAGCTTTTGTTTGGTGGGATGGGGACCCATGGCTATGTCTTTAAGTTTACATAGGGACCTTATCTCCTTGAAAGACAAGTGAAGATATGGGGTGAGGTCGAGCTCCTCAACCTGGTTCTCTATGTCATTATGGTTATTTTCACTAACAGCTGGGTTCCTATTTTGAGACATTGTTAAAAAAAACTTCTAACCCCTCTAACCCTAGCTACAGTGACTTTTTATTTTCTAAAATTCGAAAGGGACTTAATCAAGGCCCTAACAAGACAGTTTTCTGCCGCTAAACCGGCGATAATTTTAACGCCGTTCTTGATAATATGCCCCCCGGTGCTCACTGGAGACAAAGTCTTTGAGGTTGAAGGCAGGCAGGTCCTCCGGGGTTTTCGAGGTTGCTGGCTGCAGGACACACCGGGATTTCGCAGGTTCGTGGGGGAGACAGGCCGGTAGGGCTGGGGCCAAGTCAGTGGGCGTCTTCCTCTTGATAGCTGCTGCACGGCTGTTCGGTCCTTCATCTTCTTGTGGTTTCTTCTTGTCTGAGGAAGCAAGGTTCAGGGGTGCCCCTAAATACTAGATCGAGGCGCGTTACAGGTAGGTAAAAGGCAGGGACCAAAGGGTCCCTTCCCTGGGGTGGGTACACCCCCTATTATGCCACCCTCCAGTGGGAGGGGGGCATGAGCCTGTCCCTGGTTGGCTGAGTACCCCCATCTTCAAGATGGCGTGGACTGAGAGTTGTGCTTCACCTCGCCTCCCCCACCTGAGGGGTGAAGTTGGCAGAGGTGGGAACACCTCTCTTCCTCACTTGTTTTTCCTGCTGGTTCTCCTGCCCAAAGTGGGGGACAGAACCAGTGGGGACCAGTTGCTGAGAGCAGCAAGTGGCCTGGGGAAGCTCACAAAGGCGGCAAGCCTTTGAAGCTTCCCCTTCGTGAACCCTGCCCATCCTGGGGGGAGGAGGCTTGGCACCTCGTCCCAGGATGTGCATTGTTTCAGGCCCCAGAGAGCAGCAGGCTCTCCACCCAGGTGTCCAGAAACATGTCTGGTGGTAGCAGCTGAAAGCAGCCACTCAGCCTGGACACTAGTGGTAGGTTAGTTTTCAGGGGGCATCTCTAAGATGCCCTCTGTGTGTATTTTTCATTAAATCCCACACTGGCATCAGTGTGGGTTTAATGTGCTGAGAAGTTTGATACCAATCTTCTCAGTTTTCAGTGTAGCCATTATGGTGCTGTGGAGTTCGTAATGACAAACTCCCAGCCCCATATACTCTTAATGGCAGCACTGCACTTACAATGTCCAAGAATGGACATAGACACTGTAGGGGTACAGGGCTCATGCACCTGTACCCTCACCACTGGTATAGTGCACCCAGCTAGAGGGGTGACTGATCTATGCCAGGGCAGTGGGTTGTAGGCATGGCACACAGGGATGTGTGCCATGTCGACCCTTCACTTTGTTCTGCACCAAGACATGCAGCCTGCAAAGGCAGTCTGTGAGTGTCAGGGTTCAGGACCTCTAAGGGTGACACAATAAGTGCTGCAGCCCTTAGAGGCCGTCTCTGGTCACAGTGCCCTGGGTACCTGTGGCATCATTTACCAGGGGTTGACCTGCGGCCAGAGATGCCAATTGGGTTTAGGCTTTAATGCAGTTTTAGGGAAAGAACATAGGCCCTGGGTACCTGATTAGCAGGAGCCCAGGGCACACTCAGTCAAAGTACATCAGCAATTCAGCAAAAAGTGAGAGCAACCATGATAGAGAGAAGATAGTTCTCAGGGTGCTGAGTGATAGAAGCAAAATAATGTAATAAGAGATTATGGTATAAGTTTGATATTCAATCAAATGCTTTTATAATTCCTTGCAGGTGTCACCATCAATCTTACATTTCTCCAGCTAAGTGAACTTGCAAAACAGAAGCAGGAGACAGTGAAGGTGACACACCTGAAATCTTGAGGCAGTCTCTCTTTTTCTCTACTTCCCCTTTCTCCCTGGCTCGTGTGATTCGGTAAGTTGAATTAATTATTTGCCGGGCACAGTAGTGGAGTGGAATTGGGACCCACGTCTGTTCCTGTGGAAATCGCAACTCTGACATTCTTGGCAATTGGGGACAGAGAGGGGGACAGAGTTGCCAAACCATTTTCCTGTGGGAGTGTAACTCTCAGGTACCCACCCCTCTAGAGTGGGCTTCTAAGCTCCAAACATGGAGAGAGGGGTACATCCATCTTGAAAGTGGGCAGAAAAGTGGGATAGCTAGTTGTCATACATTGGAGGAAATCATCATCAGGTGGGAGGGGATGTAGTCACCCATTGGCTAATAAGAAAATGAGTTACTAACCTGCAACTGTAGTTCTCCAGTATTGGTATCTTTCATAGATTCACATGCTTCAATCATTCCCTGTCGTCAAAGTCAGAGTCCCACAGTACCACAGTAAAGCAGTATGTGTCATTATCATAGGCTATAATGGCAATGAACAATCACTTAAATAGCCTATCTATGTCCTTTTCAAAAAGGAAACAAACTCCAGCCAATCATGCGATAGCTCCCTATGGTATATTCCCAAGAGAGGCGTAGTCCCTCAGATTTTCTAAGCACAAGTGGGAATAATAATCCCTAGCTATAAGGGGAGCCTCTCAGGGGAGGAGGTTTGGTCACATGTGAAACTATGAAAGATACCAATACTGGAGAACTACAGTTACAGGAAAGTAACTCATTTTCTTCACCAGTATTGAATCACTGTAGGGGCCTGTGTTTGACCTCATGGTCACAGGTTCAAATCCCAGTGGGTCCACTCAGCCTTTCATCCTTCTAAGGTAGATAAAATGAGTACCATTGAGTTGGGTAACAATACACATCTGTTATTCAGCACCAATATGACCATGGGTTAACGTGCGCTTCACAAATACACGTTATGTTATGTGATCTTTCATAGATTCGCATGCTTGAATCAGAATAGCAAGCAGTTATTCTATTTGTATACTTTTTACAGCATTAGCATAAATAGTGGACGGTGGGTAGAAAGATAGACAGAAAATAACCATATGGAAGTCAATAAGCATGTCATATACTGTAATTTGTATAAATACATAAGCAAGCACATGTAACAAAAAGAGGCTCACCTTATTTAAATAAGTGGCGTACTACAGCCTGTCCAACAGCTGCATCACTGCGTTGCACCAATTCCAGGCAATAATGCTGTGTGAATGTATGAACATTCTTCCAAGTTGCAGCACAACATATTTTCTGCAGTCACTCCCGCAAACAAAGCAGTTAAAGTGGAAACTTCTCTAGTTTGTGCACCTTGGTTTTGGCTGTGAGTGGCTTGCCTGCCTTTGAGTGGCAGAACTGGATTGGGGCTGAGATTCATTGAGCGATGGTTGCTGTCGTGACTGGGGCACCCTTATGAGTGTATCCATATGAGACCAACAATTGGTCAGTTCTCATGATTTGTTTAATGTGATGTAAGTAGAATTTTAGGCATCTCTTAATATCTAGTGTATGCAGAGACCTCTCTGCTGGTGATGTCGGATTTGGGAAGAAAGTTTGCAATCTGATAGGTTCATTGAGATTAAAATCCAAAGAGACCTTGGGGATACATTTTGGATTGGTTCTGAGTTTTACAGAATCATCTGTAATCTGCAAGAAAGGTTCTTGAGTTGTAAAAGCCTGTATCTGTCTTACCCTCCTGGTCATAATTCACTGCTAGCTGCAGTGTGACATTCCATGAGAGAAATTTGAGGTTTGCTCTGTGTATGGGTTCAAATGGACTCTTCATGAGGTGAGACAGAACTATGTTCAGGTGCCAGTCACTGGTAGGAGCCCTTACTGGAGGAAAGACTCCAAAAAATACTTTCATATATTGTTTGATGATTCTGCTTGAGCACAAAGTGAGAGAATGTGGATGAGCATCTATATCATGATATTGCAGCAAGAAGCGCCTTTATAGATGCATGCACCAATCCTGAGTGAGGTAGCGAGAGGTGATAGGGTAGTATCAGCTCAGGTGAGCTTGTAGAGGATGTAAGCTTGATTTCTGGCACAACATCAGAAACTTTTCCATTTCAGCCTATGTTTTTATTGTGGCAGCCACCCTTGTCTTTGAGAGGATGACCCTGTGGTCCTGAGGAATATTCAGATATTCTAGTTCATGGAATTCAGAAGCCATGCCCATAAGTGGAGAGAAGTGTGGTCTGGATGAAGGACCTGGCCTTGGCTCTTTATTAAGAGTGTTAGGGATGGTTGCAGGTGAATTTGGTTGGATTATGATAGTAGGAGAAGCTTCATGAACAAATGTTGTCAGGGCCACCTGGGTGCTATAAGGAAGACACAACACCACTCCGCATTCATTTTGCTGAGAACTTTTAGTATGAGAGATATCGGGGAAAAGCTTATGCATATATCCCAAACCATCTGTTTGAAAAGGCATTCCCCCACGACCCTTGATGTGGATGCAGACTTGCATAGAACTGCCATTTGCGGTTCTTGCTTGTTGAAAAGAGATCTAATGCTGTTTTGTCCCACAGAAAGAAGATCCTGTCCAGAGCCAACTGATCCAGCTCCCATTCGTGGAAGCTGTTCTTGGTTCTGCTTAGCATGTCTGCTAAGAGATTGCTCGTCCTGGGAACATGTTTGTCCCGAAGAGTTATCTTGTGTGTTGTTAGTGAGCTCCAGATTTCCAACTTCCTTGGAAAGCGTCAGCGATCTTGTGCCCCCTTGTTTGTTCACGTAGTGCATGCTGTTGGTATTGTCTGTTCTTACCAACTCTAGAGACCCTGTTATCCTTGGCAGGAAAGCTTGGAGACTGAGATAGCTGGCTATGAGCTCCAGGCGTTTGATGTGCATGCTCTTCTGGAATGGAGACTCTCCTCGAATTTGCAGATCTTGCACATTACAGCCCTCACCCTCTAAGGAGGCATCCGTGGTTATTATGAAGTTGGGTGTTTGAGGTAGGAACGTGAGGCCCTCTGACAGGTGGGTGGTTTGGGACCACCAGGTTAGTGCTTCCATCATACCTTGTGTGATCTTCACTAGGTCCTCGAGCGATCCTTCTGTTTGAATACATTGTTTTTGTAGCTCTTACAGTAAGGGTCTCATCTTTAGTGGTGATCGCTGAGGATATCATGCCTAGGAGCAATTTGAACAGACACATTAAAACTGACTTTTTTCTCGATAGTTTGAGAGCCATTTCCTTGAGCTGTCCTTGTCTGTCCTGGGATAGAAAGGTCTTGCCTTGGATAGTATCTAAGGCTGCGCCCAGGAATATTATTCTCTTGGCTGGAATAGTTGACAATTTTTGACAATCTACAGTGAGACCCAGTATGTGAAACAACACTAGGCAATCTTCTGTGGCCTTCGATGCTTGAGAAGCCCCCGGTGCTTTTATCAACCTGCCGTAAAGATAGGGGAATACATGTTGACTGTCCTTCCAGAGAGAAGCTGCCACCGGGGCTAGACATTTCGTAAAAATGCAGGGAGCTGACGTGAGGCCAAATGGGAGGACCTTGAATTGGTAGTGGGTGCCGGCTACAGCAAAAAGTAGGAATTTGTGATGTTTGGGGCATCAGTGAGGTTTATGTTGTCAATACCATCGTCGACGTGGCTGTGGTAACTCTTGTTGTCATCGACAACGTTGTTGATCTTGATGGTGAGGTGGCCGTCAACGAGAGTTTCAAAGCAGTTTTAGGCTTCGTCACCGACGGTCCTGATGAGGAATTTCACAGATGAGCTCCATGTTTTGCATATGGAGTACTGAGCTCAGATCTGGCAGCCTCTGAAGTGATTTGTCCTTTTTTCCCCTTTTTTTAAATGTCCTTCGCAGACCCTTGATGAGATTTTTTAAAGGACTTTCCGCCTTCCTCTGACATCCCCTCATCATGGGATCTTTCCCTCTTATGAGATCTCTTCTGAGATGTGGAAGATGTGTCACTATCTTCCTGAGAAGAGGGAGATCTATTTGAGTTAGCTTTCTGTAGCCATAGAAGAAGCCTCCCCTCCTGCCCTTCAGGCTTTTGGTGGAAAAAGTACAACAGACTTTACAGTCTTTTACCTTGTGCTGAGGGTAGAGGCAGTAAAGACAGCCCTTTTAGGAATGGCGATTCTCCAAATTTTATGACAAGAGAATCAAGATTGCATTAAAGACACGGAGGCTAACATTATGCATGTAATCTTTTAATGCCACTCCTGCAGCCCGTTAAAGAACTTAGAACAACAACAACAAACTAGAACCAGAATACACAGGTTATAAGTCCAAGCACCAAACATTCTTCCTCTTTGAATTCGCAAACTTTTCTTTATTCAAAACTTTATCTTCTCAAATCCACTTTTCCTCTCTTTTTTCTCCTCAATCTTCTTATTGCGTCGAATCTACCAATGACAAACACATTTTAAGTCCTCATAAGTGTACACTTTTCTCATTCCATTAAATTTCAACAACATGAACAACCTATAAATATGAAGTTCAAAATAACGACATATCACTCAAAACACCTCCTCATTTAATAATATATATTAAAAATCATATATCATGGGATGAGGAGGGAGGGATAATATTAGCCTCTGTGTTTTTAATGAAATCTTGATTCTCTTGTCATAAAAGTTGGAGAATCTCCATTTCATTTCAAGACCGGAGGCTACCATTATGCATGTTGAAAGCCCTTCAACACCTCATTTGCAACATGATTTACTGCTCTAAAATAATGTCTTACAAAAGTCCCTACATTTGTCCAATCTGCAGCTTTCATAATTTCTTCTATTCTACCTCCACAGTAGTATGCCTTACTTGCCATAGCTCCTCTAATAGAATGTGCCTTAAACTCCTCAATATTAATGCCTGCTTGTTCCATTGTCCACTTAACCCATCTAGCAATAGTTGCACTACTAATCGCCTTAAAAGGTTTTACAAAAGAAATTAAAACTTGCTTCACACCATCACTTCTATTTTCCTCCACTCTACTCTCGTCTTCTCTCAAACACTCTACTACACACAACTTCTTACATTCTTCGTATCTCGGAAAAAACACATGTGAAGACATAGTTTTAGTTCTCTTCCATATTTCGAAGTGTACTCCATCTGGTCCATAACATCTATTACTCAACTCCAAAGCCTTCAAATTGGAAGCTCTCCTGCAAGAAATCAGACAGAATAAAGTGCACAATTTCATTGATAGTCTTTTCAAATCCAAATATCTATTTGCAGGCCAAGACTCAAATAACTTCAACAACAAATTAACATCCCAACGCATCTCATATGTTGCTTTAGGAGGTCTCCTTAATCTCATACTCTTCAAAATTCTACATACAACTGGGTTCCTACCAACAAACCTTCAGTCTACATACACATGACCTGCTGAAACTCCGGATCTGTAACAATTTAAGGTTCTGTAACTAAAACCTTTATCAAACATCTCTACCAGTAAATTCACAACCTCTACTATAGGAGCCTCCACGGGATCCAAACTCCTTTCCATGCACCAACCACTCCAAATTCTCCACATTCCTTTGTATCTCTTCCTTGTTCCTGAAGCCCAAGACTTCTCGAGCAATTCCGCAGCCTTCCTCGAAAGTCCTCTGAAACACTCAGATCTCCTGACACCTTCCAAACAAGAAGGTTCAAAACCCTGTCCTGAACTAACGGATGTTCCTCTCCATCTCCATTGATCAAAAGACCCTTTCTTGCCAGCATCAAAAAGTGGATTTCGCAAGTCAATTCCATAATTGAAGGGAACCAAACCTGTGATGTCCAAAACGGTATTACTACTACTATTTGACATTTCTCCAGTCTCACTTTCAACGGAACCCTCTGTATCATAGCAAAGGGGGGAAACGCATAACCTCTCATCCCTATCCATGATTGTTGAAACGCATCCACGGCCCATGCTTCCCGATATCCAACTGAAGTAACGTTGAACCTGAAAAGTTAGTCTGCTTGCAAACATATCTACCTCCAAAGGATCCCACTCTTTCTCTATTCTCTTGAAACACTGAGGGTCCAATTTCCAATCACTGAAATCCCTTATGTATCTTGAATTCCAATCTGCTACCATGTTCAACTCTCCTGGTAAATCTCTGCTTTCACCACAATCTTGTGTTCCATACAAAAATACCAAAATTCTTTTGCTAATTCGCTGAACTGGAGAGATCTGCTCCCTCCTAAGCTATTGATATATGCCACTGCAGATATATTGTCCATCTTTATCAACACATTTTTTCCTACCAGAAAATCCCTAAAACTCCTCACTGCATACAAATTTGCTCTCAATTCCAGACAATTTTTATGCTCTTTTCTCTCCTTTGCTGACCAGTAACTTCCTGTCTGACTGTTTTCTAGTCTGGCTCCCCAACCTTTCAAACTTGCATCTGTATCCAGAACAAAATCTGGAACACATCCAAAAATCGCTCGTCCATTCCATGCTTCCAAATTCTCTAGCCACCAAATCAACTCCTCTTTCGCCTCTCTGTTTAATTGAATCCTGTCTCCATACCAAAAACCTTTCCTCAGTGCATCTCCTTTCACTCTCTGTACTGCTCGATAATGTAATGGTCCTGGAAAAATTGCTTGTATTGAAGATGATAACAATCGTATCATTCTTGCCAAATCCCTCAAAGTGAGAAAATCCTTCTTCAAAACCTGAATTATCTCTTTTTTCATTTTCTTCATTTTTTTCAATGGAAGTTGCAACTGCACTCATAAAGTATCTATCTCTAATCCCAAAAATTCTAACTTCCTCTTCGGTTGTAAAATAGATTTTTCCAAATTTATAATAAAACCCAGTTTCTCTAGAAGTTCCTTCACTGTCTGTAAATCTCTTTTCAATTGATCTAATTCCTGTGACATTATCAAAATGTTGTCCAAATAAACTATAAGCCTTATTCCTCTTTCCCTTAAATAACTCATAACACTTCTCATAATTTTTGTGAAGCAGCATGGAGCGGAAGACAGTCCAAAAGGCATGCTCAAGAATTGATAAAGCCTTCCTCTCCAACGAAATTGTAGAGACTTCTGACTGCCCTTCTCCATATGTACCGTAAAGTAAGCATCTTTTAGATCTAATTTCACTAACCAATCTCCTTTCTGTAACATGTCTCTTAGGCAATGAATTCCTTCCATCTTGAAATGTCTGTAATCTACAAATCTGTTTAACTCTCTTAGGTTGATAACTGGTCTCCATCCTTTGTCCTTTTTCTGCACCAGAAATAAAGTGCTTACAAAACACTTTGCATCTTCTTTTACCTGTACAATATCTCCTTTTGCTAACATGCTCTCTATTTCTGCATCTACAATTTCCATCTTCTCCTTTGATAAAAACAACTCTCTGTGTTCCTTTAATTGTTGAGGTACTTCTATGAAATCTATTTCCATTCCCTGAATTGTTTTTAAAATCCATGGGTCTCTTGTAATCTTTTTCCATTCTTTCACAAAACCTTTCAATCGACCGCCTACCTTTTTTAGGGTAAAACCAGAAACACTCTCCGTACTCACCTTGAGTTCCTTGAAAACCTCGCCTTCCTCCTCTTGATCTTCCAGCTCGCTTCCCTCTTCCTCTATTCGGGAAAAATCCACCTGCTGGCTGGTAACCTCTGGAGTAACCTCTGTATTGGTTATTATATTGGGATCTTTGAATCCCCCGGCCAGTAGAAGATCCCCGTCTACTGGCCGTTCCAAAAACTCCAGATTCAAAAACCTTTCTCATGTTCAACTGTGCTTTGTCTAAAGCTGTAAATGTTGACACGTATTTACCAATGCTTTTAACAAGCCCTTCCCGAAAGTAACCCTTTGGCATCTGCACTGAGTTCTTTCTCTGCCATGTCACCCAACTTGGGGCTAATCTTCATCAAAATTGCTTTTCTGCGTTCTGCCATTATTCCTGCATTCGCATTTCCAAGCAAAACAATTGCCCCCTGGCTCCAACCTCTAAGTGATTCTAAATCAATTTCATTCTCGTTTAAATAAGCCTCTTCTGCCATATCGAGAATTCTAGCCAGAGGTCCCAAGATATCCAACAGTTTATCCTGGCACTGCTTCAGTGATCGTTCTAACCCTTTCCTGGGATCTCTACCCATTCTAAATAGAAAGCTTATCATTTCCGTGTCCAAATTAGGAGTTACACATACTTTATCATCTATCACTGGTCTAGAACACTCTTCCTTCAAAACTCTACGAACCTCCTTTTCCAAAGGTTTCCTTAACCATTCTTTAATGAACCTACTCACGTGCTCCATTGGCCACCAATCGCCACTTCTTGGGTGTCTGATACTTAATGGAGAAAACATCTCCTCACCCAAAGGGTTTTTAAATATTTCCTTTGATTCTGATCCTACATTTTCTACATATTCATCCTCAAATTTATTATCTTGTGATATATCAAAGATGAATTCATCTTGCTCTCTATTCTCAAAAGATACCCCTTCAAAATCATTGAATTCATCCTCCATTGTGTCATCATAGACGCTCTTTCTCGTCGTGCCGCCAAGGACACCTTTTCTTTTTATGCCGCTCAGGGCACCTTTCTTGTTTGTGGTATGAGAACCACCTTTCTTATTTTTTATTATTCTTAAATCTTCAATATGCTTTCTCTTCATAGATCTTTTTCCACCTATTTCCTCATCTTCAGAAATTGAAAAATACTCATCTGGTGAATCTCTTTCCTTTCTTTTCTAACAACATATTGTCAATAGTCTTTTTAACCAGTACCTTTAATTCTTTTTCTATTAATTTTTTAATCATTTCTTCACTAAGTCTCTCTCCTGACATTTCCTCACCAGGACCCTGTTCATCATCCATTCTCTCCATTTTTAAATCTGTTAATTCTAAAACTTCCTTTAAATAAACCTTCTTTCCTCAAAATAAACTATTCCTCACATAAATTCTCCTTTTAATCACTAGCGACTCCTTTTGGTGAGCTTCGATATGACTTGTAAACTGATTGACAGTTTAACCGTCACTTTCTTAAAAAGCGCTCTCATGTTATTCTTTTTTCCTATCCATTTATACCCAATTCAAAATGGCCGCCCTAATCTCGCGGTACTTCCGCGAGACTAAGGCAGCCTTCACTAGACTTTCCTACTCAAATGCAAGTCAGCTCAAGTGCGAGACTGCATACACGCTATCTTCTTTCACATTCTCATAGTTCCCCAAGCAGCATATGCGAGTCTGCCTACGCGCGAGGCTGTCAACGCACTGCCTCCTCACTCGTAAATCATGCTTCTTCAACCTTGGGCACGTGAAATAATTAACATCATGGAGCGAACTGCTCCCCGAGGTAGTTTCAAACCCAAACAAACTTTAAACTGATACTCATATCGTATTAATCGCATTATAATTTCTCTACCAACTTTACCTACTAATTATTCCTTTTAAAATACGTTCTCTTCTTTTTTTTTTTATTCTTACCTAAAAATTATCCAATTACCATGCTTCTGAAAATTAGAAGCTTTAAAATAATAATAAACTTAATAAATAAATACACATTAATACCTAATCAATGAAACAGTAATACTATCTCAAATCTAAAACTAAACAAATCATTTTGAATACAATTATTATATATGAAAAGAATACTTATCTCCACAGGAGCAGCATTCAAAAGAGGAAGAATGTTTGGTGCTTGGACTTATTATAACCTGTGTATTCTGGTTCTAGTTTGTTGTTGTTGTTCTAAGTTCTTTAAAGGGCTGCAGGAGTGGCATTAAAAGATTGCATGCATAATGGTAGCCTCCGGTCTTGAAAAACACGCGAATCCAACCGACCAACACGCACCCGGAACAAATCCGACCGAAACGTACACGCGAACTCCAAACCGCAAAGTACGATGCAAGGCGCGAAAACCACGAGCGAGTCGGACGGAGGCCAAGCCGTACGACCGACACGCATACAAAACCGAGCCGAAGCAACACAATACACCGCGACCGACGCGTACGCAGCATACAAAACTGCACAAACACAGCGTGAACGAAACGGAGAACACCGTACGAGACCAATGCAGGGTCCGACTCGGTCACAAGAACGTTTCCAACATACACAAACAGCACAAAGGAAAAATCACCCAAAAAAGGCCAAACAAGCAATTACCAAGCCAATAAATACTGGGGGTGGAGACAGAGAACAAAGACACACCCACAACTCCACCTATATAAAGGACACAAATCACTACCATGAGCCTTTGCAAATGCCATTCCACTGTGATGGAGCAGGGAAAATAAAATGTTTAACCCCTAACAAATTTTATAATTAAATAAATAAAATGTTCGTTTGAATGTATTAATCAACACTGTATGTGTGGGAATGGTAACATGCCAATGTGTGTGCTAAATAATCTATTAATGGATGTCCGTGTGTCTAAATTATAACGTAAAAATAAATGCGTACTAATTAAAAATAAATGCATGTTTGTGCTTCATAGAAATAAAACGTGTCGTTGCAAAAACAATAGTGATGGTAAGTAAGGAACAGCTTAAATGTTGCTTTCTGCTAGGTAATAACTAATTGGGGTACGTAGATGACGGGAGGGAAACGAAAGGGCTATTTTTCTCTATTTTAATTATGTTTTGTTTGCCTCAAATTAGTGCTTCTAAAGTATAACCGAGTGGCGATAATAAAATGGCCGCCAGTGGGCAGATGTGCGCAGGCGCAAGGGGACATGTGATACGGGATGAAATCGGAGAAAAAACTAAACCTCGTGAGGTTACTGAGACGCTAGGATGCAAGAAATGGTCAAGGCTGATGTGACCTAATTGAACTGATAGTGTGCCGTGATGATCAGCAGAAGACCCGTGGGAAACAAGTTTAAGAGAAAGGACAATGACTGCGGAGTTCTCGAATGTATTGAAAGAAGTTACAAATGTACTGATCGAAACGAATGAAAATATGTTTGAGCGTATGGGAAAGGAAATGATCCAAGGACCCTTGAATCCAAGAGAACTTGATTAAAAGAATGAATAAGATGACATGCATGGACCAATGAAAGAAAAGCGTGTTATTAATGTTGCAACAGTTAGTTAGCAAAGTTAGAATTAGGGTATAAGGGGGCCTACTCTTGATGGGAGGGGGGTCAGTCGCGGTTGCAGTCACAGTCAGGAGAGGAGTTGGAGAGTCGTGTTGGTGGCTTCCAGTGCTGGGTGGTCCTGATCGATCCCTTACTGAGCGGGAGATGCTGAAAGACTGTTAGATGAGACGGGTTGCAGGTAGCTGATGCTGACGAGCTGAAGTTGCTGTTGCTGTCTTAATTTTCCAGTTGAGTATGAGAATCAGGCTATTTCTAATTCTTAACTTAGGTTAGAAATCATTAGGCTAAATTAGGAAGCTAGGCAGGTAATTAGGGTTTTGGCTTCATGACAAAAATTTCCTTTCTGCAATAAATTGATTATGCTTAATAAATATTTGAATTTAAGAATGAATAATTGAATAAAGTTTTAAAATTCTTTCTCATGCTTTTAAAAATTATATAAAATTTAAGATTCTTTAAACCCAAAATGACTCAGTGGTTATTTTCCTAAATGATTGTGACATCAGTAATTGGTTATTGTGATTCAGCTGGTCTTAATCACTATGAACTAATTTTTTACATGAATGATTCATCGACAAAACAATGAGCAGGAATATCTTAAGAAATAACTAAAAGAAAGTGACAAATTAAGGTAATAAGATATCCCGGCTCTTCCAGCGGTACATAAATGGTGTTTCTCCATTTAGTTCTCATGCTTCTCCTAGGAGTACGGAATTTCATAAAGGTGTAAAGGAAATCCAGGAGTGTGCGTGTGTGTTAGGCGATGTTTATGGGCCCCATCGTCATGTGGATATGAGAAATATAGTTCGCCCCTGGATGACCTATAAGTGACCTGGGAGGAGAATAGTTTTTATTGTACGCGCTGCATCAGATTTCTTGGTAGCAGAGTTATGGTTTTCTATAGATTAGTTTAGTGATTATTGTTTATTGATTATTGATTATTTTTATGACTAACATTATATGTTGAGTCGCGTTATGTTATATGTGAGTTTTCACGCTTCTGGGATGTAGGAAGTGGAACACGTGTGGCAAGAGAAGTCACATGGAATTTGGTACATGGTCTGAATTTTTTGGGTAATAACGCAGGTTGTGTTATGTTAGGGATTTTCTGTGCGAAAAGTGTGTAATTGAAATAGCAAATCACGTTTACTTGTGAAACTTTGGCCTTAATTCTCAGGAGCCTAGTCTCCACATGTGTCTTATCCCCAGAGAAACGAGTAAATTGTTTGTTTGAAAGAAGGGTAAGGTAGAGGGAAGTGCTACTTTATCGGCGAGAGTAAATAATTCTGTGGTAGGGTAGAGGTAAGCGCTGCCTACTGGAAATACAGGATTCTTGTGTAAAAAGAACAAAGCTGTCACTTTTGTTTAGCGAATCAGACTATGGAATTGTTTTAATTGTTGTAACTAACGAAGAAAACACCGAAAAGAAAATTGACGATAAATTTTGTAAAGGAGGGGTAAAGAGTAGAAGTGACGTGGAAAAGTGCCGCGCTAGGATTGGATAGTGCGCTAGTCACGTGAACACAGAGTAGGAGTGACGTAGAAAAGTGCCGCGCTAGGATTGGTTGGTTCACGGACGGTGGGAATTGTTCTGATTGGTACGTTAGTGTGAGTCGCGCTGTAATTGGTCGAAGTTCCGTATACAGAACAGCGTTAGAGTAAAGAGAAAACAAATAGAAAACATGCCGTATTACGAGTATGAAAGGGAGAGAACGTCATGGACGACGAAATTGAAGAATTTCTTTAAGAAAGACAAAAAGGTTGTGACTAGAGAGGGACAAGTAATTCCTCCGCCGAAATCAGCAGCTTCACATATGATGCTGAAATATGGATATCATACGTGCATATGGTTGGAAAATTGGGCTAAATATACAAAGAATGATGGTGCTTTGGCTTTCCCTGAGAATGGATCATTTAGTGTAGCGGTTTTGCGAAACTTGCGAGAAAAAATGTGTAAGTTGGAACCTAGACCTAGACCAACACAGTTTGAGGCTTTGACAGAAAGGGAAGATGAGATGTATGAATGAGAGAGATTCAGAGGAATGAGAGATCATGAGTTTATGCCTGGAAGATTGTGGGGAGTAAATCATGAGGACAGAATAAAACGATGGAGATGTGCTAACATGACAGGAGGTTTGTTTCCAGCTTTTACAGTTGAGGAAGGGACTAAGAAAAAGCGGACTGAGAAAAAGAAACATATAGAGAGAGAAAAGTATATGCATGAGAGCGAAACGGATGACGAGTTGCTGGAAGATATTTTAAATAGAAATCCACCTCCGTATCAGCAGAGTTCTACAGTGGTGACACCAAATGCGCCGCTAATAGAGACTATGCGAAATAAAAGCCCGGAAAAGAGAATTGATGTAAATAGGTCACAAGAACAAATGAGAACTTCTCAAAATGAAGGAATAGAAAGCGACAATGCAAGCGAATTGGCAAGGACAACAAAAGAACTAACTGAGAAAATTAGAGAATTAACGAAAAATATGGAAGCAGTTACTGTACCTGTAACAATAGGTCCAGTAATACCCGTTTTTGAGAATCAGAAAATTGATGAACGATCTTTGGTGATTCCCATGAGTTCACAATTTCAGAGAGAAAAAGAAAGGATGGAACAAAGTGCAAGTACAAGTAATTTGGCTAGTACTTACAGGCCAAGTCCACCTACAAATTTAACGGTGAATGAGTGCAATGGTAGGAAAATGCATATGGTAACAGAATCTGCAACAGAAACGCCTGAAAAGAGTGGTAATTGGATAGAACTAAATAATACACCCATAGGTCCGACTCCTGATGAGTTAAATGAGTGGATGAAGGCATTTAAAATAAAAGAACCAGAAGAAAAACCATTAGATGTAATCAGATTAAAAATAGACATGGAAGAATTAATTCTAGGAACGATTGGTACCGAAAAGATAAAAAATTATCAGGATGATGAAATAATGTTTCTGTGCAAAAGTATTACATGGAGGGCAAAGAATTTACATGACAAACTAGAAGAAGTGGCCAGTGAGATTGGAATAGACTTTGCAAAAGTGAAAACATTGCAGAAACCATACAGAGTAGACTTTTGTGAAAAGGATATTGAAAATTTGAACACGGCAGGAAGGCTGACACAGATAAAGGAGTTAATTGTGTTGTTGAGAAAATGGGGTGATGTGGACAGATGGAAGGTTAGATGGACAAAGAAGAATGAGAAAACTACAGACAAAGGTTCATTGGCTTTTATGATAACTGAAAAAGAATCTGTTGCCAAAGAATACCCCATGAGAGAAACTCCAGGTGGTAGTTACGTGCATGTGCCCTGGACTAGGCAGGACATACTGTCATTTACCAATGACTTTCCAAAGTTAAGAGAGAAGCCAGTTGAGTGGTATCGACAAGTAGAGAGGTTTGTAAAAGTCTCAAAAGTGTTGTGGATAGATTTGGATGGATTGTTTGACATAGTGGTACCAACAGATTTGTGGTCAGAATGTAAGATTACAGTTGACTGGCCAACTACAGAATATCCAAGAGATCCTAAGACAGGAGCTCCAGGTCCTGATGTGATGAAGAAGTACGATAAGGTGATTACCTTTTTGAAGAATAAGATTCCTCCTAAAGAGACAGATTGGGTAAAAATTGATAGAACTACACAGGAAAGTAAGGAGTCTGTACATGCATATTATGAGCGATTGTTATTGGTTTTCAAGCAGTATAGTGGTTATGAGGAGTTGAGTGAAAAAGACATGAGTCATTTTGTATACCGATTTGTGTTTGGCCTGAAACAAGAAATAAGTGATATGATTAAGCAACACATGATAAACTGGCAGAATGGAAGTGTAGATGAGGTACTGAGATATGCTAAGTATTGTAGTGATGAAATAGAGAGTAAACAGCGTAAGTTGAAAGAGAAGGCAATGTGGGCACAAGTGAAGGTGGCAGAAAAACAAGAAGCTCAATTGGACAATAATAATGGAAACGAATCAGGACAGAATAAAATGCGACCAAACATAGGTAAAGGAAAGGGTCAAGTGAGTCTAGAAGAGGCAAAGAAGAAATGGCCATGTCATAATTGCGGAAAATTAGGGCATTGGAGAAACGAGTGTAAGTTCCCACCTAAACCTAATCCGGAACATCAATCATTAACTCCACAGGTGCAGAATGAGGTAGTTGTTCAACAAAGTCAGGTGCCACAACCACCACTTCCCAACACTGTTAACCAGCAAAGATACAGTACAGAAACAGGATTCTACGGAGGAGAGCAGGTAACACAGTTGCCGCGAGCAGCTAACATTTCTCAGTATTTGTTGCGTCAGAGTGAGGATGACCCGGATGAAAGATTCTGACGGTGCGCAGGAGAGGGGAAAGAGTGCGTGCTTGGCGCAACTCTAGAGGTAGATCAGTCTGGTCCCTTTGTGGATGGAGAAGTGAATGGTGCAAACGTAACATTCTTTGTCGATACTGGAGCTACCCGTTCTACTGTTAGATCAGTGGAAATTCCAAACCTTCCTCTCTCAGGTGAATACATCCAAGTGGTAGGAGTAGCCAATCAGCAGATTAAAACCCCACTTACTGAATTGGTGGAAGTAAAAATTGGTTCTTTTAGCAAAATGCATAAATTTGTAGTGTGCGATTGTAGTCCTGTAAATCTTTTAGGTCGTGACCTTTTATGCAAGATGAATTGCACAATTTATTGTACGCCAGATGGGATTGGTTTTCAGACTTCAGATGAAGATGTTTTGTATAAAGTAACTTTGATGAATCAGGAACCTGAAACAAATGGTTTGTTTCCTGCATTTGATGCAGAAAAACTTCCAGAAGAATTAAAAAGTGCAGTAAAAGAAAGTGTGTGGGATTTTACAGGAGAAGACATGGGATTAATGAGAGAAGTTGATCCCGTAAAAGTGACAGTGAAAGAAGGGACAACTTACCCGAATACGCCACAGTACAAATTAACTCCAGAAATAATTGAAGGAATAACTCCTGTGATAAATAAGATGATTGAACAGGGAATTCTAAAAGAAATCATGAGCAGTCCATGTAATTCACCTATTATGGGACTGAAAAAGCCAAATGGAACATATAGAATAGTACAGGATTTGAGAAAGATCAACAAAATAGTTGTACCCTGTTGTCCAATAGTGCCAAACCCTGCAGTAATTCTATATCAAATTCCACATGAAGCTGAGTGGTACACTGTGATAGATTTGTGTCACGCATTTTTCTCTATTCCTTTGCATCCAGATAGCCAGCCATTATTTGCGTTCCGGTTTGGAGAGCGTATTTTGGCATGGTGCCGAATTCCTCAGGGGTATACAGAAAGCCCCTCAATCTTTAATCAGATTCTAAAGAAATCTCTGGAAGATTTGAAAATGCCAGAAAAATCAGTAATGGTGCAGTATATTGATGACCTATTGGTGGCATCGAAAACCAAAGAAGCATGTGTAAGTGATACAATTGCTTTACTGAACCATTTAGAGAAAAGAGGACATAAAGTGTCTCCTTCAAAATTACAGTTTTGTCAGAAAGAAGTCCAGTATTTAGGGCATAAAATTGAGAAAGGAGTACGAAAGATAGCGACGGAAAGAGTAAGAATGATTCAAGGAATGAGAGCACCAATGACTCAGAGAGAGGTAAGAATGTTTTTGGGAATGGTTGGGTATTGTCGACAGTGGATAAGTGGTTTCTCTTTGATTGCAAAACCCTTACAAAAATTGACCAAGAAAGATGTAAAAGACCCTTTTGAGTTAAACAAAGAAGAAATGAAATCTTTCAAAGAATTGAAAAAGAAACTGTGTGAGGCCCCTGCTTTAGGCATGCCTGATTATGAGAAGGACTTTGAGATGTACTGCAGTGAAAGAGATGGATGTGCATTTTCAGTACTGGTACAAAAACACGGGACAATGAAAAGACCAATCGCTTATTTTTCAGCTGTTTTAGATCCTATAGCAAAAGCATTGCCTGGATGTCTGAAAGCAGTTGCTGCTACTTGTGTAAGTCTGGAACAAAGTGAAGGTATAGTGATGGGGTATCCACTGAGAGTATATGTTCCCCATTCAGTAGAAATTCTTTTGACAAGAACAAAAACACAGTACATGACACATAGTCGGCTGACTAAGTATGAAAAAGTCATCTTGAGCGCTGAAAATGTGACCATAGATAGATGCATGAATGTAAATCCTTCTACATCATTGCCAGATGAAGAAAATATAATTGAACAGAACGAAGTAGATCATGATTGTCTGAACGTGCTGGAATATTGCACGAAACCAAGAGCTGACATAAAAGCTGAACCGTTAAAGGAATCTGATTATGTCATGTTTGTGGATGGCTCGTGCTTGCGAACAAAAGAAGGAGTTTTAAGCGCAGCTTACGCAGTATGCACAGTGGCAACTGTGATGGAAGCGTCTTGTCTGAAAGGAGTTAGGTCTGCACAAGTCGCGGAACTGATTGCTTTGATTCAAGCATGTAAATTGGGAAAAAATGTACGAGTCACGATTGTGACCGATAGCCAATATGGTTTCGGCATCGTACACGATTTTGGTCAGATTTGGTCACAAAGAGGATTTTTGACATCTGCAGGAACACCTATCAGAAATGGAGATTATGTTAAAAAACTGCTTGAGGCGATACAGTTGCCTAAACAAATAGCTGTAGTGAAGTGCAAAGCGCATAAGAAAAACGAAGATTACATAGCGGTCGGAAATAATTATGCTGATGAGATCGCTAAATATTGTGCGGAGAACATGGCGTCCATGAACAAAAATAGAGAAAGGGAGCATGTCTCTTGTCCTTTGCTTTTCACTAATACTGTCGAGACATGGGATGAAGTAAGGCAGTTACAAGAAACTGCAAGAGATGAGGAAAAAGATTACTGGATAAAAGCAGGATGTAGAAGACAGGAAAATAATGGTGTGTGGGTATACAGAGATGAAAGACCAGTTATGCCTGATAGCATGATTGCAGACATGGCACGGATGTACCATGGACAAGCTCATATTGGGAGAGATGCAATGATCAGACTTTTTAGACAAACCTGGTATAACCCAAAATTCAGAGCCATTGCTGAAAGTCTTTGTCAAACATGTCTTATTTGTCAACAGTTTAACCCAGGAAGAAAGACAGTAGTGAGTCTAGGAACAATAGGACGAGAAGGAGGTCCATTCACTAGAATGCAGTTAGACTTTATCGAGATGCCCCCTAGTAACAGACTAAGATATGTTCTAGTGGTCGTCTGTTTGTTCTCTCGTTGGGTGGAGGCATACCCCACAAGAAGGAATGATGGAACAACAGTGGCAAAACTTATGCTGCGAGAGTTCATTCCAAGGTATGGTTTTCCAGTCACGGTTGAGACAGATAGAGGAACACATTTTCAAAATGAGTTGATCCAATTGATTTGTGAAGCATTGAGTATTAAACAAAAACTACATTGTGCTTACAGACCAGAGGCTTCTGGGGTAGTAGAGCAGATTAATGGAACAATTAAAAACAGATTGGGAAAAATGTGTCAAGCTACAGGACTCAAATGGCCGGATGCACTGCCTCTTGTTCTGATGACCATCAGAAGCATCCCTGAAAAGAAAACTGGACTCAGTCCTCATGAGATGATCATGGGACGATCAATGAGACAAGCACACGTACTTGTCAACAAGTTATTAACTATAACTGATGATCTAGTACTGGATTATTGCAAGGGACTGGCTGATGTGGTGCGTTCTGTGTTTCATCAGGTTGGACCGGATGCGACCACTCTTGAAAGAAAACCAGCCCACGACTTGAATCCAGGAGACTGGGTCCGCATAAAAGTCCACAGGAGAAGAAACTGTCTAGTTCCTCGTTGGGACGAGCCACGACAAGTAATCCTGGTGACAACGACTGCCGTCAAGTGTGCAGGAGTGAAAAACTGGGTTCATGCCAGCCACACAATCAGAGTTCCAGAACCTACAGATCGACATGTGAGTCGGCGTCTGGAAGTGTGGGATAAAAGTTTAACGGCTGGGACAACAAAGATAAGAGAAAGGGTGCCAGAACTTGAAGATCGACCTGAAAGTCGACATCTGGAAACCCCAACTGCGAGTACCTCTAGAGAAGAAGAAGAAGAAGAAGAAGAAAGAAATTCAGAAATTCCAGAACTTGAAGATCGACCTGTAAGTCGACATCTGGAAATATCTGACACAACTTCAGAATCTGATGATTCAGTTGAAAACCGTGAAGAATTCCTAAGGAAAACTTGGGGTTATAAACCAATTAGAGAAGAAACTGAGCAAGAAATTGAGTTAGATGAACAACCAAGTACAAGTTATGGTGGAAATCCTTCAGAAACAATATTACTAGATGAAGTAGGGAAAGAAGTACACAAAAAGTTAGAAAATCGAGAAGAACCCCGAGGAGCAATAGGGACAGATAGAGAAACAGAAGAACAGGGAAATTTAGAAGTAGAAAGGGAGAAAAACACCAAATCGGAAGAACCCCGAGGAGGGACAGTAATAAGGGAAAACAAAAAGGAGAAGACAGATCCACCAGTAGGAGATGACGAGATTATAAGTTTCAAAATAAGAGACAATAGTGAAACAGTTGAAACAGAAACAGAAGAAAGTGGAGAAGAGGAAAAAGCAAAAACTGAATCAAGAAAAAGAAATTGGAAATCAGAAAGAGAAGAAAGAGAAGGTGAAGCCAAAAGGCCAAGAAAAGGAGATAATTGGCCCAACAGCTATATAAGAAAATTGAGATATAGAATAATAAGAGCGGGAGACGAAGGTGCTGAACAAGTAAATGAAGTAACAAGTCAAAAGGGACAAGAAAAACCAAGTGGAAAAAGATTACAAAAGTCCAAAAGGACAAAGAAAGTGAATGCAAAGTACAAGTCACCTGAGTGGCTGTATATTGCACTAACAGATTACAAAGAAGAAGAAAACACTCACGAGAACCAGAGACTGAGAAGTCGGATGGGAAAAGGTGAGATGCAACAAACTTAAAGTGAAGACTTATAGTGTTTCTGCCGGACATGACAATTTTACTGGATGTGACAAACCACCGGATGTGACAACGGAAGAATTCTGGAGAGAATTAAAAGAAAGTACCAAGCAAAGACTTTTGAGAGCAGAGTGGCATCTAAGTCATTTCTGAGGTGTAGTGACACAATTTTCTGAAACTTAACAAATAGAAAAAGAAAAATGGAAAATAATAGGGATGGAAGAGATAAATGTGAGTTTATAAAAAGATGGTGCAAAATGTGCTGCTTTTGTACAGGGTTATTAATGACCATATGGATAGTTTTAGCAATCACAATTCCTATTAGTATAGCTGTGATAGAAGCAAAAAATGATACTAAACAAGAAAAAGAAACTAATATTAAAGAACCAGTTATTTTAAGAAGTAGTGCAGAGTTGCATAAGGATAAGTCAGTAACAGACTTTTCTAAGAATGTTTTTACAAAATTGTTGTATGAATATGTAGAGACAATGGATGTGAGAGATTGTTATGTTTGTATGCAGTTGCCTGCATCAGTGTCAGAAGGTGTGACTTATCATCACCTACCTCTAACTTATGGAATAACATGTAGTGTAATAGCAAGTTTATTTTATAAAACAGGTAGATTAGAATCTTATTATACTGATATAGATAAGATCTTTGCAAACATTCCAGTAGTACCAGAACTTAACAAAGTAAAACCAGCAAAAGTTTTAGGGGAATTCTTTTTAGAACATAGAAAATTAACGTTAGAAGAAATAGTTGGTAACAACCTTACCTGTGAGTTAAAGAAAGAAGAAAAAGTATTTTTAGAAATGGTTGAAGACAGAAGAATGAAATTTCAAAAGAAGCAATAAAAGAGGAAGGAAAACGCTTATGGACGTTTGAGGAAGGAAATCATGAAGGGAAAAAGATAAATGCAGCAATGACATTAGATTGGCCGCAAACAGGAAAGTTGTGTATTAGGAGAAATAAGACAGTCTATGACAATTACTTTGTAGGTTCCAGTATCTGCCATGACAATTATCAAATTCTGGGAGGTTGGGGATTCAAAGGTGGAAAAGATCCAATATTTCCAGGTATCTATTATATTTGTGGGAATAGAGCTTATTACAGGTTACCGGACCATTGGTATGGAACTTGCTATGTAGGCCTGATCTTTCCAAAAAAATTCACATGGACAGAGAAGAAAAGGGAACATACAAGATGATTAATAGATTTACACGTAGAAAGAGGGAAAGTTTTTCAGAAATTGTAGGTGATATTTTTGGAGCATTGATACCAGCAGTGGGAATATCTTTGAATGCATTTAAAATTCGGAAGTTATCCACAGTAGTAGATCGTTTGTCTACAGATACTGTGGGAGGGTTCTTAATGGTAAATACCGAAATGGTTGACCTTGAGAGCTATGGTGATGCAAAATCGGCTTGCCCTTGATATTCTTTTGGCAAAAGAGGGTGGAGTCTGTGGAATGTTGAAAGTCCAACATTGTTGTACTTACATTCCTGATAAAAGTGAAAATATACAGAAGTATATTACAAATATTACAAATTTGCACAAAGAACTAGTTCCACTGGAGGTTGAAAGTGTTTTGGGAAAACTTGGTAGAGGGTTTTCTTCAGTAGCAAATTGGTTGACCAGAATGAGTAGACTAATGATAGGGAAAGTTATAATAATAGCAACTGTAGTAATACTGTTAGCCATGGTATTGAAAATAGTAATAACATGTATAAAAAGAAAAGTAAGACAAAATAAGATAAAAAGAAATAACAGAATAATGAAAGAGAGAGAGAGAGAAATGGGTGAAATTGAGTTGGAGAAAATGAAAGAAAGCATGTATAAGGAGACTAAAAGGCAAGATGAAGAAGAAACAGATGTGTAAATAACAGAAAGCAAAGGATGAAAGACATGCTGCCTGAAAAGAAGTATGACTTGGGTTTTATGTGGTGATTTAAAAATCACCAAAGGGGGAGTTGATAGAGCAGGGAAAATAAATTTTTTAACCCCTAACAAATTTTATAATTAATTAAATAAAATGTTCGTTTGAATGTATTAATCAACACTGTATGTGTGGGAATGGTAACATGCCAATGTGTGTGCTAAATAATCTATTAATG
Organism: Calotriton arnoldi; assembly: GCA_963921515.1. Classification (NCBI taxonomy): domain Eukaryota; kingdom Metazoa; phylum Chordata; class Amphibia; order Caudata; family Salamandridae; genus Calotriton; species Calotriton arnoldi. The sequence continues at coordinate 550,247 of CAWUFW010006426.1, read as the reverse complement.
GATGTCCGTGTGTCTAAATTATAACGTAAAAATAAATGCGTACTAATTAAAAATAAATGCATGTTTGTGCTTCATAGAAATAAAATGTGTCGTTGCAAAAACAATAGTGATGGTAAGTAAGGAACAGCTTAAATGTTGCTTTCTGCTAGGTAATAACTAATTGGGGTACGTAGATGACGGGAGGGAAACGAAAGGGCTATTTTTCTCTATTTTAATTATGTTTTGTTTGCCTCAAATTAGTGCTTCTAAAGTATAACCGAGTGGCGATAATAAAATGGCCGCCAGTGGGAAGATGTGCGCAGGCGCAAGGGGACATGTGATACGGGATGAAATCGGAGAAAAAACTAAACCTCGTGAGGTAACTGAGACGCTAGGATGCAAGAAATGGTCAAGGCTGATGTGACCTAATTGAACTGATAGTGTGCCGTGATGATCAGCAGAAGACCCGTGGGAAACAAGTTTAAGAGAAAGGACAATGACTGCGGAGTTCTCGAATGTATCGAAAGAAGTTACAAATGTACTGATCGAAATGAATGAAAATATGTTTGAGCGTATGGGAAAGGAAATGATCCAAGGACCCTTGAATCCAAGAGAACTTGATTAAAAGAATGAATAAGATGACATGCATGGACCAATGAAAGAAAAGCGTGTTATTAATGTTGCAACAGTTAGTTAGCAAAGTTAGAATTAGGGTATAAGAGGGCCTACTCTTGGTGGGAGGGGGTCAGTCGCGGTTGCAGTCACAGTCAGGAGAGGAGTTGGAGAGTCGTGTTGGTGGCTTCCAGTGCTGGGTGGTCCTGATCGATCCCTTACTGAGCGGGAGATGCTGAAAGACTGTTAGATGAGACGGGTTGCAGGTAGCTGATGCTGACGAGCTGAAGTTGCTGTTGCTGTCTTAATTTTCCAGTTGAGTATGAGAATCAGGCTATTTCTAATTCTTAACTTAGGTTAGAAATCATTAGGCTAAATTAGGAAGCTAGGCAGGTAATTAGGGTTTTGGCTTCATGACAAAAATTTCCTTTCTGCAATAAATTGATTATGCTTAATAAATATTTGAATTTAAGAATGAATAATTGAATAAAGTTTTAAAATTCTTTCTCATGCTTTTAAAAATTATATAAAATGTAAGATTCTTTAAACCCAAAATGACTCAGTGGTTATTTTCCTAAATGATTGTGACATCAGTAATTGGTTATTGTGATTCAGCTGGTCTTAATCACTATGAACTAATTTTTTACATGAATGATTCATCGACAAAACAATGAGCAGGAATATCTTAAGAAATAACTAAAAGAAAGTGACAAATTAAGGTAATAAGATATCCCGGCTCTTCCAGCGGTACATAAATGGTGTTTCTCCATTTAGTTCTCATGCTTCTCCTAGGAGTACGGAATTTCATAAAGGTGTAAAGGAAATCCAGGAGTGTGCGTGTGTGTTAGGCGATGTTTATGGGCCCCATCGTCATGTGGATATGAGAAATATAGTTCGCCCCTGGATGACCTATAAGTGACCTGGGAGGAGAATAGTTTTTATTGTACGCGCTGCATCAACTGCCAGCACCCAAGAGAAAGCAACCACACACCCACAGCTCATCCCTCACACAAGCCACACACCATCAGCACACCAACAAATACCTACCTCACATACACCCAGCAAAACACACACTCACACACCCTCACCTGCACACCAACACACACATCACCCACCATCACCACCCATCACCATGCCCCCAAGAAGAATCCCAAGTTCCTAGATAGTGAATTGGAAGTCATGGTAGACGAGATCCTCAGGGTGGAGCCACAGCTGTTTGGCACATTGGTCCAACAGACCCCCATGTCGCAGAAAACCAAGATGTGGGAGAGGATCATCAACAGGGTGAACGCCCAATCACCATGTCGGCGCACAAAGACCGACATCCAGAACAGGTGGTATGACGTGCGCAGGAGGGTACGGAAAATGCTGAAGCAAGACTACATCAACAGCCAACACACCGGCAGTGGCCCTCCTGCCAAGCCAATATACCTCAGGCCCTGGGAGGAGAAGGTGCGGGCCATCCTTCCGCCAGTGAGCGTATATGGACTAGAGGACATCCCAGAGCCTGGTGAGTACACAACAAATGTACACAATATACTGCCACAAAACACACACACATCACTGTCAAGGGGAGAGTCAAACCATGCACTCATAGCAATTACACAGCAACCAGAACAGAATCATCCCAAAATGTGTATGTCAGTCAGATAAACACAACACATGCCATCAAAAAAGTCACATCCAACTGTGCCATCACATGTACAAACAACTACAACTACAGCTAGGCAGTGGCACAAATAGAACCAACAAACACATCCAGACATGTAGCCACCACAACAACACCAACACACAGTGAAGAACACTCAAAGGAAGGAATTCTGTGTATGCTGGCCAAGTCAGTGTAGCCAATAGCATCATGGGAGTCGCAGTCACACATATTGCCCCCCACAACTGCCCCATCAACACCACCATGAACCATGCGCACATCACAGGGAGTGGAGAAGGACTCACAAGATGGCTGACACTGGCTACTGCTGTGGGGAGCACAAGGCCCTGCTGGCAACTGTGCACCAACAAACAGCAGGACACCACTGACTGACATCCTGAGAGACAACTTCCACTCCCTGCAATGCAAGCACGTTCCATGGTGGGATATCTGGCTGGCTGGGTGGGAAGGGGGACTTGCAGCACTGACTATAGTCACAAGCACCTCCCCTCACACCCCCCAACACAAACTCCACAGTACCCACCTGGTAGAATGCAATGCCCTCCATCCTAACACAAGATCCCACAAAGAACCACCACCCTGGGTTATGTTGTGTGAAGCACAGGGACACTCTTGGGACTCTTAGCCAAACAACTGCCAGGACAACACTCCCAGCCATCCTGTCAGCACAGCCACCCCACCCCACAGGGAAGCAGAATCAAAAGGAAGGAAGCATGGGCATGCTGGGAAGGGGGTGGAGGCATATAGCATGATGGGAGTCGTAGTCACTGATATTGGTCACCCCCACAACTGTCCCATCAACACCACCCTGAACCATGCTCACATCACAGGGAGTGGAGAAGGACTCACAAGATGGCTGACACTGGCTACTGCTGTGGGGAGCACAAGGCCCTGCTGGCAAATGTGCACCAACAAACAGCAGGACACCACTGACTGACATCCTGAGAGACAACTTACACTCCCTGCAATGCAAGCACGTTCCATGGTGGGATATCTGGCTGGCTGGGTGGGAAGGGGGACTTGCAGCACTGACTATAGTCACAAGCACCTCCCCTCACACCCCCCCAACACAAACTCCACAGTACCCACCTGGTAGAATGCAATGCCCTCCATCCTAACACAAGATCCCACAAAGAACCACCACCCTGGGTTATGTTGTGTGAAGCACAGGGACACTCTTGGGACTCTTAGCCAAACAACTGCCAGGACAACACTCCCAGCCATCCTGTCAGCACAGCCACCCCACCCCACAGGGAAGCAGAATCAAAAGGAAGGAAGCATGGGCATGCTGGGAAGGGGGTGGAGGCAATAGCATGATGGGAGTCGTAGTCACTGATATTGGTCACCCCCACAAATGTCCCATCAACACCACCCTGAACCATGCTCACATCACAGGGAGTGGAGAAGGACTCACAAGATGGCTGACACTGGCTACTGCTGTGGGGAGCACAAGGCCCTGCTGGCAAATGTGCACCAACAAACAGCAGGACACCACTGACTGACATCCTGAGAGACAACTTACACTCCCTGCAATGCAAGCACGTTCCATGGTGGGATATCTGGCTGGCTGGGTGGGAAGGGGGACTTGCAGCACTGACTATAGTCACAAGCACCTCCCCTCACACCCCCCCAACACAAACTCCACAGTACCCACCTGGTAGAATGCAATGCCCTCCATCCTAACACAAGATCCCACAAAGAACCATCACCCTGGGTTATGTTGTGTGAAGCACAGGGACACTCTTGGGACTCTTAGTCAAACAACTGCCAGGACAACACTCCCAGCCATCCTGTCAGCACAGCCACCCCACCCCACAGGGAAGCAGAATCAAAAGGAAGGAAGCATGGGCATGCTGGGAAGGGGGTGGAGGCAATAGCATGATGGGAGTCGTAGTCACTGATATTGGTCACCCCCACAACTGTCCCATCAACACCACCCTGAACCATGCTCACATCACAGGGAGTGGAGAAGGACTCACAAGATGGCTGACACTGGCTACTGCTGTGGGGAGCACAAGGCCCTGCTGGCAAATGTGCACCAACAAACAGCAGGACACCACTGACTGACATCCTGAGAGACAACTTACACTCCCTGCAACGCAAGCACGTTCCATGGTGGGATAACTGACTGGCTGGGTGGGTGGGAAGGAGGTCCGGTTGCCAACCAAACACAACCAATGCAGACCATGTTCACACCCCAGAAAATACATAGAAATGCCCAAATAATGCAGGACAATGTGCCACACCAATATCAACCCCTGACTGTGACGACTCAGGACAATGCAATGTACAGGCCCGCACCCAGAGGCACAGTCACAACTGTCATGTGTGTCAACCATTGATGCCTGCAGAAACATGACATACATTGTTTGTGTCTCCCAAAAACAGGTGATGATGGGGACACAGCAGCAGACGCTGAGGAGTCCCAGTCCCAGGCTCAAGAGGATGCCGAGCTCACTGGCGTCGTACAGCCTCTGTCCTCCTCGGACGATGAAGAACAACCTGGCACATCCGGTGCAAGTCAATATGCAGCACCAGCAGGACCACCAGCTGCAGCACCAGCAGGACCACCAGCTGCACCCCCTGCACCCACCCCAACAACGACTGTCACCACGAATACCATCCCTGCCGACATGGACAGAATAAGGAGCAACACCAGCACAGTGACCCTGGACCAACCTGGGGCCATGGACACCACCACCACCACCAACCCCCAAGGTGGACCAGGCTTATCTGTGCGTGCCACTGCACACACTGCACATGTCAGCAGGGGTGGTGGGAGGGGTGGGAGACAGAGGTCGCTGCTTGCAGACGTTGCTGGTGTGCATGATGACCCACAACTGGTACGCATAGCTGATGCGTACCAGTCCAGCACCGGAGAGCTCAGCCAGGTAGTGGGGCTCCTCAGAGACATTAAACAGCAGCAGGCTGCCCATCATGCCCGCTTGGACTCCCACATGTCCCACGTGGAGTCACACATGTCCCGTGTGGACTCACACATGTCCCGCGTGGAGTCCAAGTGGGATGCACTGCATGAGATGACGGTGGTGCACAGGGACATTTTACAATGCCTCCGCCAGATGAACAGCAACCAGTCCACACCTCCCTGTGTGCCAACAACATCTGGTGCCGAACAAACTGCAACTGCCACAGGGAGGGAGGAGGACTCTGGCGGAGAGTCCCCTGCACCGCAGCAGCCTGCACTTGAGGGCCCCCCAAGAAGAGGGGTCGTCCGAGGAGGGAAAAGTGAGAGGCCGATGGCCAAGCGCAACTCCCAGGAAGCCTTAACCTGTTCTGGATGTTCGCCTTTGTGCACAGACTGTTCACCCTGTTGACGGCAACACTACTCCCACACATTGCATGGGGAGTACAAGTTGGACCAATGTGTCAGACAACTGTGGCCCCGATACTGGGGATCCTGTCTACCCGGACTTTCAATTCACCTAGGAACTTGGGATTGCAAGATTCATGTACAGCACAACCCATCCTATGCACTATTAACACAAATGTATCACAATAAACACACTAATACACCATACTTGCCTCTGTCGTGATTCCAACGTGGGTGCTGTTATGGGGATGATGAACTGCAAAATTACACTGTGTATGCGAACTGCAACAGCAAGGACAACACAGGCATGTGAGTACAGGAAACGTGACACACATGAGGGAGACACACCACCAGGGCTACACGACACATACACACCTATGCCATCTGACTCATTGCCTACACTGATGTTGCCAGGGAAGACGGTGCAATGCACAGACACCGCACCCATTCCCAGTTGTAGTCAAGTAGCCCACAGGTGCAGTAAGCAAATGGCAGTCAAATATGTGACCACAGACAACGCACATCACAAAGTGAAGCACAGGTTTATTACACAGTTGCAACATGCCGTAACCACCACAGATGCAAGGTAACCCCACCTGGCAGCGGGCACACAGTCAACAACTGTAGACGGAAGGAAGTCCATGGGTGTGGCGCACATCACCTGTAGGGACACAACAGCTACCAGCCTGGATGTGCAATCACGTCGTCGGTGGACACAGTTGACCAAACGAATCTGAAAGTACCCTGTGAAGGACAGAAATGACACACAGTCAAAAGCAATGGAGTACAGGACAGAACAGCAAAACACATGCACAATACATGTTACAAGATACCCACCCAGAACCAAGTTACATGTCAACACTGTTGGGGAGTACAGCCCACCTGTCACCACACATCGCAACACACATCCAGTCAAGTGGCCCATGGACACACTCCCACAGCACCAGAGCACCATCCACACATCATGCCAACTCACATCATTGACATGACACCTCAGGATACTCACATTCAGCTAAAGAAGTTGGTGATGAGCTGTGTGCGGACATCACCATCACCATCATCATCATCATCATCGTCACTGGCATCGTGGTCCAGGCCAGGATCCTCCACAGGTGGCGGATGTTGGTCATTGTCATCCTGGATGAGAGGCAACTCCTTCCGCACTGCCAGGTTGTGGAGCATGCAGCAGACGATGATAATCTTGCACACTTTCGCAGGGGCATATGGGAGGGACCCTCCGTCTTGTCCAGGCAGCGGAAGCGGCTCTTCAGGAGACCAAAGGTCCGCTCAATCACTCTCCTGGTCCGACCATGTGCCTCATTGTAGCGCATCTGGGCAGGTGTCACAGGGTTCCTGAGGGGTGTCAGCAACCACGGCATGTTGGGGTATCCCGAGTCACCTACGGACAGACAAGTGCACATTAGCTGACTTGGAAAAGTGGGCGGAATACTACAGATCAGATCACACACAATGGCACAAAGTCAGTACACACCGACAAGCCAGGCACGCTGGTTCTGCATCTGTGCCATCATCCTGGGGATGCGACTACTCCTCATCACAAAGGCATCGTGTGCTGAACCAGGGAAACGGGCACACAAGTGTGTGATGGTCATGTCTGCAAGACACACCACCAGTGCATTGACCGAGTGGTAGTGCTTGCGGTTCCTGTAGGCCTGCTCCTGGGCCTGTGGTGGTACCAAAGCCACATGTGTCCCATCAATGGAGCCAATTACATGCGGCATCCTCCCCAGGGCATAAAAGTCACCCTTCACGTCAGTGAGTCGTCGCAGTCTAGGGAAATAGATGTACTGGTTCAGGAAGAGCAACATTGCCGCCAAAACATCGCGGAGCACACGGCTGAACATGGTCTGTGACATCCCACCAGCAGTCGCCACAGTATGTTGGAAGGTACCAGTGGCAAAGAAGTGTAGGGCTGCCATCACCTTCACCTTGGGGGTCAGCGCTGTAGGATACGGCCGGCCAGGCTTCAAATGTGGGGACAACTGCACTGCCAAATCCTCAATCAGCTGCCTGGTGAAGCGGTACCGTCGGATGCTGTCCCGTTCCACCATCGTTGCCAGGTCTGGGAATGGCCGATGGACAGCAGGAGCCCTGCAGTGCAGAGGAGAAGTAAGCAAGATTGTCAGTCACCCCACATATGCGGCATTGAACACACTCAAGATCCCAACATACATCATTATGAGGCACAACTACATGAAGTGTGCAGTACCGGAAGGACATGTATGGTACATACATGGCCAACATCTGTCAACACGGTCCAACAGGTGGCATCAATTAGTCCCAGGTTGGCCCATTGGATATCATGAGGCCGTGTCACAGTTCCCATCTCCTGCTGCCGTGTCACAATAACCCCCACAGGGACATGTGAGGACAGATGTGCCCCAGGTACCACAGCTCAACGACAGGTACATTCCCAGGGACCCTGTAATGCCACATGGACACTGGCATTACATGGAGTATCATGTATACACCACAGCAAAACAACCATGACCCCCACAGGTAGTGGCCCCACTTGCCACGGCAGGACAGACATGGACTTCTGTGACACACACGCACAACATCAGAGTCCATGCACACACAATGTGGATGTGGAGACTGTCTCCCATTGTGCACATGAAATCAGAGACATTGTAAACACCACATGCACAAAGACTGTGGAGGACCATCACTATTGTGCCACTGGGACACCCTGGCTCAAACATACTATCCCACCTGGGACTCACGGGGTATGTGACATGACATACACATACACCACTGTGAAATGTGACCATGGCACATGCACAGATATGAACAGTTGCACATCACAGTGGTCACGTACACGTAACACCCAGGATCCTGTCCCCATGAACACATGCACAGCCTGGGGGTGGCTGCCCACAGGTGACACCCACAGGACAACATGTACACCAACATACACACAATAGGAAATGCATCCTTACATGCCTTATGATAAAGTTTGGACAGGCTGTCGTGATGTAGGTGTGCCCCTCACTCCCTGGGAGCTATCTGTGGCTGGCATATGTCCATCTGAGACAGGCATGCTGACATATGCCAGTCACATGTACAGTGATGCGTTGAACTGCAATGGACCGATCGGTGCCTCCGGCCGGCCCATTGCTTTCAATGTGTGCGGGTACGCGTTGTACCCCTGTGCGCGTTGAACAGCAATGGACCGATCGGTGCCTCCGGCCGGCCCAGTGCTTTCAATGTGTGCGGGTACGCGTTGTACCCCTGTGCGCGTTGAACTGCAATGGACCGATCGGTGCCTCCGGCCGGCCCATTGCTTTCAATGTGTGCGGGTACGCGTTGTACCCCTGTGCGCGTTGAACTGCAATGGACCGATCGGTGCCTCCGGCCGGCCCATTGCTTTCAATGTGTGCGGGTACGCGTTGTACCCCTGTGCGCGTTGAACTGCAATGGACCGATCGGTGCCTCCGGCCGGCCCATTGCTTTCAATGTGTGCGGGTACGCGTTGTACCCATGTGCGCGTTGAACTGCAATGGACCGATCGGTGCCTCCGGCCGGCCCATTGCTTTCAATGTGTGCGGGTACGCGTTGTACCCCTGTGCGCGTTGTACAGCAATGGACCGATCGGTGCGCACCCATTGACAATGGGCTTGCCTGGCAACGGACGCGTTTTCGAATTTCGAACGAGTCGGTTGCTGGAAAATCAGTTGGTCACCCACAACAATGTTGCAAAATCATGTATGTCATGAAGTTGAAGATTTGAAGGATGCTGTGGGCGTGTTTTGGTGCTGCTATTCCATGGATTGGCCAGATTCAGAAGATGCAAATGACTTGGACCTATCACTTTGGACACAAGGGACAGTATCTGCCTCTCCAGCACATATATATTGCTGGCTGTTCCCCTGAGAGCCCACTTGCCTGCACTACATGCTCCAAGACGACATCTGCCACTGCACTGCTGCTGTCTCTGCCCCTCTGGACCCTGCAATGGCACGTACTGTGGAGAGAGCCCCAGCCTTCAGCCTTGAAGAGAACCAGGCCCTGCTGGACAGCCTACTTCCACAGTACAGCAAGCTGTATGGGACACCAGGGGAGCAGGTGAGTGTTCTGTGCACTGCCTTTCTGAATGTGCATTTTGTCTGACTAGCAAGGCTGAGAGTCTGCACGCCACTGGCTAGCAGGCTCACTGAGTAGTTGAAACCCCCCATAGTGTGTAGTGACTTGCACTGGACAGGTATGGTGCAGTGACAGTGCATTTGAACATGGTTTTACTTCCCATGCAATGATACCATGTAGTGACGTCTGGCAAACTGTCCATGGTCAGCTTTGCACTGCCTGTGTACATCATGTGCCCCTGTGATTGAGACATGTATATACAACTGTGTCATGCACGGATATGTTGCATGTGTGGTAATGGCCTTTTCACTTTGTCATCCTCACAGGTTAATGCCCATCGGAAGCAGGAAATCTGGAAGGACATCGTCCGGGCTGTCCGGTCCGTGGGGGTCTACAAGCGCCGGATCCGTAACTGCCAGAAGAGGTGGCAGGACCTTCGGGGCTGGACCCGGAGGATTGCACGGGTCCAGCTGAAGCTGTCGCCTCCTCGCAGGGGGCGGAACACGGACCCTGACCCCCACATGCTCCAGATCCTGGCGGTGGTCTTTCCAGACCTGGATGGGCAGCTGAAGGCCAGACAGCAGCAAGGAGGGGGTGAGTCAAAGACTGCACTGTGAACTCTGTATTACATGCTTTGTGCCCTCCTCTGGCCTGGTTCAACTGCCACAGTGCAGCAGTCATGTTGTCCAGGAGCCATGTCCCTCTATTGTGCACTGCCCACTGCTCATCTGATACCCAGGTGTGGCCCTTACAGTCAGGGAATGGTGTCACTTGGGACTGTGTCCTTGCAGTTTGCTTCACTAAAGGTGGGGAACAGCATCTGTTTCCCTAAATCTGTTGTGGGTATCATGGGTGGGTCCATTGTTCACACAACGCCTGGGTTTGGACATGTGATCTGCGTGTTGCTTTGATATGCGGTCCACTTGCTGAGCTGAGCCACCACATGTGCCTGGGGTATGTGGCACACGCCCATGCAGCGGGTGGGAACAATGTTTGTGCCCCAGGAGTGTGCAGATTACGTGTGTCACACATACATAGCCAGCTATCCACTGTCCAGGGCACATCCCTCATTCATGTGGAGCAGGACAGTCATGCCTACTCCAGGCCATGCAATGCACTCTGTACTCCCACTCCCGTGTATCAGCTGACACATTGTGCACAGTGATTTGACCCCTCCGGTGTCTGCCTCTGTGTCAGTGTGCTGTGGATTAGTTGCCAGGACTGCTGGGGTGTTTCTTGGTAGGGGCTCAGCATGCCCCTGGAGATGTGACCATAGGAGACGATACTTGTGTGTCACATAGGTGTTTGATCAGCTGCCCGTGCAGACTGGGGTATGCGAATGTGATGTTCAGGCAGCTGTTCCCCATTCACAGCAAATTGTGAGGGGCTCAGGTTCAGAGGGTAGTGTCACAGGTCTCCCATATGTCCAATAGGTGTGACCTGGACAGATGAGGGTTGAGATGATGTGTTGTGTGGGGGATGTACATGTGCACTTGTGCAGCTCCAGGACTTGCATTCCCCATTACCTACTATTGTGACACAGTGCATAGTGTTGTTGTCTGGCTGCCAAGTCATACATCACTGAGACAGTGATGTATGACTTAACAGTCATGCCTCTGCAATGGCATGTGTCAACTTATTTGTGGTCCTGCAGGGGAGTGACATGTGCTACATGCACACCATAGTGGCGCTGGCTATCAGTACATGGGTGCATCATGGTGTCTGTCGCTGGTATGCATCACATGCATTTCCTATTTGACTCTGGGCATCCCTTTCATCCGGAAACCTGTACTGACTCAGTGGCAAGAGCTGTGATGTGTCCACACCGTGTCCTCTGCACTGTCCAACTACTGTGTACTTGGTGCATGTGTCCACACTGGGGTGTTGCAATCCAACAGACACCAGACAGATGGGTGCAAGGCCATGTGGGATGTGAGTGCCATGCTTGGCATCAGACTGACAATTGGCTTCTCCTGTTCAGTTAGGGCACTTTTAGCAATGTACAACTAATGATGCCAGGGCTTGCTCTGTGATGTGCTGTGCTCACAGTGGTGTGTGCGTTTGGTGCAGGTGACTGATGTCTGTCTGTTTCCCCATTGTTTGCAGATACATCCACGGCCATGGAAGGGGACAGCTCCACGGACCAGGAGGAGCCAGAGAGCCAGACTGGGTCAGCAGCCGAGGAGTGGTCGGAGGGACCCAGTGGCACAGAGGGCGAGGGGAGCCACACCGAGGAATCCTCAGCACCATCCACCTCAGCTGAGGACCAGAGCAACTCGGAGGATGACTCCCTTGTGGAGGCGGGTGTCAGCAGCCACCACACCCCAGCTAGTGTTGCTGTCCCCGCCACCACCAGCACCACCACCGCCCTCCCATCGGCTCCCATTCCCAAGGTCCGTGGAGGCTCCCATGTTCGGGAGCGTGTCTCCTTTGGCCCAGGCACCGCACCCCCTGCCCCTGTGTCCCCTGCTGCCCTGAGTGAGGAGTCTGTGTACCTCCTTCGCCAGCTCCATGTAGGGCAGACAGCCATGCTGAGTGTCCTCCATGCGCACACCGCACTGTTGACTCAGCTGGTGTCGTTCATGGAGGGCATCTCATCGGGCATGTCTGACCTACAGAGGGGCAACAGGTCCATGGACTCCTCCCTGACGGCAGCAGTGTCCCTCCTCAGACAGTCCCTCACCCCTCCTGCCTCTGCTCCATCCACACTCCCCAGCACCTTGCCCGTCCCAAGCAAACACACACCGGCACAGGCACACACCAGCACACACACATCCAGCACACAGACACACACGCCACAAACTAAACGCACACGCACGCACAGTCAGGGGACTGAAACCAGACTCACAGGGGATGGGGCCCTGGTACACACACACGCATCCACGGGCACTGCGCAGTCCTCAGTTGCCTCTCACTCCAAAGCACCCTCCCTTGCCTCACCTGCAACCCCAAAGACCCAGCGCCTCTTCCTCAGTGACCTCGGCCTCTTCCCCTCCGATCCAGCTGCCCCAGCATCCAGGGGGAAGAGGAAGCCCCCCACACGGAGCAGAGTGCCCCTCGCCCCCGGACACCCTCCCCCAGGCGCAGACAGACTGAGGCCCCCACCCGCAAGTCCCCCGGAGTGGTAAGAGCAAGACCCCGCCGCCGCCCTGCAGCTCAAGCACCAGGTCACCTTCCTCCATCCCTCAGGCCCCCACTCCACAGGTGCCCCCGCCACACCCTGCCCCAGGTTCCCCCACCCACAGATATACCATCCCCAAGAGGCTCCGGCCTTCTCCCCCTGCCACTTGCTCTCCCGGCACCACACCCCCCGCTGCGCTTGTCTGTGCCCCTGATGTGGTGAGGGTGTCCTCCCCCTCTGTCCAGCCCACCTTGCCTGTTCCCCATTCTCCTCCCCTGGTGGTAGGCACTGCAGTGGAGTCCACTACCACCCTGTCTGACTTGGGCACTGCAGTGGCGGACCTGTCCACTCCATCTGCAGGGTCCACTGCAGTCGTGCCGGCACCCACAACATCTGAGCCATGCCCCCCAGTTGTGCCGGCACACACCATGTCAGACACCTCCACTGCAGTTGTCAGTGGCTCTCCAGCACCCACCACCCCTTCCCTGCTTCCTCCTGGTGAGCCCTGATCCTGTCCCTGCGGTGCCTGGCCTACCCCCCCGGTTGCCCCTCCTAGTGGATTGTCCCTGGTTTTGTGCAGGCATGTGTAGGGTGGCATCTGCCACTGTCACCCACTTGTGACTTTGTTGATGGACTGGCCATTGGCCTTTGTTTATGTTCTACCGGACTTCTACTTTTAATGCCACATATGCTGAATAAAGCAACTTTCTGTTCTCTAGTGCTTTTGCTTCTGATGTACATGATGTTGATGATGCTAACAATGCCCTTGCTGCAGTGATGGTGATATTTGGTCTCATGATAATGAAGTGTTACTGTGCAGGAACCCATGTGGTCCAGGGGTTATGTGTCCTATCCTGTGGTGTATCCATGTCATCCATAGCAGCATCTGAGGGTGTCATGTGTTCAGTAGTTGGCAATGAGATTTCCTACTTAGATTGGCAACTTCACATCTGTGGCTTCCACCCCTGCACATCTGTTGTGCCTGCCATTGTTCTATTCGTCTACTTCCCTGACCGTGTGGCCATCTCCAGTGAACATGCAGGTTTGGGCATCAATGGGGAAGGACTCATCTGTGTTGTCAGTGCAACATTGCTATACAAGTGTGTTGGATCTGTGCTGATGATTCCGTTGGCACTTCCATGACCAGGCTGATGGGACGGGAGCCCTCATTTGTTGCTAATTGTTGATTGTGTGTCCCATTGCTGCCATGGTATGGTATCTGTTCGCCTCACATCTGCAGTCTCCACAGGGTATCTGCATGTGTGTGCCCATTGGTGCAAATATGTGGGTCTGCATTCGGATGGTCACTTCTGTCATTGTGTCATTGATGATTGTTGACGGTGTCAGCCCCCATGGGTGTTGTTTGTCTGCACATGGCCAAAGTTATGTCTGATTTGGCTCCCCCAATTTATGTTGCAATGGGACACATACACTACTTTGCCACTGATGTGTTTGTTGTTCTGTGACCAGGAATCATCCATGCAGTTTGGCAGTTGCACCTCTTACTTTGTCAACACTTGCCTTTTGGTCACTGTGATGATGGGGGTTTGGACCCCATTGCCACAATGTTCGAAATGTGCTTCAGCTATGGACCCACACTTACATTTTGGTCACTGTGATGATGGGGGTTTGGACCCTATTGCCACAATGTTCGAAATGTGCTTCAGCTATGGACCCCACACTTACATTTTGGTCACTTTGATGATGGGGGTTTGGACCCCATTGCCACAATGTTCAAAATGTGCTTCAGCTATGGACCCCACACTTACCTTTTGGTCACTGTGATGATGGGGGTTTGGACCCCATTGCCACAATGTTCGAAATGTGCTTCAGCTATGGACCCCACACTTACATTTTGGTCACTGTGATGATGGGGGTTTGGACCCCATTGCCACAATGTTCAAAATGTGCTTCAGCTATGGACCCCACACTTACCTTTTGGTCACTGTGATGATGGGGGTTTGGACCCCATTGCCACATTGTTCAAAGTGTGCTTCAGCTATGGACCCCACACTCACATTTTGGTCACTGTGATGATGGGGGTTTGGACCCCATTGCCACAATGTTCGAAATGTGCTTCAGCTATGGACCCCACACTTACCTTTTGGTCACTGTGATGATGGGGGTTTGGACCCCATTGCCACAATGTTCAAAATGTGCTTCAGCTATGGACCCCACACTTACCTTTTGGTCACTGTGATGATGGGGGTTTGGACCCCATTGCCACAATGGTCATGGCCTGCTTGCATTGTGGGTGCCACACACATATATGTGTGGCACATGTGCTAGGGGTCACATTGTATGTTCAAAGTCATGTTCGGTGTTGTAGGCATTTGACACTGTCTACACACGCTTGTCATGGTGTTGGGGGGATGTCTTCTTCTTGCATTCCCTAGGTTGTGGTGTGCTGGTTGTGTCATGCATTGTCCATCCTAAGAGTGGGGGTGGTAGTAGTGGTAGGCATCCAGCCCCCCCTGGCTAAGGGTGGTAGTAGTGGTAGGCATCCTGCCCCCCCTGGGTGAGGGTGGTAGTAGTGGTAGGCATCCTGCCCCCCTGGCTAAGGGTGGTAGTAGTGGTAGGCATCCTGCCCCCCTGGGTGAGGGTGGTAGTAGTGGTGGGCATCCTGCCCCCTGGGTGAGGGTGGTAGTAGTGGTAGGCATCCTGCCCCCCTGGCTAAGGGTGGTAGTAGTGGTAGGCATCCTGCCCCCTGGGTGAGGTTGGTAGTAGTGGTAGGCATCCTGCCCCCCTGGCTAAGGGTGGTAGTAGTGGTAAGCATCCTGCCCCCTGGCTAAGGGTGGTAGTAGTGGTAGGCATCCTGCCCCCTGGCTAAGGGTGGTAGTAGTGGTAGGCATCCTGCCCCCCCTGGGTGAGGGTGGTAGTAGTGGTGGGCATCCTGCCCCCCCTGGGTGAGGGTGGTAGTAGTGGTAGGCATCCTGCCCCCCCATGGGTGAGGGTGGTAGTAGTGGTAAGCATCCTGCCCCCCAGGCTAAGGGTGGTAGTAGTGGTAGGCATCCAGCCCCCCCTGGGTGAGGGTGGTAGTAGTGGTAGGCATCCAGCCCCCCCTGGGTGAGGGTGGTAGTAGTGGTAGGCATCCAGCCCCCCCTGGGTGAGGGTGGTAGTAGTGGTAGGCATCCAGCCCCCCCTGGGTGAGGGTGGTAGTAGTGGTAGGCATCCTGCCCCCCTGGCTAAGGGTGGTAGTAGTGGTAGGCATCCTGCCCCCCCTGGGTGAGGGTGGTAGTAGTGGTAGGCATCCTGCCCCCTGGCTAAGGGTGGTAGTAGTGGTAAGCATCCTGCCCCCTGGCTAAGGGTGGTAGTAGTGGTAGGCATTATGCCCCCCTGGGTGAGGGTGGTAGTAGTGGTGGGCATCCTGCCCCCTGGGTGAGGGTGGTAGTAGTGGTAGGCATCCTGCCCCCCTGGGTGAGGGTGGTAGTAGTGGTAAGCATCCTGCCCCCCTGGCTAAGGGTGGTAGTAGTGGTAGGCATCCAGTCCCCCCTGGGTGAGGGTGGTAGTAGTGGTAGGCATCCAGCCCCCCTGGCTAAGGGTGGTGGTAGGCATCCAGCCCCCCTGGGTGAGGGTGGTAGTAGTGGTAGGCATCCAGCCCCCCTGGGTGAGGGTGGTAGTAGTGGTAGGCATCCAGCCCCCCTGGGTGAGGGTGGTAGTAGTGGTAGGCATCCTGCCCCCCTGGCTACGGGTGGTAGTAGTGGTAGGCATCCTGCCCCCCTGGGTGAGGGTGGTAGTAGTGGTAGGCATCCTGCCCCCCTGGGTGAGGGTGGTAGTAGTGGTGGGCATCCTGCCCCCTGGGTGAGGGTGGTAGTAGTGGTAGGCATCCTGCCCCCCTGGGTGAGGGTGGTAGTAGTGGTAAGCATCCTGCCCCCCTGGCTAAGGGTGGTAGTAGTGGTAGGCATCCTGCCCCCCCTGGGTGAGGGTGGTAGTAGTGGTGGGCATCCTGCCCCCCTGGGTGAGGGTGGTAGTAGTGGTAGGCATCCTGCCCCCCCTGGGTGAGGGTGGTAGTGGTGGTAGGCATCATGCCACCCCTGGGTAGGGGTGGTGGTGCGCATTCAGGCCCCTGTGTGCATATGTGGCATTGGTGATGGGCATCCCGCCCCTATGGTGCTGCTGTTGCTGGTGTAAGTATATTCTGCATCCCTGTGTGTGTGTGTGATGTGTCGTGTACGTGTTGTATGTGTTTTGTGGTTGGTGTCTGGCTTATCTTCTGCGCCGTACGCGTCCGTGCCTGTTCCGGTAGTAAATGTAGAATATTGGTATGATCGGTACGAAGGGTTTCATGGTTGGTTCGTGTCGTTCGTCCTTCTCGTTGCTTCGCGTCGTCCTCGTCGCTTCGCCTCGTCCTCGTCGCTTCGCCTCGTCCTCGTCGCTTCGCGTCGTCCTCGTCGCTGCCGTGTTCGTCTCGGAGCCGTGGATCGTGTTGTGGCGCGAATCGGAGCTTATGTGCGCCTCTCCCGGATGCTTTGACGTGCCGGACGTAGCGACGGGTTCGGCGCGTACGGAAAGCGCATCGTACTTGTCCGGCCGGACGGGGCTGCATTTTTCCTTCCGTGCGACTCGATTCGGCGTTTCCGGATTCGCCTCGGTCGGAGAACAGGACCTGGTTTGGGTGAGTACGGCTCGGCCGGATTCTTTGCTGTTGTGCGCATCGTACTTGCTCGTTCGGTGTGCTGTACGGATCGGTCGGGAAACAGGCTTTCGCATGGCTTTTTTCCCGACCGAATGGTATTGGGTGCGCCTCCGACCGAGATCGGAATCGGCCCCAAAGTCTTTCCTTTCCACATGTATTGCAGGGCCTGAAAAGTCCTTTTTAGATGCCTCAGGCATGACAGAAGTAGTAGAGTAGCTTTCAAAAACTGTTTTTGAAGAATACTGAGCAGGGGTCAGGGAGATTCCCTTCTCAAGACGAGCGGAACAAAATCTGAGGGACTCAGCCTCTCTTGGGAGTAATCTAGAGGGTGCTATTGCCTGATTGGCTGGAGTTAGGTTCCTTTTTTGAAAGGACAAAGATAGGCTATTTAAGTGATTGTTCTGTCTTGTGGATTGTTACCTGCCTTGTTATGTTGGCCTAGGCCTGGCTGCCATGCTGCTTTTCTTTGCGCACGTTACACTGAGCCGGGCCTCCCTCGCCCTTTGCTCGTGCCAAGTTCTTTTGCACTGTCTGCATTTTCTGTTGTTCACCTTTTTGGGCTCAGTCTGCACAAACATGTACAAGGTCGCATAACAATATATTTTGGTTCTTCCTGATATGGCCAGTCTCGCGCACCCAGACATAACATTATGTGCAATTGCCATGAAGAATTTGATATGCTTGTAATACTGTGGTTTACTAGCGCTTAGGACACTTGGAGAAATCCTTTTCAGTGAGAAGAGCTATGATGTCCTGCTGATGTAATTCTGCATCTAGAGACTGAGGTATGGGGGTTCGCTAGTCAAAGCCCAGAGGTCTTCTATTATTATAATAAACTATCTTACTGCAAGGGGAGGGTGGTAATGTTATTTATACGTTTATCCACTGAGCTCTGAGATGCTTTCCCCGTTTGTATTCTATGGAATTGTAACCATGCTGCTTATATTAGTCATATGCATTATGCTATTAGTACTGACACGTGTACTGTACATTAGAGCACGTAAGTTGGAATAAACATTTTAACCTATCCAGTGTCTCTTCCTACGCACCTTGTGGACAAGTACGAGTGAGTGGCGAAAGAGTGTTCTTGCGTCAGTGAGTCCTGAGATAAAGATACCGTGTTCTGGGTTGTCCAAACATTAGTACTTGGGTGCTAATGGGATGCTAAGCTAGTTGGGTTGGGGTTTTTGGGTACTACGGTATATGGTGGCAAACCACTGTATTCCGGGGTCCCATTTTCCTGTGCATAGCTCTGTGTATGTGCAGAAACCTTATGACATGGCGCGACCACCGTGGGGCAGCTTATCTGCGAGACGCTTGAGTAGTACTTGTGCTTGTCCACAAACCCCTCGCGTACGCTTCCGGAGGCGTATGTGACGGTGATACCTCCTATATTGAATGTTTTATAGGTTCTTTCAAGCTTGATATTATTAAAAAAGGTTAGTTAAAAAACCCATTTTGTGCTCCCTGTTAGGTTGTCAAATATAATTGTTTAGTTATGGCTGGTGTGGCGATAGCTGCACATAGTCGAGGAGCACTCCGAGACCACTTAGCTGTGTATGGAGTGCCCGATACTGGGGTCGAGTTGGTCTTTGTGGTTCAAGCCGATGCGGCTTATCACTTTGAAGTGTTTTACACTTGGATCACTTTTGAAGCGGTGGATGCAGGTGATAAGCTGTTTCATGAATATAAGCCCACCGCTGTTCCTGCTGCCTATCGACCCTATACTGCTCTTGAAGTGCCTCTCACGGCTTGGCAGCACCGTGTTTGGTTCAATGGCGCCCTACCACAACCAACTACCGCAGTTCGTTTAGGCCCCTTGTCAATTCAGGGGGCCACTTGGCCTGTATTGGCAGGGTATACCCCGCATCCAAATTATCTGGCATTACCGCTTGCGGAACTGCGCACTATGCATACCGAATTGGTGCGAGTGCATCGAGCCTTAGTGACATACGTTACAGGTAGCCTCCATGGAGCTGCTCCTGTAGTCGCAGGCCAACCAGCTATAGCAGCTGGAGTGACTATAAGTCCTGTCATGGTAAATTCTGTGATGGGCAAACGTCCACAAAATAAGGACGACTATCCTTACTGGCTTGCAGAAAAGTTCGATCAGATAGAAGCAGTGTTTCCACATACATCCCCAGTAGATAAACACCGCATCCTCACGATAAGTTTGCCAAAAGACATAATCCCCGATTTGACATCATGTGAAAACTGGGGTAAGGTATTCGCAGCAGTTTATTCAAAATGTTTTGGAACTCCTTCCATGACGGTTCTACCCTCTGTAATTAAAAAAGTACAGGATGAACATGGCCCTGAAGCGGCTGTGGAATTAGGGATGAGACTAGTGGGAGTGTTTGATGTAGTAGCTGAGCTGATCCTTGGAAATGTCAAGGGCGATGCTATGAACTTTCAAGTAGCGAATGCTTTGGCTTTGGTCCCAGAGTTGGACAGGCCTCGCGAATTACCGAAAATAATAGCCCGGGCTTATAAAACAATTGGAAGAAATAGCCTAGGCAACAAGCCTTTTGTAAAAATGCAAACTCAATCGCAAACACAAGTTATACAAACAAAAAGTGCATCTGAGAAAGATGATAAACCGGTCTTCACTAAAAAGAGTTGGAGACAGAAAAAACAGGGTAAGCAACAAAAGAAGCCGGGGTCGAGAGGCGCTTCCCCAGTTTCGGTTTCTTCTGAACGTACTTATGATTTACGTGATAGGTCAAGGATTAAATCACCAGAAAGGTTTCAGAGCTCTGATACGCGTTCTCCTCGTTCTTCACAGGCCCAGACGTCGTCACAGGCTGGTGGAGGAGGACGGCAAGATAGAGGAAGGGGCCGAGAGGCTCCCCAGGAGCGAGACCAACCTCGACAACAAGTCAGAGGGAAAGCAGAAGATTTTCATCTTCCTCGACCGCAATTTCAGAAGAAAAAGGTTGCCGCTGTCACAGCGAAATATGCCTCAGACCGTGAGAACGAGACTCCAGAATTGGACGTGGGCAGTGACCCTCCTAGACAGCGCCGCGGAAGTTACCATAGTGCGGGAGGCGCTACGTCCTCATATGGAGGCGACAGCAACTGAAACATTCGTTACTGTAGAGACAGCTGACACGAGAGTGGCACCCCCTGACAGACTATATAATATAGTCATACAAATTGAAGGTGACATACCGCGTGAAATAAAAGGGATTTTTTGGGAAAATCTAACCTCTTCATATGACATTTTGTTAGCGGAGGTGGATTGGCCACCCCCATTCGTATTAGCTGCACATAAAGGAGAGGAGGTAATCCTTCCAAGCTTTTCACGGCATGTCCCAAAAGACAAAGCTGAAGCACTTGCAGCTGAGTGGGCTGTGTACCTGGCACCAGCGTTATACCGCAACCATGTGGGATGGGATGAAGAATCACCTCCTCATGCAATACCTTTGCGGTCACTACCGCAGCCACAACCCCAATATCCCATCAAACGGCAGGCAAAAGGCCCCGTCTCCGAAATTCTGACACAGTTGGAATATCAGGGAGTAATTGAACCATGCGTATCACCTATGAACAATCCCCTTTTCGTGGTTTCTAAACCCGATGGATCGTACCGCTTAGTTTTGGATTACCGGCATTTAAATTCCCATTGTCGGAACTTTGCGGTGCAGAATACACATAGTTCTGCGCTTGTAGACAGTCTTGTTCGTAAAAAATATAAAACGACACTTGACCTTTCAAACGGTTTCTACACGCACAACCTAGCCCCGGAGAGTGGTCAATGGACCGCATTCACATCCGGTGGTAAATTATTCCAGTTCCGGCGATTACCCATGGGCTATAAAAATAGTCCGGGTATCTTCGCCGCCCGTGTTGTTTCTTTGTTAAATGACATTGATCAAGACGCATGTTCGTACGTAGATGACATCTATCTGACGGACGACGAATTATTTCAGCATTTGTCCCGTGTGGACCGCATTATTCTTGAATTTGCGGAGCAGGGTTACAAATTTAACTTTGCTAAGTCACACATAGCTGAATTTACCGTTCTGTTCTTGGGCTATGAGCTCAATAACGAAGGTAAGGGCTTAGCCCCCATTTCTTGGAAAAATGTGCACATTTGTGCCCCCCAAATACTCTGAAGAAACTTCAGTCTTTGCTGGGTTTCCTGAATTTCGGGCGTACTTACATTCCCGAATATGCCCAGCGTATCAAGCCTTTGTATGCTTTGATACAACCTACTTATTCAAGGTCTTGCTGGCTGCCTGAGCATACCTCAATTCTGCAGTCTTTGCAGACAGACCTTTTGGAGTCTAAATATCTTTTGACTCGTGATAACCACACAAACCTGGTGATTAGAATAATTCCGGGGGCGGTGGGATTCACCTATTTAACCTTTAATGAAGGTGATACAGTACCTATCGCATACAAGTCACATCTGTACACTTCCGCTGAATTGCGCTTTACATCTGTTGAAAAAGTTCTGACTGCAGTGCAAATGGCGATTCTAAAAGAACGCGCACTGGCACAGGGAAAGCGGATTCTGGTGGTAACACCCTGTCCTGCCCTGGAGGCAGTAACAAAGGCAAGTGTACCAAACTCAAAAGCAATGCATCCCCGTTGGATACAATGGGCTACATCCTTGACGTCTTCGGACGTCACTTTTGTCTTTGATTCTTCTCTTCAGACTCAGGAGTATTTACAGTATGAATTCGTTCATCCTCCTCCTTTGTTTTTACTGCCGCTTGAGGATTACAAATGTGTGATCTACACCGATGGTTCGGCGCAACCGGCCACTGGGTCCAAGCACGCTTATTCTGCTGCATGTGCTATTGTTGCGGGATCCTTTGTGGATGGAAAGTTCAAATCCACTGTAGTGCACACTCGCACACTTGGAGATAGTACCGCACAATTGGCCGAGCTGCATGCATTGCTACTTGCACTTGAGTTCGCTTCTCAGGATGAGACCACTCTAATTGTATGTGATTCTTTCTACTGTGTACAATCTTACAATGACAATCTGTTTTTCTGGTCGAAAAACGACTACAAGGACGCAAAAGGGAGCACAATCAAGCATAAAATGCTTTGGGTTCGAGTGGCAGAATTGCAACAACGTCTGCCCCTCACACAGGTGGTTCACACCTTAGGCCATCAGCGGGTGGGCGCACACGCTATTGGTAACGATCTGGCAGATGAGGCTGCCCGTTCAGCAGTAGTCACGTGTTCAGTAGCAGCGGTTACCAGGTCCATGTCTAAAATAGACCCTGTTATTTTAGCAGCTATTGCTGCAACCAAGGAAGGTGATAATTACCCTACAGGTTTCCCTTCCAAGTATTCTTACAAATTAAGTCCCGATCAGGTTCCTTATGTAACTATACCTGACGTTGGAGATCGGCTGATCCCCAACGCGGACCGCAGGAGTGCCTTGATATCAGCTGCACACGAAGGCATGGCTTCGGCACATGCAGGTGTGTCAGCTACGGTTTCCATCTTGCAGCAGCGTTATTGGTGGCGTGGGTTATATAAAGACACCCGTGCTTTTGTGCTTTCTTGCGACGTTTGTCAACAGATTAAGCCTTCCACGGTAACACGTCCACCACAAACACCTCTCTGCATTGCTAACAGACCCTTTGGGTGTGTTTACTTGGATCACTGCGGTCCATTCTCATCAGACACTGCTTATAAATACATCTTAGTGGCAGTGGACTCGTGCACACGGTTTCTCTGGGTCTGGCCACAACGGAGTGCTGACGCCCGAAATGTAATCAGGGATTTGCGTGTCTTTGTGGGAATTTTCGCATGCGGCACCTTCCATTCGGACCAAGGTCCAGCGTTTGCCTCTAGGGCTTACAAGGATGCAATGGCTTCGCTTGGGGTGCGGGTGAAATTTTCGTCTCCGTATAGGCCTGAGGGCAACTCTATCGTTGAACGAATGAACCGTGACTTAAAGCAATCCTTAACAGCTAGGGTTATAGGTACTGGCAGGAACTGGCTGGCCCATTTGTATACCGTTCAGCGTGCACTTAATAATCTCCCTAGAAGACCTCTGGGTGGGCGGACCCCATACGAAATGCTCTTTGGCATAAGAATGTTTGTGCCTGACCTTGAGGGTCCAGACATCGCGGCGCAATCCGCCAAGTTTGATGTAGATAACCATTCTGCTATGTTACAGGACTTACAAGAAGCCCGAGACAAACTTGCAACTACACATTTACCTTCAGCCACAGACCCTGCGTTGCAGATTCCGGTAGCCGGCTGGCTTCCGAACATTGGAGAACTGGTTCGAGAGAAGGTTGAAAACAAAAAGGAATTCGGCCCCTCTTTTCGTGCACCGGTTCCAGTTCTTGGCCTGAAGGGAACACGTACAGTCATTTTACCACCGCTTCCTGGTCGCAAAGAGAACAGATACATCTCAATTGAAAATGTCAAGCTACAGCGCCTGGCCGATCCTGAATAGTGTCACACCAGCGGTCTCTTGTCCTGCCATTTATCGGACATATGTTCATAGTCCATCTGCGCGAACGATCGCTGATGCTGTAATTGAGATGGTTGATTTGCCTGAATCCTCTACTTTGCCTGAAACTATAATTGATCCCCAACTCTCCACCAACATCGACGAGGACGAGTATATTTATCATGCATCTGAATCGGTGGCGCATCAACCAATAATGCCATTAAGTCAGACTCGTTATTCCTTTGATTCGGATTCCACCTCTTCAAAAGTCCCATCCAAGTTCAGTATTTTTGTATCCTGGTTTAGAGACAATTTTTTGATTCCACCCTGGACATACCTCTGGTTGGTACTTTTCTTGCTTTTTCTGTTCATGTCCATTGGCTTTGTCACCGTGTTTTTTCTACTAATCAATGGTCACTATTTACCTGAACGCTCTGCTGTAGACTATGTTTCTGGAACTTTGGCTCCTCATTCCTCGTCTCACATCATGAAGCGTGACCACACATTTGTGAACATTTCAGCTTTTCCAGTTGCTGATGGCATCGTATGGGATGCGGTGAACTATCAAATCCATGGTCCGACGGAAATCATCAATGTACCTAATGTCCTTCGTGTTTCAATGGGTGATGTAGTACAAAATAATATTCATTCTGATGGTTGGGATGTGCATGCCGTTGAAGCTTTGTTTGCCGATTTAAAATATTATGCATCTTTTAATGCTGAGGATTTATATATGAATTCTGCGAATTATGCTGATTTGTATTGTTACCAACATTGGGGTAATCATTTTCTCCATAAGCCAAGTGCCCTGCGTAGTTCTGTTAACTACACCCAATGGGAACATTGTCCAAACCCCTTGCCAGGTAGCTCACAGGCTCTTCGAAATAAGTTTACCTATTTTACTGATTTTAATCGGTCGAACCCTGCATCCTATTATTTTAGACTTAATACAACATCAACTCAGAAAATTATGTTAACACACACAAAATTGCTATATTCGGGTTCCTTTTTGAGTGCCCTAGCTGTGGGTGGTTATGAGTACTGGGAGAGTACAGTGGATTTGAAATCTATTTGGGGCTCCAAGCCATGGCAGGTACAAGGAACTGAGGCGTTGCATCGTGCTTGTCTCATCCCTACTCAAATTATGTTCCTAAATGCTTCCATCTATCAAACTACATGTTGGGGCTTAGCTACCACTAAACAATTAAACTCGCCCTCAATTCCATCCCTTTCGAGTTTTCCCAATGATAGCTCACGTTTTAACCTGTCCCTGACGACCTTACAGGCTCTATTACAGAATAATTCATTTAATGTTTCCGGACTGGATCAGTCACCCTGGTTGGTATGGCCTATATCATCTAATGCATGTCAAATGCGTTTTCACGACTCAGGTACTAGATACACACAGGATAGGCCTGATCCGAGATTTATTACTTCTCGTACTGTCACTACATATTCTGTTGGTAAATTATGCAAACAATGGCTGCAACATTCGTCCCTTGATTCTGTTAAACAACATTTGTCCCTCCTTTCAGGCAATATTGATCTGTCCGACTTTGTTTTGGGACCTCGTGGTCCCCGGCCTAAGAGATTCATTTATGAAACGTATAATGAACTCTGGAAGCTATCACAAATGGAAGCTGCTTCCCGTCTTCGGGAAATAGATCAAGCAAATATGGAAAAGGTGCTTGCTGTTGTTGACAATAGTATTAATACCCTGTCTTCTCGCATTTACACTTTAGAGAATATTGTGTCCTCTGTTGTTGATATTGTACAAGATGATGTTTCTGTGTTATATCATGGTCAGAATCAATTGCGCTCAGTTATGCAGTTTGCATGGACTTTACAAACACTTAAGTTAGGTAAAGTGCCTTGGCATTTTTTGAACACCTCTGCCTTATTTCTACCTTTTAACTTAACTGACAAACAGCAATTTATGTCCATGAAAGATGCAACTTACACTCTATTACATATCGAAAAGGTGGATCCTTTGCCGTTCTCTGTTGCAGAACTCGATTCTGCTGTATGGCTAGTTCATGGGGTTATCGTTTTACCTTTTTCCTTGTTTGAATTTGACTCGTGCATGAAACATTATCCTGTGGGCCGTTACCGGCCATTGGGCAGTGCTTTCCTGCATGAACTCTGGTCCTTGCCTTTCATGTATAAATGCCTTCGGGACGGCAAGGAAGTCTTTCTCACGGGGGAGTACTGCGACTCGACTATAGGTCATTCGCTTATTTGTAAACACATTAAATTGCATGGCTCATGTAGCGTTTCCTCTCCTAATCTTGCTTGTGTGCTGAAAGGTATTCCTGCTCCTGTTATTTCTCCTACTTTCACTCTCCTTTCCAATGGTAGTTATTTACTTTTAAATAACGAAAACTGTTGTGGCCTGCAGGCTGGCATTCCTTACATTGTAACAGTTTCGCACAGGGTTGTCTGCTGCAAAAATGTGCTTTTTCCTCCCCCTCATGGCAAGGTTGATATCTCTATTTGGCCTTCCATCCCTACCATGGAAGCAGATTTCAATAGACTGAGCAGAATAAAGGCACTATTATTAAACGAGGAAGTTATGCTCACGTCCGCCCGGGAGACATTCATTCTCCAGGTGGCGAGTACCCACAGTGAAATACAGGCCCTTTTGAACACTAATCTCCCCCAACATTTTGGGGAGTTAATACATCGTATTTTTAACGCATCTAACACTGAAGGCCTAGTGCACTTTTTTAAGGTCGTGGGGTCGGGCTTAGTGTCCTCCTTCCAAACTATATTTGGTGTCATACCGGCTTTCATACATTCTATTTTTTCCAGTGTCTTTGGCGGTTTCCCATTGATCCTCGCTTTAGCGGCTGGTGTCTTGCTCTTAATTTGCTTTCTGCGCAATGGCTGCTCCCCGATGGGACCTGCTCGATCCAGAACGCCTCCAGCTGCTCCGTGAGCGCCTTTTGGCCGGTTTTGGTGTCTTGCCATTGGCGACACTGAGTGTGTCATATACTCTTTCATTTCGCTTTGCGTATTTCACTTGCGTGCAACCTGTGATGACTTGTGTCCGCTGTCCTTTCACCTGGACTCTGGATTATTGCCTCTCCAATTCGTCATTGTCTGTTCCGGATTTTGTTCAGTTGATGGGTCCCTTAGAGGCCCATGAGCAGGACTGTTCCGTCGCTGGCTGTATGGCGCGTGCGGCTGCACTGGGGATTTTGGCGCAATGGGATATCTGGGCGGCTGCCCAGGATCTCCTACAACGAAGCTGTTTCAATTATCACGCAAGCTGTCCCGCATTGCTTCTGGATGCTCCCTTTGCTGAGGAGCATTCCTGCTCTTTTGATCTCATGGATTGGATGGCTTCTATGTTTTTTGACGATTCCAATGATGAACTCTTGGAGGGTATGGCTTTTTTCTGCACCTACACTTTCATGGATTGACCTGCCCTTCGCCGTTTGGGCGCTCCCTGTGCTCCAACGGCTTTGTTTTTCCTCTAATGGGCCTCTGTCCTGGCCGCCGGACTGTCCAGGGGAGGGTGTCTTGTGGATTGTTACCTGCCTTGTTATGTTGGCCTAGGCCTGGCTGCCATGCTGCTTTTCTTTGCGCACGTTACACTGAGCCGGGCCTCCCTCGCCCTTTGCTCGTGCCAAGTTCTTTTGCACTGTCTGCATTTTCTGTTGTTCACCTTTTTGGGCTCAGTCTGCACAAACATGTACAAGGTCGCATAACAATATATTTTGGTTCTTCCTGATATGGCCAGTCTCGCGCACCCAGACATAACATTATGTGCAATTGCCATGAAGAATTTGATATGCTTGTAATACTGTGGTTTACTAGCGCTTAGGACACTTGGAGAAATCCTTTTCAGTGAGAAGAGCTATGATGTCCTGCTGATGTAATTCTGCATCTAGAGACTGAGGTATGGGGGTTCGCTAGTCAAAGCCCAGAGGTCTTCTATTATTATAATAAACTATCTTACTGCAAGGGGAGGGTGGTAATGTTATTTATACGTTTATCCACTGAGCTCTGAGATGCTTTCCCCGTTTGTATTCTATGGAATTGTAACCATGCTGCTTATATTAGTCATATGCATTATGCTATTAGTACTGACACGTGTACTGTACATTAGAGCACGTAAGTTGGAATAAACATTTTAACCTATCCAGTGTCTCTTCCTACGCACCTTGTGGACAAGTACGAGTGAGTGGCGAAAGAGTGTTCTTGCGTCAGTGAGTCCTGAGATAAAGATACCGTGTTCTGGGTTGTCCAAACATTAGTACTTGGGTGCTAATGGGATGCTAAGCTAGTTGGGTTGGGGTTTTTGGGTACTACGGTATATGGTGGCAAACCACTGTATTCCGGGGTCCCATTTTCCTGTGCATAGCTCTGTGTATGTGCAGAAACCTTATGACAGTTCATTGCCATTATAGCCTATGATAATGAAACATACTGCTATACTATGGTACTGTGGGACTCCCACTTTAACAACAGGGAATGATTCAAGCAAGTGAATTGATGAAAGATTTAATACTGGAGAACCGTTGCATCCCCCAAGAGTATTTTCTGGGTATAAATATGCCAATACTGGCACCCACACATCAGATCTCATTTGGACTGGAGAAAGAACCGAAGAAGGACTGCCTTGCTGTTCCCTGGACCTGGCAAGATGGGCTGCACCAAAGACTGGAGTGCACCTGCTGATCCTTGGGCTAGCAAAGAGAGGACTGTGACTGTGGTGCCTGTCTTGTGTTAAACTTGCTCCTGCGCCCCTAGACAAAAGAGGTGAACTCCAAGACAAAGTTGGCAGATTTTCTTTTACAGCTCCAGGGCCACAAAAGCTGAAGATGCCCGTTCTGGCAAGTTAGTAGCCACAATCGCTTGACCGCCACTGTATGCCAATGTGCACCCTGGGAAACCAAGTCCCACTGCTCAAAAGTTGCACCATAGTCTGCTGGACCTGGGAGTGTTGTCAGAGTGCAGTTTGGTTGCCCAAGACGGACACTAGCTTTTACAAAAGGGAACCATTGGTTTCGCTGTGACCGAAGAGCAGGGGCCTGATTCACATAGGTAAACGTACACTTTTGTGTAAGTTTACAACTGTTTGCTGTTCACAAAGGTATTTAACTAGTAGTATATTTATGACTGTGGAGTCTCAGCATGTAAAAAAATAGGTCAGTTAGATCTTTATATGTGGGAAAATCATGCTTGACTCCGGACCTTATGCTGAAACTGTTCCTGCTGCGGTCCTATTATCTGTTGGTGGGCCCTTTTGCCTGCTTAGCCACTTTTGCATGAGACAGCCCTTACAGTCTCTCTTCGCTATTACCTCCATCCAAGGTAAGCTGCCTCTTCCTTCTGGATACCAGATTCCCATGTGGGCCTGGCCTGTTATCTTCATTGCTTTGAGCATCTGGCTGATCGTGGGGCGCTTTCATGTTGCACAATGGGGAATTATCCCAGACTGAACTGTACTGAATCTTCTCCTTCACTGAGCTTTTGCTTGGCTTGCAAGGGAAACTCATATGTGTTGCTGCGCCTTCTGATGGATATGCACACACATGCCTGTTGTTGTGGGAGACAACTTTTCCTTTGATTGGAGTACTCATCAGTTTTACTGACACTTGCCTTCATCTTTTCCGCTTTGGGCACATACTGCCAGAGTGTGCCGGCATCTTCCCCTCTTCCTTCCTCGGATTTAAAAAATTTAACATCCTTTGAACTGCAATATGGCAGATGTGGATCAACTTGCAACGACTGAGTGCTGATTTATTTACAAACAGTAAGAGCAAATGTGTCTAATGTTTTTGTTGGATATAGCAAATATAATTTTACAATGTACAACTTCCTTTTAAGTTACCTCCCATTGAATATCACCATTGAATCCTGATATACAAGCATCCAAAGTTGTAGAAATCCTTATTGCAGAAGCAGCACAGCATACGTCCAGTAAGGTGAACAGCTCCAGATCTAACTGCAGTGCACCCAGGGATTCCAAGATCAACATTCACTTGGAACCCAGAATGCACTACAAAACACAACAGGGCATGTGCCAAGAATGTATGCTTATTCATGTTAATACAGTGGAATGTAACAATCACCTTTCCCATGCACCACTGTTTCCCAAGTACCACATGCAAGAAGGTCATGCATAATTCATTTTTGAGTCACATGCCTACCTTTGGCTGTGCCTAGATTGAAGTAGAACTTGGTATCCAAAGTACATAATTCCGACTATCAGACACTTTGATGATCAGTAAACAGGGATAGGCAGGCTGTTTCAAGCACCTCTAGGCTCTAATTCCCTATATGGAATGACTGTTTCTTCAGAGGAGATAAGAAGAAATCCAAAAAATTTTGAAGAAATATCAAACTTGACAGCAAACTCATCCTAATGATAATGGCTTTACATCATCTCTTAGCAGCAACAGACGGGATCTGTGCATTTATAGAGACTGAATGTTGCACTCATCATCCAAAACCTCTATTAGCATACACAAGCAGATAGATAATAACATTACGGAGAGAGTGAATAAATGACACGAGATTCAATGCGGCCTTGACCTAAGTCCCAACAGCATTTGGATTTGGCTGGGGAGGTTTTTGGTCCTTGGGATAAGAAAATATTTGACTCCATTATTGGTATTGTTCTAATTGTGGTTGCCACATATATTGCTATTAGACTAATATTGTGCTTCATTCAGTGCGCTTCCAAAAATAAAGGTGCTGCAAATTTCTTTACAGTTGCTACTTCTAAGGATGGTAAGTAAAGGGATAATGATGAGATTAATAACAACACAAGGAACTGAAGCCTTTGTTGTGGATTTGTTCCTGGCTGCTTCAAAGCAGTTGCAGCAGTAGGAGACATTAGCTTAGGGCAATCAGAATATATCTTCAAGATCTCTGGAGATTTCACAGTGCTAAGAGGAGTATTGCACAAAGTGAAAAGGGAGTCACGGCTCAACTGATTACCCAAAATGGCAGCGTGTCTGGCTTGGACTAAGGCCCGGACGGGCACTGAGACGCTTGCCTTTGGCACACCACAGGCATGGGCGCATTGAAATAAGGATCCCCTTTTTAAATACTATGGGGTCAGATGTGTTAAACCAGCATAGGCGCTATGTATTAAACCTGATTATATAAATGTGGTTACCTCCATAGCATTATATTTATGGGTTATGTGGCCCTGCCAGAGAGAGTTGCCCTCCACTCTGGGATTATGTTTAAGTAGGTAAGCTCTATGAACCTGGTTGTTTCCTATTACAGAACACACTGTTACTTTATGCATAAATTGCACAATTTTGCACTATTTTTATGCACTGCACTGTTACTCCCTAGGTGGGTTGACAAACCGTTTACAATTGAAAAGAAGACAATTCACAAATCTTCTTATGTTTTTCAATTAATAGTGATGCATATGTTGTTTTCTTATCCAGGAGGTAGTCTCTGACGGTAATATGTACAATTCCCCTTGCACTTGCACTTTACTGTATCTGAAGAATTAAAACATGCTCTTTTTGTCAGGTTATATGCCTTCGATGAAAAGACACTTTTCTAGCATTTTATTGTATTTGTATTTAAATTGTTTTCAATGAATTTATTGATAGACTGCTTTGCTCACGTTTTTATTGAGTTGTTCTTATATTCTTAAAATATTGTAATGCTGCCAGCCGAAACAATAAATAAAATACTCTGATCTAAATGAGGATCCGTGAACATGGCCTAGCGTGCTGGCCACGCTGGTAGCCCACTAAACTCCCAGTATCGCCAAGGGTAGAAAAAGAGAAAAGACTACCACTTTGAAGGAAGGCTTGGGAATAAGACCTTGACCACCCACCTCAGCAGCAAAAAGATGGTCCCCCAAAACATGAAACTAAAATAAAGTGCGTGCTAATATCAACAGCGCTCCAATACAAGTAAAGGTAAAATGAAATGCAGATGTTCCACTCGCATATATCAATCAGAACCAAAACAGCAAGAAATGTGCAGCATCCTCGTTTAAATGAGGATCCCTGAATAAAGGCTTGAGTGTTGATCAAGCCTCCCTGCAGGCTGGTATGCTCCCAATATGGCAGAGGGTAAAAAGAGAAAACACTACCGCTTTAGAGGAAGGCTCTTGAATATTACCCTGACTGTTACCTTATGTCAAGGATCCTCTCCTACCCATTGTAGGAGCACG
Organism: Calotriton arnoldi; assembly: GCA_963921515.1. Lineage (NCBI taxonomy): Eukaryota > Metazoa > Chordata > Amphibia > Caudata > Salamandridae > Calotriton > Calotriton arnoldi. The sequence continues at coordinate 518,204 of CAWUFW010006426.1, read as the reverse complement.
TGCTGCTTAGCAATGGGTTCAGAATTCCCTCTTTGTTGAGGATAAGGCTCCACATGTTATTATGATGGGCAGGCGTATACAACAAAATAGCCCAGACCAGTGGTATTTAAAGTCTAGGTGTTGCAGATCCATGACTGATTATCAGGATATCAGCTGGCTATGTAAGTGAGTTCACATCAGATTAAATGCATATTACTATTATCTTAAAGTTGTATGGTCAAAATCTGATGTGGTTGTGGCCCTCTTTAGTCTGCATTAGCCAACTATGGATTCCACCAAAGATCTGAGGTACAAAACTATTTATCTCCACATTTAGGTTGCAGATAGGTCAGCCTGATACATTTCTGAAATCACACATTACTAAAGTGTGATTCTTGTAATAAAAAACCTCTCTCAATTCTCTCAACAAATATAAGATGCTGTTAAAGAAGTATTATTTACCCACAAAGGGCATTAAGCTTTCAAGACCAAAATGTCAAACTTTTAATTGAGCAGACTCTGCCTCCTAAACATGGAAGTATCTATAGAGTAATGGTATTCTATTTCTTCTACAATCAACTATTGTTCAGCCAGGATATTGATTTGCAGGAGTGAGGGGCTTGTGTACTGAATTTAAAACAGTCTCTGCGGACACTTAGTTTTTCTAGGAGATACAGTTAGCTCACCAAAGGACAAATAAATGCAGAATAGATACATATTTTGTAAAGAACCTTATTTTTCTCACTATATAGCAGGAGAGTTTGAGACTGGGATTAATTTTCTTCACACGATTAGGCATAACATTGTGTATTACACTTACCACATTCTCTTCCACTCTGGCAGTGGTCAAATTCGTCATTGTGTCTAAAATAGATACAAAGCAAATTTTATGGTTCAGCCATTTCTAGAACAACCTCCTCTTGGCTGTTGTCCAGACATTAAAACACCACTTTTATTTTCATGCTTTGGATTAATTAAAATGTATTGCAATAATACATATAACGGGAAATATTTTTTTATTAAAACCTTCAATATTCACTAATGTGCTATATCATAAAAAGGAAAAAAGTGATATTTGACAACTTACTCTGGACTTGGTTTATAACAGAAATCTAAAATGATTATTAATTACAAAACAGTGCCTCATGTTCACCATTGCAAATTCAATAAAGAAATCCTGTATTTGCAATCGAAATTGCTACATATTTGATATTTTGTGCTAATATATGATTTTAGTTCCTAGACAGCTCTGAATGAACATTAACACTGTTATAATTTTCACATGATCTTCATTTACCTGAATGCTTCCTGTTGTGTTACAATAATAAACATTATAAAAAGTGCCTTAAAAATATGATTTTCTGAGCAAAGAACTTTGGGTAAAGTAAAAGCAATCAGGTGCTATCCAGTGATCCTCCAATCTAGCTATCACATTTCAATATTTATTTGACAGTTCTTTAGTTCAGCCAGCCTATTTTAACATTGCAATAGTTTTTATGTATTGGATTACATTTACACTTTTTCTGTCTGTGATCTTTAAGCAAATATGTGTCCTATGGCATACCCACACTTTCAGTGTATCATTTCACTACTTATCACTCAACCAGTGGATCCCCCTGTTCATGCCACAGTAGCATTTAGTATAAAGAGCTGGGAGGAGCAAGGGCATACAGAAGACAATTAGAGGCTATCAGAGACAGTAGCTGGTACCTCTGCATGACCTTTGGTATCCCTGCCACTGCTCTTTATAGGTGTGGTATCAGCAGTCAGGAAGACAATGGCAGGAACAGAAAGTAGTAACTCTGCATGTGTGCCATTCATGGTCTGTCATTTCTACTCCCTGTCTGTTTCTTATCCCTATTGCAATAAATAAGGAGATGTTGGTGTGTTAAGAGTACAACAAGGAGGGTAAATCCTGTAAGGCCACTGGAGGTATGTTGCAATCAAGTGTAATTTGTTAAAAAGCTAAAGCCAACATAAGGACTAACACTTAATTGGATGTTCTTCCAATATTTCTTAAAAAGCTTGGTGGTATAATGAGTGTCATTATACTAGGTTGACAATGCTTTTGCTTTATTGTACTGCCCTTCTGGTAAAGGAGATTTATATTGGCTACCATTAACTTCAATTTTAGATACTTTTGCTCGTAATTAAATAAATTGTACTTCTTCTGAAAATTTTAAACCGCCTTAGGATGTTTATCTCTCTGAATACTGTCTTTTAATATTCATTTCCTTTTTCCCATTTTCTATGTAGTTATGATATTTTTCATTATATATTGTATGATATTGTATGATATTGTTAGGAAATGGTCTTTTCATACCCTTCCCCTTTCCCTTCCCTTCCCTCCTTTATTCCCCCAATATATAAAAAAAATGTTAAACAGCTTCTCTTCTTACTTACAAATTTTATATGCTTTATTCTCTTTTTGATACATATATCTTGTTGTTATTTTTCTACTATTGTTATTACTCAATAAAGCTGCTTTACCTTAAAAAAAAGTTGTATGTTACTTCTGCTACTACAGGAGTGTTGTTGAATTAACATTAAGTAATTGCTAAGGCAGACCCAAAAATGAGTTAGTCATAGAACAGGTGATTGACAAAATTAGCAAATATCCTGGAAATAATGTAAAAGTAAGCAAATGTTGCCTCATACCTATAAAGGATGTTTGCAAACATATATTTTAAGCAATTTTACACAAATAACAAACATAATACTTGAAACTTTGTGAATTTCGTGACTTTTGACCACTTCTTATTAAAAAAAACATTTACCAAGCGAATGGCATGTTGCACATCAGACATGTGCATGAAGCATGACAGGAATGCATGCATGCGGGAAAGAAAGGCGGGGGCATTGCCCTTATTCTCACATCCAGCTTCAAGTCCTATATTAAAGTGAATGCGGATAATAAGGACTGTGAAGCCCTTGATTTTAAAATCGAATTGTATGGCCAACACTCCTTTAGCGGAATTTTAATCTATCGCCCACCTAAATCCAAGGTCACCTTTTTAGATAATCTAGGTACCTTTTTAGCTCAGAAAGTCGATCACCCCAATTTCACAGTGCTAGGGGATTTTAATTTCCATCTAGAAAAATTTGCAGATCCAGACACAAAAGCACTTTTAGATCAAATGGATAGCGTAGAGATGAGACAACTTGTGTTGGATTCAACCCACATTGCAGGACACTGTTTAGACGATATTTTTACAGACAATCCCCTTTTAAGCTGGACCGAGCTCTACCAATGGCCTGGTCTGATCATAAGGCTGTCCTATTTGATATTCAATTGCCGCATAAAAATATTCCTAAAGCACCCAGAGAACTCTATGTCAGTCGCCCTTGGAAGAAAGTTAAAGCTAGTTCTCTAAACTCGACTCTTCTAAAAACGCTTCCTAATCTGTCCACTGATTCCGACCAAGCCGCTTCTCAATATTACACTTGGCTTGACTCAGCTATGTTATAATTAGCGCTCCCGAAATAGTGTCATCGATCCAGAAGAACACCATCAGAACCATGGTTCAATGACACCGTGAGAACCCAGAAACAACTATGTCACAAATTAGAGAGGAAGTCATCCCTTCAAACCTATAACAAACTTATTCTCAGGGAAAAGGCTCTACATTTTTCTAAGGAAATTACAGTGGTCAATAGATGTCCTAAAGCCTTGTTTGCTGCAGTAAAGAAACTAGCAAAGTTGCCAACTGCGCCTGATATTAGTATTAGTCAAGAATTCTGCAACTCATTAGCAGAATCCTTTCAGCATAAAGTTAAGTCTGTCAGTCTCCCAGATCTTTTCTTTCTTCACTACTTTAACATTCGAACAAACTACCAAACGTATTGCTGCTACTAAATCTGGCTCTCCTTCAGACCCATGCCCTCCTAATATTTTGCACATCTCACCAGAAATTATAGCCATTCCATTAACAGTGATTTTTAACTCAATGTTCACCACAGGGCACTTCCCAACGGATTGGAATAAGGCCTCTATACTTCCCTTGCTAAATAAACCTAACCTGGATGCTAAGATGCCCCTCAACTATAGACCGATATCTAGACTCCCTTTCCCTGCAAAGGTATTTGAAAGGGCGATAAATACTGAACTATCAGTTTTTATCAATGACAACGCCATCTTGGATTCCTCCCAGTTTGCATTCTGTGCTCAGCATAGTACAGAGCTGGCTCTTATAACCGCCACGTAGGAGCTCAGACAGATCTTAGACAGTGGGGGGAACGCAACTCTGATCCTCCTGGACCTGTCAGCGGCCTTTGATATTGTTAATCATGGGCTGCTACAGGACCAGCTGAGTTCCATCGCGATCAGGGGCAAGGCGCTGTCCCTACTAGGATCCTTTCTGTCTGAGCAATCTCCGGAAGTTGCGTCGGCGAACATTGTGTCATCTTCTTTCACGCTGCCCTTCGGGGTTCCCCAGGGCTCTTCTTTGAGTCCAACGCTTTTTAACCTCTACGTCACCCCTCTTGCCAGCCTAGTAAGAAGCTATGGCTTTGCCAGCTTGTCGTACGCAGACGACACTCAAATCGTCGTATCGGTGAGCATTTCTGCCAGCCAGACAGCATCCAGGCTTCGCGACTGTAGGAGCCATATAGCAAATTGGATTGCAGACAACTGTCTGAAATTTAACTCTTCCAAGTCTGAGGTCTTGCTGCTGGGAAACAATCCATCTTTTTGGACAGACAATTGGTGGCCGGTCCAACTTGGCTCCCTACCCAATCCAGTGTACAAAGCCAAAAACCTAGGAGTCATCTTTGACACTAAGCTGTCCTTTGATGCACAAATCAACTCGGCCACTTCTGCTTGTTCCTTTATCATGAAAATGTTGAGGAAAATCCTTCCTGCAATACCTATGGACCTAAGGAAGATGGTGGTGTCAGTTCTGATATCCTCAAGACTGGACTACTGCAACGCCCTCTTCTCCAGTGCTACGAGGCGTAGCATTAACAAACTCCAAACGGCTCAGAATGCAGGAGCAAGAAAACTGTTGGGCATCTCTAAATTTGATTCAATCTCTACAGCCTTAGTCTGACTCCAGTGGCTACCAGTAGCCAAGAGGATTCAATTTAAATCACTATGCATCGCCTTTAAATCTCTTAACAACATGGGGCCAAAACAGCTGATGAAATTTCTAGAGCCATACACTCCAGTCAGAGCCCTTAGATCTGCCGAACTGGGAAATGTAATTGTTCCCAGAGTCAACAAAGTTAGATGGGGAGGCAAGAGTTTCTCGGCTACAACTGCTAGCCTATGGAACTCTCTGCCTACCAGGTTGAAGAAAGAATACAGTCTCCCCAAATTTAGAAAGGGCCCAATAACGTGGCTGTTTACAGTGTAATTTCACTCTTCTGTTCCACTCTGTTCAGTATTTATCAAAGGCAGCGCCTAGACACCCCTGGGTATATTTCACGCTTTATACATTTCTCATCATCATCATCTTCATCATCATCTTCTGTGAAATACATCACCAATGTGCTACAAATCTTCGAAGCAAGGAAATCAAGGAACATAGTACCAGTTAAAGTGCATGTAGTTTAGCCCAGATAAAAGCAGTCACCTGCTCCCCACTGAACACACGTGAGTTAAATTGCATCCATTCTTGGCACATAATGCTATAAAACCTTGTCTGCATGTGTTGAGCTTGTTTCTCTCTGCAGGGTCACCCCCAAACTTTGTCTTTCCCCCTCCTGTTTTCTGAATCTGTTTTTGTGGACTTTTGTGACTCTGTGCACTTTACCTAGGCTAACCAGTGCTAAAGTGCTTGTGCTCACTACCCTAAACATGGTAGAATTGGCTTACACTCAATTGCCACATTTAATTTATTTACTTATAGGTCCCTAGTACAGTGGTACTAAATGTGTCTAGGCCTGTAAATTAAATGCTACTAGTGGGCCTGCAGCACTTTTTGTGCCATCCACTTGAGTAGCCCCTTCTGATCACATTTTAGGCCTGCCACTCCTGCTGTGGGCAATTTTAAACTGCCAGTCCGACTTGGCAAAATAATTTTTTTGCCAGGCTTAAACCTTCCTTTTTGATACATATAGTCACCCCTAAAGTAGAGCCGAAACAACCATTAGCGCAGGCTGCAGTGCACTTAAAAAGTTTGATATGTACTTTTAAGTTTTACACGTCCTGGTAAAAGACTCTTAAATTTGTTTTTCACTACTTCAAGGCCTACTTCCCCCATAGGATAACATTGGGTTAACTTATTATATTGTTATAAATATTTTCTTGGCAGAAATGTCATGTTTGGTCTTTAATGAATTATAATTTGCAATCCTCTTTAATGGTGAAGTCAGAATTTAAGACACAGTTCTGAAAATGCCACTTTTAGAAATTTGGAATTTTCTTCTACTAGCTATTTGGTGCCTGCATCAAGTGTTTTAGGTCACATGACTAGGTGTATTTAGCAGTTGACCTTTGTGTATTCCACCCAGATAGTATCACAAAGGGGGACTGGGTGATGGCAGATGGGCCATCTAGCCAGGATGGAAGGGGCAGTGCTGTGTACATCCCGACTTACATTTTAGGAGTTGCCTCAGCCCCTTCACAAAGGATTTCACACTGGTCCTTTGTGACCCCAGTCATCTTGGGACCAGGGCAAGAAGGAAGGAAATTTCAGAACCATTAGTGGGGGTTAAACTATAGAAGTTTCTTCCACTTCAAAGCTGGTGCCAGGTAGGGAAAATATGACCCTGAGACCCGCTCTTCAGTTCACTTTTGGACCTGTGGAGGACTGTCAAAGGACTGCCTGAGGCCTGCTGTGTACTTCAGAGGATTGCCCAGCTGCTCCTAGAGGACTGCCCTGCTGCCTGAAGCCTGCCATGTGGCCTCCATAGACTGCTCTGCTGCTTGAGACCTGCTTTCCTGCTAGTACCCAGGACTACCAGATTCGCTCCAAGGGCTAGTTGGCTGGCCTCCTTTTCAGAGCCATAGCACAGAAAAGGCTCTACCTATCCCAAATTTGCACCTGGACCCTGCCTGAGTGAGTCCAGATGCTCCAAGTGGTGCCCATCAGCCATGGACCCTTGGAAGTTGTTGTGCATGTGCCCAAACAGCCAAAAAGCAAAGTTTGGATCTTAGAACATTTTCAGCCCAAAGTTGCACTGAGAACCGACAGGAGATGGACACCTACGTGCTCACTGATCCACCCAAGGTGCATTGTCAGTCAGCCTGACTTAACGGTAGCTCCCGCTATGTCCTTCTCCACAGCAGCAAATCCTGTTCAGCGGCTCCTCGCAGAAGGGGCATCCAGCCTCGTGGAGCTCTCTTCGGCTACATTCTGCACCCTTGTCCTGCTGCAGATCTTAGACTTCCAAAAAAGGGGAATAAGTCCGAACGAAGAAATATTTATCGCAACCTTGTCCGGCGACTACCTGACGACACCTCTGCCTTGGACACCATCAGATGCCTTGCACTATTGAACTTTACCTTCACAGACATTTTTCATCAAAAATGTCCGCAGGTAAGCTGAGACCAGGCCTAATTTCACTTGTAGCTGAATTGTGCTCATTTTCGGTCGGCCTTACTTTCCGACTTAGCCCTGATCTCGCACAACCAGATACCTGTAGTTGGCTCTTTGATCTTTTTGGCACTAATGTTTACTTTAAACTTTAATAACTTCATAACTCTGATTCAACTGATTGTATTTTTGTCATTTTGGTGGCATTTTATGTATTATATGTTACTCTGTTTTTTCTAAATTGGTGTGGCATTTTTCTTGTGGTGTGTTGTCATTTTATTACATTTTGTGTGCAGCATAAATACTTTACACATTGCCTCTAAGTTAAACCTGACTGCTTTTGTGCCAGGCTACCAGAGGGTTAAACACAGATTATTTTAGTCACATTTGTGGTTCAGACTAAGAAGGATTGTGGCTGTTGCTTGAGAAGAACTTAAACCCCTCTCATCCAACTACCCAATTCCTCACCGCCTATATCAGCAAACGGAAAGATTATTCCAGATTGAATGGTGACTTGGCAAATGCCTGGATATTTAACACGTTTTTATGAACTCTCTTGCACTACAAACATGGCAATATTAGCTGTTGAAACTGTCACACATACATAAGTTTTGAATGTATTTTATTTGTTTGTGCTGACATCTAATTATGTCCAAGACAGTGTTTATGTGACACTTAGTGGAGTATGTGGAGTGTGGAGTAGGGCAACCCTATAGTCTCCAAGAAGCCTGGTTATACAGTAATTACAACAGAAGTGTGCATCTAAGGGCTGCAGTTCCAAGCCCTACAGCCTAACAAATAACATCTAACATCAATTCGTAATGTATTTGAGTTCCTCGATGAATCTTGAGGTATGAATATTATTTGAACAAAGAACTTATGGTAAGTTATTAAAAGTGGATGGTTTATCTGTGAAATGGCCAAGAAGATATGCCATATAGCAAAACATTATATACAAACTTACCAGTCTGATAGCTCATTTGATAGTTATATTTTATTGAAATAGAGGTTCTAATTATCTTGCATATATTGCTGTGTTTGTAGCTTTGAGGAATAACTCATGAGGAGCTCACAAATGTCCTGATGATGGCACTGAATGACCCCAAGATCAAAACGTCAATGCTTTATGACTCGATCTGGTGGCTTAGTGGACTAATGCCTCCGCTCTACAGGCCTGTGTTCGACCACATGGTCACAGGTTCAAATTGTGGCAGGTCCACGCAGCCTTTCACCCTTTTATGTTGATAAAATGAGTACCATTCAGTTGGGTAACAATAAACATCTGTTATTCAGCGCCAATATACCCTTCTGGGTGAATGTGCACTTTACAAATACACGCTATGTTATGTTTATGACAGTCTCACATAGAATTTGTAAATATGTATAATGGCTTATTTGTCTCCAGGAAACATGGTCTATTAACCCATGGTATATGGATTGTAATATTTCTTTTTTCACGCTGGCTACATCTGGATCTTGTGGTAGGCCTGGGGGGGGGGCTATTAGCTCTAATCTCTACAACATTCCCGGCTTGTGTTGTTAAAACAGATCTAGCTTTCTGGTCTTTTCATCTCACTTGGCTTGATTTCCAATCTAAAACTATTCTGTTAATTAACTTTTCCAATAATTGTTTTGATATCTATAGCTGTGAAAATATCAATGATGTGAGTTAGAGAGAGCTTACATTAACTCTGAGGTGTTTTTTTCACTATTGCGGATGGGTGACCTTAACACCTGATGCAAAATTGCTGGCACAGGGGTTTGCGGACTGAGGGCCTCATTTACAATATTTTGGTGAAGGGCAGTGCCGCAAGCTTTCTTGCTGCGCTGCCCTCCATCAAAAGAAAAGGGCAGGAATGCACTGTATCTTTGAAATCCAGCAAAATGCTGTCCTCTTCCCCTGCGCTGGTGCACAATTGGCTGCCATGTGCCAACGCAGGCACCCTTTCACCATGGTTCAAGGGTGCGTGCGTTGTGGGAATGATTGTTTTTGTGCAGGAAGGGAGCCCTTCCTGCACAAAAACAATCAATAGAGGCAATTTCCTGCTTCTATGTGTGCTGCTGAAGCACACATAGAAAGAGAAAAAAACAAGGACAAATAAAGTTTTTTCTCCTTGTTGAGCCTCCCCTACACCTCTGGAGGCATAGGCTTTTGACACATTCCCAGGTTTATGGAACGTTTAAAATCTGGGGAAATGTGTCAAATGCCATGGCTGTTACATGAGAGCATATACTGTAATGTCCATGGTACGCCTCCCCAACGCAGTGTGAGGCAACTCGACTTGCGCGCTGCATTGCCTCACACCATATTTACAAGGCCATGAAATGCCACACGTCGGCTTGACCGCTTCTTCTCAGCCAATGACAACATCACCTTTAGGCACACCACCGAGCTCCAGTGGACCGACCAACACTGCGGCCACTTCTCCTTCACCAAACCCACCGTACCCCGCCATGCCCACCGTCACCCTCGCAGAAGTTGGAACAAGGTCACCGAAGAACAGCTCACCACCTCCCTCAGCAAAACCCCTCCATCGACATCCACAGTGGCCAACTCCTCAACATGCAACCTTCACCAATGGATCTCCGACTGCTCTAACACTTTGGCTCCCCTGAAGAAAGGTCCAAGCAAGCAACACCCCAAGAAAGCCAGCTTGTTCTCTTCCACCCTTCATGAGCCCAGACGCACCGGTAGATAGTTCAAGAAGAGATGGAGGAGCAGTAAGACCCCGGAAGACCACTCAGTCTTCAAGACCGCTGCCACCACGGTAGCCAGGGAAAGCTTAGCAGAGTGGAGGTGTCTGTTGGGTACGTGGAATGTGAGGTGGTGATTCAAGTATGCGGGTCCAGATTGTGAAGGGCCTTGTATACATGGGTGAGGAGTTTTAAGTTTATTTTTCTGTCGACTGGGAGGTAGTGGAGGTTGTGAAGGTGTTGATTGATGTGGCTGCGACGGGGGATGTTGAGGATTAGTCTTGCAGTGGCGTTTTGGACATTCTGGAGTCTTCAGAGGAGTTTCTGGGTGACGCGGGCGTAGAGTGCGTTGCCATAGTCCTCAAGAACTCCAAACCCATCTCACTTCTTCCATTCCCAGCCACGGTTATCGAGAAGGCCATCAACACCCAACTTTCCGAGTTCATCGAAGCAAACCACATCCTGGACCTCTCCCAATTTGGCTTCCGAAGCAACCACTGCTCTGAGACCACCCTCCTAGATGCTACAGACAACGTCCGCGCCCTCCTTGACCAAGGCGAAAGTGCAGCCCTCATCCTCCTAGACCTCTCGGCTGCCTTCAATACTGTCCCTCACTGCACCCTATGCACAAGTCTATAAGATGCCGGCATCCGTGACAAAGCACATCCTGGACCTCTCCCAATTGGACTTCCAAAGCAACCACTGCACTGAGACCACCCTCCTAGCTGCTACAGACAACGTCCGTGCCCTCCTCGACCAAGGCGAAACTGCAGCCCTCATCCTCCTGGACCTCTCGGCTGCCTTCAATACTGTCTCTCACTTCACCGTATGCACAAGTCTACAAGATGCCGGCATCCGCGACAAAGCCCTAGAATGGATCCGCTCGTTCCTCACTGGCCAAACACAGAGAGTCAGACTACCTCCGTTCCTCTTAGAACCTACGGAGATCAGCTGCGGAGTGACTCAGGGCTCCTCCCTGAGCCCCACTCGTTTCAACATCTACATGGCCCCGCTCGCCCCATCGTCAGGAACCACAGGCTCAACAATGTCTCCTATGCCGACAACACCCTGCTGATTCTCTCCCTCACCAATGAACCCACAATCATCAAGAAGAACTTTCACGACGGGATGATGGCTGTTGCCATCTGGATGAAGAACCGCTGCCTCAAGCTCAATTCAGAGAGGACTGAAGTACTCATCATGGTCTCCACCCCCTCCGCATGGGATAAATCCTGGTGACCCACAGCGCTTGGAGCCCCCCACAACCCCAGACCATGCACAGAACCTCAGCATCACCCTGGACTCCTCGCTCATTATGTGCCGCCAGATCAACATCATCTCATCATCCTGCTTCCACATGCTGCGTCTGCTCTGAAAGATATTCAAGTGGATCTCCACTGAGTCCAGAAAGACGGTCACCCACACACTCATCAGCATCACCCAGAAACTCCTCAAGAAACTGCAGAACATTCAGAACACCTCTACCATACTCATCCTCACCATGCCCACCTCAGCCGCATCACCAGCCACCTGAGAGACCTCCACTGGTTCCCAGTCAACAAAAGAATCACCTTTAAGCTCCTCACACACATCTACAAAGCCCTACATGACGCGGGACCTGTGTACCTCAACCACAGCCTCGCATTCCATTCACCCATCAGAGACCTCCTTGCCCAACTGGTCCTGGCTACCATCCCACGTATCCGCAAGTCCACAGCCGGATGAACATCCTTCTCATACCTCGCAGCAAAGACCTGGAACACCTTGCATCTCCACCTCAGGCAATCACTGTCACTGCCTCAATTCAGGAAGGACCTCAAGACCTGGCTCTTTGACTGAACCACAGTGCCTTTGACGGACCAGCAGCTGTCCTCCCAGTGCCTTGAAACCCTTACGGGTGAGTAGTTGCACTCTACAAGCCACCCGATGGATTGATTGATTTACGTGACCTTGTAGATATGACACTGCACTATGCGTTGACGTAACATCAATAAAATTCACGCTCCAGTGGCACACAGGGGCTTGTAAATAAGCCCCTGAGTGATGAGCAAAGAGTTCCTTTAACACACTTTATCGACACACCCTATGGGGATGGAATAAATGAGCTCATTGTTAAATATTGTTTGTACTTTGCTTTTGACTCCCTTGCAGATTCACTGGTTTTAAAACCCACATATTATGGGTAGAGAATGCTCCAGTATTATCGATTTTATCTTGTTTTCTGATAACCTGCTTATCCTATTTCCCAGTTACAGGGTTCTGGATAATACGTTTAGTGATCATGATCTACTTGCTATTTTTCCGATTTACATCAAACTGCAAAGTAAGCCCACAAGTCTTCTAACACTTTTAGGGGCATATTTATGAGATTTGTCACACAGTGCAGCACAGAAAGTCACCTTGCTGCACTGCGCTGCACTGCATGACAGGGAAAGGACAGAAATGCACTGTATTTTAAAATAATACAGCGTATTCCTGTCCTTTCCCCCGTGCTGACACACAATGGGCTGCCGAGCACCAATGCAGGCAACCTTGCACAATGGTTTAAGGGTGCATGTGTTGCATGCAGGATTGTTTTAATGCAGAAAGGGCAACATTCCAGCACAAAAACAATCCTGAGAGGCATATTCCTCTATGTATGTGTGCTGCAGAATTCAGCATACATAGAAAGGAGAAACAAGGCAATTTCTCCCCGTTACGCCTATCCTGGGAAGGCGTCACTTTTAGGAGCATTCCCAGGTTTACCAGTTCTGGTAAATCTGGAAATGCGTCAAAAAGCATGGGAGTAGCGTGGGAACACCCATGCAATACCCATCAAATGCCTCCCTAGCACAGAGTAAGGTAACACAGCAATTTGCACATCATTTCTTTACTTGAAAAAGGATACATTTTCATTCACTCTCAGCGACTGCATAGTCACAAGTGTGCTGTTTGGGCTGTCTGGGAAGGTGTGTGGAGGACAGGGCATGATGGGAGTCTGGTGTTCAACTTGAAGCCAACTCCCATCAATGCCCTGTGCACAAAACACCATGTAACAGTGTCAGAAATCTTGCTAGTACACTTTCATTCACTGTCATAGGCACAGATGACCCAGTTTGACTGGGTGGGGGTAGGAGTGTTTGCCCTGACTACATCTCCCATCAGGCTCTGTCCTACACACATCTTCCTACACCTCCCAAAAAGCTTACCTGAGACTCTGCTTCCCTGATAGTGATTGGCAATGTGCTGCCAAGATGGCTGACACTGCTGTATGGTGTCTGGAGCAGAAGGCCTTGATGGGAGTTGCAGTCAAGTCAAACAACAGGCATCAGTGTCAGACACCTTGAATGTAAAGTTCTACTCACTGGCAGGTAAGCATGGTTCATGGTGGAATATTTGGGCTGGGTGGGAGGAGGAGTGCTAGCCCTTACTACAACTTCCAGCAGGCCCTGTCCTACACACACTATTCCCACGCACCACAAACAGCACACATGGAACTTTGCTTACCTGCCACTGAGTGGAAATGTACTGACAATATGAATGATATTGGGGAATGGTTTTTGGAACACAAGGCCATGATGGGAGTTGTGGTCAACTCTGACAACAGGCCCCAGTGACAGTCATCTTGACAGTACACTTCCCACTCACTTTCAGGAAACCAAAGTTCCTGTTGGTCTGTATGTGCTGGCTGGGAAGGTGTGTGGAGGACAGGGCCCAATGGCAGTTGGAGTAATAGCAAACACTCCTACCCACACCCAAATCAACCAGTTCATCTTGGCCTATGGCTACCTGAAAGTGAATGGAAGTGCACCAGCAAGACGTCTGACACTGTTGCATGGTATTATGTGCACAAGGCCTTGTTGGGAGTTGCCTTCAAGTTTACTGAGGGTGCAACTGGTGATGAGCGTGGTCCTTTTGATATGTTACGTTTGGCGTCTGCTGAGAAGGTGATGAGTACAGTACATTGTGTGCATTTCATGTATGTGAGAGTTGTTGTGTACATAGTGATGAAGAGTGGTGCTGTGCATGTAGGTGTGAGAAGGGCAGCGCCAGTGTGAGATTGTGAGAATCATGTTTGGACAGTTTGAGTACAAGGCTGTAGCTTGCGGGGCAGACATGTTTTTCCATCTAGCTGCACCAGAGGGGGCTCATGACGTGCTTGTGTGTATGATAGTTTTGAAAGTTGACCATGTACTTTGAGGTGGATGTGAGAGGGGTAATACCTAACCCTGGGTGGAAAACTCTGCTCCGCTCGCAGAGTTTGTGGATTTTTGGCAACTTCGCATTCCACATGGAACGCGGAGTTACCAAAAACTCCGCGCTCCGGAACGGAGGTTTTTTTTTGTTTGCGCGTTCAAAATGCGTTTTCCCGCACGCGGGAGCGACTTACCGGGATGTCTGCGATCACCGATGAGATTTCCTATTCCTTCGCGAGCGCCACGAGATTTGGTAGCCGGCCGCACGGTCCCGCGAGTGTGCGATCGTGAACACGTCATTTGGGCGCGCCATCGGACTTCCAGCGGAAGTTCCGTGAAGATCGCGATGCCAAACATGCAGAATTTGCAAGCTGGAGAAGAATATCTCTCAAGCAGCATAAAACCTTCTCAAAATGATGATTTGGATGAAAAAAACTCCTCAGATTGACATTTGGCTGTACTTTGTTGTGCAAGGTGTTCTTTTTCCTTTTTAACTTTTTTTTTAAGAGGAACGAAGTGCCCCAGAGTTTCCAACTTCCTGTTCCTGTCCAGCAGGCTCCTCCCAGCGCTTTGTCCATGTCCTGTTCACTTTTCATTTGGATTTGGAGCTGGAAGGATCACTCTTTGTGGCTGCTGCATCATATATCATTGGATTTGAGGACTTTTGAATCTGAGATTTCACAAGTAAGTTGGAAAATTGGTGTTGTTTGTTTGATTGGGGCATTGCACCTACATTTTTTTGTACTTTTCCTCTTTTTTTAAAATTTATTGTGGTGGGTGGCCTGTAGTTCAGTAGGAGCCTAGTTGTTTCTTTGTAAGTAATTTTTCATCTTTTTAAAGGAAACATGTTGCACAGTTCACTGCATTTTCTTCAACTTTTTAAATTAATTAATTTGCAATATTTATTTAATTCACTAGCCCAGTAGTCTGCCAATACTATAGGCCTTTCAGCCAGTAGGCCCAGAGCTACTCATGGGTGCATGAAACAACTGTTTCTGTGGTGTCTGTTGAATTTAAACATCATTTAGGGCATGGATGGCATTGGATTGAATTGCTAAATATGTTTTTTTGGGGGTATATTTCACTTTTGTCGTGTGAGTTAAATAAATGCCTTTGTTGGATGTGTGTGGTGTGGTTGTTGTGTAACTTGCAAACCTTTTTTAGCCCTCTTTTGTCTGGCCATATAGGCCTGCTTGAGATCATTGTTTTACAGGCTTCCTGCTTGTTGTTGTGTGAGTGACCATGTGGCTGGTGGTCATTTTGTGGTGGTAGTTAGTGTGCTGCTTTTGCCATAGGCCTGCATGTCTTTCCTTTGTTCCTCTTGGCCTACTGCTTCTTTTTGTTGTGGCCTCGCCATGTGGCTGGCGGCCATTTTGTGAAGCCAGCCAGTGTGCTTTTGCCATAGGCCTGCATTGTCTGTCTTCCCTTTCTTGTTGTTGTGGTGGCCTCTGGCCATGTGGCTGGCGGCCATTTTGTGAAACCAGCCAGTGTGCTTTTGCCATAGGCCTGCATTGTCTGTCTTCCCTTTCTTGTTGTTGTGGTGGCCTGGCCATGTGGCTGGTGGCCATTTTGTACAGGCAGCCAGTGTGCTTTTGCCAAAGGCCTGCAAGCTTTCTTTGTGGTGGCCATGCCTTTCCCTTGTTGTTGTTTTGCAGCAATTTATTTCTTTTTACCCAGCAAAGAAATGCAGGACAGTTCACTCCATTTTCGAATACATTTGCAATATCATGTGAATTGATTCACTATGTGGCCTAGTCTGCCAATAGGCCTTTTTCAGCCAGTAGGCCCAGAGCTACTCATGTGTGCCTGAAACAACTGTTTCTGTGGTGTCTGTTTAATTTAAACATCATTTAGGGCATGGATGGCATTGGATTGAATTGCAAAATGTGTTTTTTGGGGGTATTTCACTTTTTCGTGTGTGTTAAATAAATGCCTTTGCTGTATGTGTGTGGTGTGATTGTTGTGTAACTTGCAAACCTTTTTTAGCCCTTTGGTTTTTCGTTTTTGCATTGTTGCATTAAAGCTGTGTTGTTTAGCATGCCTACTTTGTCTGGCCATATAGGCCTGCTTGAGTTCATTGTTTTACAGGCCTCCTGCTTGTTGTTGTGTGAGTGACCATGTGGCTGGTGGCCATTTTGTGGTGGTAGTTAGTGTGCTGCTTTTGCCATAGGCCTGCATGTCTTTCCTTTGTTCCTCTTGGCTTACTTGGCTGCAGCTTCCTGAATGATGCTGCCTCCCACATGATGCACAATCACATTCACAATGCCAAACAGGTTTCATTACATTTGTATTTTTGTTTTTGTTCTTCTTCTTTCCTATCCTTCGCCTGAGTGTGCACAATACACCATGAAAGCCCTTGTTATCAAAGTCTCACAAATGGCTACACTGTTGTTATTTTTTTTTAATAACTGAGCTAATACAATTTAATAATATTAATAATAACACTAACAAGTGTGACCACACACTAAGTTATATATTATATTTGTTTGTTTGTACAGTAGTAAATTGAACCACAACAATAAATGCCACGTTTCACTGATGTTTTTCTTGCTCCTTTGCATTTAGGTGCACAAAAGAGGAGGAGGCGTCATCACCCATTGTACTGCCAGACAGAAGTCCTGCTGCGCACGACGTCACGTGACGACGTCACGGCACGACGTCACGTGACGTGTGACCACAGATATCTCTTCAACTTGTGCCACTGCGTGCTGCTGACATCTGAAGAAGATGCCCCCAAAGAAATGTACCAGGTCCTCCAGTACCAAGAAAGTTGCCAGTGAGAAGAAGAAGGAAGTGCCACTTACCACTTCTGGTGTGCCGACTAAGATCTTTTTTGGGAAACCAAAAATTGTGCCTGCAGCAGCGGTGTCTGGGGATCAAGCTGGGAGCAGCACCCCCGCATCAGTGGACCCACCCACCAACCTAGGCCCAAGCCCATGTCTGTCGCAGAGGCAGCCAGTCTCATCACGACAACGCCAACGAGCAGCGATGTTGAAATTGACTTATCGTTATCGCAAAGTAGTACCCAATCAAAGCAGGAAACTCAGATAAGTGGACAACAACAGCCGCAACCACCGCCCACAATAGTAGTTGTTCCTCCCGAAGTAGGGGCAGTTCAGGAAATAGAGACAATGGATCTTCTGAAAGAGTGGCTTGCTGCAGGAAGAAGAGCAAGCCACTCTTTCAGAAGATCCATTGTCTTCCAGATCCCAGCAAGGAAAAGGAGGGTTAGTCCATCTAGTTCTTCTGCAAGCCCCCCTTCTGATGATCTAGATGCAACTTGGAAGCCACCACCTCAGTCTGAGAGTGAGAGATGCCACGAGACAAGGCTAGGGAAAAGGAAGGTTCCAGAAAGCCTCGGAGTTATGGAGGTAGATGTAGAAGAGGAGGAGGATGACGAGCCAGTCATCATGAACATCAGTCCCGCCCCAGTGGAGACTGACATTACCCCATCCCAAATTGCTGTGAGGGATGTGGCACAGATACCACCAACACAGGTAACACCAACACCACCTCCAACTTCCATATTTGCATTTGCAAAGGCCCGGCAGCAACATACATCCAGCACAACCACCTCAGTAGAAGTAGGTAGTGGTAGTGCACAGAGTCAAATTCCACGCCCACCCTCCAGTTCATCTTGCATTGCATGTGGCACCTCCAGCAGCTCCAGAAAGTTCACCTCCCCAGTTTGGGACTTCTTTTCGGTTAGCAGTAAGGAGGAGAACGTTGCTATATGCTCCATTTCATAAACAAGGTGTTAGTCGGGGTAAGCTTGGTACAAACTATGGTACTGGAGGCCAAACAACCCATCTGAAAACACACCACTTGATCCAGTGGGAGGAATACCTTCAAGGCCAAAAAAGTAAAACTGCCCCCATTGCTGTTGGTGGTGATGAAGAAGTAGAAGATACGATTGCGGTGGAAGGTGAACAAGAGGAAGACATTTTCTCTGGAACACAAAGTAGCCCTGTCCCTAGCAGTGCAGTGGTATCGCCCACATTCTCATCAGCCTCAGCAACATCTCAGTGGCACAAGAGTAAGAGTCAGGCTGAGAGTGAGACACCAAGGCAACAGAGTACCGCAACGAAAAAAAGTGCGGCATTGAGCCTAACAACATCTGGCGTCAAGAAGTCACCTGCATCAGTGGCACCAAAAAAGGAAAAAAATCCAGCCTACCATTCTCAGCATGTTTAGGTCGGAGGGGCAGTACGAACGCAACCACCCAACGGCACGTTTGTACAATGCGAAGCTGGCTAAAATGTTAGGGGTGGACCTTCTCCCTTTTTCTTTTGTGGAAGGGATGGGTTTTCTTGAATTTGTGACAGCCATTTGCCCAAAATGGAAGGTTCCCAGCCGGTCCTATTTTGCCAGAGTTGCTGTTCCAGCACTACATCACGACGTGCTGGAATTGCTTGGACTAGTTTTGCGGCAGAGTGCTGTTCACATTATCCACATGACAACAGACATGTGGACCAGTTGCCAAGCCACTGATTACATGTGCATCACTGCACAATGGATCTCTTTTGTGGGGGTTAGAGAAAAGATATATGCAGGTGTTGACACTGCTGAGATTTTTAATGCCACTCGGAAACATGCAACTGTAGCCATGTTCGCCATGGAGAAATCTCATACTGCTGCAAACATTTTGGAAGACTTTAGCAGCAAGGTCTTTGAATGGCTGCACCCAAGAGGGCTTTACATTGGGTTGTTGCCACGGACAATGGCAGTAATATAGTTAAGGCCATGGGCGATGGTGGCTATTTCAGGGTCCTGTGTTTGGCGCACTGCATTAACATCATTGTTCAAGGCTTTCTGAAAAAAGAATAGAGTCAGCAACTTACTGACCACCTGCAGAAGAATATGCACACATTTCAGCCATTCTTTTAAAGCCCGGAAGCAGCTGAGGATCATTCAACATGAGTATAGAGTACCAGTTAAAGCACTCATCCAGGAGGTACCAACACGTTGGAACTCAACTTATTACATGCTTGACCATCTGTTTTAGCAGTACAGACCAATCAATGAATATGTCATGCGAAGACTAGGGGATGCTAGTGTGAAAGGCATGACCGTTGAGATGGACCAATGGGGCCTAGTTCAATGCCTGACAGAGATGCTACTTCCTTTCGAGCTCTTCGCACGTGAAGTCAGCAAGGAGGACTGTACTATAGGCCAAGCTATCCCATTGTTGCACATGCTACAGGAACAGCTGAAGGAGGTGTCTGCAATGTACGCAGGTGTGGAGGAAAAAAAAGAAGCATATGAGTTGGTGGAGAGTTTATTCCTTCACTTAGCTATAAATACAAGGGTGCAAACTGAGATTGTGTCATCCAACCATTACATTTCTGCCACAATTCTGGATCCACGGTACAAATCAGTACTGAACACTAACACATTAATTCCTTTTTCACAAGTGGATGTTGCCAAGTACAAAACTTGGATAGCTACGGTAGCCCGTCGCTTTGAAAAAGACCGGCTGAAAATTAGAGGCCCGCTACTCCAGCCCACAACAAGTACTGCAAGGCAGCCTGCGTCAAATTCAACTTCAGAGCCTGAGGGCAGTGCGGTTGGCTCACAGCAGTCAGAACCACCAACATCAACAACAGCAATAACAGGATCATCACCAGCCCCAGAAAAATCGGCACAAGAATGGTATCTACAGCAAGGGCTTGTTAGGTCCAGTGCTGATGCAAATGCAAAGGCAAAAGAGGCCGGGCAAAGCGGAGCACCCCTGAGCATTGAGTGGATGGTCCAGGCCTATCTGGATGACCCAACAGAGGTCTACATTGATCAAAACCCATTGCTGTATTAGTATGGGAAAAGTCGCCATTGGCCAGTGCTCAGCAGGCTGGCGATAAACTATCTGGCTTGCCCTGTCGCAAGTGTCTCTTCTGAGCATGTTTTCAGTGCTGCTGGTGCCATTGTAACAGTGAAAAGGACCAGTATCTTGCCCCCAAATGTGGAGAGGTTAACCATGATCAAAATGAATCAGCACTTTATACCACCGGATTACACCACACCTGAAGCACAGCAAGAACAGGAGGACAGTGACTTAGGTGACGAAAGTAGTATGGTAGATGATCTTCTTCTGGGTGAACCACCAGAGTTTGAGGACGAGCTCTACTTCCCTGACAACTAGGCTTTCAACTTGTTACTTTCTTTTTTCCTTATTTACTTTTATTATTTGAGTGTGTCTCTGTTTTTCTGGTTCGAATCACAACAAATCCATCACCACCGTCTTGTCTTTTTATTGCCGTATTGGAGTTGCAACTGTGTGCATTTATTAAAGAAGTCCACTCCTCCGAGTCCTGCTCCATCCAATCTGACTCGCCCTAAATCCATTTCCCTCAAGCCAGACATTGGATGGAGAATAGTACAAGAAATGTGTGCCAGCCTTGTCGAGTCCCTCCAAAAGAACATGACTATAGCTATCCTCCTTTCCGAGCCAAGAGGGACTGCCCCTTAAGATGAGAACAGGTAATGAATCTGATGGCATGCATTGGACGCTGACTCAGAGTGATTGGTGTTTGTGTTGTTGCTGTTTTTGTTCATGAAGTGTACTAGTATTTAATCTACACACTAAAACAAAGTGACTCAAGTAAATGTTTCCCTTCTTGTTGTTTAATAACAAATTGTACTTCTACTGCAGGGTGATCCATTGCATTTTTTAATATGGAATCTGGAGTCACTCGGTACAACACTACAGACTGAGTTGGACACCATGATGATGATGATGACCACATACTCTATACTCTTAGCGGTCAGTCAGTAGGATCGGAATAACTCGGGGCGTTTCATGAAGTGGCATAAAGGTAAACAAGTCAATCAACAACAACCACAGCAGACCTACATGTCTGTGTAGTGGTGGCGTCGAGTCAGTGTAGTGGAGTGGTATGACTGACAGCGGTGAATTGATTTAGTTACTTAATTTGGAAAATGCTATGTTGCTGTATATGTATGCTCTGTCTGGCTCAATCAAAATCTAAGCTAACTGGAGTTTTGGTGGGTATTGTGGGCCTGCTCTGTCCTGTTGTTGTTGTAGCGTTGTTAATGCTGGAAACAGAGTAGACATGACTTAGCCATGCCGCCTCTGAAACTGTTCTTGTTGCACTCCTCCGTAATTGATGCATTTTTTTTCTCCTTGATTTGTCAATATCCCTTTGGTTTTTCCATTTACACTTACAGGCTGGCCTTTACCCTGTGCTATAGTGGGAAAAACAACTCACACTTACCTTACCAATCCGCATCCGCCAGGCAGGCAGTGGGGCAACCAAGATTGACGGACGGAGCGTCCATGGAAGGGAGGACCAAGAGGAATAACGAGATGCAACTTCCCTTTTTGACCAGGAGGATAATACAGTGACTTCGTATCATTCATCATCTTTTAATTATTTGATTCATTTTTTCTCTTCAATTATTACGACTGTGTGTTGTTGTTTATTTGGTTTGCTCTTAGTCTTTGCTTATATCCCTCAGCTATTTTTTAGTTTTCTTTGCTAGCTTTAAAAGGAAGCCCGGTACAACATAACATAAATAAAATGCATATTTTGGGTCTCTCTGAGGGCAGACAGGCAATGTAATTGCATAATAATAATTAATAATATACTGCTGCACTGTACTGTCTACTAGTCTACTTAGTAGTAGTACTACTTATCATTAACCACATCATGGATGCATTTCCTTTTTCTCCCTTAACAGATTTATGAATATGATGGTCATCTGCCAAGATTGTGTGTTGTCCATTTGTAGTGTTTGTCTTTGTCAAACCTTTCCCTCAAATACCCCTTTCCAACCATTCATCAAACCCTAACCCTCTTCCCCCGGGCTGTGTGATTTATTGAGGTGTGACTAAATTAAATTTACACCAATAATTGATCACACACTTGCTGGGGCGGATGTGGTTAAAGCAAGTAAGCAACACTAATTCAAGGCAGGTCGAGGATCTTCTAATTCTGCTCTAAGTATATATATATATATATATATATCTCGGCGGCCACACTGGCAACAGATTAGATTGCCCAGTGCCCACCCATGCTCAGTAGTATTCGCTATTCTCTTTTTTTTCCAGAGGAACATAATTGTATTAACCCATTATTAATTGCCGTCATGGATTTCATCCTTCCAGCACTAAAGGTTACGCTTGTCCACTTCATAGGTCGAGTCCACTACTTCAGTTTGTTGTAACTTGTACTAGGCTATCCCTGCCACCATTATGTTTTATTTTACTTTAGCATTAATAATATCAATATCATTCATCATCACTTTCTTCTTGTTTGGCAGTCTTCTTCTTCTGTACTTACTACTTACTGTACTTCTACTACTCGGTCCCTAGTCTCCCTCAGGTGACTGACTTCTCTCATTTTCTTTTTTTGCAAATGCAACTGTCTACTACTGCTACCACCACCCACCATGGCACCTTAGGAAACCAAACCATCACCATGCAGCCATTGCTTCGGCTAAACATCAATCACAGGTAAGAGAAGAAGTGTGGGGGGAGTCAATAATATATATCCTATGGAAATTAATTAATTCACACACCCACATCCTTCCGAGTACATACTACAAAGGGGTTTTAGTTGCAGAATGCATAGACTAGGAGGAGAGACTGACAGTAGTAGGACAAGTGAGGGTACTGCATCTATCTGTCGGTGTGTTACACTATTGGCAGATTTCAAAAACTGGCTGCGACCCTGCAGCAAAAGGAGGAAACAAAAACAAACAAGGTGACGTAAAAGAGTAACCCACCCCCAGAAAAGATTTGCATCATATCATATGTATTGGAAAACTATAAATTATTTATTACCCTAACAAATATAAACTAGAAGAAAAACCCACAACACCTGACCCACCCCTCTCCCTAACCCCAACCAATGTCCAGTAAATTAAATAAATGTCCATGTCCAAGTTAGTTCAAGAAAAAGTAAACCCCAAGGTTCCCCAACTAGTCCCAACATCCCACCCACCAAAAAAAAGATTAAAAAAGGGGCAAGAGTCAAAGAAGACTGAGGTCGGTGATGTGATGAGTCTGACGTCTAGCGGTGGGGGTGCCGGCTAGTTTTCTTTAGGACCTCCTCCATCTGGTCCTCCAGGCGCGCCACCCTGAGGAGCACGCGGCGTCGAAAGTTCCTGAAGGAACAACAGGGGTGGGCAGCAGTAGATGTTGGCAATGGTGATGGGCGGCGGGCGGTTGCCAGAGCACGGCGCCGTACCACTGGAGGCACGGGGGGCTGGCTGGGCCCCGGGGCATTGGAGGAAGAAGCTGCAGCTGCCGCCTCCTCCTCCTCCTCCGCCAGGACAACCAGCCGGCGATATTCATCCCGGATGGCCTCCAGCTTCCTTTACCGGGCCCTGGCCGCCAACTCCTGCCTAGTGGTTTTGGAAGGAGTAGCTATATCAAGAAAGGAAAAAAAATAGAATTGTTGTAACCAATACTCTTAGCAAAACAGTAACACAAAATTTAATGACAGTCCACACATAAAAATTATAGTGGCACAGTAGTAGCAGTAGCACTAGCAGCTGTCGTATACTCCTCTCCTCCTCACTTCCCTTTCTCTGCCCCTAAGATTTTGGATGTGATGATTATACTCTCACGCACTAAGTATGGAGTAGAGTAGAAGTATTCTTTTTCTATCTCTTGTTTAGCACAATTAATCTTGTAGGCATGCCAGCTCAGTCAGCTTGAGCCCTAGACAGACATACTCATGTGTGTCGCAGTCTCGCAAACTTATGTACTTTACTACTGTCTGCATGTGGTACAGCTGTATTAAACAATTATATATTTCCATTACGGCCATACTCTGTTCAATCAATGGCAAATGCTCAGACAATTTCACTTTCACCCTGACTGCACTTCTGCAATAAGGCACATAATGATGGTTAATGATCACATGCTTACGGATGATGAGAAACGGCGGCACAACATCATGTCACTCACGTGATGATGATGAAACACTGAGTGATTTGTAAGTACTAGTTACCAATTACCATGCAGCTGATAGGCCACCCATGGCTGACACAGGGAGGGGACTGGAGCGGAAGTGGGCCTCGGAGTCGGAGTGAGGCGATTATGGGTAGGGTAAATATTTAGTCAAGCACAATATATGTTGTGCTTGCAAACTACTGTGAGTCAAGGGAGTATTCCATTCTGAAATATAAGTACAACCTCAAACCTTTGAATCAAAAACCTTGCAAAAAAACAGTCCTTGTTTTTCCCAGGGCTTGTTTTTTCATTTACATTCAGTGCATTGCTCTTCTAGCATTATTATTATTTTATTCGTAATATTCTTCACCCTTGGCTTTGGTACTCTGGCACGGTTTAATTTTCTTTTACATTCTCTTCATCCAGTCTGACTCTCTTTTCACCCACTATGATACCATCCAGGCATCTATCCATCCAAACATGGCTATCATAAACCGGCTTTCACCGACAACAACATACATTTTAGATATAACCAACCACCACCCATGCCATGCGTCCTTGCTTGCCTTAGAGTTTGACCCCTCAAACCCTCCTGGAGCATTCCTTTCACCCATACAGTTTCACCCACCCAGACAGGCATCCTTTCTGCTTTCTCTTTCACCTTTTCACCCATCCTTCAACTACCCATGCATCCTATTCCTATCATCGTCATCCGCCACCTATGCATCCCGGGGCCCCTTCCTTCACCCACGCATCCTTCTCTGCCAGTCATACATGTCGTCTGACTGTTTGTCTTCGTCATAAAACTGTCTTTGCTGAGTTGAAGATAGAATATGCCATTAGTTACTCAACCCCCGCAGCTAATGCTAATGTTTAAGTAAAGGCCAGGGTGTCTTCTTCAACTGTTCAGTGTTGTTACAAGCAACAACTTAGCCTCAGCAGAAGTACAGTGTACTATTAGTACTGTGTACACCCTTGCAGCAAGTGTATTCATCATTCTCAATAAGTAAGGAATATGACTTATCACCGCCCCCCACTGCTGCTGGCTCACCCCCCGTGGCTGCCACATCCGCTCCCTCCGGAGTGGCATGGTGGCTCTCACCACTGGCCCTGGCACTGGTGGTCGGTACGCCTGGAAAAAACAAATTCCCATTTTTTTAGATGCCATATACGCCTCCCCTATTTATTTTTTTCATTAGCAAGATTGAAAATACATAATTAATAATACATATACATAACACACATCACTATCTACAATTTGGAAACCAGTACAGTAGACAGCATGTCCTATCAAAAATAACTAAATAATATCCGGTTGGGCATTTTGTTGGTGGCAATTTTTGAAAAGCCTCTCAAGAAGAGGACAACACATAGGACTGGACTCAGTGACTAGAGCTATGGTGCATCTCATTTTTTGAAAAGAAGAAAGAGTGGCCAACTGGGCGGACATGAGGTCTCTCTTAGTTGGCAAATGGTGACATCCTCCTACTCCTCTCATATGCTTCCTTCCAGCCATGGTGCACGGTAACAGTTGTTCAGTGTTCACCATCAATTGCTGCTACTAAAAAAAGTAATAGGCCTGGATTAGAAAAAGTAAAATACACCACTTTGGGGGGTCCTGCTCCTGTCCAACGTGAGTGACCACCATTACTGATTGAGCATGATGAGACAGTAAAAGAAACTAAAGCCTTCTCATCTCACAATTCACAAACCTGCGGATATACCTTACTTGTCTTGGGCATGCAATCTGCAGTCTGCACAGCACATTAGTGCTACTAGTAGTAGTAAGGAGTCCTTACTAGTACTAGTAGCAGCCTAGGCTAGGACCAATGGGTTCTCTGAGTCTTAAAGTACCACTACTAGGCAATCCACATAAGGGGAGAGAGAAAGCTCAGTGAAACCCAGAAGAAAGCAAGCTACAGACAGACTGTCTAATAAGGAGTCAGAGCAGAGGTTAGTCAGATGCAGTTTGATTTGATGTAAAATAAAAACAGACACTAGAAGAAACAATGTTAGTAGTAGTACTTAGTAGTAGGTAATGGTGGAGCAAAAACAAGAATTTAGAAACAGATAGATTGAAGAGGATTTTGGAAAAATTAAAATTAGGAAATGGAAATAATAGAGCAGTAAAAGTTAGGGAAATATTAATATATTACAACACCAGGAGGACTTACTGGGGCCAGCAGCAGAGCCATCTGTGGCTGTGCCTGAGGCCGCTTCCTGCTGTTCCTGGGAGGCCCCTCCGGCTCCTGCACCCGCCGCACTGCCAGCTGCCCCAGTCTTCTTCTTGCCCCTGGATGCTGATCATGTAAAGGGACATAAAATGATTTGTGTTAAATATATAAATATAATTGCTCTAAAAATATTTTTAGACAGGAAACGTCAATTGCAATAACATTGACCTATGCTAAATCAATCAGATCGACTTCTTCGACTAGTAGTAGTAGTCGACTAGTATGTATCGCAGTCGAGTACCATCCAATCATTATTATTCCACAGTTCAATTCCGATTCCTGAATCCTAAACATACCTAGCCCGCCTATTCCTGACTTTGGAATGAATTGCAAAAGAATTATATTTGCTTTTAAGTTCAGATCTCATTCCCAATCATCTCTGAGACAGTCTCAGTCTCAACTCCAACAACCCCCTTTGACGGGCCAATTACTAAGTCTGCATTTATTCTTCTTCATGCATAGATGGACGCATGCATAATTGCAGCATACAACAAATTAGTTGGTTGCTATTAATTACTGACTATAAGAACTACAAAAAGTTCTACTAGGACTGAAGTCATGTGAGAGCTTGAGGGCGCGTCACGACGCAGGCCACTAAATTACCAAATAATACTAACCAACTAACTCCTACCATTATCTTAGTGACAGGAGACAGGACAGCCTGACAGGACAAAGGAAAGGACTGGAGTCTTTCCTATGTGGATTAATACCTACCTAACTTAAATTCTCTAACCTCTCTTACATAACCAGCCCAAGTGAGCGCAAAGTTGCAAACAAGTACGTCGATTAGTTAGTAGCACCGAGCACCTGTCTGGAAGTAACAATCACCTAATATAACATTTTTAAACATAGGTTACCTTACCTGCATGTAAGCACTGCAGCAGCAGCATGTTAGCTATTTGCGAAAAAAATAAAATTCGCGATCACAATAAATAACAGTCAGAACAGAAGAACACAAAATAGTAATAGAAATAAATAGCTACTCACCAAGCCCCGGGACCTCAACACCTAGCAGGTCCAGCAGGATATGCTCCCGGTCCAGGATATCGGACCACCTGTGTGTCAATTGGTTATGGGTGCGCCGGACCCCAGAGCAGCGAAACACTGCCCGGCGCATCCTTGTCCACCACCGGTGACGCTCCTGGAGCCCGTACCCAGGCCTGCCGCCTGCTGCCAGGGTTAAGGGGAGGTGGCGCTGGATAAAAAAAAACAGTGCAGCCACCTCCGCCTCACTAAATAAGGCCCGTGCCTGCACCCCATGTGGGCGCCGCCTTCCGCAAGGAAGGTGGTCGCGGCTCTCACTCCAAGCCATCATAGTCTTCCCCTGGCCCTTTGCCATGGTTCTGGGTAGGCGGGTGGCGGTAAAGAAAAGGTAGGAACTAAGAAAGTAAGTAAAAGAAATACAAAAAGCAAGTAATAGAAAAAGAGTGAAAAACGCAGTAAAAAACACACAAAAAGTAGGAAAAAACACAAAATATACAATCAGGAATAGAGAGGGATAGATAATAAATAAAAAAGATTAAAAAAAAAGTTTCTAGAAACAAAGGATTGAAAAGATTTAGGGAGGATAGAAAAACAGGCCCAGAACCATAGCAAAAAGTGAAAAACAAGATGGCCGTGCCCATTGGCGACAGCGTGGTGAAGTTTGCGCGATATTTCCCCCCGAGCACGTAATACGCGTTCCCGAACGGGAAAAACGCATTGCGAACGGGCGGAACAAGCAACTCCGCGCGCTTGCGGAAATTCACGTAGCTCGCTGAGTTTTTCTGCGGCTTTGCGTAATTCCGCGTAGCGCGACTATGCGAACTTCGCCCAGGGTTAGTCATACCTACACAAGTAGAGTTCATGCAGGTCATGAGGTAATGTTGATATGTACAGATGTGTAGATTTTGTGTATGTAAGTAGTCAAAAACAGTTGCCTGAGTAAATATGAAGATGTGGAATGTGTTGTCTGCAGCTTGCTGTCTGCCAATTGATGTTTATGACTGATTGTTATAATGGGCACTTTGAGTACACTGTCATATGCAAGACCTATTGGCATCACGGGAAAAGTTGGCTCCACCTAGCCTTGCCTTGTCTGATTTGTGTGTTGGCATATATGGCGTTTCACCCTTTGTAGGTAGTTGCACTCCGTTATTGGTCATTCTTACGCTTGGAAACTGCCCTGGAATGGATGTGGTGATTGCTAAATTTGCAATGTCATGATTCCGGAACATTGGATGGCAGTCCATTCCTTAGAGGGTTACAGCCCCATCAATGTTGAAGTCATGGATGTGTGTTGTTGTGCCACCTGGGGTAAGAATACTCCAAAACGCATGCACACACTTGCCAGTAAACTACACACGCATGGTTATTGCTGGCATTCCGACTTTGAATGTCCGCGGTATGGGGACACCAAGGGAGATGGAGTCATTGTGATGATATCTCTGGTTTTACTGAGGCAAACACATTGCACTGTAAGCAAACATGCATTTGACACTGGAACAGTAAACCCAGTTCCATAAGTGTTTGCATTCTCTAAATTTTGGTACCTCTGATCTGGTTTTGCAAGGGTAGCCCTTGTGTGTGTCCATGAGGACTCCCATTGTGCCCATTAAATACTGCCCTAGGGCCTTATGGTAATATGTGTCTGTTGAAGGTCTCCTTGATGTTTCCATAGATTTTTGGACAGTGTTTTAGTGCCAAATGTGGACAAAGCAGACTTCATTCAGCACATGTCTTTCATCCTCACAAGATGTACCCATATCCCCTGGCTTGAGGATGACTATGTCAGTTGTGTTTGTGAGCCACAGATTGAGCCACCCCCCAGCATCTTCACCCATGCAGGCAGCTTATTTTACACAATGAACTGTGCACTAGCCACACCAACACTGTTTGTGGATCCTACATCCTGAGACTCATGTGTACTCCTACTACTGTGCAGGACACGATATGCACATTCAAAATGGGATTACTGATTTGCGGAACACACTACAGCCTGAGAAGCTAGATGCTGAATTGCTGCGAATTACATTCTCCAGAGATGACCGTAGGCACATACAGATTGTGAATTGTGTGCAGTGGCACCATTCCACACATGGTGACTGTATCCTACATTGTTGTTGGCCCATGCTTCTTTCAAATCCAAGATGGATTTTCTCTACAGATATTTCCCTGACAACTGTGACACAACAACTTCTGTATTGTTGTATTTGGAGACACTGAAATCAGTACTGGGTGGCTGGGTCTGAGGACATGTGTGTTGGGCCAATATCCTCTGGGCTTTACTGTACACAGACGCATCACAATGTCATACTATTGTGAGTACATTGTAGTTCTGTTGCCCTCCAATGTTTCAGTGTGTGTTGTGGTGGAGTCATGCAGTCACTTTGTCATACATACATTTGTGTGGTAATTGCAATTCATGTTCCACCGTCAAATGTGTGTTTCCCTTAGTATTTACCGTGCTAACTGTACCTAACTGATGATGACATTCCCTCATTGTACATACACAACATGCTACGGACCCATGTTCGGATTGGGATCACAATGATGCTCAGGCCATCTGAAAGTAATTGGCACACAATCTGTGATCATCTCTTTGATTCTGGCCTCTGTGCTTTTACCTGTCAAGGTTTTGTTTTATAAAAGGCACAATGCTGCTTGCTGATCAAGGGAGTGGTGTGTAGGTCAGACTGTCCAGATGTGACTTGACTCCCTGCAAGGCCCTACATACAATGCAACCTCCCTGCACCTGCCATGACCTGAAAGTGATGGTTGTGTGGGGGAGTTGACACTACCTCTGTCAAGGCATGTAAGGCAGTGCACCAAGGTGAGTATGCTCCAAAGGCTGTCCCCCAGCCTCAATTTACAGCACAGATGGTGAGCCAAGACAATCCTGAAACCACATTGCAGTGGCGTGGTGGGGACTGTGTAAGTGAGTCAGTTTCTTGGTGTGGTATACGAAGGCCCCAACAGTGTGGCTCACAGGTGACCCTGGTGCACCAGCCCATCAACCAATGCCCAAGTGCCAGCAGGGCCAATCCAAGGGTATGCTGAACACTTTCTGATTGGACTCAACACGCAGATGGCTCTATGGGCTTTGGCCCCTGTCGTGTGTGCCAGCCCAGGCTGAGACAGCTTCCACACACATGCATACAGTCCTTGAGCTGCTGTAGGTGGCTGGTCTGTGTTGTTTGCGCATCAGCCCCCCAGTATTTCACAGGTTTTTAAGGGACCATTTAGTAGATGATGAGGCTTTGTTTTTTAACAGTTTCTTGAGCACTTGTATCTCCACTCTGCCCATTCCTCAAATTTGCCAGTTATTTTTGATGCAACAGTATGGGAATGCATTTCATGGAAAATGACTTTTGTGTTTGTTCATTTAGACATTCCTGCAGCATGTACTCCACCTGTAGATATTGAGGCACTTTGCATGTGCACCAGTTACATTGTTCACGTACACATTGCTGGAGGTATTTGCCCCCAGGCCCCAGATTTGTATCCACATTACTGGGGGTATTTCCCCCCCAAATCCCAGATTTGCATCTACATTACGGGGGTATTTGCTCCCCAAACCCCAGATTTGCATCTACATTACTGGGGGTTTTGCCCACCAAACCCCAGATTTGCATCTTCATTACTCTGGGTTTTGCCCCACAAACCCCAGATTTGCATCTACATTACTGGAGGTTTGCCCCCCAAGCCCTAGATTTGCATCTTCGTTACTGGGGGTTTTGCCCACCAAACCCCAGATTTGCATCTTCATTACTGGGGGTTTTGCCCCCCACATCCTAGATTTGCATCTACATTACTGGGGGTTTTGCCCCTCAAACCCCAGATTTGCATCTACATTACTGGGGGTTTTGCCCACCAAACCCCAGATTGGCTCAACATAGCTGGGGGTATTTGCCTCCCAAATCCCAGATTGGCTCAACATAGCTGGGGCTATTTGCCCTACAACCCACAATTTGCCTCAACATTGCTGGGGGTATTTGCCACCCAAACCCCAGATTGGCTCAACATATCTGGGTTATTTTCCCCTGAAACCGCAGATTGACTCAACATAGGGGGGGGGGTTTGCCCCCAAGCCCCAGATTGGCTCAACATAGCTGGAGCTATTTGCCCCACAACCCACAATTTGCCTCAACATTGCTGGGAGTATTTGCCACCCAAACCCCAGATTGGTTCAACATTGCTGGGAGTATTAGCCCCCAGGCCCCCTTTATGTCTGAATTGCTGGTACTATTGCCACCACCCCCATTGGCTCTACAATGCTGCAAGTATTCCTCCCCCTCCCAAATGTAACTGTAGTTTCGCCTCTGTTATATATTATGTTGCTTTTCGTGGGGTAATGGCAGTTTTTGTGTGGGGGTAGGTGTCTGACTTACCGTCTGTGATGACCGTGTCGTTTGGGGTGGTAGTATTGCTCATCGATGTAGAGTATAGGGATGACAGGCGCAATAGGATACATGGCTGCACCATCTAGTTTGCAGGAATCGTGTTATGGCATGAATCAGAGCTGAAATACTCCCCATCTGGATGCTCTGATGTGTTGGTTGTGGCGACCGATTCGGTGCATAGGAAGTACGCATCGTACTTGGGCGTTTGGAATTGGACTGGGAAAATGCCTCCGGACGACTTTCCGGAGAGTTCTCGTTGGGAAAATGAACATGGAATCAGAGTGACTGAGTCGTTCGGTAAGTAAAGGATTTTGGGCATTGTACTTCATCGTTTGGTAGAACCAGCTCCCAGTATGAGTCGGTTGGAAGGTCCGACTCTGGACGGCTTTGGGATGGCCTTCCTAACGACATTGAAATCGGGCCCTTAGTCTCAAAACCTCTCAGGGAACTTGTGTATGTTTATAAAGCTAAATGCTTAGCAATTGCAACTTATGCAATTAGGATTAGGGGGTCAAAGATTAGCTTTCCATCCAGAGGGTTGAAAATGGGTATTTAAGAAGTAGTTGGCAGTCCCCCATTGCACCCACCTTGATTAGCCATTCTGAACTTGGTCTTGATTATGTTTGTGACATTACCAGACTCCAGCCACTCCTATTGTGGTTGTTCATCTGGACTAAGCTGGAAACTGAATTCAATACTAAGATGATCATGGAGTGTTTGAAGCTAGAGTATGCCTCTAGAATACCTGGGCTAATGTGTATCAAGACTACCAGTAAGTACTTGGGTATACCAGAATTCTATACCAGCCCTGAGTCGCTTTTTATTGGCCGATAAGCAAAAATTCAAGGATGGCTTTTGGAGATGGACAAGAAATAATTGATATGGTATGGAGTCCATTAAACAATCTGACTCTTTGTATAGTCGCTTAACCTCAGGACTAGGTATGGAACAGTACCTTGTATGGATAAATAACAACTACCAAAGGGCCCTGTTGGTTAGGTTGAGGTTAAGCACATTGCTCTTTGTGATTATTTTTCCCGAACCAGTTAGATTTGCATCTTCTTTGGATGTTTGCCCACTTTATGCTATTCTGCACATTTCATCATGATATAAGGAAAATGACATTATTACTGCTACTTAAAGAAACTAAAACAAGAATTTATAAACAAATTCTGTTCCACTTACAGGCTCTGTCTTCTATGAGAACTTTGCTCATGGTAGTGAATTTTATCCAAAGTGCAATTAAATGTAGGAAACAGCTTATCTGAATTAGAAGTTTTTAATATGTACATGTTTACATGTACAGCTTATCTGAAATGCATGTTTTTATAAGCCTTTTATAGCATTTTGTGTGGGGACAATGTGATTGAGTGACTGAATTAGTCAATGATAGACTAAATATGTACTTATATTTTAATGATTTATATGATGTTCTTATTAGTGGCCCATAACATTTCTATTAACATAGCAGATCCATATTTGAGGTTTTCATTGACATGTTGATTGTTGAGTGAGTTCACTGTTGGTACATTGCAACCATCATCCTATTGTTTTGAGGAAATTGTTGTTCGCAGGAGTTTTATATTATGAAATGCTTATTTGTCTTTCATTAATTTGACTTTATTGTTGTTTTATATAGATTTTGTTTAGACTTTTATGGCCCAATTGTGCCAAATAAAGTAAAAAATGATTATGGTATATGGCTTTATATTCACTTTGTTATAAAACTTTTTATTAGATGATCAGTCTTTCTTATGTATTTCTCTTCATATGGAAAATGTCATATTGTGATTGTGTTAACATAGTTTGTGACTCCTTCCGCGTTGCTTATCTTGTGCATTGTCTATGTACAGTTTGTATACACGTCCATTAACTTTAATGGTTTTATATTATATTTTTAAAGAATAACAATATGTGTATACTATTTTTTTAAACTCCACCTTTGTTTGCCCTTTTCTTAACGCATATTCATTTTTAATGGATGCTAAATGTTGGATATTATGTTGTATTACTTTGAACTGCCTCTGCTAGGAGCCCACGTCTGTTTTACACACACTTAAGGGTATGCTGCAGGAGATTAGTAGCTGCCATCAACATTCAGAGTGTTCCAGCTCTGGTCGATGATCCGTAATTGTAGGGTTCTAAAAGACTACCAATTACTGTTTGTTGGAAAGAGTGCATGAGCCACAGTGTTGGTAGAGGACAATTTACTTTAAAAGACTTCAGTACTCCAAAGGCTTTGTTTGAGACAGAAATCTCATTTATGAACAGCCTGATTTGACTGCAATCAAACAACTCTTTTAGAGATGTAAGGCTTAGTGTACCCCTTGGGTTCTTTTGGAAAGAAGCTCATGATCCTGTAGTGTATTGGTAACTGAGGGAATTGACAGAAAGTATAGGTTAACTGATGATTGAGGAAATATAAGAATGGAGCATCTCTTTCGCACAGAAAGGTGAAGATGACTCCAGAACTGCCTGTGTCTGTTCTTTTTTTCTTATTGAGGTGCAGCCCTTTTGCGGCATGACAAAACCGAGAAAGTGGTTTTGTCATGAAATCTGTATACTTACAACTTAAAACATTATATGGGAATATTCACAAACTGCTTTTTGTAGAGGTTTTAGTGGTACTAAAGGAGTGCTGTATGTTGGGACCACGCAGGCATTTACCACTCCTGATTTAACAATGCGATCTGAACCACAAATGCATCTTTACAGCCCATTCCTTTACCACGAAAGTCATTACAACGACTTGCCTTAGGGTAAGCGCTGGAATTTGTCCAGTCTGTGCAACAGTAAGGAGAGTGTTGGATTTAAAGTCCAACATCAGTCCAACAATGCTTTCCCGAAGGCAAGTCGTTGCAACAACTTGCATAGTAAAGGAATGCATTTTAAAGCCACATTTGTGGTTCGGACTGTGCTGTTAAGGCACAGCAAGGTTCGAGCCACATTGTAAAGTCTGTTTCCCCGATAGGAGTGCTACTAACATAGTACCAAATGATATTCACAAACATACAAGTTTAAATCTCCCCCTCAACCTCTCCTATCATTTCTATGAGGGATACTTACACATGTAAGTTTACTTCTGAGTAGTAAATGTTGGTGGGACACAGGTATGGTTGAAACATGGGGCATGCTTACTATAAAATAGGTGGGGTATAAGGAGAAGTAAAGAGGGGTTTAAAAATCAACATGCACCCACCCACAATTGAGTAAGCTCTTTGCTATTCCCAAACCGCACATATATATTTACCAAAGCCAAGAAGGGACCCAAAACAGAAGTAAATTACTCCATCTCAGTGTTGGAGTAACTGCAGTCACTGGCACCCTCCAACAGAAAATAATGGTGGCAGTGGCTTCAAATAAAACCACATAGGAAAGAAAGTTGAAGTATATTATTTAGAATAGTTGAAAATATTACGAGTTTGGCGGTCTGACTGCCGCGGTCACTCGGATTCACTGCTGCCGACTAACCTGTCCGCCACCGTATTACAATGTTGTCAGATTTCTGTTCGACAGACTGCTCGAACACCACTGACACAACAGCCATTCAAAGACCGCCGCAGCATCGGTTGGGGGAAAGCAGCTGTCATAGGGCGGTAGAGAGAAGTTTCACCGCTGTCCGAAGTACGAGTTAGCTTTCCGACGAGCTGACCGTTGCGGTGGGACCATCTGCTTTGAGTCAGCGGAAACGAGGAATTTGGGGTGCATACTCACCCATTTCCTTTTCTTCCCTTTAGTCTCCCACATGGATCCCTTCCTCTAGGTCCCCTTTTTACATCAGTGTCTTGACCCAAAGAAAACAACCCTTTTGGCGCCAAAATCCAGGTAAGTCCGTTTTGTACCAGTTACCATTGACTAGACAGGGCACATTTGGTCCAGACTTCAGCAATGGGTCGTAGGTATGTATTCACATATATGTGTACAATCGACACTTGTGCAGTCAAAATATACACACATGCATTGACAAATATGAAAAAAGGCCCTTCGGATACATCGTAGTACAGCAGGCGGGAGAATGCTGCTGCAGTGGTATTCATAAGACCGCACCATGGCAGTCGGACCGCCAAACTCGTAATCAGGCCCTTAATGTTAAAAACATCTAAAGATAAAACTCATTATTTAATTATAAAATATTTTAGGAAACTTTTTTGAGTTTATAAATGAATGCAACATTGTTTTTTATTGACATATAATTAAATTACTTTTAATTATTTTGATACTTTAATTTTAATAATTATTAATGCTTGATAAAAAAAATACCCTTTTACTCTAGGTGGGAATGTATGTTTTAATTTAAACCTTAGAAAATGATTTAGTTTAATATATTCACATTAATTAAATATTTAATTCCAAATTAAGTTAGTAGTGCTATATAGCATTATTTGACTTTGTGCTACATTTAGAAATGTAAAATAAATATATATTATTCATTTACATTAATATTTATCATAGACATATGTTTCCAATGTTTTTTCAATTACATATTGTTTTTTTACTTCTCCCTACACTTTACCACAGAGAGATTACATAGTAGATGAGGAGAGCTCCCTTTGGTGAAGTATAGGGGACATTTTAAAAGTGCATTGTTGTTTTTTCCCATTACGATATGCATTGGTGTGATTCCCTCAATTTACAACTTCAAACTAGAGATTGTTCAATTGTGAGACGACAACAATTATGGTGTTGGTGCAATTCGTACTAACTGTATTGTGTGGTGTGTCTCCGTAAAGGTCGGCAAGCAACTCCTGCTCTTGGGGACAGGGCTGTGTTATTCCCCGGGCCTCTGCACAGACATTCAACTCAGTAGGACCGTGTCAGGGCTCAAGCTATTCATTGCACGATGTCTGAGTGGGGCAGCCGGTTACTCCCAAAAACAAGTAACTTCACAGCAACATTTAGACTTGTAGAATGAGATCCAAGGGCTCTGGTTAGGGGGATTGTACTGTAGTAATGATAATGCTATGGGTCCACATATGATCTTATCCTCCTGGAAGCATAGATCCTGCCTACCCCAAACTAAATAAGCCCCAGATGCACGAGGACATGTATAAAGGCCCACAGTCCTTTGCAGGTCCTCCACCTCTCCCTGATTTATTATTATGAACCCATTTGGGCACCCAATAAGAGCAGAGGGGCTCTTACAGATCTATTTCCCCATCATATCTCTGCAGCTAAGCTTCCTGGCGGTGTTGGCATAGGCTTGTCTTTGTTATGTAATGCACCCACCACTCCACGGGCTGATCAATTAGGCCCCGCCAGTGCCCATGTACTGCAGTGAACTGCACCGACTTAGCGCCAGGACCTTTCCCCCATCAAATGCGCTTCAGGTTGGCCTGGGCATCGAGTAACATTCTCCAATCCCTGCGGGCACCTCGCTGCAGGCTCATGAAGCTGCGCTACCCAGTGCCACTGGTGTCCTTCACACCTAGGCCCAGTTGTATGCCGCCATACCCTTCAGCCTGCTGTCTCCTCACATCACCGAATCCAGCACAGAGCCAGTCCGATGCCCACTCCAAGGAATGTGCAAGATGAGGGTTGTCTTTCAGCCTCCAGTACCTCCGCGCAGATGGTCAACACTGCCAGGCCCCACGGTCATTTTGGACGAAAGTAGACTTTCTTCCTCTCATTTCTGTTCCCTGCTGCCGTCTGATGCCATAGGGGCTGCCTCTCACTAGAAAATCCTCATATATCTACAGTACATTGTGACAGAATACACTGCTATTTTAATGCAGATTATGACAGATTGTTTCTTCTGACCTCTAGAGCCTCACTAAAGTACAGCCATTGAGTCCAGCACTCTGGCACCCCCAAGCCAGTGCTTGTTTAATGGTTAGTAGATGCCACTACCTCTGCAAGTGTCCTCAGGACTATCAGAACCACAGCCATCCTTGTATTGTTATCTTTCTCAAAGGTGCAAGTAGGACTCCCCATGAACTCTCCACCACATCAACCAATATCTCCTTGGTGCTGAGGTTCGTCTTGGACATGTTTCAGTTTTGCAAGTATCTTTTTTGTGCTTGATGGCTTCTGTCATCATAGACAACATAAACCTTGTCACTAAAAATTCAGCACAGCATATCTAGAAATGTTTTTAATTAGTATGTGACAGAAGACAATGGGTTAGTAAGGGTGCACTAATGCAAGTAAGGAAAATGCCCTGTTACCCCTGTGGTTTGTTGTAAAAAGCAGCTCCCCTGGGAACTGGCATTACTGAAGCCTTTGAAATAAAGATAGCTATACTGTTGCTCCCTTTATCTAGTCACTCCTCAGAACTCTTCCATCAT
This sequence comes from Calotriton arnoldi, assembly GCA_963921515.1. NCBI lineage: Eukaryota > Metazoa > Chordata > Amphibia > Caudata > Salamandridae > Calotriton > Calotriton arnoldi. Next base: position 480,060 of record CAWUFW010006426.1, on the reverse strand, counting down.
TACCTAAGTGTGTCTAAACCTTCTTTTTCTTTTGTATTACACCTTTAATTCTTCATAACTCCCCTAATCAAAATACTTGTAATTCTGATGTGTGCTGTAACAGGAGTTATCACACATATCAGAATTTAACAGCCAACTTATAATGAGGGCCATATTGTTGAACTAAATTCTCTAAGCTTGGACTCATCTGGCTCCATTCTTGGTAACCCACCGTCGCCATTTTAGGCAATGGATGTTGCGATTTGAGATCATAGAGGTCGCCATTTTAGATCATGGAAGTCACCATCTTTCGAAATGTATGCAAAATCATTGTCATGTCTGCAATTTGACGCAAATGTCATCTAACCTTATCTTTCTAAGAATTGTGAAAGTGTTAGATCGTTCGACTGATAACATAGATATAACACCTGATGCAACATTAGTCTGGGTCAAGTTTCTACTTAGCACCATGTCAAGGTCAAATAAGAACAAGTACAGACATATAGTCAAAACTGTGTAGTCTGATTTGACGTCTTCTTCCGGCAGAAACTCCAGTCTCTGATAAGATTTAGCATATAAGGACTGCCATTTGACCACTTATAGGAGAGGTCCTTCACCCAGATTATCACCCAAGATTCTGCCAGAAAACGGTTTCACTTACTGCCAGCACAATTGGAAGAAGCTACATGTCGCTCAGTGCTGATAAAGCTGAGTCCTGGAGGAAGGCTACTACTGCAGTATGTGTTTGCTCTTTGCAAGAAACACTGTCTTTAACCCTTTTGGTGCTCATGACAGAATGGTTCCGTCACGAGCACCAGTGCTCATGATGGAACCATTACGTCATGTGCACAGGTGCACTAAATCCCTCTGCTGCAAACAGCAGAGGGATTCCCTTTTTTGGGGGGGACCTCAGGAGGTGGGGAAGAGCTTCCCCAACCTCCTGAGGCCTGTTTCTAATTTTCAATGTACTGACGATCGCGCGCATGGCGCGCTGTTGTCATTACATTGAAAACGAAACTAAAACTTAGTTTCAGATTCAATGTTTTGGTGCTCGTGGGGCTATCTCAGCCCCCGAGCACCAAAACAGTTGGAAGAGGTATCATAGGTATCATTGGAAAGGGGAGAATCTCCCCTTTCCAATGGTACCCTTCCCTAGTGGATCCCTGCTTGGGGAGTGCCCCAGGAGGGCAATCCCCAAGCAGGGATCCACCCACTAACCACCAAGGAGGGGGGAGCGGCCCCTTGGGCATGGGCCTATGCTCCCCCATTACATTTTGACAAAGACAGTCTTTCTGCCCCCCCAGGTGGGCAGGAAGCACCCTAGACGCCAGGGATCATTTTTTTATAGTCCAGGGATGGGAGCTGCCCAGAATGGGCATGCCAGTGCCCCCACCCTACCTCCCCAAAGTAGGCAAAAGACTTCCTGCCCCCCCAGGAGGCAGATGGGGCCAATAGCCCCTTCTCCGCCCCCCCTGGGGGGGGGCAGAAAGCCCACTAGGCACCAGAGGATTTTTTTTATACGTAGGGGTAGGTGCTGCCCAGAATGGGCATGCCAATGCCCCCACCCAAAAACAAATGCTACAGTCTTTCTGCCCCCCTGGGAGGCAGATGGGGAAGTAGCCCCTTCTCTGCCCCCTCGGGGGGCAGAAAACCCACTAGGCACCAGGGACACATTTGTGACAAAATTCAGGGGTGGGGGCTGCCCAGAATGGGTATGCCAATGCCCCCACCCCCCCACAAAAAGATGACACAGACTTTCTACCCCGCCAGGAGGCAGATGTGGGCAGTAGTCCCTGATCTGCCACCCGGGGGGGGGCAGAGAGCCCACTAGGTGCCAGCGATTATGCTGGCTATTTTATACGTAGAGGGGGCCTGCCCAGAATCGGCATCCCAATGCCCCCACCCCCCCCAAAAAATAGCCACAGTCTTTCTGCCCCCCCTTGTGGGCATATCAGGGCAATGGCCCCCAATTCCCCCCTCCCCAGGGCGGCAGAAAGCCCTCAAGGCATTGACTTTTTTTCAGAATGTGCCTAACTGAATTTTGGGCCCTAGCGCAGCCGGCACCCAAGGAAACCTAGCAAACCTATACATTTTTGAAAACTAGACAACCAGGGGAATCCAGGATGTGGTGACTTGTGTGGCTCTCACTAGGTTCTGTTACCCAGAATCCCTTGCAAACCTCAAACTTTGTAAAAAAAAAACACTTTTTCCTCACATTTCTGTGATGGAATGTTCTGGAATCTGCACAGATCCACAAACTTCCACCCCACGCAAAGGCACAAAATAAGAGTGTAGGACCAAATACACATGCCCTTAGCCATGAAGGTACCCAAAATGTTAGAGGAAGGGGAGGGGAGGGTTGGAAATCAAGTATGACCTCTGCTGGGGACAGGGACAGAGGACACTTTGGATCTGTAGTAGTTACCCCAGCTGTTAGTAACCAACCAGGAGAGCTCATAGACACATATCTGACTGTTTGGATCTTCCACCGGCAGCTACTCCATATGTGGTAGTCTTGATTAATGTCCCTCTTTTATCTCCCAACAGGCTGGGTGTTAGATCGGGCTTAACCGACCACCTATTCAATGACTTCAAGATAGCCAGGAGAGTCAAATGGGTGGGGAAAGGAGTGGCGATTGCTTAGTTTTGTCCTTTAAAACACCACAGCTGGTGGAGACAGTTCTGAATAGGACTGGGACACCCGAATACCCTTGGAAGTGATATCTCCTCTCGCCCTCTGGGCTATTTCTACCAACCTGCATCCTAGACTAATAACATCATAAAAAAATGTATTCCTGACCCGATACCAAGGAGATATCCAAATTATCTAGTTCCAACTTACAACCGATTCCATTGTCTGCCATCTCTGGATGGGCTGGATTGACTTAAAGGAGGGGCCTGCATAGATAGCGAGGATAATGTTACGAGCAACCCCCATATAGAATATCTTGATGATGGCAACTCATCTCAGATAATGCTTAGGGAAATCTTGTTGACTCAAGAAAGAACACCTCAATCAGCCAGTAGTAATACCCCAGCTCCCCTGACAGATGATAACATGCAAAATTAAATGAAAGTTAGCACTTAACTTCTCGGTGTTTATTTTGGAATGTGGCAGGTCTGCGGAGCAATAGACAAATTCCTGAATGGCCAGACTTTATAGTTGATTTCCAAATTATCTGTCTTCAGGAAACATGGCTCACGGAGCCCACACATATAAATGGGTATAGGACATATTTCACTTCGGACATTCTATCAAAACACAGCAGGGCAAAGGGGGAACTATGCACCTATGTTTCCAATTGTTTACAATTTATTACCATCACCATGGTCACATGTAACCCATATTACCAATGAATAGTATGCGATTCAAAGGGTTCTGCTAGATTAGTAATAATTAACTTCTAAAATAATGCAACCACGAGAGAAATAACAGATATCTTGCAGAAATTGAATGATGACCTGGAGTATATTGCAAGAGGCAATAGAAAATATATGATGATTTTATGGGGGGGGTGATTTTAATACGCGACAATGTAACGCACAGCTGGGTAAAATATGTGGTATGGCATATATAGAGGGTGAAGATCAGCCCCATTTCAAACACAGTACATATGGTGACAAAATCAATGAATTGCTATGTAAATTTGATTTGACATTCGCAAATGAAATATCATCACCCTATGTGACGCGCAAAAATACCTTTAATGGGAGAAACAACAATAGTATTATTGACCATATCTTACTTGCCAACTGTTGCGTTGGTTCTGTCTTTAACTTCCTTACACATTTGATCTCATTAAGTGAGCACTTTCCTGTGAGTTTGCAATTATCATCAGTACCATTTTACAAACAGGGGCGTGACAAAACTATCCCACAAGTGGAAAGGATTGAATTAGCAAGACGTAATGGTTACACCTTGCGCTGGTCACAGATTACCCCGGAAGGGTTTCTTAAACAACTGATAGGAGAAAACAGAGAAGCCTTTAAGGTATGCCTAAAAGACACTACGCATACAAATGAAATTACATCGGCCTTCCTGACTATTACACAGGGTATAAAGAAGAGCCTTTTTGTTTAGAGAAAGTAAAGCAAGAGGGAAAGGGGTGGTTCGACATGTTATGTACTAAGGCCCACAAATGCTTAAAGGGGGCATTACATAAATCCCCAAGGAGCACTATTGAAGTTTGTCTCTGTTTATCGGAATATAAACTGGATGTAAAGCAACGGAAATTACATCTTAGAGAGACGGCCTGGGAGACCGTACAAGTGGGAAGTACTAGCAATGACAATAGAGCTTTCTGGCGGGTAATTAATTCCTCACTATTGAGAACAGACGAGGCCCTTAGGATTGAGGTTGCAATACATGAGGAAGAATGGATAAAGCATTTTGACAGTATATATTCCTTCCCCGCCGCAGTACCAGCATCAGAGCAGGGATATAGTAAAAACGATATCACAATTCCTTCCCAAACTGCCTCCATTATTCCTTTCACCCTGGAGGAAGTTAACGAAGCAATACAAGCAAGCAAAAGCTGTAAAGCCCCAGGACCAGATGCAATCCCAGTAGATTTATACAAAGAAAATATTGATTTATAGTATTGAGGGCCAGCTGTACAGCAGGTTTTTTGCCATCATGGAGTGATTCAATTATTGTACCGATTTATAAAAAGGGAGATCATTTAAATCCAGCATGTTACAGGCCGATCTCCTTGCTTGATTCCTCAGTAAAGATAACGGACCGTATAATTTTTAAATAGACTGCAAGACTGGGCGGAAGAGCAAGGTAAAATGTCAGCTCTACAATACACAGAGCCTCAACTTGAACATGCTATTTGGGAAATATGTAAACATTAAAAAGGGTAAGATGTATTTAGAGTTCATAGAACTCTCATCGGCCTTTGATTGCATTATACACGCTAAATTATGGACAAAGATGAAAGAAATGGGGGTGGAGATACCAATTATTAGCTTTTTGAGGGACCTATACTCCGGTTGTAGAGCCAGGATTAGATATGGGGCTAGAGGAGAATGTACTGAAGCATTCGGTGTGGAGACAGGGGTGTATCTTGGCACCTTTTTTGTTCTCATCACATATAAATAGTGTGGGTGAGGAACTCGTAGCAAACTCAAAAGATTTCCCACAAATAGGTATGCACCCCGTCCCGGCCCTCCTCATATAATCAACAAAGTTAGTAAGCAGGGACTGTAGGGCCAGAGGGGTACGAGCCATGAGAACGGCATTGTCGGCATAGAAGGAACTTGGCCTCCAAGTCAACCAAACAAAAACCTTTATTATGAACTGCGGGAAGAACAGTATGACATGAAGAGATATAAAAATAAATGACACAAATGTTGGTTTTACTGACACCTACTCCTACTTGGGGTATTTATTTGATAGGGATGGTTCATGGAATAAGGCTATTGCTAATAGGAAGCTGTATGGTCCTCAAAAGCTTCGTGAGACGACTGGGCTCCAACCCACCTGAGATAATGATGACGATCTATAAAGCTAAATGCCTTAGTATAGCACTTTACGGGGCGGGCGTATGGGGATATAAGAAAACTGCAGATATGCAACTGATAGAAAATGAATTTTTTAGATATCTTTTAGCAACCTCCAAAAGTACATCAGTGTATGTATGCCACACCGAATTGGGTGCTCCATTCTTTACTGATTTAATCAAGTTACAGCCAATCTTACTGTGGCAAAAAATTTGGACATCAGAACATACAGGCTTTAATCAAGCGATAATAGAGGATCGTCTCAAATCAAGATTATATTTAAGTATCCCGTGATTGGCCTACATACAGCGTTTCTTTTGTGACATGGGCCTCCCTGAATACTTTGAGAACCCTGAAACACTAGAGTCTATCAGTAGAAATACTTTAAAAAAGGAAGGAATGACACATTTGGAAAGTCTTAGATTGATGATTGAAGCCCCTAAATCCAATGTTTTGAAAAACCAACTGATCTTAACTACTTTTAATATGCAACCTTATCTTAGAACTGTTTTAAATTCACGGCACAGGTTGGTTTTGACTCGTTTAAGATTGGATATATTTCATCGATTAACTAGTTTCCCAAATATGAATGATTGGTCAATAAAATTGACAAACTACCCATGCGACGCAACGATGCCCCAGAATACCATGCATGTGGTGTTGTTCTGTAAATTTTATAGTCAACCTAGGAAACAATATGTATTACCAATGTTTAGACACTTAGGTTTTACACAGTGCTGCCTTGCATATCTATTTCTGCAATCATTGCCTACGTTGGAGATTTGTTGTGGAATGTCATCCTTTTTATGGGCCGTTTTTTATGCAAGGCAGAAAATGTCATCAGATAGAGTCTAAAAGGGGGCAAAAGGCATTTTAACCTAATGTGCCTTAGTAGAACGATCAATGTGACTAAGAGAATGTGGTACACAATGTGTAACATATTGTATCATCGCACTAGTGCACTTTAATAACTGTAATACGTTTTTATAAACTTTTAACTTTGACTGAAAATTGTAAAATTATTTGTTTAATAACTTTACCCTGTGCGGATAATGTATTTCTGCTTATGGTTATATCTTCATTTAACGGTATGAACTGAATACTTATGTATGTTTTGTGCAAATGCTTTTATGGATATCTCGTATGCTTCCGAATAAAGTTATTAAAGTAAAGTAAAGTAAGACTGGTGTAGGGCTGGAAATCCGAATGAAGAATACCTTTGCAGAACTGATCTCGCTTTTCCCTCACATTGTCTTAGTGTACACTAATATATGCCAAAGACAGAAATGGAAGTGGTCAAAGCAATTCTGTCCACAGATTGACAAAGCCAGGAAACATGTTAATAAAATGTTTCTGCTTTCCTCAGAGACCATAATATGAGCTCTATCTATAACAACAATCTGTGTTTTGATATGCATGGAATATATAGAAGTGATGGAGTTCCCTTTACAGACAAAGGGATCAGGGTGTTCCTAAGGAACCTGAAACTCTGCATACAGTCTTATCTGTAGCTGTCTTATACACACTTTCAACTCAAAGGCTCTTGTCAGAGCCAGCCAAGAGGCCAAAATTGTGTTCATTTTCTTGTCAAATAATTTTTTCTTGAATCTTTGAAATCTGCGATGATTTTGTCGTGAAATCACAAAACGAAAGCAGACATTCAACGACTGTTTAAACCCTACTTCCCGTTTTCGTGATTACACAGAGAGTCGCAATGATTCTGGAAACTGCGACGATCGCGGCCTTTTTAGCGGCTGCAAGACACATATATGCACACATTTTACAGTGTTTGGAAATCTACATTTGACAAAAAAATATTAGTGATTTCTGGAGAAAGATGATAGATCTGCTTTCTATGCATTGGCTCACTTTTTAAATATTTTTTTATATTTTGATCTTGCATATTATTTAACATTGCATTGTGTGAATACTAATGCAAAAACAACAGTTGATGGACAGAATGCAGAACAATGTCATACATTCACCCCAGTACAGAGATCTAGGCCTAAATCCATCGTATTTTTGCTCACCATGCCATTCCAGTTTGAACCCAGCCATATGCAAATCAGTCTTGACCCTGTGCCTCATGGGAACAGTCCAGCCCGAACTGCCAAGCCAGGTCCTCCCTGGACTGGAAACAAGCATCCTAGGACCGGTTTCCGGGTTTCACCCCTCTTCAGCCAGGATAGCTTGATTCCAGTGGCATGGAGAGCACGGGACCCACGTCTGGGCATACCCATCACCCTCGGGGTGACAAATGCAAAAACAACAGTTGATGGACAGAATGCAGAACAATGTCATACATTCACCCCAGTACAGAGATCTGGGCCTAAATCCATCGTTTTTGCTCACCATGCCATTCCAGTTTGAACCCAGCCATATGCAAATCAGTCTTGACCCTGTGCCTCATGGGAACAGTCCAGCCCGAACTGCCAAGCCAGGTCCTCCCTGGACTGGAAACAAGCATCCTAGGACCGGTTTTGGGGTTTCACCCCTCTTCAGCCAGGATAGCTTGATTCCAGTGGCATGGAGAGCACGGGACCCACATCTGGGCATACCCGTCCCACTCGGGGTGACAAATGCAAAAACAACAGTTGATGGACAGAATGCAGAACAATGTCATACATTCACCCCAGTACAGAGATCTGGGCCTAAATCCATCGTTTTTTGCTCACCATGCCATTCCAGTTTGAACCCAGCCATATGCAAATCAGTCTTGACCCTGTGCCTCATGGGAACAGTCCAGCCCGAACTGCCAAGCCAGGTCCTCCCTGGACTGGAAACAAGCAGACTAGGACCGGTTTCGGGGTTTCACCCCTCTTCAGCCAGGATAGCTTGATTCCAGTGGCATGGAGAGCACGGGACCCACGTCTGGGCATACCCATCCCACTCGGGGTGACAAATGCAAAAACAACAGTTGATGGACAGAATGCAGAACAATGTCATACATTCACCCCAGTACAGAGATCTGGGCCTAAATCCATCATTTTTTTGCTCACCATGCCACTCCAGTTTGAACCCAGCCATATGCAAATCAGTCTTGACCCTGTGCCTCATGGGAACAGTCCAGCCCGAACTGCCAAGCCAGGTCTTCCCTGGACTGGAAACAAGCATCCTAGGACCGGTTTCGGGGTTTCACCCCTCTTCAGCCAGGATAGCTTGATTCCAGTGGCATGGAGAGCACGGGACCCAGGATGCTTGTTTCCGGTCCAGGGAGGACCTGGCCTGGAAGTTCGGTCTGGACTGTTCCCATGGGGCACAGGGTCAAGACTGATTTGCATATGGCTGGGTCCAAACTGGGGTGGCGTAGTGGGCAAAAGAACGATGGATTTAACCCAGATCTTTTGACTGGGAGAGAATGCTGCATTGTCAGCATTCCGTCCATCATTTGTTTGCTGTAACACTTTTCGCCCTAAGTGGGATGGGTATGCCCAGACGTGTGTCCCTTGCTCACTGCGCCACTGGATTCAAGCTAACCTGGCTGAAGAAGGGTGACTTACCCTGAATCCGGTCCCAGGATGCTTGTTTCCGGTCCATGGAGGACCTGGCCTGGCAGTTCGGTCTGGACTGTTCCCATGGGGCACAGGGTCAAGACTGTTTTGCATATGGCTGGGTCCAAACTGGGGTGGCGTAGTGGGCAAAAGAACGATGGCTTTAACCCAGATCTTTTGACTGGGGGAGAATGCTTGCATTGTCAGCATTCCGTCCATCATTTGTTTGCTGTAACACTTTTCGCCCTAAGTGGGATGGGTATGCCCAGACGTGGGTCCCTTGCTCACTGCGCCACTGGATTCAAGCTAGCCTGGCTGAAGAAGGGTGACATACCCTGAAACCGGTCCCAAGATGCTTGTTTCCGTCCAGGGAGGACCTGGCCTGGCAGTTCGGTCTGGACTGTTCCTATAGGGCACAGGGTCAAGACTGATTTGCATCTGGCTGGGTCCAAACTGGGGTGGCGTAGTGGGCAAAAGAACGATGGATTTAACCCAGATCTTTTGACTGGGGGAGAATGCTTGCATTGTCAGCATTCCGTCCATCATTTGTTTGCTGTAACATTGTGTGAATACTATAAATACACATTTGATTAAAAAATATTAGTGATTTTATATATATATATATATATATATATATATTTCTGTAATTTGCCGTTTTAGCGAGCTGCACTCCAAGCCGCTAAGCTGACGCTCCCAGGAGCCTCATGTCAGGGCACGCGTCTCCCCTCCGCAGTTCAATCAAATAGAGGCACCTTGACTGCCAGAACACTCCCCTTTTATTGGATTTATCTCAGGTGAGTTGTTGCAAGGTATTGTGGGATTGGTAGTCATTATAAAAAAATGACTACCAGTCCCACAATACCTTGCAATAACTCACCTGAGATAAATCCAATAAAAGGGAATGTTCTGGCAGTCAAGGTGCCTCTATTTGATTGAACTGCCTAAGAAGAAGGGCGCAAGCCCGAAATGCGTCGGCGGAGGTGGGGAGACGCGTGCCCTGACATGAGGCTCCTGGGAGTGTCAGCTTAGCGGCTTGAAGTGCAGCTCGCTAAAACGGCAAATTACAGAAATGTTTATGTGGTCCTGCCTGGGCCACGAGTCTGCACCGTCACATGACCCTGGTGGGCTTCTGACTGTTTATCGGGACAGTCGCTGGAGCAGGCTGCAGCTGACCTGAACTACGGGAGCGAGTGTTGATGACATGCATGTAAGCCCCATCAAATAAGAACTTTTATTTTATGACAAATTGCTGGCACAACCCACTTGGGCTTTTTATAATGACTACCAATCCCACAATACCTTGCAATAACTCACCTGAGATAAATCCAATAAAAGGGGAGTGTTCTGGCAGTCAAGGTGCCTCTATTTGATTGAACTGCCTAAGAAGAAGGGCGCAAGCCCGAAACGCGTCGGCGGAGGAGGGGAGACGCGTGCCCTGACATGAGGCTCCTGGGAGCGTCAGCTTAGCGGCTTGAAGTGCAGCTCGCTAAAACGGCAAATTACAGAAATGTTTATGTGGTCCTGCCTGGGCCACGAGTCTGCACCGTCACATGACCCTGGTGGGCTTCTGACTGTTTATCGGGACAGTCGCTGGAGCAGGCTGCAGCTGACCTGAACTACGGGAGCGAGTGTTGATGACATGCATGTAAGCCCCATCAAATAAGAACTTTTATTTTATGACAAATTGCTGGCACAACCCACTTGGGCTTTTTATAATGACTACCAATCCCACAATACCTTGCAATAACTCACCTGAGATAAATCCAATAAAAGGGGAGTGTTCTGGCAGTCAAGGTGCCTCTATTTGATTGAACTGCCTAAGAAGAAGGGCGCAAGCCCGAAACGCGTCGGCGGAGGAGGGGAGACGCGTGCCCTGACATGAGGCTCCTGGGAGCGTCAGCTTAGCGGCTTGGACTGCAGCTCGCTAAAACAGCAAATTACAGAAATATATATATATATTGATGCTCATCCCTTCATAAAGGCTTTTTTTGTGTTGCAGAAGATCGCGAGCAGCTTAGGGTTTGTTGCTAGCAGGGGGTTGGCCCTGCGGCTAGTGCCCCGCTGTGCATGGCTGAAGGGCGTTTGCGATGGGGGGAGGGTTGGCTTTATGCATGCTAATAAATTATTACTTTAAGTTAAAAAAAATTACTAAAAATAACAAAGGTTAAAGTGGCGTTATAGTTAGATGAAAGTTTCTGTGACAACGTAACGTTTAAAAAAAACACTGAAATTCACCAGTTATTTTTATCTCCACTGCCTTTATCTTGTGCCGTAAGGTAACGATAACTCACACCCTCACTATGGACAGCTAATTACCCACATATTACAATACTCATGATATCTTCTATGACATAATTGATAATATCACTGCAACATCTGAAATTATATAATTGATGACGACTTGTTTGGTGAGGCCGCGAGTCAGTGGCATAACGAAACTTGAGGGGGCCCCCCTGCAAAGTGCATGGAGGGGGCCCCCCACGCTCCTGACCCATTCAGGAGTTCTCAGGCCTGATCGTGCACAGTACCGGAGGGGGGCCCCTGGAGCTCGGGGCCCAATGTACCACAGTTGTTGTTGCTATTGTTACGCCACTGGAGTGCAAAAAAAAGGTGGGGTAAAAAATGCGTTTTAAAGTCATTCAATGTCTTTACCTAGTTGTTCTGTCATACAACCACTTAGGTATTGCTATTTGCAAAGAGGAAAGTAGCGGGCAATTTGATAGCCTGATGTGTTAGTGGAATACAAATACATGATTGAATCCTCATGCATGTAGGCATTATTCTAATTAAAGAGGACATAGTAGGAATGTAACAATCTGACATGTTTACATGATCAGTTCTCCATGCATGTATGTAGGCATTGTTATCTGCAAAGAGGAAATAGTGGGCAATGTGACAATCTGACATGTTTATAAAATATGTATCATCAAGAGACAGAGAAAAAGCGCAATCGGATCAGAACTATCCTACATGGACTCATCCTAACGGAGTACCTACGAACTAACACCGCTCCACGTGGGCTCCTTGTAACCAACGCCCCCAGGATCTTCCTGGAGGATGCCACCTTCAGGAAGAACTGGGCCCAGATCGCCTGGCACTGTACCAGGGACTGGCTGGTACTAATCATTAAGACCGCCAAACGACTGTCTGAGGCAATGATTATTGACATCCAAGCGACAGAAACCCATTTCAAGACAACCATAACTGCATTCAAGAAAAAATTGGATGAACAAAATAAAGAAATGGCTGAATATAAAGAATACCTAACTCAGGCCAAAATAACTAAATTTCAAAAAGACCTAAAAAAAAATTCTTATGCCAAAATATACCCCTACACAGAGGACAACTATGTAGCCTCCAACAAACAAGACAAACTCAGTGAGGCATCTGGGGATAGCAGCTCAGTATCCAGTGATTCCAGCACAGGCTCATCTAAATCACGAGGCAGAGGGCGCCAACAACGCTGGCAACCTCCATGGAATGGACAACCACAAGGAAACAACTTTGGACCCCTACCCTTTGCCCACCCTCCACAAAACCCATACTTTGGCTGGCCCCCGATGTACCAATTCAGGCCACCCGCCTTCTTCCAAGGCAACCAAAGACCGCCTTTTTTAGGACAGGGCCGCAGACCTCGCAGTCGGAGGAGGAGCAACCAACAGGTACGCTGGGCAGAAGAAGAGGAGCCAGTGAGTGCCAACACACGGAACAAAACACGGGAGCAACAACCCGGCCCGAGTGGACACCTATGAGAAAGGAAAATGAACAAACCTCCACACTGGTATTCAACTTGTCAAGCACTCCACTGTCACCAAAAGAGGAAATAGTACTCAACAAAGGCCTATCGTTCGTTCCCACCACCAAACTGGATAAATTCAAACTTCATGTGGAACTAGCTGAGTTTTCAGGAAACTCAAGCTTAAGGCCTTTTTCGAGAAACAACAAACAAATTATGACTCTACCAACATCAACACCAACGAAACAGGTCTGAAGCTCAAATCTACCTTTATACCTCCACCTGCTAGAATTCCAGTGGAAATAACCACTTTTGAACAGGCTGTGTATCACGACATAGAAAAAATGGATAAAACAGAAACCTTTAATAACCTCTCCAAAGAAGACAGAGAGGTCATTCGGAAACTACAGGATAACCCCACACTAATCATAAAACCGGCGGACAAAGGCGGAGGCATTGTCTTGCAAGACAAAATAGACTACTACAATGAATGCCGTAGGCTACTGAGCAACTCACGGAACTATCAACGCCTGAAAGCAGACCCAACCAAGACTCTGCAAGCAACCATCAAAGCCCTAGTGGAGCAAGTGGAAGAGGCCCGACACATTTCCAAACAGGAAGCGGATTATCTGTGTACTAAGAATGCAAAAGTGCCATACTTCTATACCGTACCGAAAATTCACAAAGAAGCAAGACCTCCACCGGGACGTCCAATTGTCTCAGGAATTGGCTCCCTGTTGGAACCTCTATCCAGGTACTGTGATTTTTTCCTGAATCCCCTAGTACAAAAGACAACTACCTACATCAAAGACACTAGACATCTCCTGAACATCATCAAGGACCTGAGTTTTCACCCCACCTCCCAACTACTAGTGGGATTTGATATTGAGAGCCTTTATACAAGTCTCCCACAGGATGTCACCCTACAAGTCCTCCATGACATACTAATGGACACACCATGGGAATACCACACTCCCAGAGAATTCATTCTCAATTGTGCCACTCTGGCTCTAAAGGACAACTATTTCGAATACGAAGGACAGTTCTACCTCCAGACCAATGGTACTTCCATGGGGAGCGTCTTTGCCCCCAGCGTGGCAGGACTCTATGTCCACCACTTTGAACGGACACATATATCTCCTGCCAACAACCCACACACTTCCAACATCAAAGTGTGGCGTTGTTACATTGACGACATTTTTATGATCTGGACAGGTACCCCAGCATCTTTGACATCCTTTCTAATGTGGTTAAATGAAAGGGATCCATATCTAAGATTCACAAGCACATCCAGCTCCACCACTCTGGCATTCCTGGACCTCAATATAACAACGTAGGAAGGAACCTTAAAAACCACCACCCACTATAAACCGACGGCCAGGAATTCCCTCCTTCGATTTGATAGTTTCCACCCTCGAGCTCTTAGGGAAAACCTTCCCTTTGGACAATTCCTCCAAATACGCAGGAATTGTAGCCAAATAACTGATTATCACAAACAGTCAGCAACATTAGTTTCCAAACTGTACGACCGTGGATACCCACGCAAAATCGTGCAAAAAACAAAAAAACGAGCTCGCAATCAAAACCGTGAAGCCCTTCTGGAAAACACGACACAAGAAACCCCCAGTCAACCAATGACTTGTGTTACCACTTACAATGAGGCCTCCAACAAAGTGTCTGGTATCATTCACAAAAACTGGCGTATTTTGAATTCAGGCGTTAGAAACTGGGAACCACCACTCTTTGCCTACAAACGTGCAAGCAACCTTAAGGATCAATTAGTATCCACACGGCCCAGAACACCCCAAAGACCAACCACGAACACTGTACTGAACACATGGGGTCTCCCCAAAGTCACGGGACACTACCCATGCAACAATTGCAGCGTGTGCCATCTTACACGTCCGTCCAAGACACTCGACCTGGAACCTGAAAAACCTGGAAGCAGTTACAACATACTAACTGCAATTCAACCAACGTGGTTTACTTAATTGAATGTCCTTACGGCCTACGCTACGTAGGCATGACAACACGTAAAGTCAGGACCAGAATAGTTGAACACCGCAGCACAATACGGTGTAAGAAAAACATCAGTCGCCTGACAGATCATTACCTACATCTATGGCACACCACGAACGACATGTCCTGGGACAGTGATCGAACACTTTGATCACAACAACTCTAACAATGACAAATTCCTACTCAACAAGGATCAACGGTGGATTTATCGTCTATCCACTCAGCTCCATGGATTAAATGACTCCATTCCCTGGCACAGCCTTAATTATTAACTCCCTACATGAAGGGCTGCCCATCTAGACTTGTGTACATTTGTTAACACGACCTGATTCATACAACATGGGCATGTTTATGATGTACTTTTCACAGGCACAGAACAGTCACACAATGTACTCCATATGGACCTAACATACCCTGTGACTTCGCCCATTCTTAAAAATCTCCGTAGGTGCTTTAGCCTCTGTCAGTGTTGTCCCCATCGTACAGGGGCTTAATACCACATATCTCCTTTCTCAAATACTCTGTTTTCAATCCGCATTGCCGTGAGAACCGGGCGAAAATGCGTCCCGCGTCACCCGGGATGGCCACACCCACCCTCTGGGTGGTTTATCCAGTTGCCATAACAACCGGGCCAATGCGTCCAACGTCATCTTATAAGGCCAAATTGACATACGAGGGCTTCCAATAGTCTGTTTTCTATGTCCCCTCCCCTCTCTCTCGTCCACAGACACCGCTCGAAATTGAGCACACCTGCTCCTTCCACTAACCGCGGTATATACTTAAGTGCTTCGCAGACCCAGACCACTCATCAACGGAGATCCGAGGCAGCCAACTAGGTCTTTAAGAGGGTCCTGAGCTGCGATGTAGTAAGTTGGGCATCGGGGAACCGCTCTTCCATTACTACCAAGGGAAAGCCTTTCCTTTCCAGCGTTCACCTCGGCCACCATGCCGTCCTTTTTCCTTTCCTTTTTTCTCCAGAATTTATCAGCCAGAACCCCTGCCGGAATCTCATGAGGCATTTCTGCTAATCGCAAGTGTAAGAAAGGTTTTAATTAAACAGTATATTCTTTTACCGATACGCACAACTTTTACACTGTAGCGCATATACCGGTATTTGCCACGTTTAGCCGCCACCTCGGTATTTCACTGCCGTTTTGCCGTGCTTCTCACGATCACTACGGCAGAATACTTATGTACATGATTAATACCTACCTTGCCTAAATTCGCAATTCATCTGTATGTTTGTTTGTTTGTCCTGATTTATGTTTTTGATTTACAGGAATGCCTTAAGAGGGAATTCCCCTCTTACACATAGTGCACCTTAGGGCGTGCAACACACCTTTGATCTAACACGCAAGCTTGGTTTAGATCTCACATTTTACACATTTTTCTAGGTCCTGAGGAAAGCCAGTACACATTTAAGGCCTGGCTGAAACATGTAGACCGTTTTTGGGTGTAGGAGTTCTTAATTACCACTCCACGCACATCCATTGCCTTGTTTTTATTACTGCCAGAGGCCCAAACATTAAAACAAACCCTGTGGGTAATGGGACCACTGGACAGTTTTTAATTTCACTCTCACATCACCTCACTACACACTCAGTAAATATACCTGCTCCCCTGTAAATCAGGCGTTGTAGCACACCCGGGACACACTCGGTGTCACCATGTGGGCCCAATGATGAAGCATGCCACCAACTAGGTTGGTGGGTGAGGGGCTTTATAAAAAAGAAAAAGCTTTTTTCTTTTTTACAAAAACCATACAGTTTTGTTATCACGTACCCTCAGACTAGTTCCTCTTGATGATACATATTAACTTTGGGGATAAGGACTAGTTCTCTAATCCTCTATCGCCTTTTGATATTTAATGTTTATAAAATACCCTTACATGATCATTTTTCCATAAAAATGGCCACTGTTCTTTGCACAGTAGAAGCTTGAGGATCATTCGATTAAGTAAGCACACTCCTTTTCATTCACGAATACTTCAAAGGCATTTTCGGCACATTTATTCCTTTTGGTAAAAAAAATTCTGAACGAGTAATATGCAGTTTCTGACGCAGTTAGCAGAAAAGGCCTTATGGAACTGGGGACCAACTAAGTACAAAAAACATTGTTCAAAGAGCATGGAATAGTCAGGAACATTGACCTTTAAAGAGCCCATACCATAATAAATAACTCTCCTTGTATTGAACTTTAACCAGGTAAAACACCCTTTCTGCTCAAATTACAGGAGCATTTCAACAACAATTGCTCATATCAAAACTAGGGGTGGGCGGAATTTGCGTAGTCGCGCTACGCAAAGCTCCGCGAAACGGTAAAAAAGCTCCGCGAGCATGCAAAAGTTCCGCGGACACACGGAATTGCTTGTTCCGCCCGTTCGCAATGCTTTTTTCCTGTTCGCGAACGCTGTGTGCGTGCTCGGGGAGAAATATCTCGCAAACACGCATTTTGAAAGCGCGAACAAGCAAAAAACTCCGCGAAGCCGCGGATCGCTGAATTTTTGGCAATTCCGCGTTCTCCGCGGAACGCGAAATTACCCAAATTCCGCAAATTCCGCGAGCGGAACGGAATTTACTGCCCAGGCCTAATCAAAACCACCCCTGTAACTCCTTTCATGTTTGCAGCTCATTTCAAGCACTCATTACCTGTCCCCGTAAACACTAATAACTTCAGAGCCATGTCTTAAGATCCTTAGGAGTTCCA
Source organism: Calotriton arnoldi (assembly GCA_963921515.1). NCBI lineage: Eukaryota > Metazoa > Chordata > Amphibia > Caudata > Salamandridae > Calotriton > Calotriton arnoldi. Next base: position 462,624 of record CAWUFW010006426.1, on the reverse strand, counting down.
CTCCAAACCCACTACCAATCTATATAGAGCGTACCAATCTATATAGAGCGTCCATGCCTCGGTGTCAAATACGGGCAGTGGTCGAAGTGGGGGGAAAAAGTAGGGGAACTGTAGGCGGAGAATCAGAGGGCAGTAATAACCTGTGGATTGGGTCAGTGGGCGGAGTCAGAGGTATGGCAGAAAGAGCAAAATATCCCAATTTTTAGTATTTGTTTCCCATTTCACTAACTGGTTACACCTCATTACGTTATTTAATTTAACCAATGGATACACATGTTTATTTAAGGCATAATATGAGTTATTGACATTAAAATACATTCACAAAGTGGGATACATTTCCAATCACAGAATGTCCCAAATATCCTTAAAGGTGGAATTGCAAGCTATTTGTCTCCCAGCCATGGAGTTTCTCATCAGCACTTCTCCTCCCTTTTTCCACAAGAGCAGTTCAAACATGAATGGCAAAATATCCTAGTTTGAAAATGTTTTCCACATAATTATGGCTCTGCCATGTTTGCCACATAATACATAATCTGCTGCATAATCTGACGATTTTAACTAGTAAATTGTTTACAGCTCAAACGGATCAAAAGTTCCTAAAAAATGTGACTTGTGCTGCTGTGAAGTGGTGGGCCTTTTGCAAAGGTTGACTGGTCACCTTTCTCACTGCTGCAGTTGTATGTTCCACTGGTACTAACAAGGACAGACTGTTAGCATGTGTAAAAATGTCAAAATAATAAAGTATCAGAAAATTTACAGCACCACTAATACCAGTGTAGGATGTCAGAGCACTTTACATCACACATATTACACAGAGACAATCAATCATACATGTGTAAATCACTGTATAGGAAATGTTACATAAGACAAAGGACGACAAGTTGTAGGAGTCACATGACAACCATACTAGTAGGCAGTATAGTTTAATAGTGATTGGTCTGGAGAAACACAAACTCAGAATTTAAAACGTAATACCATGGTTGGTGGTTCTCTTTAAGAATCAGAATTGATTTCTACCCAAATTAACCCTTTTTCTGCAACATTAGGATAATCAAAGACTGGTGAAAAAAACATAACGCTCTAATTTATACCTTGCAGTTTGCATGCAGCTCTTACATGACAGTTAAGAGCTCACTGTTCTATGTTAGGATTTTAACGTATTAACTGCAAGTAACAATAGGGTCTCTCTGACAAAAGCAGTAACCCACTGACCTATTTAAATTATGTGCACTTTGTGATCTGCATGGTACATGTTCCTAGTAGCAGGCACATTAACACTCCGCGCTTCCTTTCCATGAGTCAAAACGTCCACTAGACAATACACCATCTCTCTCTACTAAGAACATTAATCACTGGAGTTATCATGACATTTTTATTGTTGCCGAACATTGTTGGAGGCCAGGAAGGAGGCAGCAAGTGCTTTTAAAACCATATTATACTTGCAAACACGACGCCCCCACCTGAAGTCAGCGCCAGCCGCGGTCCATGCAGGTAACAGCGGTGGAGCGGTGTGGCCAGGTAAGGGGGGATTTCGTGGAAAGATTCAGAGGGAAAATTAATTATTTATTTAATTTTCCCTCTGCATCGTCCCTCAAAATCCCCATTTACACGGCCCCTCTGCCCCACCGCTGTTACCTGCATGGACCACGGTTGGTCAGCGCCTGGTGCAGTCGCGCTGCACTAGAGCCACCCTGCTCAAGGATCCTGTGACCTCAGTGACAGAGTCACTGTCACTCAATGGTGTGCTGCTTCAGAGGCCTGTCTGCAAGACTGAAGGTGAACTTCAGAATGAATTGTGGCGGACAGGCCTTCAAGGTTAACCCACACTTGCCACTGCTAGGGTCCACCTGCTGGTGCTAAGACACCAGGGCCTTTAAGATCTTGCGGGCCTTCTAAGGTCTAGCATGGGAATGTGCTCCCTCAGGGGGAGTGGTCTGGTGGACTGGTCATGAAGGCTGAACCTGGATCCCCAGTTCCAAATTCAGCAGCTCTGACCATAGTGCCACATCCTCTCCCCCACTGAACACCATACTACCCCACTGAGAGAAACTTTCACTGCACTGACCCACTATAAACACCTGGATGTGACTCTATTCAAATCACGCACTAGACAAGAGCAATATGCTGCCTAAAAAAAAATTAACAACATCCTAGAAAAAGCAAACACTCATAGGGAATGCAAGATTAGGTAAAGCATGTGAAATGTAAGCAGGAACAACATGGTTACCTTTTTCTTTTTACACTCATTATTCAGAAATTAGTGAGTGCTTTTTACCTGAAAAGTTGAGGCCATGACTACAGGGCCCAGAAGGGACCCGCTTCAATGCCCATTGCTTATATCCTTACAAAACGTAAGCCGTATGTTTAAAAAGACCACATTTGTGAATACAGAGTCGCAGTATGCATTTTGTTTTCCAATTCACCCATCAAGCTGGTATTTCAGTACCTCCAGGAATAGTGCACTTTTCCACCCAGGGAAAACAATGTTGTTCAAAGAGAGACGAGAAAACAAAAGTAGCGCTTCACTGGCAAACACTGTAAAGTGGCGCTAATGTGTTGAGGCGTGAATAAATCAATCTGGCCACCTTGCAACCACTCTGTCTTGCTTTAGTTAGTTAGTTATTTTTCATATTTTGAATGTTTTATTTCTCTCCACCCCGAGGCTGCACTTGGAAATTGAAAAATGTCAGAGAAAGAGGACGTCTCCAGCAAAAGTGTTTTTCTTTTTTGGATCCATTTCACAGGGGAGCAAATAAACGAAAGGAGGAAAGAGAAGGTAATACCTTTTTCTTGAAGTCTCAGTTTTCACTAAATGAGGAGGAGCGAGACAGCAAGAGAGGGAAGAGGGGGAACAAAGAGGGGGGGGGCAGCTGCCAGCGGCAGGAGAACTGGACACTGTCCTTGCCTTCTATGGGCACGACGGAAAAGACATTGTCCTTTTCCTTCTCTGCCCGTTCCGCCCGGCCCCAAAAGCCGAGCCTTATCAGCTTTGGTGATTTCTTCCGTCCGGGAAGCATGTTTAAAATAAGAAAGTATGGGAACGGACTGTATGAAAATAAAAGAAGTAGGGGCATGCTGTGCCCTGCCGATCTCACCCACTGAATATGGGTAGGTAGAAGCGGTATGCACGGCTGACATTTGGTTTCCCTCAGGCAAGGCGGCAAGCGGGACTTTGACGAGTGTAGTACTGTGTGCGCTGTTGCGCTGAGGGGGCCCCTGGAGGCTGGAGCACGGGGGCTGCGGGGCCATGTCTCCGAGACTCTGACTCACCTGGTGGCAGGCACAAGCAGGCATCAGAAGATCGCAGCTAGCAATGAAATATTCAATTTTGAGCTCACGGTCTGTCTCAGTGCCTCAGACCCGCCGGCCGCCTAACGTGCAGTTTCGATTGCGCCTGACAATACCACTGAGCCCTGCCCCACCCTGAGGTTGAAGACCACGCAGCTGCGCACCATGTAGCCAGTATGCATCCAACATTTAATTTATGAGGCGAAGCAGCAACGCCAACGAGCGTAACTTAAAAACTACGTCCCAGATGGACGTCACCGACCCACCTGTTATCGAGTGTAATACTGCGTGAGCCGAGGGGGCCCCTGGAGTGCAGGGCCCCCCCCACAACGCGGGGGCTGCGGGGGCCTTTGTTACGCCCATGCCGCGAGTAATAGTTTTCTTAGGCCACAAGTTAAAGTTACAAGAGATAACTATCCTAGAAGATAAAGAATTACAAGAAAACAATAACCAGCCAGGGCAGAAATCAAGATTCTAAAAGATACAATGAATCACAAAGAAATGAAATATCCAAGAAAGAAGTGACTAAATTAGATGGACTCACCAAAGAACAAAAAAAGCAAAGAACTCGGGGTAGTTCGCAGGTTTAGGTGGAGAGCAGCTCCTTTATATGGAGCACCCTACAACACCAGCGACACTCTGAACCTGCTCACCTCAAATGTCTGTTATTGTAGCAGAGTTTTAAATCATAGGATTAGCCCAGTGCCATCCATGAGAAGCTAGAAAGGGACAACCCCATTTTTAAAGCAAAGTCTTTAAGCATTTTATCACTGCAGACACAGTATTACAGTCTTGAACTTGTACAAATCATCAAAGTCAACCTGAAATGAAGAAGAGCAACCACTGACACATAGTTCACTCTAGTTAGAGCTCATCAGACAGGTACAGCATTGCCTTGACACAGAGGAGTATCCAGAATAATTCAAAACAATACTCTTGTAGGCCTAGAGTGCTGCATAAATTATGCAAAACAGGAAGCAAAGAACTCTGGGCAGTCTACAAGTGTAGGTGGAGTGCAGTTCCTGCAAACGGAGCACCCTACAACACCAGTGACACTCTGAATCTGCTCACCCAAAATGTCTGTTATTGTAGCAGAATTTTGGCATAGGATTAGCATAGCACCATTCATGCCAAGCTACAAAGGAGCAAAGCCATTTTTACAGCAAAGTCTTTAGGCATAGGATTAATACAGTGCCTATTAATGCCAAGCTGAAAAATGGCAAAGCCTTTACCACTCCAGGCACAGTATTATAACTTTTGATTGGTAAAATACCATCCAAGCCAACTTGGAATAAATCAAAGCACTCATGTGACTCATGTTCCATTCTACTTAGAACTCATCAGAGAGGTACAGCTTTGTCCAGACACAAGGGAGCACCCAGTATACATCAAAACAATACTGTTATACTGTTCTGGACACAACAGTGTGCACATAACGAACTGCCTGATACTTACATATGTATATTTGTATTTATACCTTGGAGTGTCCTCTGCTAAGCACACCTTACACTGTAAACGTAAGGCAACAAACACATTGATGTATACTGCATATGGAAAATGTATAATGTGCTAAGGCTGGAAATGTGCAATGGCATTATTTATGACAAAATTAAATAAAGAAATATCATCCTGTGCCCTGGGCACCCCTATTTGTTGCTGACTAGTACTGGTGATAACTGGATAACAGGTCCAGGGCCAGTGCTATTCTGAAAACACGCTTAGAATACAGTGAAAACACCTACATACACTATGGTACATTATGGGCTATGGTACCCCTATGATTGGCATGACCTCCCCTATAGGCTCTAGTACATAATAGGGCAGGGGGATTGAAACTACCTTTAAGCCCCTGGTATATAACAGGGCATGACAGTTTAGAGGCCAACAGTCTTTTTTCACTTGCATGATAGCACTGCTGAGTGCCGGAGGTCAGTTTAAAAGCAGCCCTATGTTGCAGGACTGTTTTTAAAATGTAAATTGTGCCCAAACCAGACTTTGGTGTTTGGGGCATTTAAAAATTGATACACTACAATATTGTGACATATTAGGTACCCCAAGGGTCTTCACTAGGTGTCCCAGGGGCGGGTCAGTTACTTATAAGAAGGACCCTCATAAAATTGGTTTTAAATGCCCTGGGGCTAATGAAATTGCATTTTTCACTTCCCACATTGTAGTAAAGTGCTTCCCAAAATAAGCTTTTGTGCTAGGAGCACTGTGGAGTGAGGCTCTGCAATATTTGTACATATTCAGAACCCCTAAAGTCTCCCCTAGGTGTTACAGGGGTGGGGGTCCTGTAGATATAGGAAGGCTCCTTATAAATGATGTTTAATAAGCACTGATGTTGGAGAAATTGTTGAGTTCATTTTCCCCATTGTACATCCCCAGCCACATAGGTTAACATGGCAAGAAGTTATAAATTAATAACTCCCGCTAAGAATAACCGAATGGTATCGATAAATCCAACAGTATGGTCTTGTTGAATTTATCCTAACATGTACAAACAAGAAGTTATAAGACTTTCTTGTCTCTAAGCCAAAATTCAGCCTTCTAGTGCTCTGCCCTGATTGGCCAGAGTAAAGTGGATTAGCCAGGCTGCTTTGAATAGATGGTAAGTGGCACCCGGGGTGAAGAGCCAATCTGGGAGGAGAGGGTTCTGCTGAACAGGAATGCCAGAGCCAGGAGGAGGGGTCGTAAACAATGAACTTCACAGTGAGGAGAGGAACAGGAAGAAGAAGCCAAGCCCACCTACCCTCGTACCCTCTGAGCCCATCCAGATGGCAGGCTTAAGGGAGGAATGTGCAGATACCAGGGGGAGGGAGTCTATGGAGATTAGCCATCCTGGAGGTTGGTTTAGCTAGTTCTTGCCTCTCTGCTGAGAATTCAGCCATATTGAATTTTGGAAGAATAGCGCTTTCTGGAAGACCATAGTGCCACACTTTGGAGGAAATGGTCATACTCTTGGGTATTGCCCTGTGCCTCATTGGACAGGAGTGCCCTCCTGCTTGATCCAGAGAACACTGAATAAGTATCTGAGAGGGGCAGAGCCTCTTATATCTGCTGCTTGAAACAAGAAGAAGAAGGGTCCATGCTGGAAGTTTTATTTGCACCAACCAAGCCCTGCACTCTCAAGACTGCGCCTGCTGCATAATCTGGAACTACAGCCCTGTGAACCTAAGATGCTTTGAGAGGACTTAAGAGTGTACTCCTTGCAAGCTACAGGTTAACAGAGCTCACCTGTACCATCACCACCATGAATCCCCAGCCTGGAGGGACTCCAGAGGAATCTTAAGGGTTTTGTCCAAGTGGATTGTGGGAACTGAAGTCCCAAACATCTTCGAGTTTCCAGACCCTTGGAGTAAGCTTTGAAACTTTGGGACACTCAGAGTTCCAGAAGTGTGGAGAACTTTGGAAAAAACTCCATAAGTGGACCGACTTGACCGGGCCAGCCAAAATCGGCGGCCCTCAACTGCAAGCCGGCTTGCCATCCAGGTTCGTCCCGATGAAAAGCTCCGGAGGTCTGACTTCCAGAGTTTGACAGGGAGCTGGTCGAAACCAAAGCCGGCGAACCCTCCCCGAAGCTGGCCTGGTGTAGAGCATTGAGGGACCCCTGAGGTAGAGGAGGTGAGCAGGATCAACAACGAGAGTCAAGCCACCGACCTTCAACTGTGCGCCAGCCTGTATCCCTGGTTCGTCCTGCTAGAAAGCTCCGGAGGTCTGACTTCCATAGGTTTGACCAGGAGCTTGTTGCAAGGCAAGCCGGCGATTCCTTACCAAGAGTTTCAAGAAACCATGGGAAGGTAAAAACTTTGACCGAGGCCTACCACCAGGGGTAGCCATGCAGGGCTCCATCGCGGGTGGCCTGAAACTTTGACTTTGTCTCGGTCTAGCGCGAGCAGATGTCCCAATAGGTGTTATTAGTTTCTATGTGCTATATAGCGCTAAAGCTTTAAAAATCCATATCTCCCGTTCCCTACATTGCATATTTATCATTTTGGTGAAATTTTAAAGATAAAAATATTTCCTATTGTTATAAATTGTTGAAGTTTGATTGTGAGTTGTCTTAATTATTTACTGAATTGGTGTTTTAAATGTTTTACAAACCTGTCTCTTAAGTTAAGCCTGTCTGCTCGCAGCCAAGCTATCAACGGTCGACTATGGGAATAATTTTATGAGACCTATTCTGAGCCCTAGTTTGTGTTAGTGGCCTTATTGCCAGTGGTAGATGTACATTTACCACTACTGATAATCCACTTTCCAGCACAATGCCACTAGGTCTACCTTGGTAAGCCTGTGATTTTATTTTCATTTGTATTTTTTGCACATCAATGTAATAGGCATTAAAATTAATCAAAAACTAGAAAAGCTGCTGTCTAAAAGTAGAGTGTGTAGTATAGGATGATTTAGAAAACATGGTCCTCTACAACCCAGATGAAATGATTAATAAAAGTCCATTTTCTTACCTCTCTTGCAACACTTGCAACATCCTGAAAAGTACAAAATGAAAACTTATCAGCAATTGTATGCAAAGTACTTTTATTTGCACCCATCAACTCTTTCAATAATGCCAAAATGACATGCTTCTTTACAAAAATGAAAATGTCACTTGATGTTATTCATCCAGTGAACGACTTGTTATGCAACAACATACTAGTGGCAGTTTCCTTAATGCATTACATGAAATAGAAATGACTCCTTTCCGACCACCCAATTACGATGGAGTCGGTCGGAAAGGAATGCAACCGGTCATTCCGACTGGCTTCTGAAGGGCTAGGAAGGCCGTTCACCAGTCGGAATGCGGCCAGTAATCTTTCCGCCCTTGGGATTATGATGTCGGGTGGAGACAGCCTTTCTGTGTCGGCCTTTCCGACACAGAAAGGCTGTTGGAACTCAATGTTGGGGTCCCCCAGCAGGGCCCCCTTTGGTGCGCGGCCTCCGGTTGGAAGCCGAGGAGGCGCCTATGGTGCCCCCCTGTTGATCCCTGCAACCCTGTTGATGAACTGCACCTCGCATTTTACAATTGGAGCATGCATTCAGGCCGGAATGCAGGCTCCCATTGTAAAGTATAGGAGTGCGACCGAAAAGTGTTCGGTCGCATCCTAATTAGTCGGTCGGGACCGCTGACCGAGTGCCGGTCCGTCCCTTGACCAAGACGATGTCGGGCGTAGTTTCCTCGTAATGAGGCTCAAAATATATAAAAACAAAGAAGATTGACCCTTCTCCCTTTAATTTTTGCCAAAAGAACATTTCAAGGAACAATTCTTGAGAAAGTTTTATCAAAAGAATTTCAAAGATTTCTCTTTCACATGAGCTAGCCAATCATACATAGCAGTGGTGTAGTGCCCTGCCACCTGTGAGCCATATAGTACTGTCCCTGCTCACACTGAAAGACAGGCTGTCACAATAAGCACCCCCCACACACCGCTAGAGCCGCAGGAGTTGAATGTCTAACCCCTTGGTGCAAGAACGCAGTTCAATGCACCAGTATGAATTAGAAAATCAGTTTGACTGCAACCCATACACAACCCACTGAACAGCACTGTTTAGGAAGTGCTTTCTGATTTTGATCAGTCCCACTAGATGAGTTCAGGAACATAGTGGACCTCCAAAGCCTTTTTAGTAAATGAATACCACTCTTAAAAACAATAAGAAACAGTGCATAAAAACTTCAAAATGTTTATTTCGTACACCCAAGACTAATGCATTAAATATAAATGGTACGTAACCACACAAAATAAAAAAATAAATGCTGTAATGCATAACTGGCTAGTGAAAACAATATGAACATTCCTAAAATGGTTGGCAATTTTGTAGCATCTTCATACTCTATCACTACTTCTATGCTGAATTTTAGCTGAATCAGAAATTGTAAGCCTGTAAATCAAGTTTCCTAGGATGGATTGCACAGCCTATCTTCTCCCAGTGAAGTGACCTCTGGCTTGGTAGTTCTGTCGTGAGGCCCCTTCAATTAATGGTCTGAAACCTGGTTTTAATGGTCTGAAAGCTGGGTTTTTATAGTATATGCTCACTGATTTTATCTCATGATTATAAAATGAAACAGTAGTATGCAGCCACTGAAGCTTTAGCAAAACTAAAAAAACTTGGCAAAAAATGTTTCATCTCGACTAACATATACATAATATTCTTTTAAAACTAAAACAATAAAGATATGTCACGTCTACTGTAAGCACCCCTGATGTTATGGCAGCGCTCCTAACAAAAGCAACAAAAATATGTCAGCCTAGATAGGAGGCAGGCTTGATACTAACATATCTACACATGAATAAAGCTTCACATTCCCTATTAAATAGTGATAAGGGTTCTGCAAAGAAGGACATGATAAAAACTGAAGAGGTCTAAATGGTGATTGTGACAGTGTTCACAAACAAGATGCCTGGCACTGGCAGAGCTCATAAAAACAATGATGAAAATATCTAAGTATGATAATGCATCCTATTTTGGGGTTCACTGACACAATATCAACCCCCACAGTATCGACCTACACAAATATCGACGCACTAATACTGCATACAAAGATATCGACTACCTATACTCATAATTGAAAATACACAAACTATCCCCCAAAAATATATTGTATGAAATAAAATCGATACTAAAAACTTTGAGTACAAAATTATCGTACTCATAAATATCGAAAAATTTAATTTAACATGTCACTTACCAAAAATATCGAAGTACACAATATCGACAACATAAACATCGCTTAAATATTTTACTTTAACATAAACACAAAATTCAAACATTTTAAATAAATATATATATATCTAACCTTTAAAAAAAGCACAATCAAAAAACTACAGGGCTGATTACGATGGCGGGCGAACGTATCGGAAACGGGACCGTCCTGTAAGAGGCATTACAATGCTCGACACCCTCTAGCCAGACGTCGCCTTTTTTACGGAAACATGGACCAACGCCACATCGCCACCGCCATCCCCGACGGATACAAGATCCAAAGAAAGGACCGCTCCAACTGCCCAGGAGGAGGACTCACCATCCCACACAAGAGCTCCCTCCAACTCTCCACCTCCAGCGCGAGCGACCCCCTCTCCATCACTGAGCACCTCCACTTCCAGATCCAAACCACCCCCAGAACCACGCTGCATGGGACCCTTGTCTACAGGCCCCCGGGCCCCGCGCCTCCTCCACCACCACCATCGCCGACCTCGTCGCACCCCACGCCATCGCCTCCACGGACTACATTCTCATCGGAGACCTGAACTTCCACCTCGACAACCACTGTGACCCCGACTCCACCACCCTCCTTGACAACCTCGCCAACCTCGGACTGAAGCAGCTCGTCACCACCCCTACCCACAGAGCCGGACACACCCTCGACCCCATCTTCGCAGGAGGGACTAACATCCACTTCAGCCACACCACGGAGCCCCTCTGGACAGACCACCACTGCGTACACTTCACCATCAACACCACCACCACACCCAAACCCACTCAGCGCCCACCCCGAATAAACTGGAGCAAGATCACAGAGGAACACCTCAACACCACCCTCCTCCATGACCCCCCCTCCACCACGACTGATGCCAACTCCGCAGCCAAAGAACCACACCGTTGGATCGCCAGCTGCGCTGACAAGCTCGCACCCCTCCGCCACCTCGTCAAACAACGCCCCCTGAAGGCCGCCTGGTTCACCACCAAACTCCAAGAAGCCAGGCGCTCCTGCAGACGCCTCGAGAAACTATGGCGGAACAGGAAAACCACCGAAGACCAGAACAACTACAGGAACGCCATGAATAAATACCACCAGCGCATAAGAGCCACCAAGTGGACCTTCATCACGAACAAAATCCACACAAACGCTAGTAACGCCAAAGAACTCTTCAACGTCATACAGCAGTTCACCAAACCCCCCAGCGAAGCGACAGACGTCACACCTTCCCAGGAGCTCTGCAACAAGCTCAGCTCCTACTTCCACCTGAAAATCAAGGCCCTCTACAACAACTTCAGCGAACAGACTCCGATCACCACCCCCCTCCCCACCACCGACAACCAACCGACCATCACCACCTGGAAAACCGCTACTACCGAAGACACCACCACGACCATGAAGAACACCCACTCAGGAGCCACCACGGACCCCTGCCCGACGCACATCTACCACAGAGCTGCCGCCGCCATAGCACCCGAACTAGGCCGGACCATCAACGCCTCCCTCGAATCCGGCATCCTCCCCGACGACTGGAAGTGGGTAGAGGTCAAGCCCCTCCTCAAGAAACCCTCGGCCTACCTGACGGACCTGAGAAACTACCGGCCCATCTCTCTCCTTCCCTTCGCAGCCAAAGTCACCAAGAGATTCATCAACGCCCAGCTGACCACCTTCATCGAAGAGAACGCCATCCTCAACTCCTCCCAGTCTGGATTTCGCAGAAACCACAGCACCGAGACCGCCCTCCTCGCCGCCACCGATGACATCCGCATGCTACTCGACCAGGGCCACACTGCGGCCCTCATCCTACTAGACCTCTCCGCAGCCTTCGACACAGTCTCACACCGCACTCTTGCAGCCAGACTCCACGACGCCGGCATACGAGGAACCGCCCTCGACTGGATCCGCTCCTTTCTCTCTGGCAGAACCCAAAGTATCAGACTCCCCCCCTTCCTCTCCGAACCTACAGAGATCAACTGTGGAGTACCCCAAGGCTCCTCGCTCAGCCCCACGCTCTTCAACATCTACATGGCCCCCCTCGCCGCCATCGTCAGACAGCATGGGCTCAGCATTGTATCTTACGCCGATGACACCCAGCTCATCCTCTCTCTCACGAAGAACCCCGAAGACACCAGACTCAGCTTCCAAGAAGGAATGAAGGAGGTCGCAGCATGGATGAACAACAGCTGCCTAAAACTGAACTCAGAGAAGACTGAGGTCCTTGTCCTCGGACCCTCCCCCACTGCATGGGACAGCTCCTGGTTGCCCCCTGCGCTCGGAAACCACCCACCCTGATGGACCACGCCCGGAACCTAGGCATCATTCTAGACTACTCCCTCACCTTGACCTGCCAGATCAACGCCGTCGCCTCCACCTGCTTCAACTCCCTCCGCATACTCCGCAAGACATTCAAGTGGATCCCCCCTGAGTGCAGAAAGACCGTCACCCACGCACTCGTAACCAGCAGTTTGGACTACGGCAACGCCCTCTACGCTGTAATCAACAAAACCCTGCTACACAAGCTCCAGACCATCCAGAACACCGCAGCCAGACTCGTCCTCGGGACCCCACGGCACGAACACATGACCCAGCACCTACGAGACCTACACTGGCTCCCCATCAAGAAGAGACTAACATTCAAGCTACTCACCCACGCCTACAAATCCCTCCACAACATCGGACCCAGATACCTCAACGAAAGAGTCTCCTTCCACGTACCCAAAAGGAACCTCAGCTCCGCAGACCTCGCCCTAGCAGAGACCCCACACATCCGCAGAACCAGAGCAGGCAGAAGGGCCTTCTCCTACCTCGAAGCAAAGACCTGGAACAAGCTCCCAGTCAACATCAGACGCTCCCCCACTCTGCACACCTTCAGGAAGAGCCTCAACACCTGGCTCTTCGAATGATCGGAGCTGCACCCACCTCCCCCCAGCGCCTTGAGACCCTCACGGGTGAGTAGCACACTCTACAAACCCCGGATTGATTGATTGATTGAATGCGACCCCCACCACGTCAGTCGCAATGCCTATGTCTTGCATTGCGGGGGTGCTGCTGACTTCAGCACCTGCCGCAATGCAAAATAGGGACACCTGACATATCCCTTCACTACGTGGCAGGCACCATGCGGTGCCTGCCACACTGTGTGGGGATATGTAGGGGGGCACCATAGGTACCCCCTAGTGCCCGCATCTTAGGGCCAGGAGGGAAGGGGGGCCACCTGTCCATTGGCAGGTTAACCGCCATGAACAGGCAGGTGGAAAGGGACATCATAATCCCTATGGCAGTTCCTGGTAGGCACCACCACCGTTGTAGGGATATGATGCCCTCCGACGGTCGGACGGGCTCCTTGAGCCCATCGGAACCGTGGCGGTCGACCGCCAACAAAACACCCGCCATTGTAATATGGCGGCCGTGAAACCTGCTTACGATGGCAGTGAGACTGCCACCGACAGGCTGTCGGTGGCAGTCTCACCACCATCGTAATAAGGCCCTAGATTTCAAACAACAAAAATATGTATGTAAATAAAAATTAACAACCATAAAGAACATATTATTTACAAATAAATAAACAAACATAATATTTAAATAAATAAACAAAGTAGAACCTAACAAATAATATTTATCACCATCAAAAATAAACAAACATTTATTAAATATATTTAATTACAATATAACATATAAAAACATATATATTCAAACTTTATTATCATATAAAACAAAATGCACGTTTAAATAAACACATAGACCATAATACAAATTAACATATAACTGAGAAAATAATTAAACAAACGCTATTTTAACCAATAGAAAATACACAACAACAACAAACACCAATAGAAAACTACAACTAATTGAACAACTACACTATAAAAGTAGCCAAATAACTAAGTAAAAATTACTTCACAACCTACAAAGATTGAAGGACGAAACTCTGCTGGATCGACAACCCAACAAAGCACCTTCAAAAATACTACATCAAAGAACTTTAAATCAAAGTAAGTACAATACCTAAAAAATAACTAAATTACCCTAACTAAACATAAAATAATTTAAACATATATAATGTATAACTAAATGCATTTCCTTTTGCTATCCCTATTTTATAGACTAAACAAACAGATTTACAAACTTAAGCAAAAATCGACACTGCGAAGAAATTTACAGTGTTCTTCCCAAAAAAGCAGAAGAAAAAAACAACATTAATCAAAGATAAAAAACAAAGTAAATATATCCATTGATTATTTCTAAAGCTTAGCTAAATAAACTAAAAACCAATCCTAACTAACAAAATAAAACTAATAAACATTTACAACTTTTTTTCCCTACCAAAGGCTACAAGATTACCAATCAAAAACTACATTAAACAAACAAACAAAATCTACCAAAAATAGTAAGTATTTTTCCAAACATAATTAAAAGTAAAACCAAATAAACACTAACTAAGCTGAAATAAACTAAAATTTATAACACTTCCATTATACTAATAAATTCTTTTTTTACCCAACAGTAACAAAAACATTAAAGCAGAAGACACCACCCGCAAACCTCAAAGAAAAATCAAAAAAGAAAAAATCAACATATATGTAAGTATTAATAAAAATGTAATATATCTGCAAGATTGTTTACATTGCACTTATTAATTATTTTTATGTATATATTCACTATAAAACTTAAAAAATGACAGAAGAGACTGTAGAGATGATACTACGCAGCTTGTAGTGAGAGAAGCAGGTTTATTCAAAGTAATACGTCCATCGATGAAGGGGCACTGGAGCAACTGACTAAAGAAAGAATGCCATGCTCAAATGACCTCATCACATTCCAAGCCTAGGGCTTACACAACACCACACATCTCCCTTTTTTATAAAACAAAGAATAATACAGAGCAAATAACAATAGTTCTATTCTAATTAAAACAAAAGATGTTTGAAAAGATTTCATCTGACACAACACCGTACCCACCCTTTTTAAAAAAAAAAAACAACAGAACAGTTAACGAGAAACTAAATCATTCAATTTCTTTGGTCTTATTGAAGTGCGACCACTTCTTCTTGTAGTTGGGGTCAACAAATCACTCTTTAAACATTTCTAAGTTTCCCCAGGCACAGAAAAATTATGAGGAACCAAAGCCCCACCAATTTCCATCAGAGAGTTTCACAGAATTCTTCCTTAATTCACATGCTTGAACGGGATCTTTGAATTTTGACAAACTTTTCCAACAAGATTCTTAACACGTACCCAGTCACCTACATTTAATCAACATTTTTTGTCAAACCAGGATTGGTTTTAATGGATCTTTTTAGACTGGTCAAGTTGGAATTTATTTCAGCAGATTTCCACCAGCTATCAACACTCGCAAGCTTTGGTACCAGGTTTTGTAACCCAATAAGGACAAAGCTCAGTTGCAGCTTCTCTACCCCTCATCAACTCAAATGGGGACTTCCCAGTTACAGAATGCGGGGTAGTGCGGTGGGACCAAACCGGGGGGGGGGGGGTCATTAAGATGGCAGGCGGACTCGAGTCCGCACGCCATTGTTGCGGTGACTGGGACCGCCCGCCTGTAAGGTGGCAGTCCCGCACCACAGATTATGATGCGACCGCCACCATGGCGGTCTCATCCTGGCTGCAGCACCCGCCGTAATGCTAAACAGCCATGTCTTGCATTTCCCTGCACTATGTGGCAGGCACCACGCGGTACCTGCCACTTAGTGCACAGAAATGTAGGGGGATACCATGGGTACACCCCAGTGCACCCCACCACCCCCCCACACAAGGGGGGCCCGCAACAGGCCCCCAAATGCAATCCCGCCAGCCTGTGAATGGCAGTTTCAACCCCATACACCGGCTGGCGGGGATGCAGCATCGTAATATGGCGGACCGTGCCTGCTAGGCACTGCCTCCATTTTACAGATGCTGACTGCTCCACCAGGCAATCAGAATGATTGATGCTACCTGAAGCGTTCAACTTTCCTATTGCTTTGAGGATGATAAAGAGGTGTCCTCAAATGTTTTTATGGCACAATTTTTTAGAAATGAAGACATTTCTGTTGAAACAAACTGAACCCCATTGTCAGTGAGTAACTCTCCAGGAAGTCCTTATCTTGAGAAAACTTTCTGAAAGCATTCAATTACTCTCTTGGTGGTAGGTTCAGAAACTGGCTCAACTTCAACCCACCTAGAAAGATGATCCACCATCACAATAAAATATCTCATGCTGTTGGGTAAAATTTGATATGGGCCCAAAAAGTCAACACCAATACGCTGGCAAGCTTTCTTGGACAGAGACTTACTGATGCTACCTGAGGTTCTGTTATTAAGACTTTGTCACTTAATTTGCATTTGACACAATTGGACACAAATTCTTCAACCTCAGTGTCCATGCGTGGCCACCAGAACCTTTCTTTTTGTCAAAGTGGAACCTAGATGACCACTATGAGCTAAACCTATCAACTGTTGCCGAAAACAGAAAGGTGCAACAAGTTTGTCCCCACGTACTAAGATATTACTCTCTAAAGATAACTCAACAGAAACTTTCCAAAACATCTGAAATTGAGTCTCTTTAGGCCAATCAGATTTCACAAAATCAATTACTTTACTTAGAATGCAGTCATTTTCAAGGGCTGCAATCCAATCTTTCTCAAAAATGGTGACATCTCCAACATAGGCAATGAAACACTCTTCAATTTCTGTTTCCCACTCGAGAATCTCAGGTTCTTCAATAGGAAGCCTTGATAAACAGTCTGCACGAGAGTTTTTACCACCAGGAATATGCTCGATAGAGAAAGTAAATTCCAATAGTTTCGCTGCTAACCTGGAAATTCTGGCTGTGGTGCGTTTGAGCTTTTTACCAGACAGTATGTTCACCAAAGGACAGTGGTCAGTTTTTAGAATAAAAGGCCTGCCCCACAAATAGGCTTTATATTTTTCCACACTCCAAACACACGCTAAAAGCTCTTTCTCAATTACCGAGTATTTGCGTTCAGCTGGTCTTAAAGTTCTAGATGCAAAGCCTACGGTAAACTCACGCCCCTTGTCAACTTGGGTAAGGACTGAACCCAGACTATACTCACAGGCATCAACTGTTACTACAGTGGTTCTAAGTAAACAGTTGGCTGCCCGAGCAAACAGCACACAAATAAGAGTTACAAAATAAAGTCCAAATTTCAGTCATGGATATATTCTTCTTGTTTTTATTCCAAGTTTGCAAGATAACGTTCCATGATATCCTTCTTCTTAACAGAGTAGGTTCAAGCCACAGACCATGCCAACACGTGTTTCGTCCACCCGGCTGTGAGCCATGGACTTCATCAGGGCTAGAACAGAGAAATTTAACCTAATTACTTTTCTGCACTCGGTTGTACACATATGGGGTAAGTTACATTCTTCACCCATGTAAAGTATACCACTGGTGCGTCAGAAAATAGGATAAGTGATGCAAATAGGAATAACAAAAGGGCAACAAGTGGGGCAACTAATTCCTTCCCTTAAAGTCCTGGGAAGTGACAAAGTATCAGTGAAGTAGAAGCCATAGAGAGGCTCCCTTTATAGAGAAAATGTGCTCTCAGAGTTAGAAAAACAAGAAGTGCTGCTCTACCTTAGACCCCAGAGAGGAAAGAGTAAACTCCTGTATGCCTACAGAGCGTGCTATGTAAGTGCCAAGTACACTTACCAAGAAAACACAAAAGTTCAAGAGCATCTTGTATTTAAAAATTTCGTCAGAAGGCTTCCTTTGAGTTCCTAAAAGATCAAAAGCACATCAACCTAACATTACAGGCATGTATCTCGATACAATATAAAATCCAATATATTAACACTTATTATTAGCCAGAGTGTTTAGTAATCACGATAACATGTGGACCATTATTAAGCCATCATGCTTATATACATAAAAGTAATTAAAATGCGAAAGGTCGACGAAAAAAAACAGCAAAATATATATATAATTCATACCTAAAATCTTAAACTGTGTCCACTCATGTGTCGGAAGCACGTATTTCCAAAGTCAATATTACAAGTTAAAAGTGGTCACAATCAGCCACCCATCCTATGTACAGAAAACAGAAAAAGCAAAAACAGCGCTCATCACTCATTTATTCAGAGGAAAGCGAGGTGTAACATCCAATTTGGTTGTGGGCTCGTATCCGTGAAGGTATTACGGTAAGAACATTGAAGTATTGCTATTAAAGTTAGCACACTTACTACGACCCTAATTTACTCAAACAAAATAATCACGCTAAAAAAATCAAAGTCAAAGGAAACACTAGAGAATAAAACACTGGTGTAATTAAAGGCAACAAACTATCAGAATAAACGGGGGAGCACTGAAGCTAGTCTCCATACAGTTAGTTAACCAGCACGATCCTCTATCCACTACCTCGAGGCGCGCTGGAAAAAGTCAGGTCTTACTTACTGTCTCCGCGCATACAGCCGAAGGTGTACTAATCTCATCTAAAGTAACCAAAGTAACTAAAAAAGCAACTGATTAAAGATTAAGCAAACGAAGGCAGACCGCTATATACTACAATCGAATTACCTGATACTGGCATCAAGCCCGTAAGGCAGAAAGTCCTTGTGTAGCGATCCAGCGTTCTAAGCAAGCGCCATATTGATTAAACTAGTTAAATACCGTCTTAGCTGAAAAAATAGAGGACGGACCACGCATCTCTCATATGAAGCGGTATCTGCGTCCGAAAAGTCAGCGCCATCTTAGACTAATGGAATATATATATTTATCCTTTATTAGTAAACGACTACGACACGTTTTACGGACATCCGACACAAACTAATGCTTTTCTAATAACCTATTTCTAAAAGCTGCATTGCTGTATAGACTTGTAAGAATGACCTTCATATAAGTCATCGGGCAATTATTTTATGGACAAAAATTGTAACATCAGGTTACCGTGAACCCTGAAAAATACCCGCACTGGAAAATCCTGTGCTTGATCAACGTAGTCGCTTGGAATAATATAACATTACATGGTCCAGTGATGATACGCAAATCGATGTAATCAGTCGTGCACACATAATGCAAACCCCTCATAACGCGCTCTGGATCAAAAAAACTATCAAACGCTATAGTCATTAAAAGTAGTATGGCAATACTAAGGTCCACTAATTGTACACGTAACGCCAATCGATATAAAACAAAAACATGTAAATACCCGCACTGGGAAATCCTGTGCTTAAACAACGTAGACGCTTGGAATAATATAACATTACATGGTCCAGTGATGATACGCAAATCGATGTAATCAGTCGTGCACACATAATGCAAACCCCTCATAACGCGCTCTGGGTCAGAAAGTATCAACCGCTATAGTTACTAGAAATAGTATGACAATACCAAGATTCACTAATTGTACACGTAATGCCAGTCGATATAAAACATAAACACGTGAGAAGCCGATTCCTCATTTATCACCACTACAACTAGTGGGAAGTGTCTAACCTATGGCAAAATTTCCTAAAAACGTCTGTTCTATTTTCTCCAAGGATATAAACCAACAAGTGGTCCAGTAAGAGAAACCAAGTATATTAAATTACAGTGACTTCCCCCTTGTGAGGATAAATTGTTAAGTGCCAAAGATGTATAGTAGAGAGAGAGCATTAATGCCTAAAGATAGAAAGAGTGATAAGAGTCTATTAGAAATAAAATTAATAATAAAACATCACATATTGACAATTCTTCAAAGTTTTCTATTGTTTGGCCCTGCTTCATGAGCGGGTCTTCACCCTGTCTCTTACTTCTGAGTTTGCCTCTCCCCCTACTCCCTCTCTTGGTCTTCCTCGCATGTCCTCTCTCTGTCTGTTGTTGTTCTCCTTGTTGCCGATGCGAATACGTTGGACCTTGCGTAAACAAACTATTGCCCATTGCTACATTGGACGCTCCCTCTCCTGCTCCCTCTTCTCCTGTCACAGATATATTACTAGATGAGGCAGTACTGACTACACTGAGTAAGGAAGATCTACTGCTGCCAAGTTGTAAGTCTTGTTTGACCAGATTGTCAAATTTCTTGGCAAAGGTAAAAACTCTACCATTGCAGTAATCTATTTCATCCCGCTTTAATTTGCGAGCTTTTTTCTTTTTGATTTCCTCCTCAAATTTGTTAAGAATCTCTTCCAGAATCACATAGTTCTTTTTGGTGACCTCTGGGAGTTTCATATCAGTTATTTCTTTTTCTAGTATGTCTGCTTCTTCAGCAGCCTTTAGTACTTTTCTTTCGGCATTTTCAATGAGAAGATTCATAAGGCGCATAGAGGTCGCAATGAGTTCTTTTTCCCAAAGGAGGAGCAGGTCCTCCTCCAAGTCATCATAAGTTGGGAAAATATTTGAGCGGAGGCCCCGTGGAATTCTCTCAAGTTTAATGTACTCCTTGAGTGTTGCCCCATCCCACCATTTTCCAATCTCTATTTTTTTGAGTCTCTCTAGTCTGGAGAATTTAGCTTTTAGGCCTTCATTGGGCCTAACACTACCCTGAGTCACGGCTTTGTTAACCGATATTCCTGCATTGAGGTTTTTAAAGAGCTCTTCAGCTACTTTGCTTCGTTCACTCCTAGAACACATATTTGCTGATATTGTACGATACAGTTAGCACACAACCCACAGCAACCCCAATAATAACTTAAGAAAAAACAAAGCAGGTAGTAGGGGAAATCTGCGCAGGGAAGTGATTAAAGTAACGCCAAAAGTTATCCTGTTCAGTGCTGATGCTCTAGGGTCACCATACAACGACCACCCCGCGTTGTAAACTGTAGGCAAAAGCCCACATAGGATACAAAGTAAACAGTTGGCTACCGGAGCAAACAGCACACAAATAAGAGCTACAGAATAAAGTCCAAATTTCAGTCCTGGATATATTCTTCTTGTTTTTATTCCAAGTATGCGTTACGTGTACAATTAGTGGACCTTGGTATTGTCATACTATTTCTAGTAACTATAGCGGTTGATACTTTCTGACCCAGAGCGCGTTAAGAGGGGTTTGCATTATGTGTGCACGACTGATTACATCGATTTGCGTATCATCACTGGACCATGTAATGTTATATTATTCCAAGCGTCTACGTTGTTTAAGCACAGGATTTCACAGTGCGGGTATTTACGTGTTTTTGTTTTATATCGATTGGCGTTACGTGTACAATTAGTGGACCTTAGTATTGCCATACTACTTTTAGTGACTATAGCGTTTGATACTTTTTTGATCCAGAGCGTGTTATGAGGGGTTTTCATTATGTGTGCACGACTGATAACATCGACTTGCGGATCATCACTGGACCATGCAATGTTATTTTATTCCAAGCGACTACATTGATCAAGCACAGGATTTTCCAGTGCGGGTATCTTTCAGGGTTCACGGTAACCTGATGTTACAATTTTTGGCCATAAAATAATTGCCCGAGGACTTATATGAAGGTCATTCTTACAAGTCTATACAGCAATTCGGCTTTTAGAAATAGGTTATTTGAAAAGCATTAGTTTGTCTCGGATGTCCGTAAAACATGTCGTAGTCATTTACTAATAAAGGATAAATATATATATTCCATTAGTCTAAGATGGCGCTGACTTTTCGGACGCAGATACCGCTTCATGTGAGAGATGTGTGGTCCGTCCTCTATTTTTTCAGCTAAGAGGGTATTTAACTAGCTTCATCAATATGGCGCTTGCTTAGAACGCCGGATCGCTACACAAGGACTTTCTGCCTTACGGGCTTGATGCCAGTATCAGGTAATTCGATTGTAGTATATAGCGGTCTGCCTTCGTTTGCTTAATCTTTAATCAGTTGCTTTTTTAGTTACTTTGGTTACTTTAGATGAGATTAGTACAGCTTCGGCTGTATGCGCGGAGACAGTAAGTAAGACCTGACTTTTATCAGCGCGCCTCGAGGTAGTGGATAGAGGATCGTGCTGGTTAACTGACTGTATGGAGACTAGCTTCAGTGCTCCCCCGTTTATTCTGATAGTTTGTTGCCTTTAATTACACCAGTGTTTTATTCTCTAGTGTTTCCTTTGACTTTATTTTTTTAGCGTGATTATTTTGTTTGAGTAAATTAGGGTCGTAGTAAGTGTGCTAACTTTAATAGCAATACTTCAATGTTCTTACCATAATACCTTCACGGATACGAGCCCACAACCAAATTGGATGTTACGCCTCGCTTTCCTCTGAATAAATGAGTGATGAGCGCTGTTTTTGCTTTTTCTGTTTTCTGTACATAGGATGGGTGGCTGATTGTGACCACTTTTAACTTGTAATATTGACTTTGGAAATACGTGCTTCCGACAGATGAGTGGACACAGTTTAAGATTTTAGGTATGAATTATATATATATTTTGTTTGTTTTTAAACACTCTGGCTAATAATAAGTGTTAATAGATTGGATTTTATATTGTATCGAGATACATGCCTGTAATGTTAGGTTGATGTGCTTTTGATCTTTTAGGAACTCAAAGGAAGCCTTCTGACGTAATTTTTAAATACGAGATGCTCTTGAACTTTTGTGTTTTCTTGGTAAGTGTACTTGGCACTTACAAAGCACGCTCTGTAGGCATACGGGAGTTTACTCTTTCCTCTCTGGGGTCTAAGGTAGAGCAGCACTTCTTGTTTTTCTAACTCTGAGAGCACATTTTCTCTATAAAGGTGAGCCTCTCTATGGCTTCTACTTCACTGATACTTTGTCACTTCCCAGGACTTTAAGGGAAGGAATTAGTTGCCCCGCTTGTTGCCCTTTTGTTATTCCTATTTGCATCACTTATCCTATTTTCTGACGCACCAGTGGTATACTTTACATGGGTGAAGGATGTAACTTACCCAATATGTGTACAACCGAGTGCAGAAAAGTAATTAGGTTAAATTTCTCTGTTCTAGCCCTGATGAAGTCCATGGCTTACAGCCGGATGGACGAAACATGTGTTGGCATGGTCTGTGGCTTGAACCTACTCTGTTAAGAAGAAGGATATCATGGAACGTTATCTTGCAAACTTGGAATAAAAACAAGAAGAATATATCCAGGACTGAAATTTGGACTTTATTTTGTAGCTCTTATTTGTGTGCTGTTTGCTCGGGCAGCCAACTGTTTACTTTGTATCCTATGTGGGCTTTTGCCTACAGTTTACAACGCGGGGTGGTCGTTGTATGGTGACCCTAGAGCATCAGCACTGAACAGGATAACTTTTGGCGTTACTTTAATCACTTCCCTGCGCAGATTTCCCCTACTACCTGCTTTGTTTTTGCTTAAGTTACTACAGTAGTTCTGCCTTCTAGAAAAGGCTGCAAAGCAGGAACATTCACAATTTTCTCTTTGATGATTTTGAAAAAACGTTCACAAAAGTCTGACCAGACAAACTCTGCATTTTTCTTTAAAAGAGGTCTGAAACACTTTGTCAAGATAGCAAAATTCTTTAAGAACTTGGCATAAAACTCGCACAAGCCCAAAAAAGAAAGTAGCTGTTCCATATTTTTGGGAGCAGGTGCGTCTTAAATGCTTTTGACAAGGCATGGTTTGGGTTTAACTCCTTGCGCAGAAAAAACATGACCTAAATACTCAATTTCCTTTGTCTTGAAAATGCATTTGTCTTTCCTTAGAGTAGCACCTCTAGATTCAAGTATGCCCAGGACTTTACTCATTACATCGTCATGTTCAGACTCGCTTTTCGTAAACACGAAAATGTCATCTTGAAACACCGCCACTTGTGAGATACCATGAAACATTTCGAACATCAGTCTTTGGAAGACTGCTGCAGCTGAAGCTATGCCGAAAGGCATCCTGCAGAATTGGAAGGTGCCCTCTGCTGTAACAAAGGCAGTGAGGTGGTGTTAGGCTTGATCTAACTCAACTTGGTGGTAAGCCGATCTAAGATCCAGTTTGGTGAACCAGCTAGAGTGAACAATCTTAGTGATGAGATATTCTATTCTGGGTAAGGGAAAGTTGTCTACCCAAATAGCCTCGTTGACACTTCTTAAGTCCACACACATCCTAAGTTCATCTGTCTTCTTCTTGGCTAAAACTATGGGAGATAACCACAAGGTGCCTTCAACTTTCTCAATGATACCTTGCTCATACATGTCACAAAGCATATCTGAAAGTTCTTTTCTGACACTCAAAGGTATGTTATGTAATTTGTGCTTCACAGGTATAACATCTTGCTTAACCATTATAGAGTAGACGAAATCAGTAATTTTCCCAAACTTATCTTGAAAAACCTTTTGAAACTTCCTTCCCAATCATTGTCAATATTGGCAACACACATAGGGGCCGATTCCGATCTCGGTCGGAGGCGCACCCAATACCATTCGGTCGGGAAAAAAGCCATACGAATGCCTGTTTCCCGACCGATCCGTACATCATCCCGAACGAGTAAGTACGATGCGCACAACAGCATAGAATCCGGCCGAGTCGTACTCACCCAATCCAGGTCCTGTTCTCCGACCGAGGCGAATCCGGAAACGCCGAATCGAGTCGCACGGAAGGGAAAATGCAGCCCCGTCCGGCCGGACAAGTACGATGCGCTTTCCGTACGCGCCGAACCCGTCGCTACGCACGGCACGTCAAAGCATCCGGGAGAGGCGCACATAAGCTCCGATTCGCGCCACAACACGATCCACGGCTACGAGGCGAACACGCCAGCGACGAGGACGACGCGAAGCAACGAGAAAGACGAACGAGACGAACCAACCATGAATCCCTTCGTTCCGATCCTACCAATATTCTACATTTACTACCGGAACAGGCACGGACGCGTACGGCGCAGAAGGGTAAGTCAGACACCAACCACAAAAACATACAACACGTACACGACACATCACACACACACAGAGGGATGCAGAATTTACTTACACCAGCAACAGCAGCACCATAGGGGCGGGATGCCCATCACCAATGCCACATATGCACACAGGGGCCTGGATGCGCACCACCACTACCACCCCTACCCAGGGGGGGCTGGATGCCTACCACTACAACCACCCTTAGCCAGGGGGTGCCAGATGCCCACCACTACTACCACCCTTACCCAGGGGTGCTGGATGCCTACCACTACTACCACCCTTAGCCTGTGGGGCTGGATGCCTACCACTACTACCACCCTTAGCCATGGGGGTGCCAGATGCCCACCACTACTACCACCCTTACCCAGGGGGTGCAACATGCCCACCTCCACTACCACCCTTAGCCAGGGGGGTGCCAGATGCCCACCACTACTACCACCCTTAGCCAGGGGGCTGGATGCCTACCACTACTACCACCCTTAGCCAGGGGGCCGGATGCCTACCACTACTACCACCCTTAGCCATGGGGGTGCCAGATGCCTACCACTACTACCACCCTTAGCCATGGGGGTGCCAGATGCCTACCACTACTACCACCCTTAGCCAGGGGGGCTGGATGCCTACCACTACTACCACCCTTAGCCATGGGGGTGCCAGATGCCCACCACTACTACCACCCTTACCCAGGGGATGCCACATGCCCACCACCACTACCACCCTTAGCCAGGGGGTGCCAGATGCCCACCACTACTACCACCCTTAGCCAGGGGGGCTGGATGCCTACCACAACTACCACCCTTACCCAGGGGGGGCTGGATGCCTACCACTACTACCACCCTTAGCCATGGGGGTGCCAGATGCCCACCACTACTACCACCCTTACCCAGGGGGTGCCACATGCCCACCACCACTACCACCCTTAGCCAGGGGGGTGCCAGATGCCCACCACTACTACCACCCTTAGCCAGGGGGGTGCCAGATGCCCACCACTACTGCCACCCTTAGCCAGGGGGGCTGGATGCCTACCACAACTACCACCCTTACCCAGGGGGGTCGGATGCCTACCACTACTACCACCCTTAGCCATGGGGGTGCCAGATGCCTACCACAACTACCACCCTTACCCAGGTGGGCTGGATGCCTACCACTACTACCACCCTTAGCCATGGGGGTGCCAGATGCCTACCACTACTACCACCCTTAGCCATGGGGGTGCCAGATGCCTACCACTACTACCACCCTTAGCCAGGGGGCTGGATGCCTACCACTACTACCACCCTTAGCCATGGGGGTGCCAGATGCCCACCACTACTACCACCCTTACCCAGGGGTGCCACATGCCCACCACCACTACCACCTTTAGCCAGGGGGGTACCAGATGCCCACCACTACTACCACCCTTAGCCAGGGGGGCTGGATGCCTGTCACTACTACCACCTCTACCCATGGGGGGCTGGATGCCTACCACCAACACCACCCCCACTCATAGGATGGACAATGCATGACACAACCAGCACACCACAACCTAGGGAATGCAAGAAAAAGACATCCCCCCAACACCATGACAAGCGTGTGTAGACTGTGTCAAATGCCTACAACACTGAACATGACTTTGAACATACAATGTGACCCCCTATCACATGTGCCACACATATATGTGTGTGGCCCCCACAATGCAAGCAGGCCATGACCATTGTGGCAATGGGGTCCAAACCCCCATCATCACAGTGAACAAAATGTAAGTGTGGGGTCCATAGCTGAAGCACATTTTGAACATTGTGGCAATGGGGTCCAAACCCCCATCATCACTGTGACCAAAATGCAAGTGTTGACAAAGAAAAAGCTGCAACTGCCAAACTGCATGGATGATTCCTGGTCACAGAACATAAAACACATCAGTGGCAAAGTAGTGCATGTGTCCCATTGCAACATAGATTGGGGGAGGCAAATACTGCAGTGCAAATAAGACATACCTTTGGCCATGTGCAGACAAACAACACCCATGGGGGCTGACACTGTCAACATTCATCAATGACACAATGACAGAAGTGACCATCAGAATGCAGACCCACATATTTGCACCAATGGGCACACAAATGCAGATACCCTGTGGAGACTGTAGATGTGAGGTGAACAGATACCATACCATGGCAGCAATGGGACACACAAACCATGATCATTGTGCTGACCGATGACCTAGGAGTCCCAGGGACAGCAGGGGAAACCCACCAAACAACATACAGCCAATGGCACACCTAAGATATGCCAATGCAGTGGTGCAGATGCACAAACACAAACAGGCAGACCCACACTGCACATCAAACACAACAGGTGAGGGGGTGCCAGTGTCCCCAGGCAACCACACAACACATGAGGAGGCCTGAATACCGATTACACAGATGTGCATACAGTGCCACACAAAGGTAACTCATGGATCCAAATCCCCTATGTGGGCAATCAGGCATTGTCAGATGAGAGGGAGCACAAATCACACATGTCACACAAGCATGTAGGAACAGCAACTGACACAGCAAGACACAGACACACCACAGCACTACCCCCAGGGCCCCCACAATGTGGTGACCCTGGGCTGCATTACAATCCCACTGTGATGACAAAGCTAAATGTCGTTCACACTGTGAACCACAGTCATGTGTCCTGAGCAACAAACTACCATCACACCTACACAAGCACAAATCAATCAGCACGGCCAGTAAGCCAAGGCCAACATGGAGGCAGGGGTCTAGCCGGGCAACAACTCTCATCTGCACACACTCAACACCACACATCTCGACCTCCAACAATGTGCAGCAGTGAAGCACACATGCACTGGTGACATTGCACATGCACCCATGACAATCCCAGGGTGGTGGGTGGGAACCAAGGTGAAGAAACACATCACACATGCCCACTCAACAAGACTCCTGAATATCTGACACACTGCACACTACGCTGTACATGGACATGACGGCAATACCACACCAACCAATGGGATCCCAGCCACAGTCACACACCAATGAAGAAGCCAAGGTCACCCACAAAGAACACACATAGACAACAACCAACATTGCAGCCCGGACCCTGAGGAGTGCCAGCAGTCACACACACAACGTGTCACAATCACTGAAAGATAACACAAACTGGAAATCACATGACAGGTGTAAACAACAAGTGCCAAGGGGAAACCTGACTGTGACCCATCTGCGTCTGCACACAAACTCAGCCCTGACAGCAAACACACCTATGGGTGACACCCTGATGACCAGTAATGTGCCATGCACCCACATCACAGAGAACCCAGGGAGAAGACTTTGGGGGAACATAGGTCAACTCAGCAAGCATCACAAACAGGTACAACACTAGGGATCCCAGCATGCACAGCAAAACGGAAGTGAACACACAGACATACTCATACAACACACACCTTGGGCGCAGGCAATGTCACAGGAGTACACACTGCCATGAGGGGACTCCACTCCTGTGTGAGGAAAGCTGTGCCATATGTTGCCTCAGTAGGGCCCCATCATGTCAGCTGAGCACTTGGTCACACAATCAACAATTAGCACCAAATGAAGGCTCCCGTCACATCAGCCTGGTCGTGGGAGTGCCAACGAAATCATCAGCACAGATCCAACACACTTGTATAGCAATGTTGCACTGACAACACAGATGAGTCCTTCCCCATTGATGCCCAAACCTGCATGTCCAGTGGAGATGGCCACACGGTCAGGGAAGTAGACGAATTGAACAATGGCAGGCACAACAGATGTGCAGGGGTGGAAGCCACAGATGTGAAATTGCTAATGTAAGTAGGAAATCCCATTGCCAAATACTGAACACATGACACCCTCAGATGCTGCTAAGGATGACATGGATACACCACAGGATAGGACACATTCCCCCTGGACCACATGTGTTCCTGCACAGTAACACTTCATTATCATGAGACCAAATATCACCATCACTGCAGCAAGGGCATGGTTAGCATCATCAGCAACATGTACATCAGAAGCACAAGCACTAGAGAACAGAAAGTTGCTTTATTCAGCATATGTGTGTCCAAAAACTCAGAGAACAGTAATGCTCCAACAAAGGCCAATGGCCAGTCCATCAAGTAAGTCAAGACAGGGTGACAGTGGCAGATGTCACCCTACGCATGCCTGCACTGCACAAAACCAGGGACAATCCACTAGGAGGGGCAACCGGGGGGGCAGGCCAGGCACCGCAGGGACAGGATCAGGGCTCACCAGGAGGAGGCAGGGAAGGGGTGGTGGGTGCTGGAGAGCCACTGACAACTGCAGTGGAGGTGTCTGACATGGTGTGTGCTGGCACAACTGGGGGGCATGACTCAGATGTTGTGGGTGCCGGCACGACTGCAGTGGACCCTGCAGATGAAGTGGACAGGTCCACCACTGCAGTGCCCAAGTCAGACAGGGTGGTAGTGGACTCCACTGCAGTGCCTACCTCCAGGGGAGGAGAATGGGGAACAGGCAAGGTGGGCTGGACAGAGGGGAGGACACCCTCACCACATCAGTGGCACAGACAAGCGCAGCGGGGGTGTGGTGCCGGGAGAGCAAGTGGCAGGGGAGAAGGCCCGATCCTCTTGGGGATGGTATATCTGTGGGTGGGGGAACCTGGGGCAGGGTGTGGTGGGGGCACCTGTGGAGTGGGGGCCTGAGGGATGGAGGAAGGAGACCTGGTGCCTGAGCTGCAGGGCGGCGGCGGGGTCTTGCTCTTACGACTCCGGGGGACTTGCGGGTGGGGGCCTCAGTCTGTCTGCACCTGGGGGAGGGTGTCCGGGGGCGAGGGGCACTCTGCTCCATGTGGGTGGGCTTCCTCTTCCCCCTGGATGCTGGAGCAGCTGGATCGTAGGGGATGAGGCCGAGGTCACAGAGGAAGAGCCGCTGTGACTTTGGGGTTGCAGGTGAGGCAAGGGAGGGTGCTTTGGAGGGAGAGGCAACTGAGGACTGCGCAGTGCTTGTGGATGCGTGTGTGTGTTCCAGGGCCCCATCCCCTGTGAGTCTGGTTTCAGTCCCCTGACTGTGCGTGCGTGTGCGTTTTGTTTGTGGCGTGTGTGTCTGTGTGCTGGACGTGTGTGTGCTGGTGTGTGCCTGTGCTGGTGTGTGTGTGCTTGGAACGGGTAAGGTGCTGGGGAGTGTGGATGGAGCAGAGGCAGGAGGGGTGAGGGACTGTCTGAGGAGGGACCTATTGCCCCTCTGTAGGTCAGACATGCCCGATGAGATGCCCTCCATGAACGACACCAGCTGAGTCAACAGAGCGGTGTGCGCATGGAGGACACTCAGCATGGCTGTCTGCCCTACATGGAGCTGGTGAAGGAGGTACACAGACTCCTCACTCAGGGCAGCAGGGGACACAGGGGCAGGGGGTGCGGTGCCTAGCCCGAAGGAGACACGCTCCCGAACATGGGAGTCTCCACGGACCTGGGGAATGAGAGCCGATGGGAGGGCGGTGGTGGTGCTGTTGGTGGCGGGGACAGCAACACTAGCTGGGGTGTGGTGGCTGCTGACACCCGCCTCCATAAGGGAGTCATCCTCCGAGCCGCTGTGGTCCTCAGCTGAGGTGGATGCTGCTGAGGACTCCTCGGTGTGGCTCCCCTCGCCCTCCGTGCCACTGGCTCCCTCCGACCACTCCTCGGCTGCTGACCCAGTCTGGCTCTCCGGCTCCTCCTGGTCCGTGGAGCTGTCCCCTTCCGTGGCCGTGGATGTATCTGCAAACAATGGGGAAACAGACAGACATCAGTCACCTGCACCAAACGCACACACCACTGTGAGCACAGCACATTACAGAGCAAGCCCTGACATCATTGAACATTGCTAAAAGTGCCCTAAATGAACAGGAGAAGCCAATTGTCAGTCTGATGCCAACCATGGCACTCACATCCCACATGGCCTTGCACCCATCTGTCTGGTGTCTGTTGGATAGCAACACCCCAGTGTGGACACATGCACCACCTACACAGTAGTTGGACAGTGCAGAGGACACGGTGTAGCATGTGGACATGCACACATCACAACTCCTGCCACTGAGTCAGTACAGGTTTCCGGATGAAAGGGATGCCCAGAGTCAAATAGGAAATGCATGTGATGCATACCAGCGACAGACACCATGATGCACCCATGTCCTGATAGCCATCGCCACAATGGTGTGCATGTAGCACATGTCACTCCCCTGCAGGATCACCAATAAGTAGACACATGCCATGGCGGAGGCATGACTGCTAAGTCATACATCACTGTCTCAGTGATGTATGACTTGGCAGCCAGACAACAACACTCTGCACTGTGTCACAATAGTAGGTCATGGGGAATGCAAGTCCTGGAGCTGCACAATTGCACATGTACATCCCCCACACAACACATCATCTTAACCCTCATCTGTCCAGGTCATACCGATTGGACATATGGGAGACCTGTGACACTACCCTCTGAACCTGAGCCCCTCACAATCTGCTGTGAATGGGAAACAGCTGCCTGAACTTCACATTCGCATACCCCAGTCTGCACGGGCAGCTGATCAAATACCTATGTGACACACAAGTATCGTCTCCTATGGTCACATCTCCAGTGGCATGCTGAGCCCCTACCGAGAAACACCCCAGCAGTCCTGGCAATAAATCCACAGCACACTGACACAGAGGCAGACACCTGAGGGGACAAATCACTGCGCACAACGTGTCAGCTGACGAAGGAGGTACAGGTGTATTGGATGGGCTGGAGTAGGCATGACTGTCCTGCCCCACATGAATGAGGGATGAGCCCTGGACAGTGGATAGCTGGCTATGTATGTGTGACACACGTAATCTGCACACTCCTGGGGCCCAAACATTGTTCCCACCCGCTGCATGGGTGTGTGCCAGATACCCCAGGCACATGTGGTGGCTCAGCTCAGCAAGTGGACCGCATATCAAAGCAACACGCAGATTACATGTCCGAACACAGGCATTGTGTGAACAATGGACCCACCCATGATGCCCACAACAGAGTTAGGGAAACAGATGCTGTCCCCCACCTTGAGTGAAGAAAACTGCAAGGACACAGTCCCAAGTGACACAATTCCCTGAATGTAAGGGCCACACATGGGTATCAGATGAGGAGTGGGCAGTGCACAATAGAGGGACATGGCTCCAGGACAACATGACTGCTGTACTGTGGCAGTTTAACCAGGCCAGAGGAGGGCACATAGCATGTAATACAGAGTTCACAGTGCAGTCTTTGACTCACCCCCTCCTTGCTGCTGTCTGGCCTTCAGCTGCCCATCCAGGTCTGGAAACACCACCGCCAGGATCTGGAGCATGTGGGGGTCAGGGTCCGTGTTCCGCCCCTCCTGCGAGGAGGCGACAGCTTCAGCTGGACCCGTGCAATCCTCCGGGTCCAGCCCCGATGGTCCTGCCACCTCTTCTGGCAGTTGCGGATCCGGCGCTTGTAGACCCCCACGGACCGGACAGCCCGGACGATGTCCTTCCAGATCTCCTGCTTCCGATGGGCATTAACCTGTGAGGATGACAAAGTGAAAAGGCCATTACTACACATGCAACATATCCGTGCATGACACAGTTGTATATACATGTCTCAATCACAGGGGCACATGATGTACACAGGCAGTGCAACGCTGCCCATGGACAGTTTGCCAGAAGTCACTACATGGTATCATTGCATGGGAAGTTAAACCTTGTTCAAATGCACTGTCACTGCACCATACCTGTCCAGTGCATGTCACTACACACTATGGGGGTGACAACTACTCAGTGAGCCTGCTAGCCAGTGGCGTGCAGACTTTCAGCCTTGCTAGTCAGACAAAATGCACATTCAGAAAGGCAGTGCACAGAACACTCACCTGCTCCCCTGGTGTCCCATACAGCTTGCTGTACTGTGGAAGAAAGCTGTCCAGCAGGGCCTGGTTCTCCTCAAAGCTGAAGGCTGGGGCTCTCTCCACAGTACGTGCCATTGCAGGGTCCAGAGGGGGCAGAGACAGCAGCAGTGCAGTGGCAGATGTCATCCTGGAGCATGTAGTGCAGGCAAGTGAGCTCTCAGGGGAACAGCCAGCAATATATATGTGCTGCAGAGGCAGATACTGTCCCATGTGTCCAAAGTGATAGGTCCAAGTCGTTTGCATCTTCTGAATCTGGCCAATCCATGGAATAGCAGCACCAATACACGCCCACAGCATCCTTCAAATCTTCAACTTCATGACATACATGATTTTGCAACATTGTTGTGGGTGACCAACTGAATTTCCAGCAACCGACTCGTTTGAATTTCGAAAACGCGTCCGTTGCCAGGCTAGGCCATTGACAATGGGTGCGCACCGATCGGTCCATTGCTGTTCAACGCGTACAGGGGTACAACGCGTACCCGCACACATTTAATGCAATGGGCCGGCCGGGTGCACCGATCGGTCCATTGCGGTACAACGCGTACAGGGGTACAACGCGTACCCGCACACATTGAATGCAATGGGCCGGCCGGGCACACCGATCGGTCCATTGCTGTTCAACGCGTACAGGGGTACAACGCGTACCCGCACACATTGAATGCAATGGGCCGGCCGGGCACACCGATCTGTCCATTGCTGTTCAACGCGTACAGGGGTACAACGCGTACCCGCACACATTGAATGCAATGGGCCGGCCGGGCACACCGATCGGTCCATTGCTGTTCAACGCGTACAGGTGTACAACGCGTACCCGCACACATTGAATGCAATGGGCTGGCCGGGCACACCGATCGGTCCATTGCTGTTCAACGCATCCCTGTACAAGTGACTGGCATATGTCACCATGCCTGTCTCAGATGAACATATGCCAGCCACAAATAGCTCCCAGGGAGTGAGGGGCACACCTACAACACCACAGCCTGTCCAAACTGTATCATAAGGCATGTAAGGCTGCATTTCCTATTGTGTGTATGTTGGTGTACATGTTGTCCTGTGGGTGTCACCTGGGGGCAGCCACCCCCAGGCTGTGCACGTGTTCATGGGGACAGGATCCTGGGTGTTACGTGTACATGACCACTGTGATGTGCAACTGTTCATATCTGAGCATGTGCCATGGTCACATTTCACGGTGGTGTATGTGTATGTCATGTCACATACCCCGTGAGTCCCATGTGGGACGGTATGTTTGAGCCAGGGTGACCCAGTGGCACAATAGTGATGGTCCTCCACAGTCTGTGTGCATGTAGTGTTTACAATGTCTCTGATTTCATGTGCACAATGGGAGACAGTCTCCACATCCACGTTGTGTGTGCATGGACTTTGATGTTGTGCGTGTGTGTGTCACAGACGTCCATGTCTGTCCTGCAGAGGCAAGTGGAACCACTACCTGTGGGGGTCATGGTTGTTTTGCTGTGGTGTATACATGATACTCCATGTAATGCCAGTGTCCATGTGGCAATACAGGGTCCCTGGGAATGTACCTGTCGTTGAGCTGTGATGCCTGGGGCACATCTGTCCTCACATGTCACTGTGGGGGGTGATTGTGACATGGCAGCAGGAGATGGGAACTGTGACACGGCCTCATGATATCCAATGGGCCAACCTGGGACTTATTGATGCCACTTGTTGAACCGTGATGACAGATGTTGGCCATGTATCTACCATACATGTCCTTACGGAACTGCACACTTCATGTAGTTGTGCCTCATAATGATGTATGATGTGATATTGAGTGTGTTCAATGCCGCATATGTGGGGTGACTGACAATCTTGCTTTCTTCTCCTCTGCACTGCAGGGCTCCTGCTGTCCATAGACCATTCCCAGACCTGGCAACGATGGTGGAACGGGACAGCATCCGACGGTACCGCTTCACCAGGCAGCTTATTGAGGATTTGGCAGTGCAGTTGGCCTCACATTTGCAGCCTGGCCGGCCGTATCCTACAGCGCTGACCCCCAAGGTGAAGGTGATGGCAGCCCTACACTTCTTTGCCACCGGTACCTTCCAACATACTGTGGCGACTGCTGGTGGGATGTCACAGACCATGTTCAGCCGTGTGCTCCGCGATGTTTTGGAGGCAATGTTGCTATACCTGAACCGGTACATCTATTTCCCTAGACTGCAACGACTCACTGACGTGAAGAGTGACTTCTATGCCCTGGGGAGGATGCCGCATGTCATTGGCTCCATTGATGGGACACATGTGGCTTTGGTACCACCACAGGCCCAGGAGCAGGCCTACCAGTAACCGCAAGCACTACCACTCGGTCAATGCACTGGTGGTGTGTCTTGCA
This sequence comes from Calotriton arnoldi, assembly GCA_963921515.1. Classification (NCBI taxonomy): domain Eukaryota; kingdom Metazoa; phylum Chordata; class Amphibia; order Caudata; family Salamandridae; genus Calotriton; species Calotriton arnoldi. The sequence goes on along the minus strand of CAWUFW010006426.1, from coordinate 427,644 downwards.
GATATGACCATCTCACACGTGTGTGCCCGTTTCCCTGGTTCAGCACACAATGCCTTTGTGATGAGGAGTAGTCGCATCCCCAGGATGATGGCACAGATGCAGAACCAGCGTGCCTGGCTTGTTGGTGTGTACTGACTTTGTGCCATTGTGTGTGATCTGATCTGTAGTATTCCGCCCACTTTTCCAAGTCAGCTAATGTGCACTTGTCTGTCCGTAGGTGACTCGCGATACCTCAACATGCCGTGGTTGCTGACACCCCTCAGGAACCCTGTGACACCAGCCCAGATGCGCTACAATGAGGCACATGGTCGGACCAGGAGAGTGATTGAGCAGACATTTGGTCTCCTGAAGAGCCGCTTCCGCTGCCTCGACAAGACAGGAGGGTCCCTCCCATATGCCCCAGCGAAGGTGTGCAAGATTATCATCGTCTGCTGCATGCTCCACAACCTGGCAGTGCGGAAGGAGTTGCCTCTCATCCAGGATGACAATGACCAACATCCGCCACCTGTGGAGGATCCTGGCCTGGACCACGATGCCAGTGATGATGATGATGATGGTGATGTCCGCACACAGCTCATCACCAACTTCTTTAGCTGAATGTGAGTATCCTGAGGTGTCATGTCAATGATGTGAGTTGGCATGATATGTGTAGGTGGTGCTCTGGTGCTGTTGGAGTGTGTCCATGGGCTACTTGACTGGATGTGTGTAGCGATGTGTGCTTACAGGTGGTCTGTACTCCCCAACAGTGTTGACATGCTAACTTGGTTCTGGGTGGGTATCTTGTAACATGTATTGTGCATGAGTTTTGCTGTTCTGTCCTGTTCTCCATTGCTTTTGACTGTGTGTCATTTCTGTCCTTCACAGGGTACTTTTAGATTCGTTTGGTCAACTGTGTCCACCAACGACGTCATTGTACTTCCAGGGTGGTAGCTGTTGTGTCCCTACAGGTGATGTGCGCCACACCCATGGACTTCCTCCCTTCTACAGTTGTTGACTGTGTGCCCGCTGCCAGGTGGGATTACCTTGCATCTGTAGTGGTTACAACATGTTGCAACTGTGTAATAAACCTGTGCTTCACTTTGTGATGTGCGTTGTCTGTGGTCACACATTTGACTGCCATTTGCTTACAGCACCTGTGGGCTACTTGACTACAACTGGGAATAGATGTGGTGTCTGTGCATTGCACCGTCTTTCCTGGCAACATCAGTGTAGGCAATGAGTCAGATGGCCTAGGTGTGTATGTGTTGTGTAGCCCTGGTGGTGTGTCTCCCTCATATGTGTCACGTTGCCATTACTCACATGCCTGTGTTGTACTTGCTGTTGCAGTTCGCATACACAGTGTAATTTTGCAGTTCATCATCCCCATGACAGCACCCACGTTGGAATCACAACAGAGGCAAGTATGGTGTATTAGTGTGTTTATTGTGATACATTTGTGTGAATAGTGCATAGGATGGTTAGTGCTGTACATTTATATTGCAATCAGAAGTTCCTAGATGAATTGAAAGTCCTGGTAGACAAAATCCCCAGTATCGGGGCCACAGTTGTCTGAGACATTGGTCCAACTTGTACTCCCCATGTCATGTGTGGGAGTTGTGTTGCCGTCAACAGGGTGAACAGTTCGCGCACAAAGGTGAACATCCAGAACAGGTTCAGGCTTCCTGGGGGTTGCACTTGGCCATCGGCCTCTCACTTGCCCCTCCTCGGACGACCCCTCTTCTTTGGGGGGCCCCTCAAGTACAGGCTGCTGCGGTGCAGGGGACTCTCCGCCAGAGTCATCCTCCCTCCCTGTGGCAGTTGCAGTTGTTTCAGCACCAGATGTTGTTGGCACACAGGGAGGTGTAGACTGGTTGCTGTTCATCTGGCGGAGGCATTGTAATATGTCCCTATGCACCGCCGTCATCTCTTGCAGTGTGTCCCACTTGGACTCCACGCGGGACATGTGTGAGTCCAAGCGGGCATGATGGGCAGCCTGCTGCTGTTTCATGTCCCTGAGGAGCCCCACTACCTGGCTGAGATCTCCAGTGCTGGACTGGTACGCATCGGCTATGCGTGCCAGTTGTGGGTCATCATGCACACCAGACACCTCTGCAAGCAGCGACCTCTGTCTCCCACCCCTCCCACCACCCCTGCCAACATGTGCAGTGCATGCAGTGGCACGCACAGATGACCCTGGTCCCCCTTGGGGGTTGGTGGTGGTGGTGGTGTCCATGGCCCCACGTTGGTCCAGGGTCCCTGTGCTGGTGGTGCTCCTTGTTCTGTCCATGTCGGCAGGGATGGTATTTGTGGTGACAGTCGTTGGAGGGGTGGGTGCAGAGGGTGCAGCTGGTGGTCCTGCTGGTGCTGCAGCTGGTGGTCCTGCTGGTGCTGCATGTTGACTTGCACCGGAGGTGCCAGGTTGGTCTTCTTCATCCGAGGAGGGCAGAGGCTGTTCGACACCAGTGAGCTCCGTATCCTCTTGAGCCTGGGACTGGGACTCCTCAGCGTCTGCTGCTGTGTCCCCATCATCACCTGTTTTTGGGAGACACACACAATGTATGTTATGTTTCTGCAGGCATCAGACCTGACAGTTGTGACTGTGCCTCTGGGTGCGGGCCTGTACATTGCATTGTCCTAAGTTGTCACAGTCAGGGGTTGATATTGGTGTAGCACATTGTCCTGCATTATTTGGGCATTTCTATGTATTTGTTGGGGTGTGAACATGGTCTGCATTGGTTGTATTTTGTTGACAGCCGGCCCTCCTTCCCACCCAGCCAGTCAGTTATCCCACCATGGACTGTGCTTGCATTGCAGGGAGTGAAAGTTGTCTTTCAAGATGTCAGTCAGTGGTGTCCTGCTGTTGGTTGTTGCACAGTTGCCAGCAGGGCCTTGTGCTCCCCACAGCAGTAGCCAGTGTCAGCCATCTTGTGAGTCCTTTTCCACTCCCTGTGATGTGGGCATGGTTGTGAGTGGTGTTGATGGGCCAGTTGTGAGGCTGAGCAATATCTGTGCCTACTACTCCCATCATGCTATTGCCTCCACCCCCCTTCCCAGCATGCCCATGCTTACTTCCTTTTGACCCTGCTTCCCTTTGGGGTGGGCTGCCTGTGCTGACAGGATGGCTGGGAGTGTTGTCCTGGCAGTTGTTTGGCTCAAAGTCCCAAGAGTGTCCCTGTGCTTCACACAACATAACCCAGGGTGGTGGTTCTTTGTGGGATCTTGAGTTAGGATGTGAGGCATTGCATTCTCCCAGGTGGGTTATGTGGAGTTTGTGTTGAGGGGGTGTGTGAGGGGAGGTGCTTGTGACTATGGTCAGTGCTGCAAGTCCTCCTTCCCACCCAGCCAGATATCCCACCATGGAACGTGCTTGCATTGCAGGGAGTGCAAGTTGGCTTTCAGGATGTCAGTCAGTGGTGTCCTGCTGTTGGTTGTTGCACAGTTGCCAGCAGGGCCTTTTGCTCCCCACAGCAGTAGCCAGTGTTAGCCATCTTGTGAGTCCTTTTCCACTCCCTGTGATGTGCGCATGGTTCATGGTGGTGTTGATGGGACAGTTGTGGGGGTGAGCAATATCTGTGACTACGACTCCCATGATGCTATTGGCTACACTGACTTGCCCAGCATACACAGAATTCCTTTCTTTCAGTGGTCTTCACTGTGTGTTGGTGTTGTAGTGGTGGCTACATGTCTGGATGTGTTTGTTAGTTATATTTGTGCCACTGCCTAGCTGTAGTTGTAGTTGTGTTTGTACATGTGATGACACGGTTAAATGTAACTTTGAGATGGCATGTGTTGTGTTTATCTGACTGACATACACATTTTGGGATGATTCTGTTCTGGTTGCTGTGTAATTGCTAAGAGTGCATAGTTTGACTCTCCCTTGACAGTGATGTGTGTGTGTATTGTGGCAGAATATTGTGTACATTTGTTGTGTACTCACCAGGCTCTGGGATGTATTCTAGTCCATAGACGCTCACTGGCGGAAGGATGGCCCGCACCTTCTCCTCCCAGGGCCTGAGGTATACTGGCTTGGCAGGAGGGCCACTGACGGTGTATTGGCTCAGGAGGTAGTCCTTCTTCAGCAGCTCCCGTACCCTCCTGCGCACGTCATACCACCTGTTCTGGATGTCAGTCTTTGTGCGCAGACATGGTGATTGTGCGTTCACCCTGTTGATGATCCTCTCCCACATCTTTGTTTTCTGGGAGATGGGTGTCTGTTGGACCAGTGCGCCAAACAGCTGTGGCTCTACCCTGAGTATCTAGTCTACCAGGACTTCCTATTCACAATCTAGGAACTTGTGATTCTTCTTTGGGGGCATGGTGATGGGTGGTGATGGTGAGTGATGTGTGTGTTGGTGTGCAGGTGAAGGTGTGTGAGTGTGTGTTTTGCTGGGTGTATGTGAGGTAGCTATTTGTTGGTGTGCTGATGGTGTGTGGCTTGTGTGAGGGATGAGCTGTGGGTGTGTGGTTGCTGTCTGTTGAGTGCTGGCAGGTGAATAGCATTTGCAAAGGATCATGGTTGGGATTTGTGTCCTTTATATGGGTGGAGTTGTGGGTGTGTCTTTGTTCTCTGTCCCCACCCCCCCAGTATTTATTGGCTTTGTAATTGCTTGTTTGGCCTTTTTTGTGTATTTTCCCTTACCACTTTCTGTGCATGTTGGAAACGTTCTTGTGACCGAGTCGGACCCTGCAGTTGTCTCGTACGGTCTTCTCCGTTTCGTTCACGCTGTGTTTGTGCAATTTTCTATGCTGCGTACGCGTCGGTCGCGGTGTCTTGTGTTACTTCGGCTCGCAGTTTTGTATGCGTGTCGGTCGTACGGCTTGTCCTCCGTACGACTCGGTCGTGGTTTTCGCGCCTTGCATCATACTTTGCGGTTTGGAGTTCGCGGGTACGTTTCGGTCGGATTTGTTCCGGGTGCATGTCGGTCGGTTCGATTCGCGCGTTTTTCCGGCTGAATTGCTGTTTTCCGTGCGGCTCGGTCGTTCGGCTTGGGTTCAGTACGTGTCGGTCGGATTTTGCACGCTTTGCATCGTACTTGGCGTGTCGGGCACCACAGGTACGTGTCGGTCGGAATTAATTCCGGCTCCGAGTCGGTCGGTGCTTTTTCAGGCCCGAATCGGAATCGACCCCTTAATGTCATGTTTACTAGGCCTGGGCGGTTAACTTCGCTCCGTTCGCGAAGTTTGTGGAGTTTTCTGCACTCCGCACTCCACGGAGCTCGCGGAGTGCAGAAAACTCGGCTTCGCGATGTGCAGCGGAGTTTTTTCCCTGCTCGCGATCGCGAACGGTAATTTCGCGAGCACGAACTGCCCCTCGGGTAGGATTTCTACCCGAGCAGCAGTAATACCATCACAAACTGCAGTTTGCACTGCACTCCGCCACTCGCAGAACTTCGCGGAGTTTTTGTAACTTCGCGGAGTTCCGCGTAGCAAAACTACGCCCAGGCCTGATGTTTACTACTGGTAGTGGTATCAGCACACATGAAGTCGTGCTTTTCAATGGTAACAGGATTACTGGAACCAGGTCTAATGGTTAAGTGGAATTCAGCTTTGTGAACAAGGCCTAAAACATTAATGCCTTTGCGAGCAACATACACTTCCCATTAATAGAAGACTGTAGAAGTTTGATAGAAGACCAAAAATAGCCAATAAGATCCACTTTACTACCTTCAAAAGCCACTGTCATTATGTCTGGAGGTAGTAAAGATTGTGTACTCCATGATTGTGTGTATTTAGTATGATCTATAATGTTGATGCGAGCTCCAGTATCTACTAAAAGTTTCATTGGAGCTCCATTGATCCAAACTTCGATCTCTGGATCAGCAACTACAGATTTGTCTTGTTTCACACATCTCACACCTAATAATAACTCTTTGGATGTATCATCATTGTCACTGTCATCAACCTCATGGTCCTCGCTAACTACGAAACAAACAGAATTGTTAAATTTACCCCCCTACACACTTTTAGAAAATGGCCCATTTTACCACACTTCTTGCACTGTTGTCCATGTGCAGGACAGTCTTTAAAAGTGGAAACATGGTTGGGTGACCCACACCTAAAGCAACTTACTCTCCGTGTTTGGAACGTTTGAGGGTTGGGTTTGAAAGAATTGTTTTTCTTTTTGTTTTCTACATTGGTAATAGGTTTGTTAATGACTGCACCGGAAATGACCATTTTACTAAGGGATTCCTCTAAAAATGTTACATCTTGGCAAGAGCCCTCAATGCTTTTAGCTATATCAATAGCTTTGTCTAGGGATGGATTTTTACAAGTGAGAAGACGTTCTGGAATTTTCTTCGAACTACATCTTACTACTAGCTGATCACGAATTAACTGTGATGTTAACTCTTCAAATTCACAAGTTGCAGCTAGTACCTTCAGGACAGTGACGTATGTGACAATAATTTCTGAAGGTTTTTGTACTCTAGTAAAGAACTTAAACCTATGCACAACAAGATTTTTGGACTTTGAGAAATATTTATCAAGTTGAGCAATGGCAATGTCAAATTCATCAAGTTCAGATTCGTCTAGGTCTTCAAAATCAGGTAAGTGATCAAATATATTTTGCCCTTCAACTCCTAAATGGTAATACATTAAGCCTTTTTTTCTGTCAGGTTTGAATTTTGTAGCATCAAAGGCTACTAAGTATGTTTTAAAAGAACGAATCCAAAGTTTCCATTCCAAGAGAGGTTCGCCTGGTTCTTGCAAGAATGGTGCAGGTGGTGAAATAATCTGCATAGTTTTGTAAATCCGTGAACAAGAAGAGAAATAAAAATTGTGCAATGTGTGCAAATCACCAAAAAGTGAATCTGCTCAAAGCCTGAAGAATTTGCACAGAATAAATGTCTCAAAAGTATAGAGCTTTGTTTAAAGCGTGCAAATCGCGGAATAGTTTGCACAGAATGTTTAAAATTGCCAAAATGTAAATAAGCGTGCAAATCGCTGATGTAGAAACTTGCACCAATATAAGTCAACAGAAACACATTGGATAATACATAAACTGGGTTTTGCAGTACTACTGAAAACCATCGGAGGCAGTGTGGTGAGACTCAGCTCCTATTATGAAGCATGTGTGGCGAAATTAAACTCTTGTTGTGAAACGGTAAAAGCAGATCCAGATAGAGGAGAACACTTCCGAGGAATGAAAGACAGAAGCAGCTGGGCGAAGGAGGTAAGCTCCAACAGAATAAATGAACGTTGTAAGGTCACAGATGAATGAGCCCTTGAACAGTGTGAACTTTAAAGCGCTCGATTGAGAACTGCAGCATTTGTTATTGCGCATATAAATCGACTGAAGTGTACTCAAATGTTTTGTAATGCGCTCGTGCTGTGGACTCGAGCATAAACACACTCGTGCTGGGGGCCGCTGCTTTGACTTTTACGTTGGCCTCCAGCATAAACACACTTGCGCTGGGGGCCACTGCTTTGTCTTTAACGTTGGAAGACTCTCGAGCTGAAAGACGCTCGCACCACACACGCGCAAGAAGTTGCTGCTTTATCTTTGATGTCGAGCTGACTGAGGCTCACGCAGGAGGCCGCGTTGTTTTGTTAAGCGTGTGTAAGACTTTTTAAATGAGCGGTTGCTTAGCAACAAACGCAACGCTCAAATTAAGTCAAAACACAAGAAATTAAAGATTTTCTCCAGAAATCCTTGACGTAAAGTAGTGGAGAAGAAATATTACCTTAGTTATTCACTTACAAGTGAATTAAAATGTCACAGAAATTGACAGTGCATTTAACGGATTGCTTCCTGGCCCCTTCTTCCATATGGCTGACAGCCGATGAAGAGCTGGAGATTAAATCAGTCACAAATCTTCGCCAGTTTTGTAGAGATGATAGTACGCAGCTTGTAGTGAGAGAAGCAGGTTTGTTCCAAGTTATACGTCCATCCATGAAGGGGCACTGGAGCAACTGACTACAGAAAGAATGCCATACTCCAGTGGCCTCATCACATTCCAAGCCTAGAGCTTACACAGTACCACAGAGACTAAATTAATTTCCTCACAAAAAGGGAAACTATTACTGTGTTACAAGGGCTAAACATATACGCAAGAAAGAAGATCAACTAATAATATATATTAGAAATGTACTAAATAGTACTCTAATTCTAGCTATGGTAGGACAACAACCAGGGAAACCACAGTAAGTAATGTAAAAGAACATAACCCCCCGCCCCATGTTACAGAAATTGAGGTGAGAGACGTTTTAGAGAACATCAAAGAGGCAAGCAGTAGCTCCCAGCAACCAAGTACAAACATCTTTAAAAATGTCCTAACCCATGTCCCAGGGCACGAAACTGGCCATTTACCTGCTATCCCATCCCTAAAACACCTAAAAGCCAGAACCAAAAAATCAACCACCCAAACACCATCAACCCCAAAATTATTTTCAGAAATAGAAATACTACCTGAAAACACAGTCACACACAAAGATGAAAAAGTAATTCTTTATGACAACGAGAGTCATGAAAAAAGAATTCTCATCTTTGCCACCACTACTAACATTAAAAAATTAAAACAATGTCAAACCGGGATGATGGATGGGACATTCAAAATATGTACCACATCATTCTATCACTACCCATGATGAATACCAAGAAACCAACATCCCTTTCATATATGCTCTACTCCCCAATAAACAATCTGCAACCTATATAGAACTATTAACAGAAATAAAACAACCGACAGAAAATTACTTCCCCCAAAAATAATGATAGACTTCGAGCAAGCAATGATCCAAGCAATTCTAAAATTCTACCCACATACAGCAATACAAGGATGCTACTACCATTTAAAAAAAAGTAGATGGAAGCGTCTATAAAAATCTACAATAAGGGCCCAATTACAAGTTTTTGTAGGAGCGGTGGCGAGGGGGTGCAGACTGCAGTGCCACCGCTCCCAAGAAACCTGTGCCACCCGCCTATTCTGACTACATAGTCAGGCGGGCGGCGTGGGGGTTCCCTGGCGGTGCCTCTTATAAAGGAGGCGGCGCCATTAAAATAGGCACCGCAATGGGACCGCATTACGAGGTTCCTGCACGGCATGGACTCAAAAGTCCATGCCCTGCATGAACCTAGGTGCATGCACACAGGGGGACACATGTTATGCCCCCCTGTGTGCATCCACATAGGTTTGAGGCATAGGGGGGCCCTGTAGGCCCCCCTTTGTTTCATCTCCGCTCGGCTTTACATGGCGGTTGAACTGCCATGAAAAGCCTGGTTGAGAGAAAACCCGTAATATGCTTGGCGGGACTGTGGCGGTCCTGCCAAGCATATTGCGGCCTCTCACCACTGCTCCAAAGGCAGGGAACAGCGGTTCCCTGGAGGAGCAGGGGGTCCCCGGGCGTCCAACTGCTTGAGTCGTAATCGGGCAGTCAGACCACCGGTATGGCAGTGGCAGCATTCGCCACCGCCATGCCACCACAAGTCTGGCGGTCCTCGGACCGCCAGACTTGTAATAGGGCCCTACGTGTTGAATATGCAATGAACAGTAACTTTGCATACAAAATCAAAATGAATTGCCCAAGCCTATGTGCCCACAACAGAAGTGGCAAACTACTATAATTTAGTTATCGAAAGTCTCTTCTACCAAGCCAATGAAACAAAGCGAACACCCTTACTAGACTTTTTCGAAGACACTATTGCAATGGAAGGATGGCATAATGCCTTCCAATCCACATTAGGAAGAACACAACCAACTCTACACAAGCTAATCAAATCTACCAAGAAATAAGACTGGAGCAATCCCTAACTAAATAGGTCCTAAACTTAGTAAACAAACCAAAACAATGTACGAACACGTACAGTACAAAATGAGATTATACCCAAACATTAAAGGCCTAGAATATCTAGATACAATAGCCAAATCTATACTATAAAAATAATAACTATCCATATTCCATCTACTATAACTACACCATTAAAAAATCTATTACTTGCTTTTTTAATTTAATAAATATAATTATGTAATTTTTTGGTAACTACTTGAACAGAAACATAATTATTAAATTAAAAAATCAATCAGCAAAACAAATTATGAACATAAACATTTCTCACCCATAGTAATTAAAAATAACTTACAGTTTTGTTGCAGTAGATCGTCCTCCAAAAAGTAGAATTCCCAAACGAATTCGATCCAAATCCCAATCCATCAAGATAGTGAAGCCCAAAAAATGAAAAATTAAGCTGTAGAAAAAAGATCCAATAACGCCATCCTCTCCATAACGGAACCCTCAAAAACCCGAAAAATAGTTTTAAAACAGGAAACTCTCCAAGTAAACCGAAAAATAAAAGGAAATATAAAAAAGTAAATAGTTTCAAAGAAACAATATACAATTTCTTTTTTTTTTTTTAAACTCCTTGTCGCTTCCTCCGCAACTCGGAACGGTAACCTGCAAAAATCAAGACACAACCCATCCCACAAATACACATACAACCCCACAGACATTAAATATAACACTCAATAATACACAACGCATTAGCAAAAACCATATAACTAACACTTTATTACACTATCCTACTCTTCGATAAAAACACCAAACACTACACTAACAAAACTACACCATACTACATAACAAACCTAGATTTAACACACTACTTACTCTAACTACACACCTACTAACACCCTCTACCCTAAAATTACCTTAAAAGTAATATAAAACAAACTTACCTTAAGCAAAGAAACGCAGCTCCCAACCCCGAGGTTCCCTCTTCCAAAATAACCAAACAACGAAATAGATATAATACAAAACAAAGAAAGTAAAAAAAATGACCCTTTTATTAAAACTGGAAAAAAGACTATTTCACCAGAGTAAACTATTGGGAATTACAGAAAATAATTACAGAAAATAATCCTAACAACTTATATATATTTTTTTATTTTAATATAAAAATGTTATAAAAATATATACAATGTTTAACAATTTAAAAACAAAATTGTAAAATATATATTAAATACTATAACAACATAAAACGTAATATTTATTATATAAACTTTTATGTAAGAAATACAATTAACAAAATGCTGAAATATCAAAATGATATGGTAAAAATATACATCATGTTCTAATGTATTACAATTAAAAATTGCTTCAAAATGTAGTTTCCTAAAAAATTGAAAGTTTCCCCCAAATACATCAAAATAATTAAACAAATTAAATAATATTATTCCAAAAATAATATTTTTTAATATACTCAACAAATACCAAGTAATGACTGTTTAAAAATATGTAATATTGTAAAATACGGGGCTGATTACGATGAGGCCCGTAAAGCCTCCGACCGCAGGTCAGAGGCTTTACGGACCTCATTGTCAGTTTCAATTCCCACCGGCTGATTAGGATTCAGCCGGTCGGAATTGAAACCGACTGGTCATTCTGGCTAGCTTTCGATGGGCTCATGGAGCCCATTGGCCAGTCGGAGGCCGGCCCGTAATCCCAAAGGGCGGCCTTTCCGCCCTTGGGATTACGATACTCAGTCTCCGGCAGGCTTTCCATGCCGGGTGTTCCGACATGGAAAGTCTGTCAGAGAGCGAGTATGGCAGCCCCTAGCAGGTCCCCCTTGCCTCTGCGGCCTCCGGTTGGTGGCCGAGGGGACACCTGTTAATCCCTCCACCCCGTGGCAGGCACCTTGAGGTGCCTTTCATGGGGTGCAGGGATTTACACCGCCTCCCATTTCACTATGGGAGCATGTACTATGGCAGGTTTACGTCCGTAATACATGTTCCCACATTTTACAAATTCCCCCAAAAATATTAAAAATTTCCAAACAATTTAATTTAAAATTTAAAATAATTTTTCAAAATAACAAAAACCTTTTATAAAACACCACATACAACTACTAGACATATATAATTTTTATTATTCATATTTTAAGTATAAAATGTAAAACAAAAATTAAATAAATGTTTTCAAATACAATTTGTATTTTAAAACGAAATAGCAAAATATTAAATTTTTATTGCTATAAGAAATATCACAAACAATTATCTAAATAGTTTAATTTAATGAACAACCCTCAAAACCCACCAAAAACAATTAGAAACAGCAACACGTTATATTATTAATAATAATTATGAAGAAATATTACTTTACATAAAATAATATTTAAATTATAATAAATTGAAAATATAACTCCCCACCCTTTTCCCCTATAAACACAACTTCCCACTACTAAAATACATAAAAATCAAACTATAACATATAATAAAATGTTAAATTAATAACAAAATTAATTATATACACAAATATATTTTAAACTACTCCCCACCCTTATCCGCTATAAAGCCAACATCCCACTCCTAAAAATATAACACAATATTTAAAAAATATATTATTTCTAAAACAAAAATAAAAACATTAAAAAAATCCCCCAAAAATATAATCCTTCCCATTGTAATGCTTCCATATAAATCTGTGACTTTGTAAATGAGCAAAGTTAGATGATTAGATACATCTACATCAACTATATGAGAACGTGGATTATTAGTTGGGGTGGATGGTAGTTAACCACAAGTAATAATGGCACTATTCTTGTGAGGTCCATTAAGGTTTCAGTAATTCAATCCTGAGCTCCAACCCTGATAGCTGTGGCACAGGGCAGCATTTAGAAGTACCAAAACAATAAAAAGTCAAAAGAACTACACAATCAAAAATCCCACTCCATCATATAAAAATAGAGAATATTTTATTGAACCAAAATTGCAAAAACCAAAAAGAGGAGCCAGAGATATTTCTAAATCTTAAAATACATTTTAGTGCCAAAACAAAGCACCAAACACTGGCTCTGGTCTCGGTAGCGAGGGACTAAAGTCAAAAGTTAAGGATGACTGTTAAGGAATGCAGGTACGATATGAGGCCCAGGTAAGTCCCGGTCAAAGATTACATTCAAAATATTGTCGTATCATCTGTGGGGCAAGCTGCAAGCTGGATCTGAGTTGGATTTCAATGAACGCAGGTTGCTAAAGAGCGGGAAAACAACAACGCTGTCGACAAAAGCAGGGAAGATATGAGAAGATGATTTCTGGCATCTGTGCCAATGAAGGTCTCTACATTGATCAGCTTAGGCTCAGGGTCACTCTCTTTGAAGCTCTCTATGTTTGCAAGGTTAGCAAGGTTATTTTGACTGGTGATTCAATGACAGTTGTCGTCTACTGACTATTCTTCAGAGAAAAAGGTAGCAAGAAGTTTTTAAGTCTCAGCTTTTGCAGTTATGGCAGAAGAAGTACACTCTGAGAGCCCCTGGACCTAAGGGGCAATAGGTAGGGGTCAGGACTCACAAAAGAAGCCACCAGCAGGGTCAAAGGCAGGTCTTCCCGCAGTGAAAAATGTCTTTGGACGTTTTTCACTGCAGGGACATATAAAACATATGCACAAATGTCATACTTTTAATGTACCCTTTGGGTATTTAGGGACTATATAAGTATTAAAAAGGAAGGACTAGACCTGGCAAACTGGTTATTTGGCAGGTGAAACTAGACGTTTTAAAACTTTCTACCCAGGCTTCCGCAACAGTCTTGGAGACATCTTCTACATTGTCACTTCAGAGGTGGCACTATCTGTGCGGTATTCTGCTAGGGAAAAAAATGGGGGGGTGGCCATACAAATAGAGGCATTTTCCTACAAACTACTCAAATCCTTGATAGAAAGTCTGTTGTATCTTTAACAAAGGAAGGGTTGTCTTTTGATAGCTTTGGGCAAAAGAAATCAAATTTGAGTGTCAGACCAAATATTTCCCAAAACTTCTTCCAAGACTTCATATATTTTTCAGGTTGAATTTTAGGATCTCTTGCTCACATGATAAAACCTTCTAAAACTAAAGGTTGCAGTATCTGTTCCCTTTATCAATCATATTTTATGATCACTATGGGCCTACCTACGTGATTGGGCTTTAAAACCTGCTTCTAATAGTTTTGTAGATTTATCAAAAGATTAAATTCAAGAATTTTATGTTTAAGTGCAATGTTCTCATTGTCATACAAACTTGTTTATCGAATGAACAGTTTTATTCATGTTTGGTGAACCTGTTTTAACTTCAGCTTTTACTGGTTTCTTTATCTTCTCAGTAAATAGATTATTAAAAAAATAGTGCTTTCCATTATAACTTATGTACCAGGTTGTATATCTGTACTTTAGTTTGTAATTCATAGTATCACTTGTTGGACAATTGAGAGACCTCTTTGAAGAAAACCTTAATGTGCCCGTTGACAGACATTCTTGTCCAACATTAATAAAAACATTTCTCTTTCCATTGATTGAACTCTATCTCATTTTTTCTTCATCTGTGCCATCTTGTCTGGCTCTTTCTTGGGGACTTCTTCTAAAACAAATGCAGTTTTTGTACGTATGCTTAGCTCTGTGTCTCTGATCACTATTGTGGTGATATTTTTAATCAACCTACTCATATCTGCCGAACCAATGTGTATTTTACTTGTATCATACCATTTTGTACAGTCGTATTGTTCTGGTCTCATCTCATAGCCGAAGTCACTGCCCAATAGTAATTAGTGATGCTTTCAAAATCTTCAGTATCTCAAGTAAATCTCTACTAAATTTCCACAACTTACTTTGTTCAACCTCTTGTATTTTAAAAGCATTTCATCTAGCAGCTCAAGTATTTTATTTAATAAGTGTATCTTTGTCTAGGAATCTAATCCCTCTTTTGATGCCATATCTAACTAAATGTCTTAAACATCCTTTTTCAGTTACTTAATATCTTTAATGATTACATCAAGTGAACAATTATATACCCCAATATTGAACAAATACCTACCTGTTTTCAAATAGTAGGGGGTTCAAGTCTGTTAGTATCCTGTAGTATTGGTGTTAGAATATGTAAGTTTTGCCTTGTATGTCTCCCTAAAGCTTATTCCAATTGTATTAAATCAGATTGTGATGCCATGATAAAACTCCATGTGTCATAAATTACATTTATAATCAACAAGTGATTTATGAATATTGGCTGATCAATGCCAATCACAGCAATTAATGGCTTGCTGGTGCTGCTAACTGTTAGATCTTGACTTGTGTGGAGGAGTGACTTTGGTGGGGTCTATCCCATAAGAATACGTTTTTAAAAAAAGAAATAGGACCAGATACTGACTTAAATGGTCCAATTTCATATACATTGGCTAACAATCCAGAAGTACCCAAGGAAATAGTGTAATAATATTGAGGTGTGGCTGATAAGCCTTATCCCCCACAGGGGCTTTGGGGGTCAACCTCTGCAAGAAAACTTTGAAAGAAACTTGGCAACATAGTGAATTTTTCAGCACTTCAGGACTTAGGAGAATGGTATTGATAAATCAAACAATATGGTGTTGTTGAATTTATCCTAAAATGTACAGACAAGAAGTTGTAAGACGTTCTTTTCTGTAAGCCAAAAATCAGCCTTCTAGTGCTCTGCCCTGATTGGCCAGACAGGATCCTATGAATAAGTGATAAGTGGTGCCCGGGGTAAAGAGCCATTTTAGGACAAGAGGGTTCTGCTGAACAGGAATGCCAGAGCCAGGGTGAGAGGGTTGTAAACAATAATCTTCAAAAGTGAGGAGGGGACAGGAAGAAGAAGCTAAGCTCACCTACACCCGTACCCTTTGAGCCCATCCAGATGGCTGGCTTAAGGAAGGAATGTGCAGATACCACAGGGATGGAGACTATGGAGATGAAAACCACAGGGGTGTACAGTTCCTAAGGGTGGGAAGGGAAAGAAGGTATTTTCTAAAAAGTGCCCTCAAACACCCCGAAGGATGTCATGCTTCATCATTGGGCCTGCTCCTCGTCGGGCCGGCGCTGCAATGCCCGATGGCCACCCGCAAAGGGGCTCTTTGGCGGAGATCTTTTGTTGATGAAGCCGTAGGGGGAGTGCGGGTGTGTGGGCTAAGTAGTGCAGTGAGTGTGAAGGATAAAATAGGTCTAGGGCAGCCCTAATTATTGTATTTATTCTCAAGGGGCACTAGCCTAACTAAAAAGATGGGCCCCAATTTTATGTAATGATCCTATAGGGCTACTGTGGTGCATAAAGTTGGCATGTTTCGTGCCTAATTAGCCCCTAACGGGTCTGGTGGCACTTCATCAGGACCAAAGAATAATATAAAGGTACTCTAGCACTACCGCAAACCTGGTTTAGTAATTACCAGCTAGTAACCAGATGCAGTTGAGACCCACGGGTCAATGGATCCCGAGGAGAAAGACCCCAAGAAAGTAGGTCTTTTGGCTGACGGGGATAGCAGAGCACTTCGTTGCTCTGATGGCAGGTAGACAGCGCAATAGCTTCAGTCCTACCCTTGCTCCAGGCCCGAAGTGCTCTGCACACCCCTGTGGTTTTCACTATTACCTTGGAGCATGTGTGCAGGACCTGCCTAAATATTGCTCCTGGTTCCTCTTGTTTAAGACTATGGAGATGAGCCATCCTGGAGGTTGGTTTAGCTAGCCCTTGCCTCTCTGCTGAGAATTCAGGCATATTGAATGTTGGAAGAATGGTGCTCTCTAGGAGACCATAGTGCCACACTTTAGAGGAAATTGAGTTGTCCTGTGTCTCATTGGGCTGGAGTGCCCTCCCGCTTGGCACAGAGAACACTGAATAAGTATCTGAGAATGGCAGAGCCTCTTAAATCTGCTGCTTGAAACAAGAAGAAGAATGAGGGTCCATGCTGGAAGTTTGATTTGCACCAACCAGGTGCTGCACACTGAAGACTGCGACTGCTGGACAATCTGGAACTACAGCCCTGTGGACCTAACTTGCTTCAAAAGGACTAAAGAGTGTACTCCATGTAATCTACAGGTTAACAGAGCTCACCTGGACCATCACCACCAAGAATCTCCATCCTGGAGGGACTCCAGTGGATCTGTACGGGTTTTCTCCAAGTGGATTGTGGGGACTGAAGTCCCAAACTTTCAAGGACTATCTTGGAGCTTCCAGACCCTTGGAGTAGGTTTTGGACACTTTGGGACCCTCAGAGGATCTGCAGGAAGAAGTTCCAGTAGTTTGGAGAACTTTGGATCAACTTTGGAAAAAAGCTCTATAGGAGGACCGACTCGACCTGGCCAGCCAAGCCGGCGACCCTCAATCACGAGCCTGCCTGCCCTCCAGGTTTGCCCCGATGAAATGCTCAGAGGTCTGACTTCCAGAGTTAGACAGGGAGCTGGTTGAAACCCAAACCGGTGAACCCTCACCGAAGCCGGTCGGTGAAGAGCATCGAGGGACCCCGAGGAAAAGGAGGTGACCAGAATCAACTGCGAGAGTCAAGCCGCCGACCTTCAACTGCGCACCAGCCTGCATCTCTGGTTTGTCCTGCCGGAGAGCGCCGGACGTCTGACTTCCATCGGTTTGACCAGGAGCTCGTTGCAAGGCAAGCCGGCGAATCCTTACCAAGAGCTTCGAGAAAACCTTGGGATGTAAAAACTTTGACTGAGGCCTACCGCGAGGGGTAGCCATGCAGGGCTCCATTGCGGCTGGCCTGAAACTTTGACTTTGTCCCGGTCTAGCGCAAGCAGATGTCCCAATAGGTGTTAAAGGTTTCTATGGGCTATATAGTACTAAAGTTTTAAAAATTCATATCTCCGGTTCCCTAAATTGAATATTTGTCATTTTGGTGTCATTTTAAAGAAAAACATATTTCCTATTTTTATAATTTGGTGATGAAGTTTTACTGTGAGTTGTATTAATTATTTACTGAATTGATGTTTTTAAATGCTTTACATAACTGTCTCTTAAGTTAAGCCTGCCTGCTCGCAGCCAAGCTACCAAGGGTTGACTATGGGAATAATTTTATGAGGCCTATTCTGAGCCCTAGTTTGTGTTAGTGGCCTTATTGCCAGTGGTAGATGTACATTTACCACTACTGATAATCCACTTTCCAACACAATGCCACTAGGTCTACCTTGGTAAGCCTGTGATTTTATTTTCATTTGTATTTTTTGCACATCAATGTAATAGGCATTAAAATTAATCAAAAACTAGAAAAGCTGCTGTCTAAAAGTAGAGTGTGTAGTATAGGATGATTTAGAAAACATGGTCCTCTACAACCCAGATGAAATGATTAATAAAAGTCCATTTTCTTACCTCTCTTGCAACACTTGCAACATCCTGAAAAGTACAAAATGAAAACTTATCAGCAATTGTTTGCAAATTACTTTTATTTGCACCCATCAACTCTTTCAATAATGCCAAAATGACATGCTTGTTTACGAAAATGAAAATGTCACTTGATGTTATTCATCCAGTGAACGACTTGTTATGCAACAACATACTAGTGGCAGTTTCCTTAATGCATTACAAGAAATAGGAATGAAACACAAAATATATAAAAACTAAGAAGATTGACCCTTCTCCTTTTAATTGTTTGCCAAGAGAACATTTTAAGGAACAATTTTGGAGAAAGTTTTATCAAAAGGATTTTTAAAGATTTCTCTTTCACAGAAGCTGGCCAATCATCCATAGGGGCGGTGGTGCAGTGCCCTGCCACCTGTGATCCCTGTGGTACTGTCCCTGCTCACACTGAAAGGCAGGCTGTCACAATAAGCACCCCCCACACCGCCAGAGAGGTAGGAGTCGAATGTCTAACCCCTGGGTGTAAGAACGTAGTTTAATGCACCAATATGAATTAGAAAATCAGTTTGACTGCAACCCATACACAACCCACCGAACAGCACTGTTTAGGACGTGCTTTCTGATTTTGACCTGTCCCACTAGATGAGTTCAGGAATACAGTGGGCGTCCAAAGCCTTTTTCGTAAATAAAAACCACTCGTAAAAAAACAATAAGATACGGTGCATAGAAACTTCAAAAAGTTTTTTTTCTAAAACTCAGGACTAATGCATAAAATATGAACGGTAGGTAACCACACAATATGAAAAAATAGATGCTGTAATGCATAACTGGCCAGCAAAAACAATATGAAAATTCGTAAATGGTTGGCAATTTTGTAGCATCTTCACACTCTATCACTACTTCTATGCTGAATTTTAGCAGAAACAGAAAATAGTAAGCTTGTAAATCAAGTTTTCTAGGATGGATTGCACAGCTTATCTTCTCCCAGTGAAGTGACCTCTGTCTTGATAGTTCTGTCGCGAGGACCTTCAAATAATTGGCTGAAAGTTGGGTTTTCCTAGGATGCTTGTTTCCAGTCCAGGGAGGACCTGGCCTGGCAGTTCGGGCTGGACTGTTCCCATTGGGCACAGGGTCAAGACTGATTTGCATATGGCTGGGTTCAAATTGGAATTGCATGGTGAGCAAAAAAACGATGGATTTAGGCCCAGATCTCTGTACTGGGGTGAATGTAGGACTTGTTCTGCATTCTGTCCATCAATTGTTGTTTTTGTAATACAATCTCACACATTACCCAGATTAAAAATAAATGAAAGGAAAATGCTATTTGCAATATTCTGTTTAAGAATTATTCAAGGTCATCAGGGTAAGACTCTGCAGAACAGAGCTGGCTCTACCAAGGTGGGGGTTACTCCACCCTTTAAAACTGATAATCATGAGTTCACTTATCAGCTCTGAAGATGGTTTCCTGGATACGCAGGGGGAACGTACATAGAAGTTCACCATGTGTGCTTTCAGAGTCACTAATATATGTTAGTGATTCTGAAAGCACACGTGGTGCTTTTAGGCTTGCTCAGGGCTTTAAGTGGGATGAAAAACTGGGAGTCTCTCAAAGGGGCGTGCCTGATGTAATTAAGGGCGTGGCTTAAAACACGTAAGCTAAAAATCTGTGCTTAGCATAGTGTGCCGCCCGACCGTTATTGTGCTGCCTCTGTCATTGCATCAAGATATATAATACAACAAGTAACATTATACCTACAACAAGCCAGGACTATTGGCTTTGTCAATGGTTGTTAGTTGCATAAGATAAATAAGCAACAACTACGGCTTTTTTTAATATAATAAAGCATTTAGGAAAGTATTCTTGTTAATTGCAGCACCATCATGCGCTGCAATTAACATAAATATTTTCACAATGGCCCACATTCAGGCCGCAGCCGTGCTCCATTAAGAAAAGACATGCATCAAGTCCAAAAGAACGACGTGTAAAGCACACGTCGTAGCTTTTGGACTTGCTGCATTTCTTCTCTTAAAGGAGCGAGGCTGCGGGCTGATTGTGGGCCATTGTGAAAATATTTATGTTAATTGCAGCTCATGCCGGTGCTGCATTTAACAAATATTTTCACAAAGGCCCACAAACAGCCCCCAGCTGCGCTTCATTAAGAAGGAAATGCAGCAAGTGCAATAGCCTCCACAACCAGGAAATTACCATTTTTCGCGCCGCTCGCATTTTAAAAGCGGCGGTGCGAATTCTCTCCCGGGATGGGCTGTGGGTGCGCGCTCCACACACAGCACTGCGCGCTCGGAGGAACAGACGTGCGCGCGAGCGCAGGCGCGCACCTTACTGGGAACACTGGTCAGGACTCCAAACGAAGCCACCAACAGGATCAAAGGCAGGTCTAAGTGGAGCTGGTCATCTGGGCTCTCAGGAAAGTGGGCCTCCTGCAGCTTTTGAGTCCCTGCAGCTTAAAAGGTCAAACAACTGACCTTTGGAATCTACATTTTGGTACTGGGTACAAGTGAGAGTCAGTCCAGCCCTTAAGGTTCTGCTCATAGGTCACAACAGCAGGAGCAGTCCTTCTTTCAGATTCTGCAGGTCCAGCAGTTATCTAAAGAGGGTAGTGGGGTGCCCCATCTATGCCCATTGCCAGCCTTGGGGGGGGGGAAACTCCTAGCCACTCCCTAATCAGTGGGGTAAAAATTCAGAGGAGTGGCCCTACCCACATTTGCAGGATTTCCTGTGCATTTTACTTTAAACTCTCTCACAGTACCACTCTCTACCTAAAAGCAAACCCTAAAACCTAGATGGTAGAACCTCTCCTCCCGTGTACGGTGCTCCTTGTGCCCATGCAGATGTATAGCTATGATAATGGGCAAACCTTCCCTTGTGGTCTGTCCAAACCTGTTCTGAGGGCAGCTCCTCTCCTACTGGAATTGATACCTGGCTGGCTAGTTGGACAATAGAGGCGGAAGGCCGCGGTGTGAGCTACATCTGCTTATGGCAGGGTAGGCACCCTTTGAAGTTAATTAAGTTCCTGGGCCCAGTCCAGATGCCAATCCCATCAGGGAAAGGTCAACCCCTCTCCCTTTGTCTCAGCTCTGGGAGCCACCTCCCACCTAATTATGGAACCATTCAGCTCCTGGGTGACAGTGAACAGTGGCAGAAAGGCATATCTGGCTCAAGTTGGAAAATGGAACCTTTACAATAGTGTGATTTACCAAATAGTAATATGAAATCAGACTTGACCATTAAGTTGGATTTTAAATTACTTTTAAAGAGTCCTTGAATAATTTTGTTCCTAACTACTTCTAAACTGAACTGAAGTGAATCATTATAGGGTATTATGCTGTAACCCAGTGATTTTCTGAGAGAACTAGCCTTCCTGTAGTGAAAAATGTCTTTGTCGGGGTTTCACTGCAGGAACATATAAAACATAAGCACACATATCCACCTTTTTAAATACCCTTTGGATATTTAGGGCCTATGTAAGTATTAAAAAGGAAGGACTAGGCCTGGCAAATTGTTTCTTTGGCAGGTGAAACTGGCAGTTTTAAAACTGTCTACCCAGGCTGCAGGGACAGGCTTGGAGACATTTTTTTCTTGTTGCTTTTGCTGTAATATAGTATTGGAGTAACAGAATGACTTTAGACTAAAGAAAACGAATTTGAGTGTCAGACCAAACATTTCCCAACACTTCATCCAAGACTTCATATATTTTTCTGCTTCAAATTTAGGATCTCTTGCTCACATGATAAAACCCTCTAAAACTAAAAGTTGCAGTATCTGCTCCTTTTATCAAATATATTTTATGATCACTATGAGCCTATCTACGTGATTGTGCTTTAAAACCTGCTTATAAATGTTTTGTAGAATTATTAAAAGATTAAATTCCAGTATTTAATATTTAAGTGCAATGTTCTCATTGTCATAAAAACATGATTATCCAAAAAATAAACAGTTTTATTCATGTTTGGTAAACCTGTTTTAACTTCAGCTTTTACTGGTTTCTTTATCTTCTTGTTAACTAAATTATTAAAAAATAGTGCTTTCCATTATAACTTATGCACCAGGTTGTATATCTGTACTTTAGTTTGTAATTCATAGTATCACTTGTTGGACAATTGAGAGATCCCTTTGAAGAAAACCTTAATGTAACTGTTCACAACCATTCTTGTCCAACATTCACAACAATATTTTCTCTTTCCATTGACTTGTGATTGAACTCTATCTCATTTTTCCTTCATCTGTGCCATTGTTGCCTCTCCTGGCTTTTTCCTGGGGATCTCTTCTAAAAAGATGCAGTTTTTATCAGGCCTGGGCGTAGTGTACGGAGTTTCGCTACGCGGAACTCCACGAAGTGAGAAAAAAACTCAGCAGAGTTCCGCAAGTGGCAGAGTGCTGTGCAAACTGCAGTTCACACTGATTTTCCTGCTGCTCAGGTAGAAATTCTACCCGAGCGGCAGCTCGTGCTCGCCAACTTACCATTCGCAAGCGCCAGCGGGAAAACAACTCCGCTGCACTATGCGGAGCGGAGTTTTCTGCACTCCGGGAGCTCTGTGGAGAGCGAAGTGCAGAAAACTCCGCAAACTCCACGAACGGAGCGGAGTTCAGGCCTAGTTTTTATACTTATGCTTACCTCTGTGTCTCTGATCACTATTGTGATGATATTTTTAATCAATACAACTAACAAATGAATCTGCCAAACTAATGTGTATTTCTCTTGTACCACACCATTTAGTATAGTTGTATCATGCTGGTCTCATCTCTAAGTCACTGCACAATTGTAAAAATTAGTGATGTTTTGTGGTGTAGAAAGAGACTCAAATCCAGGAAGTCTTGAAGTAGTTTATTGAACATAAACTTTGGTAAAACATCAGTACACAAGAGCCCAGGACCTTTCCCCAACTGATATACAATTAAACCACAACACATAACAATTCTGAAAGCGAATCAATGCTTATGTCATTACTTCATATAGTTCTAGAGCACTAACTAACAAGAGAAATAGAGGATACAACATGATACTTTCATAGTGAAAAGAAGACCAACATCCAGGTAAGTTTTCTAGTCTTCTTTATTTCAGTCCGGTCGCCCAGCTCCCCCGGCAGCAACTGCCGAAATCCCCGCATTCCAGGTTCCACGCAGGGAACACACAGAAAGGAATGCAGGTGATGACAGAGCACGGGATCCCAACACACCCCCCTTCCTTCACATGGAAAAAAAAAACAGCAAAGTAACGAAGCATAACTAACATAAATGGAAAACAGAAAACCAACAGGAGTAGATAAAAATTGCAAAGTAAACCAGGTTGATAAAACATGGCAAACAAAACTTAATACCTAACGTAGTCTTGGAATCTGGGGGGAGCAGCCCTTGTTCTATAGGAACATTCCTGGGGAATAATCTCCATGTAACGAACGGGTATGCTCCGACTCCCACCCACAGGAGACACAGCAGTGCAAGGTGTATGGACCCCAAATTTACCTCTCACATACTCAGCTTTCGACTCCGGCACCACGGAGACAGCACATTTGTTCCAGATCTTACCATTCTCCAACACAACCACGTGGTCTCTCACCTCCCTCACTCTAACCGGAGGGGAAAAACGAGAGAATCCCTTGCGAACAAGGACAGGTTTCTTCAACTTCACCCAGTCACCAACGCACACCAGGGATACCCTAACACAATCCGATGCATACTTGGACTGAGCAGCGGCCCTGACATCAGCCACTCTGCTCAGCTTTTGCAGATCAACTTCCTTTCTTGACACCCAGTCTTTATTCAGCTTAGAACCAGCCACCCTAGCCCTTAACAAGGTGAAAGGAGACATGCCTGTACTCGCATGGGGGGTGGTTCTCATTGCCCACAACATGTCGGAGATCACCCTTTTCCAGTCCAAACCATTGATAAAAGCCAACTGTAGTTGATCCTTAATAACACGGTTCAGGCGCTCAACCAGACCGTTGATGAGGGGATGATAAAGGGAGGTAAGGATATGCTTGATGCCATGCTCCTTCAGAAATTCCTGCATTTCCACGGACACCAACTGGGTGCCATTGCCAGTCACCAATTCTTCCGGGAACCCTTCCCGAAGAAAGACCTCCCTGAAAAAATTGATAATGGTTGCAGAATTGATTCCATTCACAAACCTCACCTCAGGCCACTTAGACATATAGTCAATCAACACCAAAGCGAATTTAGGAGAGTTTCCCATCCCACCAAAAGGGCCAGCCACATCAAAAGCCAACTTGCACCAGGTGAGTCCCTTACCACAATGGGATTGATGGAAGAAGGATAGGTTACTTGGGTTTTGTCACTCAAAACACACACACCACAATCACAAACACAATGTTCAATGGACCTATCCACACCCGGCCACCAGAAGTCTTCTTTAACCCTCCGCTTCATGGCACGAATACCCAGGTGACCCTTATGAGCCAGATCCAAAACCTTCTTGCGCATGGACATAGGCACGACCAATAACCCCCTCTCCGCAGAATCCCATCCACAAGAGACAACTCATCACACACTCTCTTGTAGGGAATCAATTCAGGAATAAGATTCATATTGTTAGGCCATCCATGAACCACAAATTCCATCACCTTGGTGATCTCAACATCCTCAGACAAAGCTAATTTCCAATCGATTTCAGAAAGAGCAATTGCAACAGAGTCAGCTACCGCACCAACAGCACACACCATTTCCAAGTCCTCACCTACAGTGTCAACAGCAACCACAGTGAGGGGTAATCTGGACAGGCAATCAGCCACATGATTCTTCACACCAGCCACATATTCCAGATGATAGTTAAACTCATTCAATCTGTACTGCCATTTGGCTATGCGTGGAGTGGCCCTGCCACCCCCTTTGGTGGTAAAAAGATCTACCAAAGGTTTATGGTCGGTTCTCAGAATAAATTCATTTCCCCACAAAAAGTTCCGGAAATACTGTACACCCCACCATAAGGCCAGAGCCTCCTTCTCGATTGTAGAGTAGGTGTTTTCTGCCCCCGAAGTGCTCTTGAGGCAAAAGCGATGGTCTCCTCCTTATTATCACTTCTCTTCTGCATAAGGACAGCCCCTAAGCCTACATTGCTGGCATCGGTAGTAACGATACGGCGATCATTGATATTAAACAACTTCAGAGGGCGTGCTTGTACAATTGCCTCCTTAAGGAGCTTGAAGTCCCGACCACACTCATCTGACCACACATACTTCACATTCTTTTTCAGGAGCTCGCGCAAACGCACTGTTCTGTCTGAGAAGTTGGCCACAAATTTCGCATAGTATTCAACCAGCCCTAGAAAAGAACGAAGCTGGTCCTTGTTCTGTGGTTCAGGTGCATTTTGGATGGCATCTAAAAGTTTTACCTTGGGTTCAACTCCACTCCCAGAAATATGGTGCCCCAAATAGTCTACACCATCTTGAAGAAATCTGCACTTGTCTTTCCTTAGCGTTAGACCACTAGACCTGACTATCTCCAACACTTGCTTGACTCTAGTAATGTGCTCTAACTCGGTTTTGCCATGAATAAGGATGTCGTCCTGGAAAAACACGACTCCTGCAGTGCTCTTGAATAAATTCCCCATGAGACGCTGGAACACTGCAGAAGCCGATGCCAAACCAAACGGCATGCGTATATAGCGAAATGCACCTTCGGGTGTCACAAAGGACGTGAGGTGTCTTGAATCCTTATACAATTCCACCTGATGATAAGCGGAGGAGATGTCGAGTGAGGAGAAGTACCTTGCACCCTCCAAGGTTGCCAGCATCTCGTTGATGTTCAGCAGAGGCTGGCGGTCCACCCAAATGCAAGCGTTAAGGTCGCGCAAGTCCACACACATTCTGAGAGACTTGTCCGCCTTGCGCGCCAAAACGATGGGAGACAACCATTCGGACCCCTCAATGGGCTCAATTACACCCATGGTGCACAAGCGCTCGAGTTCTTGCCTGAGTTCACCACGTAAACTCAACGGTACTTTGCGCACCTTGTGTGCAATAGCCTTAGCACCTTCCTTAAGAACAATGCGGTGTTGAAAGCCCTTAAGTTTTCCCAACTCACCACTAAAAATATCGGGATACATTTGGATCCAGTCATCACCAGATAACCGTGCCCCGGTAACGGTATGCACAGGAGTGGCAGGGGAAGAATCACAGTAAAACTATTTAGCTTCATGTTTAGACAGAACCATATCGGATGGTTGGGATCTAGAATAATCCCAAGCTCACATTGCTCTTCCCATCCCAACAAATTTGCACCATCATTCACAATGTACACTGTCCCTTGTGCAAAATCCCCTTTGAACTCCAGACTTCCCTCAAACTTGCCAAGGACCTCCACTCTTTTTCCACCATAAGCAAAGATTTTTATGCTAGACTGATCTACTGGAATGTCACCCAGTCTTTCAAAGTCCTTGCTATTGATGAGGGTAAATGGAGAACCAGAATCAGCATGAAATCTTACATTCGTGCCATTTAAGCTTATTGCACACGCAGGGGATTTCCTTTTACAAGGTTGAGCAATGGAAGCTATTTGTACCACACCATTAGATTGTATGGAGGAAGAGGACAACATTAATAACATATAATTATTATTTTCCTCCCCAGAATCAGCATAGTCCTCCTCAATAGTTTTCACAGTTTGCGATGGTCCCTTGCGAGCCACAGTAGCCTTACATACGCGTGACAAATGTCCTTTCTTGACACATTTAAAGCAAGTTTGAGTTACAGCAAAACAAAACTTAAAATTCCCCAGGTGTGATTTGCTCCCACAGCGGTAACAAGAGAGGTCGGACCTTTCAGATTTGGGTTTGAACAGACCAGGCGCAGGTTCAGGAATGCGAGGCACATTTGTGTTTGTTCCTTTAACAGATTTGCTGATGGGTTTAGTGCTAACTAACGTAACTTCGTTTGAAGGCGCGGCTCCACTCATCTCCTTCATACAAAACTGAGAATGCTCGATGCTTCTAGCTAAAGTGAGAGCGGTTTCCAAATCAGGATCCTCAGAAGATAAAAGTTTTTGCTGGATCTTCTTATTGCACGTGCGTTCAATTAGCTGATCGCGAATTATCTCATCTCTAAACTCTCTATAATTGCATGTGACGGCTAAAGTTCTGAGAGCGGCTACAAAATCATCAATTGATTCACCGGGAAGCTGAGCACGATGTAGGAATTTGTGACGCTCAAGTACTGTATTTCTCTTGGGATTGAATCTCTTGTCTAAGGTTTTGATAAGTGAAGCATAATCGTCTATGATTAAAGAATCGCCATCATCACCCCCACTAACACGGGTGCTCACAACTTCCTGGGGTAAAGTCTTTAAAATACTTCTACCTTCAGAACCCAAATTGTACACTAGTAAGGCTTTCTTCTTCTTTGAGGTGTAAGTGTCCCCATCTATTGCCTCTAGATAGGCATCAAATGTCTCCCTCCACTGCTGCCAATTAATAGGAGGAGTACCGGGTGATTGCAAAAAGGGAGGTGATGCGAGCACGCGATCCATCGGATGGCCTTGCGTGGGTGATGCTGGATGATCCGTGTCGGATTCTTCGCTAGGCAGAACTGGAAGACACTCAGCAGATTCTCTTGACCAGGTTCTCAGGACGTGGCATCAAGACGTCACCTCAAAGTGGCAGGATAACCACAACATTCGGCAACACACGGTGGGGAAGACTGGGGACCGGACAACTCGTCGCCACTGAAAAGAAGACCAACATCGAGGTAAGTTTTCTACTCTTCTTTATTTCAGTCCGGTCGCCCAGCTCCCCCGGCAGCAACTGCCGAAACCCCCGCATTCCAGGTTCCACGCAGGGAACAGACAGAAAGGAATGCATGTGATGACAGAGCACGAGATCCCAACACATAGTCATTAAGATCGCGAGTAAATCTCTATTAAATTTCCACAACTTACTTTGTTCAACCTTCGTCTTGTATTTTAAAAGCATTTCATCTTGCAGTTCAAGTATTTTATTTAATAAGTGTATCTTCGTCTAGGAATCAAATCCCTCTTTTGTTGGTTTATCTAAATAAATGTCAATTCAATAAAGCTTTATTCGATTTATTTCCATAAAATCATAAAAGCACATAACATCACAGAATTTTCTAATCAGAAGCAGGTTTAAATTATCATTACTGGAATAGAATTATCAGTATAGAGTTAAAATAACATACTATAACTTCCTTCAAGCGTGATTGAAAATGTCATGGTATAAAATTTCAAGTTAAAGTAGTTTTTCTACATTTGATTACAATTTTTAAATACGATGCTAATGACCTTATAAAATGTTCATTACCTAGAAATTGCAGTGATAAAATGCAGGACATTGTCTGAGACCAAGTAACCTTAAAATTGGTAAAATCCACTTGCTTCTTTGTATTTCATAAAATGTACAACATAGGACAACATACATTGTTGATTGCTGAGATATATCATCGCATGGGCAATTATTCAATATTCTAGACCAATCATTTATGGTGGGAAAACTTGTTAATGTATGAAAGATCCCTAGTCTAAAGCGAGTCAGTACAAATCTTTTGTGTCCACCTATTATGTTTTTAAGAAACAGCTGAATACCATAGGTGGTCAGTATCATTTGGTTAGACTGTACTGTTGGCCTCACTATTTCTACAGAGAATCTATTTGTCCCCAGAAGCGTCATGCAGTTTCTTTTAAAATCTTTTCTGGTAACAGAAGTTATGGCGCCGGGATCTTCATAGTATTCTGGATGCCCAAGGTCATTCATAAAATCTTTTACATATTTTAGCGATGGGATATTAGAAGCCCGCTGTAGCTTAAGACTGTCTTATATATTATCCTGGTTAAAAGTAGTTTTTGTGGAAGTCCAAATCCTATGCCACAGCAGGAATAGTTGAATTTTTATAAGGTCTGATATATACGGCAGCCGTAATTCCTAAAGACATATATAGGTAGAAGTACTGCATGGAACCGCCAGCAGAAATCCTAGAAAGGCATTCTCGACCAACTGTAGGGGCTGAGAATCACAATAGACCCAAACACCTGCACCATACATGGCAATCGTAACACATTTTGCCAGGTATATGTGTAGCAACTCTGCGGGGGGTGTCTTCTTCCCAAATTCCTTGCAAAGTTAGCTAGGGCGGGAAGAGCTTTCATAAATAAGAGTTTAACTGCCTGGGATCATGTCCCCTTCTGGTCAAAGAGGATACCTAAATAAGGGAATGTCTTAGTAAAATCTACCTTTTTGTTGTCAATGTATATGTTTCTGCATTTGGTGCTACCTCTCCCGCAATTCATAATAAACATTTTTGAGGTGTTCACTCTAAGCCCCAGATTATGCATAAATATAGTAAAACTTGTCAGTACGCTTTGGAGCCCCAGTTGCGTTCGGGGCATCAGTATGGCATCGTCCGCATACAGAAGGGCAGGTATAGGGCGATTATATATTTGTGGCAGGTCCTGGCACTGATCCACCAAGGCTTGGCCCAATCCATTAGTATAAAGTGTAAATAAAAAGGATGCCAAGACGCAGCCCTGTCTTACCCCCCTCTGTATATTGAGGAATGCCGTGCATTCACCCCATGCCTCAGAGCGAACCCTTGCCTTTGTGTCGCAATAGAGCTGCCCCAGGAAGTGTACAAGTGAAGCTTCCACGCCCATATCGACTAGTATCTTCCATAATTTGTCGTGCACTATGCAGTCAAAGGCTGCGAATAAGTCTATGAACGCCAGGTATAGCCTGCCCTGTTTAGCCAATGTATACTTCCCCAGTAAGATGTTTCAATTTAGACCCTGCTCTACTGTGCCTAGGCCCTGCCGAAAGCCAAATTGTAACTCAGATATAATATTATTATCTTCAGCCATGTCTTGGAGTCTATTAAGTATGATGCGCCCCACCACATTGACCAAGGAATCTAACAGGGATATTGGCTGATAACACGCAGGATAACATGCAGGGTTCTGGCGGTCACCTTTCTTAAATATCGGTACCAGTGTTGATTCTGACCAGGTTGTAATAAAGCCAGACGAACAACATGCTGCGATTACCTGAGTTAAAAGAGGTCCCCATAGAGACAAATTGGATTTAAAAAGATCTATGGGGACTCCGTCAGGGCCGGGTGCTTTCCCTCCCTTACTTGCCTTAATTGCACGGTTAACCTCTTCTAGAGTGAAATGAAGGTCTATAGGGTAATTACTTAAGGAAGTTGTTCCCTGCATTGTCTGTGGGATATCCTTGGATATCTCGTCTTCGGTATTTTTATACATGTTTGAATAGTACTCCACCCATTGATCCTCATCTATAGCAATCTCTATGGTGGATATATCTTGAGCTGCGAGGAATGGGGCATTTACAGCCAGCCAAAAGGCCATGTTATCTCTGGCCAGTGTGGCTTCATGCAAGGCTGACCATGCTTCTCTTAATTCGCCTTTATGGTCTTTAAGGGCTTGTTTATATTCACCTCTAATCCTTTTTATTTCCTGGCTATTTCTTGATGGTTTGTGTAGTGCATGTTTCAATTTTGTGTGCTTTTTTATTCTCCACCATTAAAGCATTTTTTATTTCTCGAGAAATCTGTGTGAAAGATTCTAAAATGTCGACATGGGGGGGTTGTCTCCTCAAAACAGGCTAAGAAAGATGTTTGACAGTTGGACAATATTTGCTTTGTAAATTCAGCCGGGTCCACCTTGGACCAACGCAGGGAATAACCATTGATTTTATTCAAGGCTAAATCCTGAACCAAAAGTGCCGACTTGCCCTTGGTGTTTATCACGTTACTAGGGAGTAGGAAGGTTACACTCAATGGGACATGATCACTTAAATCATTTTTGTGTGTTTTAAAACCTTTAAGTCTTGTTGTGTGTCTGTTTGGTATAATTATATAATTGATAGTTGAGTTCATCCCTCTCCAATTAAACGTGTAGCTAAAGGGTACTGGTGGGATACATAGATCATTAGCAAATCCTAGGTCGAACAAAAACAAGATCTCATTTAAATACTCTCCATAATTTGAATGCGTAAAATGTGTGTAGGTAATATCATCATCAGACAGTATTCCACAGATATCCCCCCTATATATGGGCACAATGCAGTATTAAAATCCCCACCACAAAGGACAAACACATCTTTTGCATTTTCATTCAGTAAATTGTTAAGGTCATAACTTAATTTTTTCAAAACCTCCACAATTTGATCAGGCAGAACTTTTTTATGGAAATGTATCAGTACTATACAGTGAGATTTGTCTATGTGAATAGTAACAAGTCGGTAATGAGTTTCAGATACCTTCAATTCGTTCACATAGTTTGATACATACGTACATAACCCACCCTTAGGTCTCCCATGTACAGACCACACCGCAGCAGTATGGAAGGTCTTATAACCATTGATATGCATAGTATCCTCTGCCCAGATTTCCTGAAAGCAGAGAATATAAAATTTCCCAACAAAGTCCAGCCATAAGGTATTAGTGAGCTTCGTACGTATGCCTGCGACATTCCAAAACAGCGCGCAGCATTGATCTTGCTTACTATTACCTTTATTATTCATTTCATTTGCCTTGTCCGGTGGACCAGTAGTTATGAATGGTACCTCTGGTATTCAGCCCTTATCTTGGATAACCCTAGAGGGTTGTATAACGGGACCTATATAAGTGCCACATGGAGACGTTCTTAAAGTATCTAGAGTTGTTCCTTTTTCTTGGTTTGTCCCAGAGTTGGGGCTGTGCACTAGTATGTTTAAGAGTATATGTGAGCTGTCTACCATTGATGATACAGCATTTGTAACTGAAGTATTTAGTCAGTCTGCCTCCTCTAGTGTTGTGAGGCTATCAAACTGGTTGTTGACCGGGACATTGTATATGTGATGGACGTTTTCGTGTGTGTACCTCCTATTAATTCTTATACCGGAGATGAAAGGTGGCTGATAGAAATAACCCAACGGCACTAGGTTAATGCCCTGGGTCGTAATGAAATGATTTCCAGCTCTCCTAAAAATGGTTTGAACTAAATATGGGGTTTTGAACGTTAAATCCATACAGTCACCTTGTAGGATTTTACAGTCTTTGCCAATTCAGCTGAACTTCAGGCCATTTTAAACTCTATAAAAAGTGCCTGAGTTAGCCCTGTTTTTGTACCCAACCAGTGCAAAGCTTTTTTTTTCAAGGCGTCCCAACGTTCGGTTTCCTGAGCCAATAATCTTGGTATATTAGCTAAGACTACTGTATAGGGGGTAGCTGCTGGACAAGCCAAATCAGACAAGTTTGTATTTTGTGGCGGGGATGGATTGGGGTGATTATTACTTAGATGAGTGATACTGAGGGCACACAGATTTGTACCTTTTTTAGAATTAGCTCTTTTTGCATCAGGTAGAGTAGGATGCAGTGTGGTCCTTATGGGTTTTATTAAAGTCCTTGGGCCTGTCTTTGTTTGACACACCTTTCAATGGGTCCCTGTGATTTGTTTGTCTATTGTGGGGGTCGGCTGGATGGAAGGGCTAATTGTTACCTCATTACTAATAGATTCACCTGGTCCGTCATTCTTACGTGATGAACTATCATATCTTTCCATCCTCACACTACCAGGACGTTTATTTAGTGTCTCTTCAATTAAGGCCACTCTATCTAGTAATCTGGCTAGGGCATCTTTTAGGAATGTATCTAGATCTTCTACTATAGTAGATAGCTTCCTAAGTTCATTTGGCATGTTAATGGGTTGAGTTTTAACATGAGATCTTCCCTTTAGGCCTGTCTCAGAAGGGGCTGATGTTTTACCACGTTTAATGGTTTTTTTGCGGGGCTTTTGAGGACGGGCCTAGTTTCTATTAGGGTATCCTTGGTTTCTCTAGGGACAACCTCTGGATTTCTGGGGCGCTTCAATGGTGGTTGTGTATCACATCCCTTGTCACTGACTGATATGTGCTCTGACACACTTTGAACGCAGCCTTTTTGAATTTGTTGACCCTTTGAAAACTCAAGTGAACCAGCGTGATCAGCTGTTGCCCCATTACTCAACAACGCTACGGCCCCCAGTGTTTCTGAGTTCAGGGTCTCTTCTACTGAAATGATCTGATTTTCAATTGCCCCCATCACCCCTGTGAGGTAGTTCATTAATGTTGAACTCGGACCCCCCACAGTCTTTGTCAGTGTCAGTGGTTGGTTGTTTGTCGCCTTTCTTTTTCCCATTTTGTAGGGGGTTTGAGCATCACAGGATCTTAACTCTGTTGGCCACAATAACCTCAGTATCTATGGATCAGGCCTCAAGGCGTTAGTGAGTCAATACTTGTGCTAAATGCTAAAATTCTTGTTCTGACAAAACGGTTACAAACTTAAGTAACAAACAGGGCCAGCTCTTACTCAGGACTAAAAGAAACCACAAGAGATAGAGTCTTGTCAAAGATTACTATCTCGTCAACAGATAGGAATAAGCCTGCATTGGTATACTGGAAGTGATTTTACAGTGCTCCTGCGTCACGAATCCGGTACAGCCTCTCCACAAGGCAGCGGCGGCAATTTGACAAGAAGGAGCTCGGATTGTGCCCTCGGTTGTAAGGTGTAGTTTAGGATTAAAATTTCCGAGGGCCTAGGCTCTCTGGGGCTGAAATTTTGAGCAACCAAGAGGGGGGGCCCAGCCCAGCCTCCTCCAGGCTCTGACGGGCTCGACTTGGCCCAGTATTCTCACGGGCCAAGCCCGGGCACGTCCCGCACTGCGGGATGCCTCACTGGTTCTTATGGCGCTCCTGCGCCTGGTGAGCAGCGTGGCCCCTCCTCTCTGGGCCGGCGTGGGTGGCTGCCAGGGATCCAGGTGAAAGTGCGGAGTGCAGGTTAAGAGGCTCCCACGCTGCGGGACGCCTCACTGGTTCTTTTGGCAATCCTGCGCCTAGTGAGCAGCGTGGCCCCTCCTTTCTGGCCCGGCATGGGTGGCTGCCAGGGATCCGGGCGAAAGTGCGGTGTGCAGGTTAAGACGCTCCCGTGCTGCGGGACGCCTCACTGGTTCTTATGGCGCTCATGCGCCTCGTGAGCAGCGTGGCCCCTCCTCTCTGGGCCGGCGTGGGTGGCTGCAAGGGATCTGGGCTAAATAAATGTCTTAAACTTCCTTTGTCAGTTACTGAATGGATATAATGATTAAATCAAGTGAACATTTATATCCCCATTATTAAACAAATGCCTTCCTGTTTTCAATAGTACGGGTGTTCAAGTCTGTTAGTATCCTGTAGTATTGGTGTTAGAAAAATGTGGTTTTTCCCTTGTATGTCTCCCTAATGCTTATCCCAATTGTTTTAAGTCAGATTGTGATGCCAGAGTAAAACTCCATGTGTCATAAATTACATTTATAATCAACCAGTGATTTATGAATATTGGCTGATCACTGACAATTTCAGCAATTAATGGCTTGTGGGTGCTGCTAACTGTTAGCTCTTGACTTGTGTGGAGAGAGTGACTTTGGTGGGGTATATCCCATAAGAATATACTTTTTCAAAGAAATAGGACCAGATAGTGACTTAAATGGCACAATTTCATATATATTGGCTAAAAATCCAGAAGTACCTAAGGAAATAGTGTAATAATATGAAGGTGTGCCTGATAAGCCTTATCCCCCACAGAGGCATTGGGGCTCCACCTCCGCAAAAAAACTTTGAAAGAAACTTGGCAATATAGTGAATTTTGCAGCACTATTATCCAAAACATTGGCCAAATGAATATATAAATATATTACAGAAATGTAAAGTAGATCATGTTATGCAGTGTCACATTGCTCATATATTTTCGAAATGTATGCAACATCTTTACTTAATTTTTCCATCCAGCCTCGTCAGTAGAGATTCTCAATACTATTTTATTTTAGGAGGGTGTTTCTTCTTGGAAGGGGCTGAATTGGAAATCAAAAGAATGACAAAACTCACAATCAATGGCCAAAGACATTTCTACAGACTGATGTATAGCAAAACCTAAACCTTACTTGATCAGGAAGGATACATAATTGCATCGAACAGCAGTAGTGATAATATCAGAGAGAGCTTTGTCATTAAAGATAATGAAATGCCTCAACATGTCATGAAATAATTCGGAGTGTGGAAAAACTCTACATAACATGGTTTTGCATAAATATGTGAAATTTTAGGAAAATTAAGTGAAATTACATGAAATGCAAATCTATTAGCTAGTGCTAAATATTTAGCATGACATTTGTCATTACACCACTTTTTGACACAAGACTGCATTTTGCAGTAAAGCATGAAAAACATATTTTTTGCGAACAACACATTCTCATGTTCTGTTTGTTTGTGCTGTTACCTTGCACCGGGACTATTTTTTTGCAGTGAATGGCAGCTAATTATGCAATGTGGCGTGATGGTGTAATGTTGGGAATTTCACTTAAAAAGCGTAATGCACAATACTCAAAATTACAAAAATTATGTTGCTGTAATTTAAAGTTTGCTCTAACCCAGAAGTAACATCCACAGCAATTAGTGTCCTGTTATGCCATGCAACCAAAATAGGCAGAAAGACTCCCAAACTCGGCACCCATTATTCGTTAAATAGTAGCTTTAAATATGTCACAAATTCAATCACTTAGTGGCTTATTATGAGTATGACCGTCCATAGGACTGCAGTACTCATGGTGGCGGTCCAACCACTACCACCACTTCAGGACTGCCCACAGTATTACGACGGGGGCGAGCGGATGCCACAGCACCGCCCGCTTTGCCGGGTACAAGGATCCCGCATGGCAGTGCAGACAGGGGCTGGAATATGCTGGCGGTACTGCTGCGGCACCTCCAAGCATATTCTGAGTTGTGTCTCCACCACCTATTTCATGGTGGGGAGCCTCCCGTGAAAAGGGTGGCAGAGAGGTAAGAAAGTGGGCCGCTCCTGGGACTGGGGTGATGTGGGGGGGTACATGTAGTGCCCCCTGAACTGGTCCCGCCTAGTTCCCGCAGGGTGTGCCATGTATGCCACACTGTGCTGGAAGGTGCAGTCAGCGCTCTGACTGTGGCGTTCTGCATGTTATGCTCTTCTATGAGTCTAACAGAGTGCTGCAGTCAGACCACCGCAGCACCGCCCACCAGACCAGGATTTAACTTTTAATCTGACGGGCAGTCTCATTGCGGCCTTGCTGGCCCTACAGTGAATGGCGCGTTGGCACCACCATTGTAGGACTGCCAAAGTCGGAATAAGGGCCTTAGTCCTCCCAACATCGTACCATCATGATCAGAGCAACGAGAGACGGCAACAGATTCAGTCACATAAATAAACTGACAGTTCTGCAAGTAATGTCAACATTTGTTTCAACTATGGGGCCAATTACAATGTCGGTCGGAAGGGCATCCCAGAGCCTTTCGGAGTCGGATCATCTGACCGAGTCGTTCTCGGATGCGATTTTCCTGACCGACGCATTATGATGCCCAAAACCCATAGTTTCTAACCAACAAATTGACTACTGAAGTTCAACCTGGCCTGCCACCTCCCCGGATTAACAATTCCTTGCAAGCCTGGTCAAAGTAGTTTGTGGCCATAGGCCCAGCTAGGTCACTGTTGTGTTTTAACAATGTAAACTGAAGAAATTGCCACATGGATTGTGGGTGTCTCAAATCACTGAAGGTGGCCCAAGAGAGATGCAGTCACCTGTGTTCAAGTACAAGCTCATAGGCATTATCAAGACTGGGCGGGAGGCTGCCCAATGCATGACTGGTCAACATGGCAGTGTGCAGAATCACTCCAAGTATCTCTTGTACCAGCCATCGGGGTGTTGATCACTGCACTTGCTGCCAGATCAAGTACAGGAACATTCAATCCAGTCAAGAATCCGGAAACATCTACCTTGCAGTCAGACTAGGGGGAATGTATAGGCCCGAACAATACACCGTGAAGGATTCATGGATGGTTGCCTGACTAGTGTGCATCTGGGGCAGGTGATCCATTATCATCAACATCTGATGGGTTGTTGTTAGGCAACATAGGAGGCAGAACAGTAGTTGCTCTGGCTTATCTCACTCTGTGGGCATTCCAGCTTGTCATGTTGCAAAGTTAAAGCAACACAGTTGCTTAATCAGATGAGTATGATGTGTTTGAGCATCTGTCAGCATGGCTAACATCACAGCCTGCAACTGAACCGCAGTCTATTGATGCCCTACTGATGCCTCTGCCAACAGCAAATCCATGGGCATATTGGCCCTAGACAACACACAAGTCCCCAGGCCCAGCCACTCAGTACTGATTTCAGTGCTTCCCACTACAATTACCTAGAAGTTGTTGGGTCCCAGTCGTCAGTGAAATATTTGGAGACGGAATCCCTCAGGAATAAGAAAAATGCATGGGCCAGCAACAATGTGGGATGCAGTCACCATGTGTTGCCTGGGGGCGCTGCACACTACACCCAATTTGTATGTGTTTTAGGTCATCTTCTGAGAATGCCATTCACAGGTATTCAGCATCTAGCTCATCAGGCTGTACTGTGTGCTGCTAAGAAATAATACCATTTAGAATGTGCAGATTGTGTACTGCAGAGAAGTAGGAGTACTCATGAGTCTCAGGACGTAGGATCCACCAACAGTGTTGGAGGGACCAGTGCGCAGCCCATTGTGTAAAATAAGCTGCCGCACTGGTGAGTATGCTGGGGGGGCTTAATCTCTGGCTTCTGGGCACAATTGATATAGGAATCCTCAAGGCTGGGGATATGGGTACACCTGGTGAGGATGAGGGATATGTGCAGCTTGCTTTGTCCACATTTGGCACTGAAGCACTCACCCCTAATATTTGAAAACATCAAGGAGACCCTCTACAAATACATATTGCCCTCAGGGTCTGTTGCATTTTTTACTAGAGTAAATGGGACCCCGTATGGACCCACACAAGGGCTACCCTTGCCAAAACAGATTAGAAGAGTAAAGACTATTGACAATGCAAACACTTATGGAACTGGGTGTAATGTTCCGGTGTCACTTGTGTCTCTTGTAACAATGCAATGCTTTTTTTTCATCAGCACAACCAGATGTATCATTACAATGTGTCTATCTCCCTTGGTGTCCCTATACCTCTGACATTCAAAGTCAGAATGCCATGAGTACCCATGTGTGTGTAGTGTACTTGGAAGTGTGGGGATGTGTTTCAGGAGTAGTCTGCCCCCATGTGGCACATCAACACACATCCTTGACTTCTCACTTGAGGGGCTACAGCCCTCTAATGATTGGACTGCCATCCAATGTTTCTGTATCATGACAGTACAATATGAACAATTAACACCTCCATCCCAGGGCATGATCCAAGGGGAAGAATGAGCAATCTGTGACAACATCTGCCTACAAAGGGTAACTTTGCACTTATTCCCACACACAACTAGGTGGCTAGGTGGAGGCAACTTGTCCTGTTATGCCAATAGGTTTTGTATATGCCAGTGTTCTCAAAGCAGCCATTCCAACAATCTGTCATGAACAATCAGTGGCAGACAACTAGCTGCAACAAACACATAATACATCCTCAAATTTAATCTGCCAACTGTTTTGCATACTTACATCCACATAATCTACACATGTGTACATTTCAACATTACCTTGCCCTGCATGATCTATACTTGTGCGGGTCTGACCCCTCTCACATTCACCTCAAAGTACATGCTCATCTCTCAAAGTATCCTACATACACAAGCTTGTCACATCCTCCTCTGGTGCAGCTACCTGGAAACCCATGTCTGCTCTCCAAGTTCCAGCGGTGTACCCTAACTATTCCACCCCAACTCTCACAATATCATACTGGTGCAGCCCTTCTCACATCCACACCTACATTCAATGCAACAATCTTCATCACTATGTACACAACACCTCTCCCATACATGACATGTACACAATTTACTCTACTCATCACCTCCTCAGCAGACGTTAAACGTATCATGTCAAATGGACAACTCTCATCACCATTGTGACCCTCAGTAAAAGCTTGGACTGTACTTGTATCACAATGTGCAGCATCACATCCAACTCTGAAATTCACTTTCAACACATCACCACATCTCTCAACAAGACACCAACATTTCTCAATAAATATGTCCTCATTCAATAGCATTTCATCATTCACCACCCCTACTTGGCTTAAGTTCTACAGGTAGTCCTTTCAGAAACTACTGCATCCACAGATTCAAACACAACATACATCAACTGGACAACACCTCACATTTCACCATACAACACCCTAACTTACACTTATCCACTTTGTTACAAATAACAAGTTTAAGCTTGTCTCACTGTGGCCCTGTCACATCCACATCTCAGTTCCATGTTCCATACCTCCATGGACTTCGGGACATTAACAACTACCTTCATCAATGACACTGCCCTGTCACAGTCATCTCTCACCGTAGTGCCACAGACTACAGCTCTCATCTCCTGCCAGACTCCAAACTTGTCTAGCTGGTTCTACCTCTATCACATCTACCTATTCCTAGCATACCTTGCCCAGGCTTTAAGCAGTCTTACAAGGTCACACACTCTGATTTACACCCCACATTTCTATACATTCACTTTGGAACAATGAACATACTTGACATTTCCTACACAAGAACAGCCTCTGAACTTAAATCCTACCTTACACTCTCTTGTCCTGCCCCCATAACGTATGAGTCTCCAATCCATTGCCAAAAAAGAAACACAATTCTCTCTCACCTCTACCCTTGTTTAAGTTAGCTACGCCCATGAAACAACCTTGCAAAACACATCCGCAGCTAGGCCTCACATTCCAAGATCTACCTCCTCCCCTGTCTGGCAACTAAAAGTATGGGTGTGACACAGGTGCCAGTAGCATCTGCATAGCAGATGGGCCCACAACACTTCTGTGCACTCACAGTTCACTTGGCTTGCCACATGTGGCACAGGGCAATACACTAGACATAACAGCACTCCTAGTTCAGCTCTGTGTGATGTGGAACAGCATCAAGCATAGCTCAAAAGTACTCCATTGGCATCTATGTACAAATGACAACATACACACCAATCACATGCTCTACTACAGATGCTATGTGGTTTAAAATGAAAAATCCTAGCTTGGACAGACAACACAATTGTCAGTTGAAGAGTGTGCAAAATACATAATCACAACCATTCTCAAATCTTCACACTCGGCACTCATCTCTGTTAAGCAGTGCACAAATTGCTACGATTACATCATGCCTGTCAGACTTCAGTTGTGGGTGCATAACATAGGATTCACCAATGTTCATCCAGGCAGTGGCAGGTTGCAGTCACATCCATAGCACTCATAATTGATGTGGTCACATGCCATAATGATGACAATGCATTGTGTACGCTGTGTGTGGAGTGACCACAAGTCAAGTGTAGCATAAGAGCCAACGCAATTTCAATTTAAAAAATAATAATTCTAGGCCGTGCCAAACACATTGACATCTCAGCACATTGCTAAAGTGTCCCAGTTGAGGGGTGTTGTGTGTTGATTCTGCATCACCCTGATGCACTATGGATGCAAACCCAAGAGAGTTGTCTGTCCACTTGTAGCTGGTAACAGTGACTGCACACTAAAGGCAGTGCTCGGTTGCTGGGCTCTGTATTCATTAGCAATTGTGATGCCCTGGCCATCTGACCACGGGCAGCGTCAGCCCGGACTGGCACACAGCATCCACCCTCATCTAAATCCACTCCACAACACTCCTGTTACCAACAACTGAGGTTTAGACTGCTTGCATGAACTGAGCAAAGAAGGAGATTGTTGCTGTGCATTGTTATGCTGAAAAGATACACCTTCGGCTGTGTCACATGAGGGGGCTTGAAGGGCCATTGGATGACCAAGTACACACAAATGTCCATCACTATAAATGCACCAACAGGACTTGACATAGCATAGCATTCCCAACTGGACAATTAGATGGACACAAGTAATAGCAGTTGAACTGACTAGACTTTCCCTAA
This sequence comes from Calotriton arnoldi, assembly GCA_963921515.1. NCBI lineage: Eukaryota > Metazoa > Chordata > Amphibia > Caudata > Salamandridae > Calotriton > Calotriton arnoldi. Next base: position 386,739 of record CAWUFW010006426.1, on the reverse strand, counting down.
AGGTATGAAACAGAAATGAGACTCAAAGACCTTGCAGCACCCAGCATTGTCCCTGAACAAGTAGGTGACATTCTTGGATACAACAAACACAATCCACTCATGACAGTATAGTGAAAAGTCCTAATCTGTACGTAGCTAAGTCACATGTGTGTCCCCTAAATTATGACTATTGCAGCCTTTTCCAAAACTCTCTGCCTTTGTAGGTACAATTTAGAACTGGTGCCCATATGTGAAGTGCACTAGCAAGTTGCTCATTTGGTTTGAAAAGCTACACACATACACATGACGCATATCCCTATGACGACACACAAACAAACCCTTGACAAACCAGGATACACAGTAGGTTTCAATGAATCAACAACATAAAGCTTATCACAATGCAAAACAAAAGTTGAACATACAAGAAAACCACAAGCCTGACGTACCATGCAGTGTGTCTTGGTAACAGTTAGCCTGTCCCACATCCACTCTCGCCATGTAGACACACTCAAAGTCACTTATCACACAAATACTCATTGTGAAGCTTGGACAACAAATTGCGACTTACATCAGCCTGGGATATACCAAACATCTCCATCCTGCTGTTTACCATAGTCTGGTCTGGTGCATCATTTTCTGGTTATATAAGCAAACGCACTGCCATGTGTACACCAATACAGTTACAAAAAGAATATCACAAGACCATGATGTTGCCTATGTACACTTCACATAATTGGGAAATGCCCAGACCAAAATCACACCATGTCATCACTATTATTACAATTGTTTGACAAACATACATGTATCATTCGATCTGTACACATTCAACTAACACATTCAACCACTGTGTCCCTGTAAAGACAGTAAAACACTGTAACTTACTGAGACATGTCCCGGACACACATCATTCACATGATGTACCCAAACAAATGCAGGATGTAATGAGTGACATCTAAATTCAAAGGCACTGGACAATAAAGACCACAGACACCTTGCCTAACAGGAGTATCTGCAGAAAGTGGATTCCTTGGAGGCAACAGGGTCGGGACACTGTTAGAATAATGCTGACCTTACACTCACCATGGGCACAGGAAATGTATCAGATGCGTACACAGCCTTGAAGGGTATTGGCCTACAGTGGCTTGCGACCTGTGGCAAGGTTGTCATTGCCACTAGTCCAGTAGCTCAATGAAAGACACAGACATGGTTCCACCACTATCATGTCACATACAAGTATTCTACCGTTACTTTGTGTACATGGTTGTGTACAAAGTCACAGGCATGTATCCAAAGTACTTATGTATTTAGGTGAATAGATGAGATAGGTGTCTTAAAACATATGCAGCATGCTTCGCCCAAACTGTAGAACTTTGACACACTTGCACTATGTTGACATGTGAAACCATGAACCATGTGGAACTGTATTTTTCATACATCAAGGTTTATGACTTCATGTCACACACATCGACCAAACCAAGGTTGACATTGACATCTAGCCAAAGTAGGCACAAAAATCTAGGATACAAACTAACCAAGTACTTGTACTCCATGGATCATATGCAATCCACGGCATATTAACATCATTGTATACTTACATCACAAATTACACATGAATGACAGTTAACCAGAAATCAATTTTGAGGACACATTAATATTGAAAAATAAATAGTTAAAGCTTTATTGAGCAAAATAAAAAAATCACTGTCCGAAGAAAAAGGCCAATTGCCAGTCTAAATTAGTCTTTGAGGGCCACAAATATCATGCCCTTCTTTGCTTGCCTGCACTTGTCCTGCACAGGGACATATCCCACAGGAGGGGCATCTAGGGGGAAGGCCAGGCACCAAAGGGACAAGACTAGGGAGGACTGGTTTGGGGAGTGATGGAATCAGGAGGGGGGTGGGTTCTTCTGCAGTGGTATGTTCTGATTGGGGTGGGGTTTGGGCTACTGCAGTAGGGGGTCAGATTGAGGGGGGGTTGGTCAGCTGCAGTTGTAGGTTCTGACTGAGGGGGTGTGGGACAACTTCAGTGGGAGGGCTAGATGGAGGTGGGGATGGGCTGGGCTTCACAAGTTTGGGAACGGTATACTTTGCAATGGTGTGAACAGGAATAGGGAGGGAATGTGGCTTTTTGGGACGGGTTTTTGTTGGTGTGGAGGTACTGGGCTGGAATGTGGAAATTTGGGTTCCAGGAGGGGCTTTTGCCTTTGGAGACCGGGGGATTTTCTTCGGGGGGGAGATTTAGGAGTCATTTTTTTCTGTGTGGGCCAGGGGTGGGGGCATAGGGAGATGGCTGGGCCTGGAAGGGTGAATTTTATCCTCTTTTTGGGAGGGAGTTGGTAGGTTTGGGTAGGGAAGAGTTCAAGGTGAATGAGATGGAGTACCTGGGCTGAGGCGGGAACAGGAGAGGCAAGGGAAGGGGTTGTGGAAGCAGACGGTTATGAGGTCTGTGGCGTGTCTGTGGATGCTGGTGTGGTGTCTGGTGATATGTCTGTGGGGGTGAATGTGTGGTCTGTCTTGTTTGTGTACGTGCGTGTGGGTTTGTCCTTGTGTCTGTGTGTTTGTGGTCTACGTGTAGCTGTTGAGGTGGATGCATGCCCATGTTTGTGTGTGCTTGGGTCAGGGAGGGTTGTTGGGACTGTGGATGGGGAAGAGGCAGGAGGGAGGCGGGACAGCTGGAGCAGGGACACTGCTGCTGTCAGTGTAGAGGCCAGAGCCTGATTGGATCTCTATAGGGCAGACATGTCAGAGTGAATGCCCTCCAGGAATTATACCATTTGAGTTAGATAAGTGGTATGCACCTGGAGGACATTCAGCACTGCTGTCTGCCCCACAGATATCTGCCTCAGGATGTCGATGGCCTTCACACTCAGGGCAGCAGGCGAGACAAAGGCAGGGGTTGAGGTGCCTGGCGCAAAGGAGACGCCTCCCCTTCTAGGGGAGTGGCCACGGAGACTGGGCCGGGGAGCAGCTGAGAGAGTGGAGATGGTAGGGGTGGTGGGGGACTTGGATGTAGATGATCCAGCCCCTGGGACATCCACCACCACAAGGGAATCCTCACTGGAGCTCGAATTGGTTGGTGATCCAACAGATGTTCTGTCTGACGTGCCCTCAGTGAGGCTTCCCTCACCCTCTGTGCCACTGGTTCCCTCCTGCCCAGACTCAGCACTGGAACCAGTCTGGCTTGCTGCTTCCCCTTGCTCCGTGGTGCTGCCTCCTCCGCTGGCCGGTTCTGATGCTGTGAACAAGTAGGAAAATGATCAAAATTAGTTGTCCACATGTACTTGACACATAGGTATCATCACAAATCTTCACTGATCACCCAAATAGATCATTTGGACTTGTTATATTAGATTTTAATATTGTTCCGTACATTGCACTTGTTAGTATGCCAGTTAACCAATGCTCCCTCACACATGATGTTGTCAGCGACATTGGGTGTATCAATCTCAAAACCCACCACAATGTCAACTCTTTCACTATGTACCAGGTGATGTATTGTCTTTTGCTACTGAAGGTCTTGTGTCATGACATACCTGTCTCATCTAGTGCAAGGGAGTTTAGTCCTCACAATGGGAATAGGATTCACACAATTCAATTGAGACATGGTATCCATTCTGCAATCACTAGTCATCAAATTGGGAACCATTTGCTCTAATGTCACAGCTCATCTAACTTTATTGTCAGACATCAAGCCGGTGTAGTCATTGCATAAGTCATATTACACAGATAAGAGTGATTGTTCTTATGTGTCCTGTAGCTTAAGTTCATCCCTGTCCGGTTACACATCTATCTTTTATCGTGGAACCACCAAGGTTGTAGGCATAGCTAGGGTGAGAGGTACGTGGCGCAGAGTCTTGTGTCATCAATGTACAGTGTCAGTTTGATGATTACGAATGTTGTACACATTACAAACATCTCACCAGTGTCACATGTGAACAATGCTCAACACACTGCCAAGTCCAATGACTGCATCGTCACAATGCTTCAGGTGGATCCCTATGCCACTGGGTCATCTGGGTGCATCGTCTGTACAGACTATTACTAATGAACATCTCTTGTTTAGGAGTTTAGTCAATACTGTGTACCATCCTGTCTATGCTGAAGACGTCCCCATTTGTAGGGGCCAAGTCTGAATGTCTCTCACTTCTTTTTGACATATTGCACACTTTGTACAGCTTAAATTGCACTTGTTTACCATCTCATTTTGTTAATTTACTCCAAAATGATGGACAATTGACATCTCTGAATCTAACAGTGATGCATCTAACACATGGTTTAAAAAGGCATCAAGTATGAATAGTCACGAGCATTTACACACATGCGAACCGTTGAGAATGTGTATCTAACATCATATCTCACAATTCCAGCCCTGTTTCCACCAGTCACCACCTTTGTTTGTTGTCACCATTACAGAGTCAGACACATTGACCCACTCTTTGGAATAGAGAGAATGGAATCTTACACCCAATCATGTGAAAGGCCAGTGTGACAGGTGACGTGAGTTAGCAAACCTGTGATTAGTCCATATGATACATTGGAATACACTGTGTACCAGGACTGGGACCTAACATTGGCACACTGACCAATCCAAACATAGACATCAACTGCTACCGGGATGTGTAGCATGGGCTTTTTACACTTGAGTGCTCCAAATACATCATACTTTACTGATTTGGTGTGACCACACTGAGAACAGGTCAAACAGTCAATGTGCTGACACATGTTGAGCAATCTCATTACTCCTGAAGGTTATCTCCATGCACATGTTGTTGTAATTTGTGCAGATCACATGAACATGGCACTACTGTCACTACCCTGAACATATTTTCCTCACATGTTCCTGATGAAAGGGACATAACCAGGCCTCTAATACTCCTTGTGTATATGCATCTTTTAACAATGAGCAGTGGTTTTGGTTGTCTTACAACCTGTAAAAAGCCCAGCAGGCTAAGATAATTCAACAGGGACGGTTTGAAAAGTTGGGCAACAAGGCACATACTCACCCCCTCCTTGCAGCTGTGTGGCTTTCAACTTCCCATCCAGGTCAGGGAAGACCACTGTTAGGATGCTGAGCATGTGGGGGATCAGAGTACGGCGTGCACCCCTCTTGCCTTGAGGTGACAGGCCCAGCTGGACTTCTGCAATCTTCTTGGTCCAGCCACGAAGATCCTGCCACCGTTTCCTACAATGATGGGTGTGCCAATTTGCGAACTCCACGGAGTGCACCTTCCGGGTGATTGTCCTCCACAGCTCGGCCTTCTGATGGGATTTGATCTGTAAGAATGACATGGTGACAGACCCTTAGTTCACATGCAACATGTTTCTGAGTCTATCACTTGTATACATAGGTCATGGTCAGATTGGCAACAATGTCTAAGGGGTAGGCAAGCGGCATTATGTGCAGTTCTCCTGTGTTCAATGATGAGTCCATCCCATGGGAACAGTGATGATATGTTTACCCCAGTACACACACTTCTACACCTGTGTACTTGCCCAGAGCAGTTATCTACACACTTTGAACCATTTAAAAAAACAGTTTCCATGCTTGTCTGTGAGATTACTAATGCCAGTAGTGCATGATTATTGCACATGTCCAATGACAATGCAGTGTGTTCATCACTCACGTGCTCCTCTGGTTTGCCATAGAGTTGGCTGTACAGAGGCAGGAGGGTGTCCAGCAGCACCTGGTTTTCCTCCTGGCTGAAGGCTAGGGCCCTGCCCTCTGTACGTGGAATAGTAGCTGTTAGAGGATGTGGACACAGCAGCAGAAAAATGGGGAGGTGAAGGAATAATAATGCAGGTAGTGCAGGCAAGTGAAGTCTCTAGGGAACAGACAGACTTATATCTAAACCGCAGAGGCGGTCTTCAATCCATGTGGCAAAAGTGATTGGTTTGCATCAGTCACATTTTCCGAATCAGTCCAATGCATTACATTGCTTGCAGACAACACGCCTACCGCGCGGTTAGAAAAAGTATCATCGGACCGCGAGTGACTTTGATACATTGGCAATGGGAGTTTACCAAGTCGGTTTACATGCGATGCGGACACATTCTGAAAGCCACGTCTGTCACCATAACAACTATCAGCCAATGGCTGTGTCAGAATCTGTTATGATGCACCTACCACGTCCATTGAATTTAAACCCACGTCTGTCCAAGGCTGTGTCCGAATCGGTCATGATGCGCCTACAGCGTACTTTGAATCTAAACCTGCGTCTATTACCATGACAACTGACAGTCTATGGCTGTGTCATAATCGTTCATGATGCGCCTACCGTGTCCTTTGAGTAATCGGTTGGCTGGGCAGACACTTTTAAAAATGTTGCAATTTTAAGTAAAGCCATGGCTAGATGCAGCTTTTTCCTGGTGAAGAGGACATCTAACTGAAACGCTCACACTCCCATGATGACCTAACCTTGAGGGGCACATATCACACTGATTGGGAGGCTAATACCAACTGGGAAACAAACAACTCCATTTCTCCTCTTAGGCTGGATCACAGTCACAAAGTGGTTTTTGGGCAATACAAGTACAGTCTCAGTCACAGGAGCGCCCTGAAGGAATACCACCAGCGCATAAGAGACACCAAACGGACCTTCATAAGTGACAAAATCCAGACCAACGCGACCAACGCCAAGGAACTGTTCAACGTCATACAGCAGTTCACCAAACCCCCCCAGCGAAGCCACGGACATCACACCTTCCCAGGAACTCTGCGACAAGCTCAACTCCTACTTCCATCTAAAGATCAAGGTCCTCTACGACAACTTCAGCGAACAGACTACGGACACCACCCCCCTCTCCGCCACTGCAGATAAGCCTACCGTCACGACCTGGGATCCCGCCACCATCGAACACATCACCGCGACCATGAAGAAAACCCACTCAGGAGCCCCTACGGACCCCTGCCCACCTCACATATTCCACAAAGCTGCCATCGCACCCAAACTAGGACGGACCATCAACGCCTCCTTCAGATCCGGCATCTTCCCAGATGACTGGAAGCCGGCCGAGGTTAAACCCCTCTACAAGAAGCCGACGGCCGACCCAACGGACCTGAAAAACTACCGGCCCATCTCTCTCCTCCCTTTCGCGGCCAAAGTGACCGAGAGACTCGTAAACACCCAGCTGACCACCTTCATCGAAGAAAACTCCATCCTTGACGCCTCACAATCTGAATTCTGCAGCAACCACAGCACCAAGACTGCCCTCTTCGCGGCCAAGGACGACATCCGCTTACTACTCGACCAGGGACACACTGCGGCCCTCATCCTTCTTGACCTCTCTGCAGCCTTCGACACCGTCTCACATCGCACACTCGCAGCTAGACTTCACGCCGCGGGGATACAAGGAGCCGCCCTCGACTGGACCCAATCCTTCCTGTCCGGCAGAACCCAGAGGATCAGACTCCCTCCCTTCCTCTCCGAACCCACTGACAACAATTGCGGAGTACCCCAAGGATCATCACTCAGCCCCACGCTCTTCAACATCTACATGGCCCCCCTCGCCGTAATCGTCAGACAGCATCGGCTCAGCATAGTATCCTACGGTGACGACACCCAGCTCATCCTCTCGCTCACAAAGAATCCCGAAGACACCAGACTCTGCTTCCACAAAGGAATGAAGGACGTCGCAGCCTGGATGAAAGACAGCTGCTTGAAGCTCAACTCAGAGAAAACCGAGGTCCTCATCCTCGGACCCTGCTCCTCCACCTGGGACAACACCTGGTGGCCCCCCGCCCTTGGGAAGCCACCCATCCCTACAGACCACGCACGAAACCTTGGTATCATCCTCGACTCCTCCCTCTCCATGAACCGCCAGATCAATGCCGTCACCTCCACCAGTTTCAACTGCCTGCGCATCCTCCGCAAGACCTTCAAATAGATCCCCTCCGACTGCAGAAGGACCGTCACCCACGCACTCATAACCAGCAGACTGGACTACGGCAACACCCTATACGCCAGAATCAACAGAACGCTTCTACACAAACTCCAAACCATCCAGAACGCCGCAGCCAGATTCGTCCTCGGGACACCCCGCCACGAGCACATGACCCAACACCTACGAGACCTCCACTGGCTCCCCGTCGAGAAGAGGGTCACCTTCAAACTCCTCATCCACACCTACAAATCCCTCAACAGCATCGGACCCAAGTACCTCAACGAGAGAGTCTCCTTCCACGTACCCAAGAGGAACCTCAGCTCCGCCGACCTCGCCCTGGCAGAGGTCCCCCGCATCCGCAGAAACAGAGCAGACGGAAGAGCTTTCTCCTAATTCGCACTCAAGACCTCGAACGAGCTCCCTGTGAACATCAGACGCTCCCCGACCCTGCACACTTTCAGGAAGGACCTCAAGACCTGGCTTTTCAACTGATCCGGAGCTGGCCCCCACCCCCCCAGCGCCTTGAGACCCTTGCGGGTGAGTAGCACACTTTATAAACCCCTGATTGATTGATTGAGTCTTTACCTAGTCTCTGCATTACGTTACGGGACAGTGTGACCCATTGTGCAATCTGTGTGATGTGAGACTGGAAAGGTGGTTTGTTTTAAAAATCCTGGATAATGCATTTACAAAGGAATGACTACACTGTGACATTTAGCAGACACATAAGCTGAGGTTTGATATGTGAATTTCTAGTGTATCTCTGTGTCCCACACTTAAGTGGACCACCGCATTATATGGGACTTCTTCATAGTGAATTCTTTGCGTATGAGATCGTATGTGTAATGCAGACATGACAACATGACAGTGTTCACCCTGTGACAGTAGTGTGCAAGATTAGCATTGTGAGACGCTGTGTGTATGTGGTGTCTAACATATCAGGCATTACATGATCCTATTGTGGGTACCTTAGATCCATGTGATTGTTCTCACAAAACTAGAAGTAGTCTTATTTGCTTGAGAGTTGTGGAGTATGCCATGCTAGCTTTACATGAGCATTGACAGACACTAGTGTAGTTTACACTACTGCACTCTATTGGCTGTGTCATCATACTTTGGAAACATGTTCAGCAAAACTCAGTATGCTGTGATATGTATGTGAGGACAACCTCATTCATTGAGATGTGTCTTTCCATTGACATCCATTTTTAGATGTTGTCATTTTTGATTTGTTGTTTGTCAAAGTGCATGTTCCTTGGAACATTGTGGATTAACACCAATGGTGTTTGCACTCTACACATAGGTATCGGAGACAGCCTCCAGTGTACAGGCCCTTTCCAGACCTACAATGTAAGAACGGGACATCATCCAAAAGTATTGTTTTACCAGGCGAACAAATGCGTTGTGCCAGCAGTTGTCACCTCATTTGCAGGCTGGTCGCACTTATCCTACACCACTGACCTCCAAGATGAAAGTGATGGCAGGATTGCATTACTTTGTGACTGGTTCATTCCAGTACACAGTGACAACATCAGGTAGAATGTCGCAGCCCCTGTTCAGCAATGTCCTTCGGGATGTGTTGCAGGCATTGCTCCGTTACCTGGATCACTACATTAAGTTTCCGAAACCTGGGGAGTTGACTGACATCAAGGCTGATTTCTTTCCCTTTGGACGGATACCACATGTCATTAGTGCCATTGATGGCACCCACGTTGCCTTGATCCCACCACACGCCAATTAGCAGGTCTATCGTAGCCGTAAACATTACCACTCTATCAATGTCCAGGTGGTGTGTTTGGCGTACATGTCCACCTCCCACATCTGCACTCGTTTCCCTGGTTTGTCACATGAAGCATATATCCTGCAAAACAGCATTGTCCCCCATTTGATGTCTCAACTGCAAACTGACCGGGCCTGACTTGTTGGTAGGTGATGTATGTGTATGTTGCAGTGTGTGTTGGTTGTATGTCAGATAGGTATCTGTTGTCGGACAACTCAATTATTTACTGTGTTTAATGCAGGAGACTCTGGATACCTCAACCAGCTCTGGTTACTGACACCACTGCGCAACCTAGGCACCCCAGCAGAAGTATGCTTTAACGAGGCCCATGGTAGGACCAGGCGAGTCGTGGAGCGGACTTTTGGCCTCCTGAAGACAAGATTCCGCGGTCTAGATCGGACAGGAGGAGCCCTCCAATATAACCTGTTGAAGGTGTGCCAGATCATTGCTGCATGCTACACAATGTGGCAATATGTAAGGGCATACCTCTCATACTGGACGATGGAGACCAGCAGGTGCCACCGAAGGAGGATCCAGGACTGGGGTATGATGACAGTGGTGATTATGATGATGGTGTGGATTTGAGGCAACAGCTTATCCACAACTTTTTCACATGAGTGTAAGTATGCAATTTTGAGGATGTGACTAACCTCAATTGTTTGTTGTTGTGTTGCTGGTGGACAATGTGTATGTATGCTTGTGAGTGTCTGATACTTGTCCTGAGGTTTTTCATAAGATGGGTCTTTGAAATGGGCAGAACAACATGTACAGTGTTACAGCAAATCCTAGCTAGTGTTCACACTGAAGTTTTTGTGCTTCAGATGACATAGTTTGCAGATTTGTGATACCTTATTCCTGATTTCCTGACAGTGTTCTATGCCTTTTCTTACCAGGGTACTTAGCCATGCCATCCACAGAGTGGACTTTCAATTTGTGACCTCAGCAGACACATGATGCTGTGACAGACTCAGAGATGGAACTGTTGCTGAACTCCCTGGCACGCTCGTCCTTCAAACCTGATAGTCCGTTGTTTCTTTTTTTAGTTCCTTTCAGTACTGTGACATGTAATTTGAATTTGTGTCCAGGCACCAGGTATTATCCGGACAATAAACCTGTGTTCCACATTGAGTTGTGCTTTGTCTGGTAGGAGTTTTACAATCAAAAATTGACCATGATGAACAGGTTTGCTAACAATGTTTGTTGATTGTGCTGGCAAATGGTGATAGTTTTGTAGACAATGACTTCCCATGAATCTGTACCATGTACTACGGGTTGTGTGATAACCTGGTTGTGGATATCTATCATGCTGTGCCAAGTTACATTTACTCCCAAGACCTTAGTTTACTTTTTGGTAGTGATTTGTTCCCAATGTTGATGACACTTTCTTCTTCGTGATTTTGCGGGTCATTAAAATATGTACATTTGGAATTCAAAGTCACGACATGAACAAGCATTTCAGTGTTAAGTATTTTGTTTTTGTGCATGAAGTGATAAAATAAAGCCACACAATGGTGGTGTGCTCAGAACAAAAAAAACAGAGCGTGCAGATAGGAGTTGATAGTGTTTGTAGATGAAATCTCCAAGGGAAAGCCATAGTTATTTGAGTCCAAAGTCCAACTTTGACCCTACGTCCAATGTGGGACAGTTCTTGATGTCAGTCAACAAAGTGAATGCTTGGGACACAATGGAGGATATCAGGGGCACATTCCCACTTGCTGGGGTGGTGCATTGCCATCTGACTCTTAGGGATTCATCCTCGGATGACCCTTCCCACGTTTGGTGGGAGGACCCTCAGCTGCAGGCTCCTGGGGTACTGTGTACTCCCCGCCAGACTCCACGTCCCTCCCTGTGGCTTGGTCAGATGTAGACGCACCAGATGTTGTGGGCACACAGGGAGGAGTGGTCAGGTGAGTTGTTATCTGACGGAGGCTGATACCAATGTGCCGCAGCACCCCAGTCAAGTCATTAATTTTGTCCAGCCGTTGTATTATGCCTGCCTGCAGCTGTTCCATGTTGTGGAGGATCCCTATAACCTTCCCATTTCTCCCTGGTAAGCCTGGTAGGTTTGATCACCCGGGAGATGTTTGGGTGATGTTCCTCGGCAGCACCAGGTGCATGACGGCGTAGATCACCATGGCCCCTCCCTCCACCCTTACCCATCCGAGCAGGCCCAGTTGTTGGTGGCACAGTCAACACTGAGCCTCCTTCCTAGTTGACGGGGGTGTTGCTGTCTGTCAACTCCAAATTGCTTTGTGTTGCTGTGCTGTTGGTGGTGTCCCGAGCTGCCGTGTCTGTCAGGGTAGTGGTCAGCTGGGTGTTGTCAGCTGAGGCGGGACTGGTCGCAGTGGATCCTGCTGTAGCTGCTGGTGCTGTGGGCTGTCCCAAACCTGATGGGCCAGGTTGGTCCTCGTTGTCTGAGGATGGTTGAGAGTCGTCATTGCCGGAGAGCTCCTGGTCGGACAGAGTCTGGGACTGGCTTGCCTCATTTGGTCCAGTGGTGTTTCTAGCTCCCCCTGCGGGTGCAGAAATGACACAATCATTGATGTGAATGTACACTGCACCTGAGAATATACCCATTACATAGATGACTGAACCTAAGAATGATTTAAAGAAGATAGAGTGGCCTCCTTCATCCATGATGCTGGCCTATGTTTTTGTAGAACAATGCAATTCTGACAAGATGGGGATTGGTGAACAAGTCCAGCCATATGCATAAATGGGCATGTTGTGTTTAGTTCTCATTACATGTCCAAAGACATTGACTGGTACCTCTTGTTCTCATCTCATGACACACAAATGAATGCCTATAAGGAGCCAAATGTGTGACTGCTTAGCTTTGTGCCTACACAGATCATGTATTTTGTAATTTGACTCCATAGTCAGATGAGATGACAAACTCTGCTTTCTGCTATTGTGTGGCTATTTTGTGGCTAACTAATTTCATGAGCTGAGGTTTGATTGCTTAGGGTCTATTTGTGAAACTTACTATCCTCCTCCCACCCAGCCCAACCAGGCCACCAGGAAGAGTGTTGTCCAGATAATGATGGGCAATGTACTTGCAAGATGGTTGTCGCTGGTGTTTGGAGCACAAAGGCAAATTTAGTAGTTGTGCTAGGGTCAGACTGCAGTCTCCAGTGTCAGCCATCTTGCTAGTACACCTCAACTCACTGTCAGGTAGTCATAGGCCCAGATTAAGTGGTTGTGCTGTGTGTGTGGAGGAGTGTTTGCTGTTACTCCAACTCCCATCAGGCCCGGTCCTAATTACACCTTTCCACCCAGACCAACCAGCCTACCTGGAACTATGCTTTACTGACAGTGAGTGGAAATGTAGTAGCAAGATGTCTGACACTAGGGACTGGTGTCTGTTTTGTCCACATCTCCCAACAGGTGCTTGTGCTCCAGAATGTCAGCCATCTTGCTAGTCCATTTCCACTCACTCTCAGGTAAGCATAGTTCCAGGGGTGCTGGTTGTGATGTTTGGGAGAAGGAGTGTTTGCACTGACTCCATCTTCCATCAGGCCCTGTCCTACACACACATTCCCACTCGGCCCAAACAGACCACCTGTAACTTTGCATACCTGACAGTGATTTGAAATGTACCAGCAAGATATCTGACACTGGTGCATGGTGTGAGGAGCACAAGGCCATGATGGGAGTGTGGTCAAGTCAGACAATAGGAACCACTGACAGACATCACATTTCCAATCACTCTCAGTAAATGTGAGTCCCAGGTGGGCTAGTTGGGATGGGTGGCAAGGTGTGTGTGGGCCCATGCATGATGGGAGTTGTAGTGACAGCACATAATCCTCCTCCCACACAGCACCGCTAACTCCTCTGGGCCTATGCCTACCTTACAGTGAGGGTAAGTGGACTAGCAAGTTCTCTGACACTGCTGCATGGTGTTGAGGTTGAAGCCAACTCCCAACAAGGCCTTGTGCTCCAAACACCATGTACCAGTGTCAGTCATCTTGCTGGCACATTTCCACTCACTCTCATGAAAACAGGATCACAGGGGTGTTGTTTGGAATGGGTGGGACGAGTGTGTGTATGTCATTGCCTGATGGGATTTGGAGTAATGGCAACCACTTCTCCCCCACATAGCACAACCACTTCATCTGGACCTATGGCTAACTGCCAGTGAGTGGAGAATGGAGTAGCAAGGTGGCAGACACTGGGGGCTGGTCTTTGGAGCACCAAGCCATGATGGTAGTTGTGCTCAATTCAGACACCAGGAATCACTATGAGCCATCTTGATAGTACACGTCCCCTCACTGTCAGGTACCCATAGGCCCAGATGATCTGTTTGGGTTGGGTGGGAGGAGGAGTCTTTGCACTGACTACATTTCCCATATGGCCCTGTCCTAAGCACACCGTCCAACTCAGCCCAAACAGCACACCTGGAACTATGCTTTCCCTGATAGTGAGTGGAAGTGTACTTCCAAGATGCCTGACAGTGGTGCCTGTTATCTGAGTCGACCCCAACTCCCATCATGGCCTTATGCTCCAAACACCCGTCCCCAGTGTCAGACATCTTGCCAGAGCATTTCCACTCACAATCAAGAAAGCAAAATTCCAGGAAGGGTGTTTGGCCTGGGTGGGAGGAGGAGTGTCTGCAATGACTACATCTCCCATCATTCCCATTCCTGCACAGACCTTCCCACCCAGCCCAACCAGGCCACCAGGAAGAGTGTTGTTCAGACAATGAGGTAAAGTGTACTTCCAAGTTGTCTGACAGTGAGGCCTGGTGTCTGAGTCGACCACAACTCCCATCCAGGACTTGTGCTTTGAACACCAGTCCAAAGTGTCAGCCATTTTGGCAGTACAGCTCCACTCAATGTCGGGTAGCCATAGGCCCAGATGAACTGCTTGTGCTGGGTGTTAGGAGGAGTGTTTGCACTGACTTCATCTCCCATCAGGCCCTGTCCTACACACACCTTCACATCCAGCCCAAACAGGCCACCTGGGACTCCACTTTCCTGACAGAGAGGGGAAATGTGCTCGGGAGATGGCTGACACTGGGGCCTGGTGTGAGGAGCACAAGGCCATGATGGGAGTTGTGGTCAACTCAGACACCAGTCCCCAGTGTCAGCCACCTTGCTAGCACTCTTCCATTCACTATCAGGTAGCCATAGCTCCAGATGAGCTGTTTGAGCTGATTGGGAGGAGGAGTCTTTACACGGACTACATCTCCCATCAGGCCCTGTACTAAACACACCTTCCCACCCAGCTCAGACAGCACACCTGGGACTATGCTGTCCCTGATAGTGAGTGGAAATATAGTGGCAAGATGTCTGACACTGGTGCATGGTGTTTAGAGCACAAGGCCATGATGGGAGTTGTGGTCAACTCAGCCACCAGTCCCCAGTGTCAGACATTTTGATAGTACACTTCCCCTCATTGTCTGAACACCACTCTTTCTGGTGGGTTGGTTGAGCTGTGTAGAAAGGTATGTGTGGGCCCATGCCTGATGGGATTGTAGTGACAGTAAAGATTCCTCCTCCCACCCATCCCAACTAGCTCATCTAGGCCTATGGGTACCTGACAGTGTGGGGAAGTAGACTAGCATGTTTTCTGACACTGCTGCATGGTGTCGAATTTGAAGCCAACTCACATCAAGGCCCTGTGCTCCAAACAGCTGTCCCCAGTGTCAGCCATCTTGCCAGCACATTTCCACTCACTATCAGGGACAGCATAGTTACAGCTCTGCAGTTTGGGCTGGGTGTGAAGGTGTGTGTAGGACAGGGCCTGATGGGAGATGTAGTCAGTGCAAAGACTCCTCCTCCCACCCAGCCCAACCAGGCCACCAGGGTGAGTGGTTTTCAGACAATGATGGGAAGTGTACTATCAAAATGTGTGACAGTGGTGCTTGTTGTCTGACTTGACTACAACTCCCATTAAGGCCTTGTGCTCCAGACACCAGTCCCCAGTGTCAGCCATCTTGCTGGTGCTTTTCCACTCACTGTCAGGAAATCTGAGTTCCAGGTGGGCTTGTTGGGCTGTGTGGGAGAAGCACTGTTTGCTGTCACTACAACTCCCATCAGGCGTAGGCTCACACCCACCCTCCCACCTTCCCACCCATCCCAACCAGCCCACCTGGGACTCTGCTTTCCTGAGAGTGAGTGGAAATATGCTGGCAAGATGGCTGACACTGGGGACTGGTGTTTGGAGCACAAAGCCTTGCTGTGAGTTTGTAAAACGTGTGTACATGGTAATAGTTTTATGCATTTACATTTTCATTGCAGGTATGTGGTTTATCTATATGACATACACAACACATGCTCATTTCTTAATCTAAAAGCAGTAATTTAGTTAACTGTGACCTTCACAGTGATGTCTATAGAGGTGTAATTGCTAACTTTAGTGGAATGTGTAGTAGGTACTTACCAGACTCTGGTCCTTTTGAGAGTCCATAGACGCTCTCCGCTGGAAGGATGGCATGCACCTTCTCCTCCCAGGAAGTGAAGTGCAGAGGTGGTGCAGGAGGGCTACCGCCAATTCGTTGGACTTCTGAATGTTCTTTTGCTAGCATTTTTTTGACCCTTCTTCTAACTTCATAATACCTTCTCCTGATATCCTCCATTGAGAATGGGACAGATGCTTCAGAGTTCACCTTGTTGACTAGTGTGTCCCACATCCTATTTTTCTGGGCGGAGGGGGGGTCTTTTGGTCTAGGGTCCCAAATATATGTGGCTCTACTTTGACTATTTCATCTAAAAGCACGATCAACTCCTTCTGTGTAAAACGTGGCTGCTTCCTCTGGGGCATGGTGAGGGTGAAGGTGAGGGTGAGTGTGAGTGTGAATATAAAATAGAGGTTGTGTTTGTAAGAACATTTTTATGCAAAAAAATAATAATCTGTGCAAGTTGTGTGGTGGGTGAAGTGTGTGAGTGTGTGTAAGGCAGAGGGCAGGGAATGTGGACAGACTCCTATGGGCTGGCAGCAGTAGTGTTTGAGCAAAGAATTATGGCCATTTTTTGGCCCTTTATATAGGTGCCTTATATTTGAATTTTTTTTTTATTTGGCGGTGCCTATGCTTGTTGTTGTGACTGATTTTATCATTTTACACTTGCCATTTGTAACACAAACCGACACGTTCCGAAACCGTATCGTAATCTGTTTGTCGGGTCAACCGAGTCTTGTTCGTAAGCGGAAAGCCTATGCGACGCCATTTCTGACTGAATCAGTCGGTTCGGACATGTTTCCGACCAACCCGGTCAGGTGAAATGGTTTCTGACCGACTCGGTCGGAGTTTAACCTGTTATGCATCGTAATACGTCAATTGGAGAGCTCATGGTCCAGTTGATCGGCGTGTTTCCGAGGACGAGTCGGTCGGACGGTCTTTCCGACCGACATCGTAATAAGGCTGTATATTGCAATAGCACTAGCACAAACCTTGCCATATTCCCACTTGTACTAACTGTTTTAAACAATTTTATAGTTTTCAGATATAGTGTGTCCAGAGTTGTATCAGTAGTGACACAGCCACCTACACTGGTTTGGTTATGATTGCATACACACCTAGAGTAGTTTGGGTTATATTACCTTTTTGAAGTTGGTGGGTCCGGGTTAATTATCAGCGTTGATACACACACCTTTTCTTCAGCCTTATATCTTTATAGACAAAGAATATGCCCCATAGCATATTTGTTTCTTTTGCGCAGTTTTTAATCTTGACTTTCCCACTACCTTCTGTGCCCACGACTTGTAAAACAGGGATACACCCGCTGTATTCACATCTCATTGTTTCAAATAATGCAATCTGAAATCTACCACCACCTTTTCTAGAATGCCCTAGACAACCACATATTATAATGTAACAATATTTTGACCTTTTTTAAATGAATCTGTGCAGTATAGGCGGTTCACATTTTATGCCCGAAAGGAAAATGTTTTTGTTATTACATTCCGTAGGATTTGAAGAAAGAAAAACTTTTACATATTCACTAGATGTGGGTTTGTGAGAATGGGTAGAGCAGGACGATTATGAGGAAACAGTTAAAAAACTTGAGGTATGGTGTGATGTATAATTTAGTTTGATAGTCTTGAGGCACAGTTTTCAAAAGATCACAGAATCAAGACTAGTTTGCTGACAAACTGACAGTTTATTGGCCAAACTGGCAGTGTATTGGACATTGCTGTGATAAGAGGACCAAACAGAAACTATTGAAAATGAGCAATCCATTACTAGAAGAAAGCATTAAAGTGGCAAAAAACAAAGAATTATCTCAAGCATCGGTGAAGGAGCTTAGTGATACAGAAACATAGAACGTGGCCATTGTGCAGTTGTCCACCAAGACACAGTATGTGCCTTGTTCTAGAAAAGCAGTGTTTTTCCTTAAGGAAATCTTTTCAGGGTAGAAGGGTAATCAGAATTTCTTATTTTGAATCATGGGGTACAATTTGCAGGGTGGAGAATAGAGCATTTGCCTAAGCTGCTAGGCGTGAAACACTTGAAAATCTTGTTGGATCGCGTTCAAACTAATGGTTTGGTAGAACGGATGAACGGGGTATTGTCTGCATGTATCTGGTGGGCTAAACTAATCATTGTCCTATTGAAGAATCGGTGACAGTCAAATTCTGGTTTCACCATATTACACCCCACTCTGTTACTAAGGTTTCTCCCTTTGAATTGTTGTGGAGAAGGAGAGCGACGTCCAATGCCTGCCCTGCATGGATGTCACTGTCTTTGTTCAATACACTATCAATGGAGGTCATGGATGATTTAGAGAGAGGGAGTATGTATATATCAGGGAAGGCATGAAGATGATTTTAACAAAAGAAAGAAGACCAAACTGACCCCTCTTTCTGTAGGAGATGTAGTACGCATACGCAAACCAATGCCAATTATGCTGATCCTGTTGTTATCGATAACATTTGTGTTAATGATATCAGAGTACAGGGCCGTCATTGGTGGACTGTAGATGATTCAAAGTATCTGAATGTGTCTGTCTGTGACAATGATAACAAGCTTGACTCTCTAGTTTTAATACCCTAACCATGAGCTGCGTGCCCTGTTGGTTATGGTGAAATCAGGCTCCCCAAATGACCCTCCCTCGCCCATGATCCTGGGACGAGGGAGGGAGGCAATCTTACTTGGATTGTGTGACATGCCCAATAAATCTTTTGTAGTGAGACATGTCCATTCAAGGTGGAGGCAGGCACTGCTAAAAAAACACTACTTTTGACCCTCCAAAGCTGGAAAATTTGAAGCCCATCTCTCTGCTTCCATTCTTTGCTAAAGTGACCAAGAAACATAAATTAACAGCTGATGAGTTTTGTTGAGGCTGAGGATTTATTGCATGAGACCCAATCTGGTTTCTGCCCGCAGTTTAGCATGGAGTCGGAGTTATTATGAGCATCCAAATCCCTTAAACAGACACCCTATCGCAAAGTCTTTTGTTGGAACGGCTGTGGAACTGTGGTGTACTAGATATGGCTTTGCACTGGCTAGCTTCCTTCCTCCAGAATCGCGCCTTCCAAGTGGTTCAACACCCGTTTTTTCTGAGTTTGTCTCATTGCGGCAGGGGGTGCCTCAAGGATCAGCTCTGAGCCTTATGTTGTTCAATCTTTACATGTGCCTCCTTGCAGATGTCATTGAGCGTCACGGCTTCAACATCGTGTTGTACCCCGATGACACGCAGCATATTATCACCCTGTCTCGGGATGAGGGACCCTCTGCAGCTCGGCTTAGAACTTGTCTAAGCCTCAGGTGTCCCTGGGCCTCGCTCACTGATATTCCTAGGCTGAAAAAGCCCGCATGGGAGGGTGCTCCTTTGGGTTTTGGTTCCTAAATTGAGGAACACTTTGCCTTTAGATCTGAGACAGGAAGGGTAAGAAACTACAGACTTGGTTTATATGCAATCTTAGTGCATCCTGAGCGCGCCAATCTAATGGTCAGTACTGGAGATTGAATTCATAGTGCAGGGACTCTCTGGACGGAGAACCAGACGCTCTACAAATCGCCTTATTATTATTAATATTATTATTATTAATGCATAAAGAACTGTCAGGCCCACTGAAACCCATTTATGCAGAAGTTCCTGAGAAAAAGATTGCTATGTAAAGTGAGATAGAGATCGTCCATTGTTTTTTCCTTACACGCTTGTTTATTCCTTATCTATATGTTTATAATGTGTTAGAATTTGTTCAGAATCTCAATTTCTTTTTTTCTATTTTGGTATTTTTGTTGTTTATGTTACCTTGCTGTTCTAGCAGGGTGGAGTTTCTTTTTGTTGGCTTGTAAAAAAAGGGACACAATGTTGTGTCTTGGGTTTGTTAACCCTTTTTTCAAAGAATATTCAGCGCTTAGGTTCTCAGTGCTTGTTGTCTCTTGGACTAGTGGTTATGTTTTGGAGACTTGAATCAGTTGATGTACCTGCAGCAGCTGACCGTTCCGCCTCGTGTATACATTAAACTTGCATTTCACCTTAGCCCAGCATTGGAGTACCCTTCATCTTTACAAGAAACTCAAAACTACAGTCACTTTCTTCCCTTTCCATATTTCTCTCTGTACTTGATTTTTCTGTCATTTTTACCTTTTTGCCATGTTTTTCCTTTCTTATGTTATTGTCTTTTTTGTTATTAGTATTCATTTCTACTGCTATACTGACTTTATAATGGTGAGACCTGTGCACAGTTTAGAGATGTGTTCCTGATTTGAGATTTTATTGGCAAATAACCTAATTTATTTTTTTGCAAACCTTTAATTAAATGTCCTTTAGGTAGAATAGTGTATATATATTACGACTTCTAACCCATCGTAATTGCTGATCATATTATCACTCTCAGAAGGGTGAAAGTTTGAACCAGCTCCGCATAGATCTGAACATGTGACCTAAAAGAAAACATATCTCAAAGGCAAACACCGCATTTTACCTTTTCTATTTGACTCAAATATTTCTGTTACCTGTTGTCCTCGCACTGGAAAGTACTTCAAATAATGTTGCTTTTCCCTCATTCCCCTGTTCTATACCAAAGGAAAAGCAATGCGCTCTGTACAAAAAGTGCCTGTGTAGTAGCCTCACTTTACAGCTCCCTGTGTGCTAGGTTTGCATAGGACCTCAGCTCCTATATGTCGCTGCTGAATTAGGCCCATATATATGGCTAAGTCACGCAGAGCAGCAAGTCATCTTTCTGCGCTGCACTGCGTGACACAGAAAGGGCAAGAATGTGCCATACTTAAGACAAGGTGGCGCCCTTTTGGTAGCCTAGCGCCAACGCAGGCACCCTTGCACCATGGCACCAGGGTGCCTGAACTGTAGGGAGGATTGTTTTTGTACAACAAGGGGCACCTTTGTGAACAAAAACAAAAACAAACCCCCGAATGCAGCACACGTAGAAAGAGGAAACAACAAGGAAAAATAAATGATTTCTCCTTGTTATGCCTCACCTGGGGAGGCATATGTTTTTGCCGCATTTCAGATCTACCACTTCTGGTAAATCTGGGAAGGTGTCAAAATCCAAGAATGTTGCGTGGGAACACCTATGCAATGCCCATGGAATTGCCTTTCTGGTGCAGACTAATGCAACGCAGTGATTTGCGCTTCAATGCATTACTCGAGATTTATGAAGCCACTCAGGGCCACGCAACATGGTCTTGCGTGGCTTCATAAATCTCAAATGCGTGGCTACATAAATCTCATTTCACCATGGTGCAAGGGTGCCTCAGCTGCATGTTGGATTGTTTTTGTGCAGGAAAGGGCACCTCCAGGCACAAAAACAATCCCCTGAGACGTTTTCCTCTGCAGGACACTTAGCAAGAGGAAAAAACGAGAAGAAATAAAAATATTTCTCCATGTTACGCCTCGCCTGGGTTGGTGTTGTTTTTGGCGCGGGTCTACCACTTCTGGTAAATCTGGAAATGTGTCAAAATCCATGAATGTTGCGTCGGAACACACACGCAACACCCAGGAAAGCACCTCTCTGGCGCAGAGTAATGCAATGCAGCGATCTGCGCTGTGTCGCATTACTCATGATTTATGAAGCCACTCAAGGCCATGCGGTTCACTGACTAAATATCGACTACAAAAATATCTAAATACAAAAATATTGAGTCAAAAAATCGAAGTCAAAAATATCGATTTCCTATAGTTATAATTGAAATGAAAAAAATATTGAAAAAACAATATCGTTGTTACTAATATAGTTGTATATCGATTTTCAAATATATATAAATTTAAATAGTAAACAATAATTAAATTGAATAATTATACTAATATAAAAATAAAAGATATATAATATTTTTTTAAATAAAACAATTATGATTAATTAAAAAAATTAAAACAAACATATATATTACTATGTATATATATGTATATATATATATATTCTATTTACATATATCTAATTTAATAATTTTATTAAATTAATATTTTGAATTTATATTAAATTTAAAACTTTTTCAATTTAATTATATAGAAATACATATATATATATATATATACATACATCTAATAAAAAATATTTTTTAAAACCATTTTAAATACAAATGAATTGTTCAACAAAATCAAAATTTTTAATTTACTAAAAATTAAATACAATTTTAAAAACATTTTTATTTATAAATATTATAATTTTAAATAAGCAAAAACATATTCATGTAAAAGTAAACAATATCAAATAAACTAACATTTTTTTAAAATTAATACATGTACTATTCTCACTACAATTTATACAAGAGCAGACAAAGTGTCATACTCAGGAGGTGTAAAATTTACAAGTCCAACTACACCCAATACAACAGTAGAAAAACTGTTGAATTGCAGAGAAGTAAAATAAACTATTCCCACTCCACTCAGTTTACCAGTAGGGAAAATGTTATATTGCAGAGGGGTACAATTTAATATTACCACTCCAGTCAGTACAACACTAGGGAAAGTGTTGTATTGCGGAGGGGTAACATTTACTATTCCTACTCTAGTCAGTTCAGCAGTAGAGAAAGTGTTGGATTGCGGAGAGGCAAAATTTACCATTTCCACTCCAGTCAGTGCAACAGCAGGGAAAGTATTGGATTGCAAAGGGGTAAAATTTACGATTCCCACTCCAGCCAGTGCAACAGTAGGATACGTGTTGGATTGCGGAGGGGTAAAATGTACTATTCCCACTCCATACAATACAACAGTAGGGTAAGTGTTGGATTGTGGAGGGGTAAAATGTACTATTCATACTCCAGTCAGTGCAACTGTAGGCAAAGTGATGGATTGCGGAGGGGCAAAATTTACTATTTCAACTCCAGTCAGTGCAACAGTAGGGAAAGTGTTGGGTTGCGGGGGGGTAAAATTTACTATTCCCACTCCAGTCAGTGCAACAGTAGGGAAAGTGTTGGATTGTGGAGGGGTAACATTTACTATTCCAACTCCAGTTAGTGCAACATTAAAAACAAATAAAATATCTTTAACAAAATGAAAATAATTTTTAAAACTTAAATAAATTAAAATATATTTTGAATAAAAAATAAAAATATATTTAATATTAAAAATGTAAAATGAATTTACTTCCCACCCTATGCCCATACAAAACCCACAACCCACATCTAAATAAAAAAAAAAAATGCACAATTAACATAATTATTTATCAATTAAACAAATATTATTTATGAAAAACTAAATATAAATGTATAAAAATTAATTAACTTCCCACCCTTTACCCCTATAAACCCCACAACACTCACCTAAAATTAAACAAAAAAAACAATAACACAATTAAAATAATTTATTTATAATTGAATAGTTATTTTCTAACAAGTAATTAACAAATAAAATAAAATAGTTTACTCCCCACCCTTTGCCCCTATAAACCCTACAACCCAAACCTAAACAACAGTTAATTAAACAATTAACATAATTAATTATCAATTAATTAATATTAATTAACAATACATTATTAATTATTAGAAAATAAATGACTTCCCATCCTTTTCCCCTATAAACCCACAAACCACATTAAGAAAATTAATTAAACAATTAACATAATTAATTATCAATTAATTAATTAATAACTCATTATTATTCAATTAAAAATAAATGACTTCCCATCCTTTACCCCTATAGCCCCACAACCAGCACCTAAAAAATAAAAATATCACACAATTAACATAATTTATTATCAATTAATTAATTCATATTAATTTACCACTAAGGGGCAGATTACGTTGTCAATCGGAAAGCTTCCGACCAGCAGTCGGAGGCTTTCCGACAAATGAAGATAGGGGTCAGAAGTCAAACCTGCTGGTCATTCTGACTGGATTCCGACAGGCTCAAGGTGCCCATCGGCCAGTCAGAGATTGCAATGTAATCCCTGCGGACGGCCTTTCTGTCGGGATTACGATGTCGGTTTCCAACAGGCTTTCCATGTTGGGGTTACGGACATGAAAGGCCTGCCGGAAACTGACTTTGGGGGCCCCTAGCAGGGCCCCCTTCTCCCTGCGGCCTCCGGTTATGGGTCGAGGGGGCACCTATGGTGACCCCGTGTAAATCCCTGCACCATATGGCTGGCACCGTGAGGTGCCTGCAACACGGTAAAGGGATTAGCACAAACTCCCATTTCCCTATGGGAGCTTGTGCTACGGCCGGTTTACGGCCTTAGCACCAGCTCCCATAGGGAAATGGGAGTATACGACCGTACCATGTGCGGTTGCATTGTAATACTGCTGTCAGGACCGCTGACCAGAGGTCGGTCGGTCCCGATTCCACTAAGGTGTCGGTCAGAGGCAACTCTGACCGACATCGTAATCGGGCCCTAATTATTAATTAATTAAAAATAAATTACTATCCACCCTTTACTCCTATAAATCCCACAACCCACAAAATACATTTACATTAAAAAAAAACACAATTAACAAAATTAAGTATCAATTAAATAAATAATAGTAATTAAAAAATATTCATTCATTTATTATAATTGAATTGCTTTCCACCCTATACCCCTATAAACCCACAACCCACTACAGAACGAAAAAACACAAAATTTAATGGAATTCAATTTCATAACTACTAAAAATGTAACTAATATAGTAAGAAATATAAACAATAATTAAACAACAAAATTATATCATATACATTTAAAATATATACTAAAAAACATGACAGTAATTAAAAAACTGATATTTTAAACAACTATATTTTTACAAACGATATTACTTATCTTAAAATCGATATTCTTGACAGCGATATTCTTGCTGACGATATTTCCCTGCCATGATATTTTTGACTCGATATTGTTGCAAGTTGATATTTTCTACTCAATATTGTGTCTCTGCACCGGTCATGCAAGGTGGCCGTGCGTGGTTTCATTTTTAAGTTGCGTCACTCTTGCACCACGTTGTGCAGTGCAAGAGCGCTGCAAAAGGGCTCGTAAATGTGTCCCTTACTTCTCACTCAGCTGCAATGAATTTGAACAAATTATTCGTGAAGAAAGTTATTATATTAGTCAAAATACATTGCGTATATTTTGCACAAGAATGCATCGCGGAATATGCACTTTGAAAGGCAAAAAATTTAATAAAACAAACGTGATCTGGTGAATCAGTCAATGAGAATAGGTGTTTAGGTACAACAGAAGAATTATCAACAAGATGATAATTCAAAGTGAATTCTGAGAAACATCTTTGTACGTGGGGACACCCAGGGGTCGATTATGATGCGGGTTGGAAAAGCTTCCCGACCGAATCGGTTGGGAAATGGTTTCCGACCCACTCGGATCGGGAAAGTCCAACCGGCAGAGTAGGATGCATCCGGATGTTTCCAGATACGATTTGGTTGAACTCCCATTGACTTCAATGGGAACATTTGTTCCTAACCGCACCAGAATTGGGCCCTCGGTCGGGAAGACAAGTTCCTGATCCGATTTGGAAGGAGCAAATGCCGTTAGGAGGCCTTCCTAACCGCATCAGAATCAGGCCATCGGTCGGGAAGCTTTTCCAACCCGCATCAGAATCGGACCCCCAGTCTTAATGTGTAAAATAGATGTTGGTGGGCCGCACTGGCACCTATTTTAGGGAACCATACTAATTTGTTTCTCAAAAAGTTTCTTTTTGGAAATCTCATTTGTATTATGTAAACAGTCTGAGAGTGGGGCTGCCCTGTTTACAAAACACTAATGGTGTCATTGCACCCTTAGAAAAAGAGAGAGAGAGATCGAGAGATTGGGGGAGGGAGAACTGTTGGTGATGAGAAAGAGCTAAAGAGTGAGTTTTTTGAAAACAGACTTTAAACTGTAATTAACTTTACAAGAAAACACGATTTCTTTCTCGACTAATTGGCTATTCACAAAGACAACGTACACTTGTGCGAGGAAGTTGCCCTATGATAAAGCATGCCACCTTCTGGTGGGTGAGGCAAACCGTCCTTTAAAAGGGACACTCCATGAGCACTTCATTACAGTCTACAGACCCAGGGTTTCTTTTGTGTTTCTGGTTTTGTAGTTGGGGAGTCAACACCTGCAGGACTTTAAAACTCCTTTGGCCCCCTTTGTGTTTGAAAAGGACCTGCTGTGACCCGCCATCACACCTCACTGAGCGGCTGAGCAAGGGAGACAGAGAGCATTCTCGGCGCTGGACCATTGATGCTTCCTTGAGAACAGTGAAGCAAAGGCACAGGCAGTCGTGACAATGATGGTTCTGTGCAATTTGCAAATCACTGTGCATGCACGTGTGTGTGGCATGGGTTGCTATGCACTAGTGCATGAGTGCTAGTTCACTGATAATAAAAACAAACAATTGTGAAGCGAGTGCAATTGGGATCCCCGACCCTTTCCTATAAATTCATTTTTTTCACATTTACACAGGCTATTTGTCTGAGTAGCGTGATTTATAGGAGATTAATTTTTTCTAATCCATTTTATAAATATTTATATACAAATTCGCCTGCTGATATGATACATCTCCTGTAGGAATAGCAAACAAAGAAAACCAAAGTACGGTGTAGTTTCATAAAGGGCACATCCTAACAGACACAAAACCATTTGCACCGTTTCCAAGCGGGAAAGGGTATTTAAATCGGAGCCCATTGGTTCTTCTTCTCAAGTTTAGACTCCAAATGCATTCCATCTTTTATTTGAATGAAGTAGTTGCCCAACGGAGTCAATCTTTAATGGCTTTGTAGACAGGACGTGGTTCTAGCTATTCATTCCAGTTTAAAAAGTATATATATTCATTAATAGGAAAAATGAAACGCGCAGTGAAATATGGTCATAAATTTTGTATCCTGCAATAAAAAACCAACACAAAAATGGGTAAATATTATTTTCAAACATTTCTTGTAGATTGGAGTGGCAACCATAAAAGCCTATGGGGCACATGCATCAATGTATGCTTTTGCCATTCCTTAATTGCGATTATTAAGGAATCGCAATTAAGGAATTGCAAAAGCCTATGCATGTAGGAATCGCTATGAAATTAGCGATTCCCAAACATTCCTTAATTGCGACTCGCAAATTGTGAGTCGCAATTTAGGAATGCCTTCCCATTCATTCCTATGGTCCTACGGGCCCATAGGAATGAATGGGAAATTGCATGCGCAATTTGCGAGTACCCAATAGGTACTCACCAATTGCGCATGCAATTTCAAGGGTGCAAGGGTGTCAAAAGGACACCCTGTTGCACCCCTGACATTGATCTGTGCACACATGTTGCGCACACACATGCCCCAAGGGCATGTGTGTGTGTGTGTAACCTACAACTTTGAAAAATGCACTTAGTGCATTTTTCAAATTTTTTGCAAATTACCATCAAGTCCAAATTGATGGTAATTTGCGACCCCTATTAGCGAAATCGCTATTTGCGATTCCATCCTGCATTGCATTTAAGGAATCGCAATTTGCGATTCCATAAATGCAATCGCAATTTAAGAAATCGCAATAAATTGCGATTTCTTAAATTGCGAGAGCCTTACAGTTTGATGCATCGCAGAAGCCCTTTCTGCGGGCGCAAACGGCCGATTTGTGCGAATCGCACCGTTTGCGCTCGCAAAAAAGGTTGATGCATGTGCCTGTATATGCCCTGTTAACTGTTTTTCTTTGTTGCCCTGAAAAACCCTGTTTCAATTTGTGAGGCTGGTGGGCTGGCACATGACATTTTCGAACCACTCTCCTTCCATAAAGGGCAGAGGTAGGAGTTCAGAACTCATTCAATTACCGTCCTCGGTCATCTTCCTTGTCACAGTCACCTCTGAGCACTATGTGTTCGGGGCACAGCATGCGGCCATAGAAAAAAAAACACCCAACATGGCCACCTGACAGGAAGTGCCTGTCACCTGACCTGTAAGGATGGGGCAAACCCATCCCACATCCTGTTTTTTTCTCCGTGTGCCAGCAAGGAGCACTCATAGACATAGGCTGCCAGTGCTGTACATCTTGGAGCAGTGGTAAATATGATTTTATTTTTGGTTACTGTCGGTGGGACTGCTATAGGGTCCATGCCTTTTGTTACACGGTACCACTACTCCCACGCGGAGCATTTGGGTGCGGCGGTGTTCATTTGCATTTGGGCCACCACTCCTGTGCTGAGCAATTGGGAGCAGCAGTGTTATTTTTTTGGCTCCTTTTTGTCGGTATGCCAGCACTAATCCTGCGCTGTAGCGGTCAGGAGTGGTGGTCCCTGTCTTTTGTTTCCTGTCACTGCTCAGGTGCCGAGCGCTGAGTAGCAGTAGAAGCTTGCCTGTGCCCCGTGGCATGTCTTCATACTGCTGTTCCTGCACAGAGTGTGTCTGTGCGATGTAGGCTTTACCTGGTATATAAACAACAGTATCCCAACTGGTATTATTTGTGAGACTAGTAGGTAAGCATGCACGAAATATTGCAAGTAAAGAAGGTAGGGAGACTCATGGTTTAGTTAAACTTGCCAAAGGCATCATATATTGAATAAAGGCAAGAAGGAACAAAAAAGCTTAAAGGGGTACGAAATAAATTGGGAACAGTTGTTACAGGACTGTAAGCAATAGATACATGAGTAACCTCAAGAAATATGTGCACAAAGTGCTCGTGACACATTAAGTGGACAGCACAGGAGACAAGTGAACAGCGATATACGGCGCAGGTGGAAAAGTGACAATAATTACAGATACCTTGAGGTTCACAGGTAGGTATTTGCATAAATTGATACAGAGTCAGACTTTTTTAGTGAACCAGAGTATAATGTGCCACAAGTTGCGCTGGGGTGTCTACGACGTTTCGATCCAAGTAGTTTAGGATCATCATCAGGACCAGGTTACTGAATGAAGGGTGCTGTACAAGAGAAGAGTTAAGGAAAGATGAGAGCAGGAAATGAGGTAGGTAGGGAAGGAGAGGAAGCGGAGAGCGGTAGATCAATACCTGTGCGTGGTGAGGTGGAAGTCTCGGGGACGTTGAAGAAGTTGTGCGTGGGCCAGCGAGGCTTGGGCCCAACAGATATGCCGCCAAGGGTGTGAGGCGAAGGGCTGTGGAAGGAGAGACAACAGGTTGGAAGATAGGAGGGAGATGGGTCAGCAGCGTAAGGAGTGGTAGAGTAAAAAACTTACCGGAGGTTCGGTAAACCAACCAGGGAAACCAATCCGTGGGCGTTTAGTCCATCCAGCAATCATGTCAGCAAAATTATCAAGAACTTACCCAAATTTCAACTTGGTTTATGGGTGCACTCCTTTTGTTTTTACGTAGGCTTTACCTGGGCAGAGGGCGACGTCTTCTCGCGCCGCGTCTGGGTCTTTCAGTCAGCTGCAGTGTAATGTCCAGCCCACAAGGCAGTTTTTGATGATTATATGGACGCTGTTTGCAATCAACAGCATGCCGGGACATGGAGTCCTTGCCGTTTGCCTGGCAACAGTGTCTCTCAGCGGTATTTAATGAAGTAACATTTTTCACCATGTCATCAGTTGTTTTATGGTTGCAACACTCTAAGAAGCGCAGACATGATTCTTCTAGCTCTGAGGTGTTGTCAGAGCCTGCTTTCTCACATCGGCCTCTTAGCATGGATCTTGATGGCCATCAGGCCATGATTAATAAGGCTGTGGATTCTGCTTTTGTGGCACAGGAAGGCCCAGTGACTAAGATCCCTAGAGCTTCCTCCCAGCCTGACCCGAACTCTGATGGTTCAGATGAGGAACAGCAGGGACGCTTTGTGAAGGGTGCTGAATTGAAGGAGGTGATGACCCACTGAACAACTTATGGGTCAATTTGGCCTTTCCTACAGTGGTTCCTCTGGATGAAGAGGAGGATTATTTTTCGCAGTGCCATCGGAAGGAGCCTGAGGCTCTTCCCATCCATAAAGTAATCTGGGTACTTTTATCAAGAGAATGGTTTGACGTCGAAAAGGCTGGGTTCCCTAGGTTTCTCGCTAAGACGAATCCACTTAGTAATTTCCTAAGTTCCATACTCAGGTGAAGGTGGATTCTCTGATGGCGGATCTGGCTTCCAATGGTTCCATCATCTCTGAAGATGCCTCACCCAACGACCAGGTTGATAGGAAGGTGGACAGTGCTGCTAAATGGACATACTCTGCCTCTAACGTTTCCATCCTGGCAGGGGCTTACGTTGTTGTTCAGTGCCTCCTGCTAATTCTTTCCTCATCTTTCTTAAAGGCCCGGAGGAAGTGAAGTTGGTGTAGGCCAGTAGGCCAGTAGGTTCATTGTGAATCTCAGCAAGTCCCATCTCATCTCAGGAGCTCCAGTTCATAGGTGCTCTCTTCGATACAAGGTTGGGAAAGGTGTTTCTTCCACCAGCACACCAGCCTTGATTCAGGTCTCGTCTGGAGTCTCTCCTGTCTGCTCAGTCAACTTCACAAGGGACTAGTTGAGGGTTCTAGGGGACATGACTGCTTCCCTTTTTCTGTTTCTTTAGGCACGCAGGCATCTCTTCCATCTGGTGTATCACCTTCTGTCTCACTGGAATATGAGGTCCCAGGATCATGATGCTTTGGTGCCAGAATTGACCACGATTTCTCGGGCAGCTGCAGTCGTGGTTGCTACCTGAAAACTTGGGGAGCGGGGTGTCCTTGGACTCTCCCGTGCCCTGATCCCTGCCAAACAATTAGTGTCCTTGGGGTGTAGAGGCTACCCTTGGAACTCTTTCATCTCAGGAACCTTGGTCCCCCACAGAGAGCTGGATTTGGATTGGAAGGAACTGGCTGAAGTTTTCAAAGCTCTTCCACACTTTGCCCCTCTTCTCAAGGACAAGTTGGTTCAGGTCCAGGCAGACAATCAGGTAGCCCAGGCCTATTTGAACCATTGGAAGGGGCTCGTTGTCTTCTTTCGTCTCTTCTGGTGGATCACATTGGGGCTTAGGCAGAGACCAACCGGTTGGGTCTGACTGTGATGCCAGGTAGAAAGAATGGGCATGCGGATCAGCTGAGTCACCTACTCCCTTCCTTGGTGTCTTTGTCCCTGTCTCCTCTAATCTTCCGGGAGATTTTGGCATGGTTCGGGAGACCCTGACTGGATCTCTTTGCTTCCCCGCAGGATGCTCTTCTACCGAGGTCTTACACCCTTCTCACTTACGGGGGGCTTGGATGGTTGATTCCCTGAGTTTTCCGTGCCTCGGGGTCTTCTCTTTGCATTCCCTCCTTTCCCTTTCTCAGCAGGGTTTTGGTAAAAATCAGGAGGGAGAGGGTGGTGGTGCTGTTGGTAGTCTGGTTTTGGCCTTGTCAACCATTGGTACCCCCTTCTGCACAGTTTGGCCATTGCTCTTCCTCGAAGGTTTCCACTGTCCCCTTCTCCACTCCGGTTTCCTCATCTGTCCCACCATGCACTCAGGCAGCTAGGGTTGGGGGTTTGGAAATTGAAATGAGAAGGCTAGTCACTTTGGGTTGCTCCTCAGTGGTGGGTCTTGCCATTCAGAATTCTAGGAAAGTCAATGCACTTGGGTTTATGAAAGGCACTGGAAGAAGTTCTCTGGTTGCTGATTATCAAGGGGGTTGTCCTTGACTCTTGTGAGGGGGGGTTCTGTTCTTGAGTTCCTCCGAGATGGGTTGTTAATGGGGCTGCCAGTCTCTACCCTCCATAGCCAGTGGGCCTC
This sequence comes from Calotriton arnoldi, assembly GCA_963921515.1. NCBI lineage: Eukaryota > Metazoa > Chordata > Amphibia > Caudata > Salamandridae > Calotriton > Calotriton arnoldi. Next base: position 355,122 of record CAWUFW010006426.1, on the reverse strand, counting down.
CATCAAGGCTATCAGGAGTGCCTCTCTCCTCCCCTTTGAGTCCTTGGCCTCTCACCTTCTTCGGAGTTTCTACCTTAGGAGGCCAGTATTTCCCTCTCCTGGTCCCCCGTGTGATCTCCCTATTGTCCTTAATGCCTTGCAGAAGTCCCCGTTTGAGCCACTGTCTTCTGTTTCTCTGGGGTTTCTGAACTTTAAGGTGTGTTTTCTGGTGGCTATCACCTTGGGGAGGCATTTGGGGGAGATTGGCACGTTGCTTTGTAACCCTCCTTTCTTGAGTTTTAACCATACAAGGTGGTCCTTTGCCCTGACTAGGCCTTTCTTCACAAGGTACCCTCTCCTTTCCATTTGGCCCAGGATTTTGTTTTTCCTGCCTTTTTTCCTTCCCCCTCTATGGCGGAGGAAATTTTGCTTAATTCTTTTGATTTGACAAGGGCTCTTGTTATTTTTCTGGAGCGAACTGCCTCAGTTCACCAGGTGGATTTTCTTTTTGGCACTTTTGGGGTTGCCAGGCAGAGTTATTGCCATATGACAGCTACTATTTCTTGTTGGGTTAGGTAGGCTATTTCCTTTGCCTTTCTTCATTCTGGGGTTTCTTTTCCTCCTGTAATTCAGGGGCGTTCAACCAGGGGTGTTGCTTCCTCCTGGGCGTCTTTTAAGGGGGCCTCGTTGAAGGATGTTTGTGTGGCTGCAACTTCCCCTCATACCTTCATCTCCCATTATAAATTGAGGATAGGGTGTTTTTTTCTGAGGATTTTGGTTGAGCTGGTCTTTGTGCAGTTCACTGATTTATGCTCATCTGCAAATAAAGTTGTCTTGTCATGTTTATGGGTGTTGGTTTTCTTATTTGTTTCATGTAGTGCTTTTGTATGCGCTCAGAGTTTACTGTGACGAGGAAGACTGTGGAGGACGGTAATGACTCAGTTCCTCGTCACAGTCACTGTTCCCTCCCTTCCACCCTTGGGATTTGGGGGATGAACAAATACGAAAATGGTTCATTCTTGACAATGCGCTAGTTGTTGAGTCTTCTTTGCTTCTCTGCTTTTATTTATTCTTTGTTAGTTGTGCTTTATGCTCTGTTGGGTATTACAGGATGTGGTATGGGTTTGCACCACCCTTATCGGTCAGGTGACAGGTACTTCTTGTCAGGTCGCCATATTGGGTTGGGATTTCTTTCTATGGGTGAATGCAGGTCCCCGAACACATAGTGCTTAGAGGTGTCTGTGATGAGGAAGACCATAACTCGGAGTAATAAAGATTAAAGGTAAGTAACAGAGTCATTGCTGCCTCCCTCACAGTGATTCCCCATGTCTCAGTTTGAGCCCTAGAGCCAACAGACTATGTTGTCAAGGCTTAATCGAAGGTGCGGGTTGCAGGTAGATCCCACAACCACCAGCACTGATTTATGGGGACTGTCATATATTTTTCCTTAACAAACTTTGAACCAGAGCCCCAGAGAGAAAAAAACAATGGGGTAAAGAAGGCAGAACAGAAACAACGTGGATGAAAAGAACCTGCACGAGTAAGACAGAAAGGCAGGGAGATGCTAGTGGTGGATTACAGAGGCAGGAGGTGGAATCAGGATGAGGCAGCATTAGTATTCGGCACTGCAACGTTCCGTGGCCCTGGCCACGTTCTTCTGAGCTAAGGGGGCCCGGCACTTATCCTTTCACAAATTAAGCACTGATTATTGACTCTAACTGGAAGATCTGTAACACCAGTTAGAAGGATCCGATAATTGAAAGACCTATGGAGGAGAAACACCAACTAGAGAGATAAACTAGTGCACTCCCGAATGAAGCAAAATACTAGATGGACTCAAAGATTCACAGAAGGAAGCATAACCATGAGAGGTAATCATTGTTGTAGCACAGGCCATGCATGTGATGCTGCATTCACTAGAGACAAGTGGAAGCACAATGGATACAAGTTCATGGTGAAAGAGGTGACTAACTGTAGGAGTGATAATATTGTGCACTTGATCTTATGCCCATGTGGGCTGAGGTATGTAGGTGAGACTGGTAGGCACTTCAGAAGGAGGTTCGGGGAACACAAATCAGCAATCCTTACAAAAATGTTACGAGCACCGGTAGAGCAATATTGTATCATGCATGAAAACATTTGACAAGAGCGAAGAGGAAGATTTAAAAAACATAATCAGGCAAATGTATTTTCCCCCTTTAACTTGTATTGAAGAAGAGGCAATTTCGGGCAAGAGATGGCCAAAATAAACCCATATTTGGCTTCAAAAATCGGGAGTTTCCCGTCTGAATCAGGTCTATTGAGATGTAGGATTGTATGGAAAAAGGACATAAAGAATCAGAACTGAAATGACTAATCTTGGAAAGGGTAAAAGCCAACAGAATAAATCAGAGACAGAAAAAAAGAGAAACATTTTGGATTTTCTCTCTTAATACTCATGAGAAAAAAAAAAACTGAATGAAGATATCATTTGGGAAGTTGGTTAGCGTCCTGACTGTGGCAAGCTAGGGTTCCAGTGATGTAATAGTACATATGTTGCAGCCTGTTATTCTCTGTGGATCTGGCCGTTCTTCATACAGATATATGAATATTAACAGTGAAAGATCTATACCTGGCTAGATATGCCTTCCGCAGCTGGAGGAATTTTTTAAGATTTTGGAGAGATATCAAGGACTTAATCATTATGTCTGAGTTTCTGGTATTCAACTGTAGTTCATTGATTTCACTATAGTTTTCCTCTATTTCTTGACTTATGGGCAAACGTTACTGAACATGTGGCAATTAAGAAGATATAAACATATTGTTGTGTCCAGTTGCGTACTCTCTGAAAGATAAGCACAGTTTGAAGATAGTTATGTCTATGGTTACTGCCTGTGCACATACACTTGTGCAGGCGGTATAGTTTATCTTACTTTCAATTGGCTATGTAGAAATTCTAATTCAACTAGACATCTATGGTGTCCACTCTTGACGGGATCGATATTATAACTGTGCACTTCCAAGATGGCGTTTGGGGGTTCTAGTTCCCATCACGTGACGTACGAGTGACTGACGCCTGACTAGATGTGTTATATCACCTGCCTCCTATTATTTGTAATCCATAAATTACACGTGCCTGTAGGAGCAGGGCTTTAAGTTGGCCGGGTCTCACCGGTACTGAGCACCAGCAGTTTTAAAGGAGGCCTTGAAACGGGTCTCTATCTGGCTCTGCTTTGTGCCCAGCAAACAAATGATGGGCGGAATGCTGACAATGCAAACATTCTCCCCCAGTCAAAAGGTCTGGATTAAATCCAGAAACCGGTCCCAGGATGCTTGTTTCCGGTCCAGGGAAGACATGGCTTGGCAGTTCGGGCTGGACTGTTCCCATGAGGCACAGGGTCAGACTGATTTGCATATGGCCATGTCTGAACTGGGGTGGCGGAGTGAGCTAAAGAATGATGATGGATTAAACCCAGATCAGTTGACTGGGGGTGAGTGCTTGCAATGTTCAACACTCCGTCCATCATCCCCTTTGGTTTTGCTATGTTCGCCCTAAGTTGGCAGGGTATGCCCAGACGTGGGTCCCTTGCTCACTTTGCCACTGGATTCAAAATAGCCTGGCTGATGACAGCTGTAAGCCAGAAACCGGTCGCAGGATGCTTGTTTCCGGTCCAGGGAAGACATGGCTTGGCAGTTCGGGCTGGACTGTTCCCATGAGGCACAGGGTCAGACTGATTTGCATATGGTCATGTCTGAACTGGGGTGGCGGAGTGAGCTAAAGAATGATGATGGATTAAACCCAGAACAGTTGACTGGGGGTGAGAGCTTGCAATGTTCAACACTCCGTCCATCATCCCCTTTGGTTTTGCCTTGTTCGCCCTAAGTTGGCAGGGTATGCCCAAACGTGGGTCCCTTGCTCACTTTGCCACTGGATTCAAGATAGCCTGGCTGATGACGGTTGTAAGCCAGAAACCGATCCCAGGATGCTTGTTTCCGGTCCAGGGAAGACATGGCTTGGCAGTTCGGGCTGGACTGTTCCCATGAGGCACAGGGTCAGACTGATTTGCATATGGCCATGTCTGAACTGGGGTGGCGGAGTGAGCTAAAGAATGATGATGGATTAAACCCAGATCAGTTGACTGGGGGTGAGTGCTTGCAATGTTCAACACTCCGTCCATCATCCCCTTTGGTTTTGCTATGTTCGCCCTAAGTTGGCAGGGTATGCCCAGACGTGGGTCCCTTGCTCACTTTGCCACTGGATTCAAGATAGCCTGGCTGGTGACGGCTGTAAGCCAGAAACCGGTCCCAGGATGCTTGTTTCCGGTCCAGGGAAGACATGGCTTGGCAGTTCGGGCTGGACTGTTCCCATGAGGCACAGGGTCAGACTGATTTGCATATGGCCATGTCTGAACTGAGGTGGCGGAGTGAGCTAAAGAATGATGATGGATTAAACCCAGATCAGTTGACTGCGGGTGAGTGCTTGCAATGTTCAACACTCCGTCCATCATCCCCTTTGGTTTTGCTATGTTCGCCCTAAGTTGGCAGGGTATGCCCAGACGTGGGTCCCTTGCTCACTTTGCCACTGGATTCAAGATAGCCTGGCTGATGACGGCTGTAAGCCAGAAACCGGTCCCAGGATGATTGTTTCCGGTCTAGGGAAGACATGGCTTGGCAGTTCGGGCTGGACTGTTCCCATGAGGCACAGGGTCAGACTGATTTGCATATGGCCATGTCTGAACTGGGGTGGCGGAGTGAGCTAAAGAATGATGATGATGGATTAAACCCAGATCAGTTGACTGGGGGTGAGTGCTTGCAATGTTCAACACTCCGTCCATCATCCCCTTTGGTTTTGCTATGTTCGCCCTAAGTTGGCAGGGTATGCCCAGACGTGGGTCCCTTGCTCACTTTGCCACTGGATTCAAGATAGCCTGGCTGATGACGGCTGTAAGCCAGAAACCGGTCCCAGGATGCTTGTTTCCGGTCCAGGGAAGACATGGCTTGGCAGTTCGGGCTGGACTGTTCCCATGAGGCACAGGGTCAGACTGATTTGCATATGGCCATGTCTGAACTGGGGTGGCGGAGTGAGCTAAAGAATGATGATGGATTAAACCCAGATCAGTTGACTGGGGGTGAGTGCTTACAATGTTCAACACTCCGTCCATCATCCCCTTTGGTTTTGCTATGTTTTGTGCCCAGGCACAGGCGGTCCGTTTTTTTCCAGACTGCAGTGACAGCAGGCACATCATATGTGCGTGCTCACACTGCTCACTTCTCACTAGTGGAGAAGTTAGGGGTGACTTCATGCCATGCCATGTGAGCGTTGTAGGGGAAGGGAAATCCTTTAACGAGAGTCATTTTCTCTCTGGATTTCCCTTCTCTTTTTGAAACTCAGGAGCAGCAACATTGTTGTGGTGTCTCCAGGGCTTTAAGTGGAAGTTTCTTCAATATTATATACAACAAGCGGTAGTTGCTGCTTATTTATCTTATGCAACTAACAACCAATGACAAAGCCAATAGTCCTGACTTGTAGGTATGATGTTACTTGTTGTATCATATATCTGGATGCAATGAAAGAAACAGCAAAATACAAGTCGGGCAGCACACTATGCTAAGCACAGATTTTTAGCTTAACTGTTTTAAGCCACGCCCTTAATTACATTGGCCATGCCCCTTTGAGAGACCCCCCCAGTTTTTTCATCCCACTTAAAGCCCTGTGTAGGGGGACTGCTGGTCACTCCAAATATCACAAGGTTTCCAAGGTAAAATAAAGCCGGAATGGATTGGTGCTCACTCCAGAACCAAGTGCTTTCTATCCATTTCCAAGAGAGCACTTTGGGGGTCCTAGTTTTCATCACATGACATTCTAGTGCTCGCCTTCTGGGTAGGTACATGTATTTGATCAGTTGTCTCTAATTGTTCTGTTGTGTTGATCCTTAGATACAGGTGTTCGCTCAGTCCAAACGTCACAAGGTGCGGATACAAACCAGAAGGATACATATTGAACATGATAGTAAGTATGCAGGACACAGCTTTGTATTATGTGCGGAACATGAGCGAGGTAATACCTGCCAGCATTAGTGGTGGTTGGCACAGGTTGGGGTTTTATGGGATACATCTCTTGAGACTGTGTATCGTGTGTGTGTGTGGGACGGGGCGATAACAGGGGGTGGGCTTTGATCGTTGACACGTACTGATTTGATTGGAGAGTTTATCAGTGGATAGATTTGGAGCGCTAAGTCTCAACATAGAACCACTATTGGGCAGCGACTGATCCCATGCAGCTCATACTTACTCTTCCTGCTCGCCCTCTTCTGAATTAGGGACATACAGAGAGAAGCTGAGAGCGAGCTGGAGCAGTGTTATGAAGTCAAATTAAGATTCCATATTTGATTTTTCTGCAGCAATGAACGTACCCTGGTGAAAGGTCTCACTGGATCAAGAGCATGTCTGGAAAGTTTATGATCCCATTATCTGGTAAAATTAAGTATGTCGAGGTTAACCTAAAGAGTGAATTGGATATTCACATCTTCCCATCGCTATAGAATCCATATCTGAGGTAGTATGTAAGTGCTGCATGGGGCTAAAGTCTCATTCTTCCTGGCATTGTTGCAGAGCCCTCTCTTCCAAGAGCCAATCTTTCAAGAGCCAATCTTCCAAGAGCCAATCTTTCAAGAGCCAAACTTTCAAGAGCCAATCTTCCAAGAGCCAATCTTCCAAGAGCCAATATTTCAAGAGCCAATCTTTCAAGAGCCAATCTTTCAAGAGCCAATCTTTCAAGAGCCAATCTTTCAAGAGCCAATCTTTCAAGAGCCAATCTTACAAGAGCCAATCTTTCAAGAGCCAAACTTTCAAGTAGGGGGTCTATATAGAGAAGGGGTTAGTGGGTCGGGGCACTACTGAAAGCCCCCCGTTTACAGCACAATATATGATTTGTTTTTCAGTAACAAATGCACTTTGATGAGGGGAGCTAAGAACATGCTAAAATCGTTTGAAAATTCCTTCTCTGCAATAGTAACCCTGTTGGGAACCATTTAAAATGTGAATCGGAGACCAACCTCCAACGGATCATATTTCAGTATATTCATCACATCTGACATACTAGATCAGTGTTGTACAAGGCTGTAATTGGGGCACCATCTTATTTTTTTTGTAACTCTTTATGTATAAAATATAGGTATTCAGGAATACCATTCAGCATAGTACACAATCTCTTGTTGTCCTGACCCTTATTTATATGAGAAGGATTTAATCAAAGGTGGTAGATTGGATACATATGTGAGTGGATATCTTAATGCATGGACTGCACCCTATGAGCACATGGTGATGGACGAGGTTGGCAAGGGTAGGATATCTTGGCATAGAGGGTGGAGATGATTTGCTTTTAGACTTATGACACTGCATGTAAATATCGAGATCTCTGGTGAGGGAACCGAAGTGGTTGTGAGTAAGGAGGTGAACTATTAGCACCTGAGAATCTGCTGGATCTGGTATCCTTGTCTGTAGTACAACACAGGTGTTTGAATTATTTTATAATTGGAAGAATGTGTAGACTGTGGATCTGACCCTTATGTAACGAATGTTTGTATTGTACCTGTAACATACCCCATGCCCATATTGGAATGAAGATAGACTGATTTAGGTCCTGAAGAAGGTGGTTTGAAATCAATATCTCCGCCGAAACATGTGTTGACCGTTAACTTTTGCCGAGACGCAATGACTGTAGAATAAAGACTAGTAATTGCCTTGTTGGGTCGTTAAGGGGTTTTGGGGACTGCATGGTTGAGTTTGTTTGAGTATGCATGAATGGTGTATGTATGTGAGGTGTGGGAGTTGAGGTGGGGGTTGTAATGATTGAGCAATTGGTTTTTATTGGGTTTTTGATTGTATACAAATATATATGATTCATTTTGTAATACGATGTAATGAAGCACTCTACATTGAAATTTGCTAAAAAGATATGCAATTATAAAAAATTAATAAACGTACAAAAAATCATTTTGAATTAGTAATTACCTTTTCATTAACTCGGGGCTTGAGTGAATACCGATTAAGCTGAAATAGTTTTTGAAATTATTAAGGTCTTCTGGTTTTTTATTAACTGAGCAAGGTTGGAGCAGGTTTATGTATAAAGGGATGTTGATGCAGATTTTGGGGCTCCCCAGCAAAAAGAAGTTTGCGCACTCTAAAGTTCCACTTGGGCAGTCATCCCACAGACATGCAGAGAAATTGGCTGATCCAAGAACCCTGAGATTCAGGCCCCTCAGAGGGTTAAATTCCAGCACAACAAAAGCTACTGGTGTTTTGCTACCAAAACAGACACTTTAAACATTACATTACAAAAATGTAGATGACAAAGAAAAAACATACCTAACTATAAAAATTGCCACGTCTGAAAAATGTTAAAACTAATGTAAACTCACGTTATACTTTTGTGCGATTTAGTGAATGTCCTCTCCTCCCTCCCCTCAAGTGTTTGCAGGTGCGACAAGATGCAGGCCGACCCGTTTGTGGGCAGATATTTTTTAAGGTCTCCATTTGTGCATCTTTATTTTGATGAAGCATATTTTTCTAGTCTTTCTTATGGGACTCTGCATGGGGTCTGCGTTATGTGCCTCGACTGAATGCAGTGGTGTCTGGGATTGTAGAACCTACGAGGGAGTGTGTGGGGGAGAAAACAGTGTCTTTGGTTAGAATCAGTGTTTGTGTGAGTGTGCCAGGGTAGGTGTGCCCACCTCAGATATACAAAGGAATTCCTCAGCACACGTCTGTTATGTCACAATATACATAAACATGCTTGATGTGAGCATAAGTAAAATACAAGTAGGTAAGTTCTTATTTCTTTTTTCCTTTTTATTTTCCGATGTTCAGACAGCCGACACGTGTTTCGTCGCTTACATGGGAATTAATCCCGCGACTTTATCAAGGCTATTGTCTTCCTGTGTATAACCTTTATTAGTGGTGTTAATTCCAACCCACTCTGGGATTCAATATCTCGCGACGTCTCACTTCTCAATGTTAAATCCAAGGGATCCCTGTATGTCCCAGAAGTCCAGAATCTTATTTCTTAGTAGTTTGATCCCACACACGGACGTCGCTCCTCGTGTTGCCGAGTACGGTCGCGAGATATTGAATCCCAGTGTGAGTTGGAATTAACACCACTAATAAAGGTTATACACAGGAAGACAATAGCCTTGATAAAGTCGCGGGATTAATTCCCATGTAAGCGACGAAACACGTGTCGGCTGTCTGAACATCGGAAAATAAAAAGGAAAAAAGAAATAAGAACTTACCTACTTGTATTTTACTTATGCTCACATCAAGCATGTTTATGTATATTGTGACATAACAGACGTGTGCTGAGGAATTCCTTTGTATATCTGTCAATTGGCCAAGGCCATTTTGTATTTTGAGGAGGTCAGTGGTTCTCTTCACCTTGCAGCACCGTGATCAATACAGCAAGTATATATCAAATATTTGTGTTATCTCTCCCGAGTGGCTCCTTCATTTACCCAACTAAATACCACTGCTCATTAGGTGCTCATAGGTGTGCCCACCTCAGTGCCAGATACAATGAGTGCACCTTTGTGGTACATGGAGTGGTGCCTAAGGAGTAGAAACATGTGAATTAACTACCTTAGATCAGTGGCGACAGAAATGAAAAGGCATTTTTCTACTTTCACCTCTCCTCTGTTACACACAACAAAACAGCAGAGCAGCAGATTACCTTCGCAGGAGCAGCAACAGCAGCTGCAGCAGCAACAGATACAAACTGGGATGATTACCCCAATCGCGATTGGCAGTCCCACTGATAGACCTGTGACCAAACTAGACTCCCTAGGTGATGAGCCTGAAAAAAAGAAGTAATGTTTTATGTTACAACCAGTCTGCTCTGTTAATATGTGCGATTATGATAACATGCATACAGTGGTATGAACGAATGATTTTAAAATCTACTCTAAGATAATTAGCAATTCATTCATATATAACATTGTTGGAATATATTGAAACCTTGTGACTCAAGAAGCATTTTTTTTTTTTAAATTTCATACTTTTTTATTGGGTTTTAAATTGAGATACAAAAAGTATGAAATAATAAAACAATGATACAGTACAGTACAAAGCATACTTAGTGGAGAACATAAGATAAGATATCACATTTTGTATACAGAGAACAAAGGCCCCTAAGAAAATAAAACAAAAGGGAGAAATAAATGCCAAAGGGGAGGCAGGAACTTGTCTATGCATGCCCATTAAACGGGCCGGCCCATTGGTGGTAGTTTAAATTACTGCAGGCGCATTAACAATGGGGTTTGGTAGGTATTTGTGAAAGTTGTGAGCATTTGAGGGAGTCCTTGGTTATTAAGGTAATGGTGTGTACACAAAAGGCAGAGGTATAGACAAGTATGGTAGAGGATTAAGCACCAATTCCTTCATGGCAGTACTATTATGATATGGATAAGTTGACCCGGGACATGATATAGACACGTGGGTGCAAAGGGGCTTGCAGTAGGGATGAGCGCGATATAGGTCCAGAGGGGTGCATACAGTTTAGGAGGATGAAAGGTCCTCGCAAAGATTTGATTTTGGAGGAGTGTAAAGCACAGTTGTGTCTAAGGAGGTTTTTTTGTGGCGAAGTAATTGTCTAGGGTGACCCAAATGGGTTTGGGGGTAGACTTCCAAGGTGAGTGCTGAAGAGAAATGTTAGCAGCACCTCTAATGTGAGTGACCCATTTTAACCAGGTTTAAAAGAAGGAATAATTGCGATTACCTACATTGCGAATGTCAAGCCTTTGATGCATTAGAAATGGCCTTTTTCCATTCGCAACCGTGCCGATTCTGGGAATCCTGCCCGTTTGCGAATGGAAAATGGCTTGATGCATCTGGCCCTAAGTCCACGAGTCCTGTAATGGCTACCAGAAAACTTTTTCTCATGTTGCTGGCTGCCAGTCAGAGCCCTTGCTCCCACAGGTGTCTGAATGTATTTCTTGAGATGGCCAAAGAAAAAAAGATCCCTGGGACAAACAGAATGCTCTATTTATTAAAACTGACTTTGAGGTACTCTTGCGCAAGTCCCTGGAATCCAACCATCGAGATATACAAATGTTTTTCAACCTTAAATTTTCAAAAGCTGCTGAAAGGATTTATACCAAATCATAAAAAGCACAATCTGTGGACCAAGATTTGGGTTCATGACAAATTTGGTGTAATTCCATTCAAGTAGCGTTGCCTAAAGAAGTCTATGGAAAATGCATGGTGATTTTGCGTTTTGGTGACCCCCCCCTTTTGTTCTCGGTCCTCGCTTAATGAATCATCCTGAAACTCTCCATGCACAAACTAGTCAAGGAGTAGCACCTTTTTGGAATGTTTCATGGAGATTCCTCAAACAGGGCCAAAATTAATAACTAAAAAAAAAGAATTTCCTATGGAAACACTGACCTAACTACTATACCTACCCAGTGGTGACGGCATCCAAGAGGACTTCATCCCCCCACCAGCAGTGCTCCAAGAGGCGCGTTTACAGAGTGGTGAAGAAAGGTGGCAGGGCCTCCGGTGACTTACCGGTCTTTTGTTTTTTACTTATTCAGGGAGGGGGGGGCCGCGTGGCCCCCTTCCCTGGGCCAATTTCGGCCCTGGGGACCCCATCCTCCAGGGCCAGGCCTATTTTGAATAGAGAAGGGGGGGGGCACATGGCCCCCCTCCCAGGCCTGATTTTGACCCGGGGACCCCATCCCACGGGGCCCAGCCATTTGTAAAAAAGTCTTTTAATAAACTTACAGGGATGTGGGCCGGGTGCCCCCCGGCCGATTTTGGCCCCGGGGACCCCATCCCCCAGGGTCCGGCCTCTAATGTGGGTCACTTGGTCCCACCCAGGCCACCCACTTTGTAGTGTTGGGGACCCTGCTTTGACAGAGAGGGAGCTGCTAACATGCAGCTCCCTCACTGACAAAGCAATTGTGGTCACTTTCAGCAAGAGAGAGCTTTTTCAATGCTCTCGCTTGCTGAAAGTGACCACAGTTTGCTATGGCTATAGCAGGAGCCATCCCTGCGGGGTGGCGGTCCCCCAGGGCAGAGAACAGCCCGGGAAGGAGACCACACGTCCCCCTTCCCATTATTTAAAATCAGGATAGCCCTCGGGAGGTGGTGGTCCCTGGGCGCTAAGGGGGTTCTCTTAGGGCCCCCCAACACATATTCATTTTGGCCTCGAAGAACAGGGGGGTCAAAGAGGCCCCCCCAGATTTATATTTTGCATATGGCCCCAGGCCCCCTCCTTTATTTGGGAAATGCCACTGTGACCTAGCCCACCTTGGGGCCTATAAATTCCAAAGTGCGAGAGACCACGCTTCATTTTTATTTCTTTTTTTTGGCAGGGTTCGCAGATCCAGCGTGACTCCCGCCAAACCTTTTTTTATAAAAATGCATTTTTGGCACTGCGGGGTCCCTGTAGGACCCCCCCAAGAGTCCTAGGGGGTCAGAGTGTTTCTACCCTGCCCCCTTTTCTTTTTTTAATGCTTTTTCTGTGACTTGGTTCAACTGAGTAACAAGATGGCTGCAAATAAGATCTCAGCACAAGATCGGGAGGGGTTGTGGATCCTCTGCATTTCTAGATATACAACTGAAAATTTCTTTAAATAACTCTGCAACTGCTGAACGGATTTACACCAAAACACAAAAAGGCACTTTCTAAGACCAACACCTATCTTCCTGCCAAATTTGGTGTAATTCCATTTAGCAGTTCGGGCTGTAGCAATGTCTAAAACTCCTATGGGAATTAACATGGTGAAACACACTTTTTTTACACCCCTTTTTCTCGGCCCCGGTTGAGGGATCACCCCCAAACTTTCCATGAACAACAAGAATCACTGGGGCACTTTTTTTGAAAAATGTTGTGAAGATTCGTCAAACAACGCTTTTCGTATGTAAACTACATCCTGAGTGTAACTACCTACTGGCAACTGCCAGTAGGTAATGTGGGCCAAATTTACGAGACAGTGACTCAGCATGGCACTGCAAGCCATTTGGCTGTGATGTACTTAGTAACTTTCAAAGCACAGGAATGCATCATATTTACAATAATATGTTGCATACTTGTGCTTTTCCCTGTGCTGGCGCAAATTTGGCTGCCAATGGGCTGACACAGGCACCCTTGCACCATGGTGCAAGGGTGCCTTCATTGCAAGGAGATTGTTTTTGTGCAGGAAGGGACACTTTCATGCACAAACACAATCAGGAGAGGTGTTATCCTCTGTCTATGTGAGCTGCAGAATGCACCACGCATAGAAAGAGGAAAAAACGAAGAGAAATGAAAACATTTCTCCTCGTTGCGCCTCCCTGGGAAGGCGTAGGTTTCTGATGCACTCCCAGGTTTACAAAAGCTTGTAAATCTGAGAATGCGGCAGAATCTATGGGTGTTGCGTGGGAACACCCACAGCAACACCCATGGATGCCCGTTTTACACAGAGTGCTGCGTGTAAAGGGGACATATTTATGAGGAAACGAAAAGCCATGCAGGGTGGCTTTACATGTCCTTGTAAATATGGGGCAGCAAAATGTCCGCCAGTGCATCACAAAAGTGGCAAACCGGCAGCGCAAGAGGGTTGTAAATATGCCCCTGTGTATGTATATATTACCTACTGGCGGTCACCAGTAGGTAGTTATAGTTAAGACCTTGTTTCTATTCAAAAAGCTTTTTTTCTTTTGCCAATATCTTTGGCGCCATTTGACGAATCTTTGCTAAATTTTAAAAAATAATGGCCCACTCACTTCAGCTGTTGTGTTGAATGTTTTGGGGTGACTTGAGAAGCAGGGGCCGAGAAAAAGGCGGGGTCCCAAAACGCTTCTTCTCCATTTAATTTCCATACGAAACTGTTGACGCAGCTTCAGCCCGAACTGCTGAACGGAATTACACTAAATTTAGCAGAAAGGTAGCTCTTGGTCCAGAGTGCACTCTTTTTGTTAAATGGTGTAAATCCGTTCAGTAGTTCCTGAGAAATTTAAATATTTCTCAGATATACAAATATGGGCGCGGAGGATCCGCAAACCCTCCCGATCTCGAGCCTGCGGTCTGATTGGCTGCCAACACCAGAAAGTGTTGGCAGCCATCTTGTGACTCGCAACCGAATCACAAGAAAAAAGGTGAAAAAACAAGAAAAGAGGTCAGGGTAGAAACACCCTAACCAGCTAGGCCTGGTCAGGGGGTCCCACAGGGACACCCTAGGGCCAAAAAAAGCATTTTTGTAAATCTTTTCGGCAGGATTCGCGTTGGATCTACGAATCCGGATGAAAATTTAAAGAAAAACAAAGCTCGGGCTCCCGCGCTTCATTTTCTTTAAGCCCCAGGGTGGGCCAGGTCCCGGAGGCAGTCATTAAAATAGATGCGAGGCAGTGCGTGCCCCCGCAGCCCCGTTGACCGCCACCTCCCCTGGTCTATGTTTATTAATTGCGGGGGCATGCGGGCCCTCTGCATCCTTGGGGACCGCCACCTCTCCGAGGCTATTTTTAAAAACAATACGTAGTGGGGCTCCTGCCCCCCCACACGAAGCCCCGGGGATCACCACCTCCCCGGGACTAATTCAAAAGATGTGTGGGGGCTCCAGGCCCCACGGAGCCCCGGGGACCGCCACTTCCCCGGGGCTAATTTAATGTAATCCCTGGGGGCCCTCCATGGCCCTGGGGACCGCCACCCTCGGGACATTGCAGCTAAAAAAAAAGTAGCAAAGGCCCAGCCCTGGGGTATGGGGTCCCCGGAGCAGAAATCGGCCTTGGGAGGGGGGCCACAAGGCCCCACTCCCGTTTTATTACCCCCCCCCAAAGAAATGGGTCAGGCCCAAAAGCATCAAGGGAAGGGGGGCCACACGTTTTCAGAGTGGTGGAGAAAGGGACGTTATAGTTAGGCTCAGGTTTCACTCATACAAAAGTAGTGAAATTCAGCCATTATAGTTAGTGAGCTAACTATAACTTGCGCTCCCGCAATGCGCTGCTTATGACCTTACATATATCACTCATGACATGGTCAGTGACATCACTCATGACATCACTGATGGCATCATTACACAGAATCTCTGACGCACTCACTCACTCATACCCCCATATAACCTTTCAAACTCCCACTCCAACTTCCACTCTACCATTCTCAAACCCATTCACACACCCATACCAGTACTTACACAGCTACTCACTGATTCATAGATCAACACACACTTCCAAGGCATTACAAGACACAGGCCCAGCATACCTCACCAATCGCATCTGCTTGAGCCTTCTCCTTCATCGCTCATAAAGCATGGAACGACTTGCACTACACATAAGAGCCCCCTCCTCACTTTGTGAAATTCCTCAAGAAGCTGAAGACCTGGCTTTTCTAGGAGACCCACTAGGCCCTTAGTTTGGCTAGACTCACACCTACTCAGAACCAGGATATCCTCCAGGGTAATAGTGTGCTCTATAAACCGGCATAACATAACACTATAACAAGGCTCCTCAGCCTGCTCAGTGAGCTCAAATCCTCCTGATGAGCCACTCTGAGCAGACTCATCAGGCACAAACTTCAGAAGTCCATTAGACTACATTGTCCTCTAACAAAAGCAAAACGCAAGGCGTGTGGCATACCAGCTGCATACAGGACAGACCCAAAAAAGCATTGCCAGAGCCAATAGATCTTGCCTTTGGGCCCCATTGGCTTCGGCAATAATTTTGTAACGATGCTGTACAACATCTTCGATGCTGTGCAGCAAGGCTAAAGAATTATAATAAAATAAGCCTAAGACCTGCCCCTGCTCATCATTTTGTAGGTAAGCACAGCTTGCATGCATAACAAATTATGTACCAATATGTTTTTCTCTTTGTTACCGTTCCAAATTGAATTGATAATTAAAATAAGCATTGGTAATGTCAATGTTTGACACCCTCAAACAAGCTCAACTCTCATCCTGAATAAACATAAAACCACTAGCACCATGAATTGCATCAACACTGGGGCCCCATTTGACTCATGCCACCCACCACGCCAACTCCAGAGAACTATAACCCATAACTGCCATCCTCTCACCCATTCTGAATGTCTCCAAAACTTCCACACCCTTTCCAAATTCTTGGAAACATACAACTGTCCTCCCATTGCTAAAGAAACGCTTATTTAAGCTGCACACTGACAAGATCAAAGTCGCAATCTTCGAGAAGTGTACTTCACTGTGGGACACCTCCTGGCGACCACCAGAGCTATGACCAACACCTACCCCCACTCCCCATGCCAAGAACCTCAGGATCACCATTGATAGCAAACTTGACATGACTTCCCAAGTCAACACCATCACCGCTTCATTCTTCCAAATCCTGAAGATGCTGAGTAAGATTTTCAAATGGCTGTCATGCACACCTTTTTCACAAGCAAGCTGACCGATGGGAACACCATCTATGCAGATCAACAAAATCTCATCAGAAAGCTGCAGGCCATTCGGAACTTGGTGGCCAGAGTAACTCTCAACCTCCCACACTCACATCACACCACACCCAAAGGAGCTCCACTGGCTCTCCATGCATACACTAGCACCATTTTAACTCCTTACTCACACTTTCAAGGCTCTACATTACACTGGCCCAACATACCTCAATAATCGCATCTGGTTTCAAAAACATTTCAGACAACCTCTGCTCATTCGAGCTCCAACTTGCACACATCCTACGCATATGGAAAGCCAGTTCTGGCGTTCAGGCTTTCTCCTACATTGCTCCTAAAGTTTGGAACACTCTGCCACTACACCTAAGAGCCTCCTCCTCACTTCTTGAATGCTGCAAGAAGCTGAAGAAATGGCTTTTCGAATAGTCCCATTAGGCCTTAGGTCTGGCTAGACTCACACCTGCTCTGCACCTGGATACCCTCCTGGGTGATAGTGCGCTCTAAAAATACGCAGGACATTGTAGGAAGCTGGCTCTTTATATAGGGGACAAAAAGAGGTACACTGTGTAAAGAGTCCAGGCAAACCCCAATTAATTTACAAAGGCACAAATGACACGACAAATTCTCTCTTTGGTGGTAGTGTGGGCGAGCAGTAAGGCATATCAGAGGGTAGTGCTAAGCATCTATTGCAAACACAAAGGCAGTAAGTTAGACACATACTCAATGAAGAAATGTTACACCAATTTATAAAAATAACACAGATTTTTATATGACTTTAGATACCAAGATCAATGACATAGGGTAAATGCTTTTTGAGTTATGAATTTTTACAGTTTTCAAAATATGACAGTTCCTTTGCTGGAGCCGTAATATCTTTTGGGGTAAAAACATGTACTGCTTTCGGCCACTTAAAAGCGACTTACGGGACAAATCTTCTGGACTTAATGTGATTATGGGGGAAGGTACAAGGAAGCATCGACAGGTCACTGTGGAAGGTACTGGGGTGTCATGGGCACTGTACCTATCTCTGCCGTATCACATCACAGTAAAGTACCTGCAACCATCCCAAAGTATTGTTTGATAAGACTATGAACACTAGCGCATATGATATGAAGGCCAATCAATGTGCTTTGTTTATGGACGCTGCATATATCATGTACACCAACATGCTTTCGTTTATTATATGCTGCATATCATGTTATGAATTATTTATTTGTGAGCCATCATTCATGTCATTCTGAACCCTTCTGGCAGTGGTAGGTACTAATCACATGTTTAATGTTTATACACACGTGTTGAATGCCATTCCCTATTGGGTACATGTGAGCATGTGCAAAGTGCCTGCACGTACTTACTCCCTCGGGAGCAGCACTTGCAAACGTGCACCGTGTCTGCTGGACACGTATATTGGACACCTGCGGTAGCGGATATCTAAACCGCATAATTCCGAGGCTCGGGCTTAGCAGTCTGCAATTACCTGACTCTGGTTCTACTGCGGCAGTGCTCCTCTCCTCGGGACGACTCCTCTCCAGTGGCTGCACCAGTGGCGGCTGGTGGAATTTGAAACTGGTGGGCGTATGTGGAACGAATCAACGTATGCGAGCGTGCGCAGCGCGCGAGCCCGACGGCAATAAGGGGGGCTCGGGGGGGTTCTCCCCCGTTGAAGATTTTTTTTTAAATTGGCATCTTTTTGGTGCGATTTTCAGCACTATTTCTGTGATAAATGGACTAAAAATTCAGTTCTTCTAGGCATTCATAAAAGAAAACTCATACATTATTTCAGAGTATTTCTGGGTTGCCAAGCAAGTCTGACTTCTGAAGAGGGCTAGGGTACTAAGCAAGACTGCTTTGGCTCTACCCTTTCCAATAGAAAACACTAGTTAGTGATGTGAACAAGTTCAATGGACAAACCTGGGGTCTAGGGAGAGTCCCTCTCCTGGGAAAGAAATTTAAAAAGATTGGCAAATGGTGCATTTTAAAGCAAATGAATGCAGCAATAAAGCAAGGCAGTGGGAACGTATAGTCTTGAAATATTAAACACATTAAAAACTGCCCCAAACAATACAATGAGGACTATAAACACGCAGCCGTCTGGCCTAGGGATTAACCCGCACTGTGATAATTACAAGCAGTCTGGTGCCTTTTTCTTCCTTCAGTGCCCTGGGGGTTATTGGTGATAACTCAGTGGGCCTCACAACCTCCTTCTTTTTTACCCCTAAAATAGCATATCATGCTGCATTCCTTGGCTCGCGTGTTAGGCATGCACGGCTGCAGCTGCGCGTTCCCTTAATCTACATTTGACTACCTCCTGGCAGTCAGGAGCCGATATATCTCAGAAAACACTGACAGACCTTAACGTGTGAAGCTGCCGCGAGCTTATAATATTAAGCGGGTGCCTCTGCAGTCCACAGCCGTGACAGCACCAGTGCAACAAGTGCAGCGCGCCTCTCGTCCTGCACATGGCGGCCACTGGCAATTCAAGTACATACTGTCTGGTGAACTGCATAGGCACGAGCCACTGAGACTAAAGCTTAACACATGCATAAGCTAATGGCCATGGAATATCGATGTACATGTGCTTATGAGACTGAGATCCTGCGCGAGATGCAGAGACTGAAACACTACACGTGTATGGCCAGCTGGGGCTGGCTGCTGCACCAGGATGAGCTAATGAGGCTGGAACACTGCTGATGCATTAGCTAAGGCCCCTGGAGTACTGGACATGCATACGATTTGGAGGCTGTGATAATTCGCATGTAGGCTCTATTGACACCTGACCTTTTCTCTACGCTTGCATGAGCTAGTTACAATGAAACGCAGTATGTTCATGCACAGCGACTGCAACACTGTCCATGCCAGGGCTGGTCGCCTGTGATCTAGGGAAACTGTACATACAGGAATCACTGACACTGGATTCTGCATGTCCATGAGCCAATGAGACTGGAATGTTCACATGTGTGAGACAATAGGAAATAAACACGAAACACGCGATAATGAGAATGGGACACTGCATGTGTGGGGAAACCACCTGCATTAGCAACGAGCGGGAGGTAGGGGGTGCACAAGTGAGAGTCAAAAGACGGGGGCAATATAAACACAAGTGTAAAATAAAATTACAAGAACGCAGGTACGCAACTTATATTGTCATGGAAACTGCACCTGTTCGAGTCAATTGGAGCAAACGCGCACATAAACATAAAGACACACTGCACATATAAACTGAATGGAACACTGGCCACATAGAAGTTAATTAGACCGGGGCACTACATGTGTGAGTTAAAATTAGAATGGAACACTACACGTGCACAGGCTAATAAAACTGGAAACGCACGCGTGTATGAACGAATGAAACTTGAACATTACCGCACACCCCATGCACATGCCTGAGCTAATTACTGTGGAAGATTGCACATTCATGCACTGGGACTGTACCACTGCACATGATCGTGCTACTATGGCTGGATGCTGCAAACGTATGCGCAAGTGGTAGTGAGCATGCATGAATCACTGACACTGGAGGTGCGCGTTCATGAGCCATTGAGAGTAGTACGCCGCACACTTAGGAGATAGTAGTGAGAACTAAACACGTCTCTCGCATGAGGAAATAAGAGTCGTATGTTGCGTGTGTAGACACTAATAGCATTTCGAGGCTTCACCTGTGCGAGCTTATGAGAAGGGGAGTGAGGAGAGTAGAACGCTACATGTGAGGGTCAAATGAGAGTGGAACTGTGCACACGTGCGAGCTAACGAGACAGAAACTGCACACCTGTATGAACCAATGGCAGCAAACAGGGCGCATTAAAACATTTCATCTGGAGCTTTGCATGGCATGAGCAGAGGCTGGGGAGGGGGGTGGGGGTGGGGGTTAATTTAATGAATAAAACTTACCAGGCATCTCCTCCGGTCCCGCGTCGCATCACGTCTCCTCTGCAACGTAACTTCTCCCCGTTCCTTTCTTTTGCCGCTCAACAGGTCAGGAAATACTAACTGCCAAATCAGGAGACTGGATGCGATGGGGGGCCGGGCGGCTGACCCTTGTTTACTGTGTATCCTGGAATTTGATAGGGCATAATGTTAGCATTGACGTGAATCGGACAGCGGAAGACGTCATGAATGAACCCCTAAGGTATAACGGTTCATGCATAATAAATGAGTCCTTGAAGAAATCAATAGTCCTGTGCTAGGGAAATTCCCGAAGCCTAAGGGTCTGTTCTTCAAGAACTCGTTGTGACGTTAGGGTGGACGGATGTCGGAGACCATGCCTGTATTTGGAGTGCACGGTTTAATGCCTAAATAAGGACTGGGATGTTATACCTATATAAGGGCAGGGCGAATTGTGCCTATATAAGGACATGATACATGAAAACCTATATACGGACACCCTAAGAGGAATACAACACCCACTCCACTTTCGTGTGTACGATAATATTAAAATGCTAAACATTTAAAATGCTAAACATAAAATAGAGTACCGCATATTGCTAAAATATTTCTTAAAAGCATTTAAAAACCAATTAGAATGCAAAAAGTACTGTACATTTTAAGCATTGCTTCTCATTTCAGGCATATATTTGAAAATAAAATGCAATTGGAATGAAATAAGCAGTAATAATGACATGTGTCAAAAAAAATGTTCGATAAGTTGTTCAAGAATCAAAGTAATTTCATGTCATGGAAATTAATGAATCTTTTTAGACTAACAAGATGACAAAGTGTCTGTGGAAGTTCCGCTAGGTCTGTACTATATGGCTAGTTCTACTTTAAGCAGAGCGAAGTGCCATTTTAGTTCGAAAAAATGGAAAAAAGATCAATTTTGGGAAAAGTTCCAAGTTTTTGTAGAATGAAGGCCAAATTGTCACTGTATCATTGGAATACTGTGGACTGAATCAGAGTCAGTTTACGGGTCTGGTGTAAACATGAGATCATCTATTTCTATAGACAAAACATCATCCACTGAAGTTGGTGTCAGTTGGAACACCTCGTGTAGTAGATTAATTGCACAGAGATGTGAAGCATCGCTCTCAGCAGAGGTCGCCGCAGCAATGTTCGCGTCCGTTGTTACCTGTGTGCCTGTAGATCTTTCTCGTACCTCAGCAGCAGCCGGAAGCATCTGTGAGATCTCAATGAATGCTGACATCAGGATTGGCAGCCTCTGGGGACAACACAGAGCATGGGCCGTTATCGGGTCCAGCAGAGTATCGATATCCGTTGGCGTATCTGATGGATATGTTAGACAGGTGTCCAACACGCATTCTACACCGCATAGCAGGCATCATAGAACAGGTAAGATGCAATCTTGCCAGATTGGTCTGAAGGATAGGAACCACGTGGTATTATGGTCCCGTAGACGAGTTATGCCCAAAAGCTGTACTATTTGCTCACTGCATTTTCGTTCAAGGAGAGCTTTCTCCATTTCGCTCGGAGTGATGTCTGCGAATAGGCTGGCCATAGCGTAATAGCAGGAAGAGAAATAGAATTCCGGCAACAAGTGCTAGAATTAATGGTATGCCACCAAACACCGAATGTGCAAAGTTCGGGATGATTCCGAGTATTGCCTGGAAAGGTGCTAACAATCCGGAACAGATGCTCTTAAATACCTGTACAATTCCTGTTGTATCAGACATGTTAAAGATACGTCCTATCATTTCCACGAAATGTATAGGGCAGTTTGTACGTATTAAAGTCTGTATCTCAGCCGAAGTCCTTGCTACTTGTAGATCATAGGTTTCTTTGGCCAAGGTCAAAGGCACTGTTTGTTGTAAAAGCATGGCTTTCATTCTGCTCAAAGTATCAAATCTTATAAAAGAGACGACCGGCGAAGGCCATAGAGGTGACTCCCTGACTGTGTCTATTGGGGAAAACAATACTTGCATACAGCAAGTGACCCTGGAGTTGACCGTTACTAGATATGGGATGCCTGGCAACATGCCGCAGCAACTTTGATCATTCAACATGAGGTAACTCCCATTAGAAAGTTGTCCAAACCTTGGATTAATCACAGCAGCTGGTGTACCCTGCTGATGGCAAGACAAATTTGCCACAGAACCATTACAAGCCCCGTGTAAAGAAATGTCCTGACATATAAGTGAACCGCTTAGTGCACGTTTACAGTTTGTACCGCTCAAGAACACTTGACGATCCCCACTCCAACATCTATATGTATACGGTAAATCCCAAGATGTCTTAATGTATTCCTTACCCAACCTTTCATATTTGCCTGCTTGCATTTGTTTGTACACAGTGTGTGTATCACATGAGCCTTTGGTAGTTCGTTTTTCAACTGAACTACTTGTTCCCAAAGCGTTTTATGCTTTATTGGGCCACCTTTTGCATCTTTGAACCCGTTTTCAAGCCAATTTTGTATATATTCATTATACGACTGCACACAGTAAAAAGAATCGCACACGATTAGTGTGGGGAATTCGCAATCTGTACTTTCAAGTGCCAGTTTGAATGCTTGTAGTTCAGCTCGCTGAGCTGTACAGTCTCCTAGAGATTGAGTTTTTGTGACCATAGGTCTGAAGATGCCATCTCGCATGCGACCTTTAACGATCGCACACGCTGCACTGTAAGCTTGCTTACCCCCTGTTGCGGGTTGTGCGGATCCGTCAGTGTAAATTATGAATTCGTACTGATCGAGAGGCAGAATTTCAGTAGGCAGAGGACATTCTTGTTCATATTGCAGGAATGCTTGTGTTTTTAAATCAGGATCAAAAACATATTCAACATCTGTTGCAGCAAGAGAATTAACCCACTGTATCCATCTTGGATGTAAGGCTTTAACATTTGGAATGCTTGTGTTTGTGACCGCTTCTAATGCTGGTACTGGGGTAACGACAATAATGCGTTTCCCTTGTGCTAGGGCTCTTTCTTTTGCTACTGCAGTTTGAACTGCTGTCAGAATTTTTTCAGTTGAACTGAAACGCATTTCCGCCTGTGTGTACAAATGAGATTTGTATGCAATTGGTATTTTCTCACCCTCATTGAAGGTTAAGTAGGTGAATCCGTATTGACCCGAAATTATTCGGATCACCAAATTGCGTTTACTTACGCGTGTTTGTAAGTGATTTGTTGCTAACATGTTAGCCTGTATTGAACGCAAGATTTCTGTGTGTTCTTGTGTCCAATTTTTGATTGAAAAATCAGGTTTGATTAATGCGTAGAGAGGTTTAACCCTTTCTGCGTAGTTTAGAATGTAAGTTCTTCCAAAATTTAGGAAACCCAGGATGGATTGTAAGTTTTTCAGCGTATTTGGAGGTTGGAGCAGCGCACACTTTTCTAAAAAGTTAGCTGCCAAGTTCTTGCCTTCACTTGAAAGCTCATATCCCAGAAAAAGGACATTGAGATGGGCAATTCTGGATTTTTTAAAGTTGAATTTTTAGCCCTCAGAGGCGAAGCCCAATATAATGGTGCTCACCCTGTTCAAGTGTTTGTCCAGGTCATCGTCTGTCAGATAGATGTCATCGACATAGGACAATGCCTCATTGTCATAAATTTGTAGTAACTCCGTTACCCTCGCTGAGAATAAACCTGGGCTATTCTTGAACCCTTGTGGGAGTCGACAAAATTGACGCTGGGTCCCCATTATGGAGATTGCTGTTAAGTACCTGCTTTCAGGTGCTATATTTTGACAAAAGAAACCATTTGAGATATCTAATGTGGTTTTATATTTTTTACGCACAATGTTATTCATTAATGCTGTGCTATGTGCATTTTGCACTGCAAATGTTTTACAACAAGTGTTTAAGTGTCTGTAATCCAAAACTAGACGATAGGTGTTGTCTGGTTTGGAGACAGGAAACAAAGGATTGTTTATAGAGGAGGTGCATGTTTCAATCACCCCTTGGTATTCAAGTTGATCTAAGATCTCCCTGACCTGTTTTTTAGCTTCTTGCTTTATTGGGTACTGCCTTTGTGCAGTTGGTTCATGTTTCAGATGTATTTTATGGTGAGGTGAGTCCTCATCCCATCCTACATGATTTTTATATAATGCTGGGGCCTGGGCTACTGCCCATTTCCTGGCATATGTATATTTTTGGTGAATTGGAATATGGTTGGAGAAGGCAGGCATAATAATGTCCTCGCCGTGTGGGGACTCCCTGACAAATTGTGGTGGCCAGTCTTTTTCTGCTAGAAGTATGTCATAGCCCCTTGAAAGTTTCTCCCAAAAGAGTGTTTTCACCTGTCTAGGTTTGTCTCCCTCCATTCGGATTGTTATCTCATATAACCTTTGTGGAGTACTAACCCTGGTGTCTACAGTCTCAACTGTAATGTACTCATTCAAGTCCACTATCTCCAGAAGTTCCTTCAGGTTCTGGCGAACTATTGTGACTTCTGCTGCACTCTCCAGCATTGTCTGAGCCCATTCTCCGTTCTTGAGTTGTGTTCTCAGTATTCTCGGCATGTCTGATTTTTAGACCTGCTACTTTCTTTTTGGAGAATTGAGGTTTTGTTTTATTTTTTGGTGCGTGTTTATCTTCTTTGGACTTCACGCGTTCTTCTCTATGTTCTGACCGTCCTCTTCTTTCCGAAGTCTGTGATGAGATCTGAAAGGGACGAGAGGAACGTGTATCATTATCTTGATACCTGTCAGGTTTTCTCAAATTATCCCTATTCCTGTGGTTATACCTCCTTTCAGAGGGCTCCTTTTGAGGAGACCTACCCCGGGATTGAGAACGTTTCTCGTTTGAATTTTGTTTATTAGTTTCCCACTTCTTTTTAGAAGATGTAGGAGTTTGTTTAATAGAGTCCTTTTCAGGAGTCTCAGATAGTTTTGGTCTTAATGGTCTTCCACCCAAACTATCTCTGCCTAATTCAGCATATGATTGTTCAATTATTCTGGGTAGTTCAGTTTGATGTTCTGTAACATCGAATTCTCTTAATCGTTGGCGGATCACCACTGCTGCTGCTTCTCCTTTAATATTAGATAATATTATTGTTGAGACCAGGTCGAAATTTTTCAGTAATTTCATACCTAAATTCAGAGCAGGCTCTGCCCCGTATTCGTTTTGAATTTGTTTTAGGACATCAGGTATTACCGCAATTAATGGAATACCATGTGTTTTAGTGTAGATGGCAGCAAAGACTGAGCCCCAAGTGGTGCAGTCTTCCAGTTGTGGTGTGATCCCCATTGGAAAACAGATTGTTAGGATTCTGTGTTTTTCAAACGGGCTAGTATTTGGAAATACTGCTTCGATTTGAGTAATTTGTTGAGCTATCCAGAACGGAATTTGCTCACGTTTTGTGGGCATTTTACCCATGACTGCGTAAAGAGTCTGTGGTCTAATTTTGAGTGTATTCCCCTGTTGAGGAGTTTGATTTGGAAGTGTCAATGGTTGTTGGACTGTGAAAGTCTGCATGACATATTGGACCAATTGTCTATATATTTTTATTATTTCTTGTAATTGAACAAGTAGTTCCTCGTCTGACATTTCTTCAATGTCAGGATGAGGTGTATAGCCGGCTAGAATCGGCCATGTTGCTCCTAGTCTACCTAGTGGACCGAGCCTGGTAATATTTCTGTGATGTTTTAGGCCGCCTTTAAACCAGAGCTGATGCTCCTGGTATGTTAATGGAATTTCAATATCCTCGAAAGGAATATATTCCTCTGGTGGATCATCTTCTTTGTAGAAGTGAAACACGTGTGTTACTGGATTTGATTCAGGGAATACTATCCATGAATAGAATACCTCTGTCTGAAAGGATTCGTGTGCCTCTATCACGAAAACTGCTCTACCTCCTCTTGGTGGTAGACCGTGTTTTATACGTTTTAGAGTGATGGCTCTTCTTAAGTTTTGAGGGATGTCTATAACACCCTCCTCGGTTTCAATAAAACCTGTGATATTATAAGCTGTTGCAGCTGGCTGATCCGCAACACCACCGTTTCCGGTCTCAGTGTCGGACCCAGGCATTTTTTGTTTTTGAAAAAATGTAGAACAAGTTTCAAGGAAACAAAAGATAAGGTGCCCAATATTTTGGAACACTGT
Source organism: Calotriton arnoldi (assembly GCA_963921515.1). Lineage (NCBI taxonomy): Eukaryota > Metazoa > Chordata > Amphibia > Caudata > Salamandridae > Calotriton > Calotriton arnoldi. The sequence goes on along the minus strand of CAWUFW010006426.1, from coordinate 328,785 downwards.
ATCCTTCAACGTTGAGCAAACCAAACAGCCAATATATAGGGCACTTCCCTATTTTGCTGTGGCGAATACTGCCCACTCCAGACGTCTTTTGGAGTATATGGGTAGGGGTCTCTGAGAGAAAAAGCACAGCTGAGTTACTCCGTATCTAGCGTTAAATTACCGCCTAACCAAACCGTTGGGCGCCATGTAGCGTAGCTCCTATTTCCCTAATAGGCTCTGCGCATTGGAATAATATCCCCTATAGGTTTGACATAGGACTAAGGTCAGTATGTCCCTATCGAGTATATTAAACTTAATAACTTGTGCCAGCTAGCTCAGAGGCCACTAGAAACTCCTTGGATAACAAGAAGGGAGTAGTTTCTGGCAGCCGCAAAACATGACAACTTTGTTTCCCTTTAGAATCAGAACGTGTCCCAGAGTCGTGGAAACAATAGATAACCATTTCACTCAGCTCAATCGTGCATGCTTAGTTTTCCTCAAAGTTACACAGAAAGAATAGACGGGCGTTTCAATAAAAGGATTTATTGAACAGTCTTGTTTCTCGTGTAAGTTATATGTGCTGTTATGATCACAAGACAGTATGCAAGATAAATAATGTACAGCGTAAGCAGTAGAAATAAATAGTACTGCGATAGCATTATCTTTAGCAGATATTCATTTACATAAATAACACAAACTAAAAATGCGAGTACTCGTGACGATGCGTTTCTAAGCTAGTTCTACCCCAATGTACCTAACCTAACCTAGGTGTAGGGAGAGGTATGAAGTAGGTGAAGTATTCCTTACTACGGTATACTAAGAGTATGTTATGCCTAGTATGCCTAGTATGCCAAGAGTCCCTCTAGGTCCTAGTCAGCTCCATACCTGAAGAATGAGAGAGGTGGGAATCTCTTGCCAGACTCGAACTCCAACACCCCGCAAGGGAAGTCAGATCACTGGAAGCTGGACTCTCTGCGTGCAGGGATGACAGCGTCCTCTCAGTGCGTCAGGCCGGGATACGGGCTCCTCTGAAGTCGAGGTCTCCTCTAGTTTACAAAGGCTAGGGAAGGTATATTTATACCGGAGAGGTACCTCATAATGTTAGCATTGACGTGAATCGGACAGCGGAAGACGTCATGAATGAACCCCTAAGGTATAACGGTTCATGCATAATAAATGAGTCCTTGAAGAAATCAATAGTCCTGTGCTAGGGAAATTCCCGAAGCCTAAGGGTCTGTTCTTCAAGAACTCTGCTAGACGTTAGGGTGGACGGATGTCGGAGACCATGCCTGTATTTGGAGTGCGCGGTTTAATGCCTAAATAAGGACTGGGATTTTATGCCTATATAAGGGCAGGTCGAATTGTGCCTATATAAGGACATGATACAGGAAAACCTATATACGGACACCCTAAGAGGAATACAACAGGGGGAGGACCTGAACGTTTCCAAAGAGCGCATGTTTAAAAACTAGCATTTTTAATAAAAATCACTGAATGCAGTGAAAGAAACTGATTTACTAAGGTGAAACGCTTCGGTATGTTAAAATAATTTTAAAAAATACACTTATTTGAATTTTGAAGAGACTACATCATGTGTGTTGCACGATTTACATTGCACTGAATTGTAATTGGATTTATATAGTTGTTACTACCCCTGACTAGGCGTTGAATGGCTTTAGAGATTCACAGAGAATGCATATGTACGTATAGACTTTTGTCTACAGGCTGCCTGAATTCCAGCCCATCAACTGCTCAAGTAGTATCCTCTGTGCTGCTTGGTTAGCCAGAGGGATGAAAGGCACATTTCACTCTTACTAAGGTTTCACTGCCCATGATCATTACGAAGGTTGAAAGGCAGCTGCCTCTTCATAGTCAGTGTTATTTTGTTTTAATTGACTATCTAAAAAGAAGGAAATGTGCTTCGAGACTGGCAGATCGTTTTTTTGTTTAAAATAAGATGCTCTCTAGTAAGGTGTTCTGTGATCTCACACATAGGCTGAGTGATTCAGTTTTCATGAAAATTATTGACCATCACACACTGAAGAATGCGCAGCAGCTTACGCATCCCCCCAAAAAATCCCAAACTGCAACATCATACAATACATCTCACCCACATCCATGCAGATGCAGTAGAAGCTGTGATAAAAAGAGCAGCAATTATACTATTATGCTTCATCTGAGGCCTTACCCACCCAGTTTTGGCATAAATCACATTTATTTCAATTACATTTACACTTTAAAAAAACATTACCAATTGGACCGGTGCTCAGCCAAATATATGTTACCTAAATTGCTTACTTAATACATTTAAAATTAAAGTGATATTTTCGCGTCCCCGAACTTACCATAATGTCTCACCACTAAGTATATATATTTTAATTAAATCACTTTTAGTTTTATTGATTTAAATTATTGGAACCTTGTTCTAACCGTAAAGGTAACCCTAAAGCGTACCATAAAGAAAAATAAATATTTCAGTCAAATAAAAAATGAATTAATTTAATTCAATCAATCAGGGGTTTATAAAGCGCGCTACTCACCCGTGAGGGTCTCAAGCTGCTGGGGGGAAGATGGGGTGCAGCTCTGGGTCAGTCGAAGAGCCAGGTCTTGAGACACTTTCTGAAGGTGTTCAGAGTGGGGGAGCATCTGATGTTGACTGGGAGCTCGTTCCAGGTCTTTGCTGCGATGTAGGAGAAGGCTCTTCCGCCTGCTCTGGTTCTGCGTATGCGGGGGGTTTCTGCTAGGGCGAGGTCGGTGGAGCGGAGGTTCCTCTTGGGTATGTAGAAGGAGACTCTTTCGTTGAGGTATTTGGGCCCGATGTTGTGGAGGGATTTGTAGGTGTGGGTGAGTAGCTTGAAGGTTACTGTCTTCTCGATGGGGAGCCAGTGGAGGTCTCGTAGGTGCTGGGTCATGTGCTCATGTTGTGGGGTTCCGAGGACGAGTCTGGCCGCGGTGTTCTGGATGGTTTGGAGCTTGTGTAGCAGGGTTTTGTTGATTCCGGAGTAGAGGGCGTTGCCGTAGTCCAGTCTGCTGGTTACGAGTGCGTGGGTGACGGTCTTTCTGCATTCGTGGGGGATCCACTTGAAGGTTTTACGGAGGATGCGGAGGGAGTTGAAGCAGGTCGAGGCGACGGCGTTGATCTGGTGGGTCATGGTGAGGGAGGAGTCCAGGATGATGCCGAGGTTCCGGGCATGGTCCGTCGGTGTGGGAGGGTTTCCGAGAGCAGGGAGCCACCAGGATCTGTCCCACGCCTTGGGGGAGGGTCCTAGGACGAGGACCTCGGTCTTCTCCGAGTTCAGCTTCAGGCAGCTGTCCCTCATCCAGGTTGCAACGTCTTTCATTCCTTCTTGGAAGCTGAGTCTGGTGTGTTCAGGGTTCTTCGTGAGGGAGAGGATGAGCTGGGTGTCGTCGGCGTAGGATACTATGCAGAGCACATGCTGTCTGATGATGGCGGCGAGGGGGGCCATGTAGATGTTGAAAAGAGTGGGGCTGAGTGAGGATCCTTGGGGTACTCCACAGTTGATCTCTGTTGGTTCAGAGAGGAAGGGGGGGAGTCTGATCCTTTGGGTTCTGCCGGCGAGAAAGGAGCTGATCCAGTCGAGGGCTGTTCCTTGTATTCCGGCATCGTCGAGTCTGGCTCTGAGGGTGCGGTGTGAGATGGTGTCGAAGGCTGCTGAGAGGTCTAGTAGGATGTGGGCCGCGGTCTGGCCCTGGTCGAGGAGCATGCGGATGTCGTCGGTGGCGGCGAGAAGGGAGGTCTCGGTGCTGTGGTTGCTGAGAAATCCGGACTGGGAGGAGTCGAGGATGGCGTTCTCCTCTATGAAGGTGGTCAGCTGGGCATTGACGAATCTCTTGGTGACTTTCGCTGTGAAGGGAAGGAGAGAGATGGGCCGGTAGTTTTTCAGGTCCGTTGGGTCGGCCGATGGTTTCTTGAGGAGGGGCTTGACTTCTGCCTGTTTCCAGTCATCAGGGAAGATGTGGGATTCGAGGGAAGTGTTGAAGGCCCGTCCTAGTTGGGGTGCTATAGCGGTGGCGGCTCTGTGGTAGATGTGTGGTGGGCAGGGGTCCGTGGGAGCTCCTGAGTGGGTGCTCTTCATGGTCTTGGTGGTGTCTTCCGTGGTGGCAGGTTTCCAGGAGGGGATGATAGGCCGGTTTTCGTTGGTGGTGAGGGTGGTGGTGTCATGAGTCGGTTTGCTGAAGTTGTCGTAGAGGGCCTTGATTTTCATGTGGAAGTAGGAGCTGAGCTTGTTGCAGAGGTCCTGGGATGGAGGGACGTCCGTGGCTTTGCTGGGGGGTTTGGTGAACTGCTGTATGACGTTGAAGAGTTCTTTTGTGTTACTTGTGTTGGAGTGGATTTTGTTTTTGATGAAAGTCTTCTTGGTGGCTCTTATGCGCTGGTGGTATTCCTTCATGGCGTTCCTATAGTTGTTCTGATCTTCGGTGGTTTTCTTGTACCGCCAGAGTTTCTCGAGGCGTCTGCAGGAGCGCCTGGCTTCTTGGAGGTCGGTGGTGAACCAGGCTGCCTTCGGGGGCGTTCATTGGCGGGGTGGCGGAGGGGTGAGAGCTTATCAGCGCAGCTGGAGATCCAGTGGTGTAGTTCTTTTGCTGCCGAGTTGGCATTGGTCGTGCCTCTGGGGGGTCATGGAGCAGGGTGGCATTGAGGAGATCCTCTTGATCTTGCTCCAGTTTCTTCGGGGCGGGCGCAGGGCGGGTTTGGGTGCGGTGGTGGTGTTGAAGGTGAAGTGTACGCAGTGGTGGTCTGTCCATAGGGGCTGCGTAGTGTGGCTGAATTGGATGTTTGTCCCTCCTGGAAAGATGGGGTTGAGGGTGTGTCCAACTTTGTGGGTGGGAGTGGTGACGAGCGGCTTCAGTCCTAGGTTGGCGAGGTTGTCGAGGAGGGTGGTGGAGCCGGGGTCGCTGGGGTTGTCGAGGGGGAAATTCAGGTCTTCGATGAGGATGTAGTCCGTGGAGGCGATGGCGTGAGGTGCGACGAGGTCGGCGATGGTGGTGGTGGAAGAGGCATGAGGCCCAGGCGGTCTGTAGACGAGGGTCCCGCGTAGCGTGGTTCTGGGGCTGGTTTGGATCTGGAAGTGGAGGTGTTCTGTGTTGGAGGAGGAGTCGCTCGTGCAGGAGGTGGAGAGTCGGAGTGCGCTCTTGTGTGCGATGGCGAGTCCTCCTCCTGGGCGGTGGGGGCGGTCCTTTCTTTGGATCTTGTATCCGTCGGGGATGGCGGTGGCGATGTCGGGGGCGGAGGTGGCGTTGGTCCAAGTTTCCGTGAAGAAGGCAACATCTGGCGAAATGGTGTCGAGCAGGTCCAGATCTCTGTGGAGGGAGCGGACGTTGAGGAGTATGCATGTCAGGGCTTGGGTGGTGTGGGCGTCCGTCGTGGGTTCAGCGGTCGTGGGGGGCTGTTGATTGTGAAGGATTATCGGCAGTGTCGGCAGGAGAACTGGCCGTGGGTGGTGGTCGGCGTCGATCTCTGGCAGTTGTTGTTCCTTCCGGAGTTGAGTGCGAGGAGGTCGGTGGAGTTGTAGCGGAGGATGGCTGGAGAGCTAGGGTCCCTGGCACTGGCTGCGGTTGGGTCGCGGACGGGCGCAGACGGGCTTGCCTTTGGTGCGCCTTCGGCGCGCCCGCTGCTCGTGTCTGCTGCGCAGCTGCGCAGCGGCCTGCATTAAGTAGGAGAGGGGGAGGCAAAGTGCAGCAGGGAGGCGGGAAACAGCGAGCGGGAGGTGGGCGGGGCCTGCAAAAGAAAATTACGAGAGGTAGCAGGAAGAACTAAACCAACACAACAAAAATTACCCTAATGGCAAGACAGGAATAACTTACACCATGCAGGAAAAAAACAGGGACGGCACGGAGAGCGGGTCGAGAGTGATCTCGAACCCTGCTCTTCTGGCTCAGAGGCAGTGGCGGCCAGGCGGAGCTGCGTGGAGGGAGAGCGGTTCCCAGGCCAGAAGGTCAGGGCACTTGCTCGATCCTCCGCGCAGCGGCCTGCATTAAGTAGGGGAGGGGGGAGGAAAAGTGCAGCAGGGAGGCGGGGGAGGCAGGAAATGGCGAGCGAGAGGTGGGCGGGGCCTGCAAAACGAGGGGAAAACCAAGAGAGAGCAAAAGAAAATTATGAGGGGCAGCAGTAAGAACTAAGCCAACACAACAAAAATTACCCTAATGGCAAGACAGGAATAACTTACACCATGCAGGAAAAAAACAGGGCAGGCACGGAGAGTGGGTCGAGAGCGATCTCGAACCCTGCTCTTCTGGCTCAGAGGTGGTGACGGCCAGGTGGAGCTGCGTGGAGGGAGAGCGGTTCCCAGGCCAGAAGGTCAGGGCACTGGCCTCATTAAAATAAATGAAATGTTTATGCATTTTTATGGTCTACAGTACCCTTGATTCAATGATATACTTAACAGTCTCCTAGTACCCTAAACCCACCAAAGTGATTTTATTGTTAATTCTTTTCCATGTGTTCCTTGTAGGCTAGACATAGGAGAATGCCATTGGGTTGGATATTCCTGTGGTTAAAGCGTAGGTTTTCTTTCTTGAAAGACCTTTTCTGAGCCGGCAGTGGTGATGTGCTGACGTTGCGCAGTGCGTGAGTCCTAGCTCACTGAGGTGATGTGAGTACCATGCACAGGACCAAAGTGCAAGAAGGAGACTTGGACATACACAAGCACTGTCAGACAGACAGGCATGGCTGGGTGATGTGAAGATGTGTGATGTACATTATAGAAGGACATTATAGTGTGCAGACACTGAAACAGCGTATCATTCAGGAATTGCAGTCATGTGAAGACACTACTGAGAGTATGAACTAAAGCAGACACAGCACACTTGTAAAACAGTCATGGACGTAATTGTTCCTGTCCTGGCTCTATACACTAGTCATGGTGATATGTGGACACTGTGAAAGAATCAGCAGTCATTCTGTGCACATGTTATATGCAAGATAGTCACGGCATGGGGCAACAATGGTAAAGAAAAGTACAGTCATTGCTAGCAAGGATAATATGCAGACACTGTTTACTGTGTACGCGATGCTGGCATTGGAGCTTCGTAGGCGCCTAAGACAGAGCCCGTTGTAGTAATGCGCACACAGATATGCTTCCCTCAAATAGAGACCAAATGGAACCGTCAGGTGTTGAAGTACAAAAGTCTCCCATTAACAGCAGCTGCAATGCAGAGCACTTTTTCTGAAGTAATATCTGCCAGTATCACACCCCCCTCCCACCCACTCCTTCCTTCCGGTTCTTGCCCTCCCGTACCACCAGCTGCTTCATTGCCCTCTTTATGAAACATGATTCTGTGTGAGAAACCGAATGCATTAAAAACACCAATAATTATCGGTTGTATGAGGGGTATCCGGGAAGACGTCTTCGGTGGACGTTTCCAACACAGGACCCGAAAGATGCCCAAATAGAGCAGAGAAAGTACTTGGTTACGGGAAAAGGGATAGTTGTCATTTTAACTCAAGTTTTTCTCCGGGGTGCCGTCTCCAATATACTACTTTACTTTCTGGTATATATTACTCCCCCGGGGATTCCTCGCGCCTCCTCCTTGCTACTCTGGCAATGGATCATGCATCAGTGAGCTGTCAGACAGGCAATCCGAGTCGCAGAACTGATGCTCTCAGTGGCGAGTTACCACTTATTGACTTGGTAATGCATCTTTCTGGCCGCAGTGCGCACCCTCCTTTGCCCATTACACACTCTAATGTAATTGTCAATGTTAATTAGATCGGTTACAACAGACCTCACCATGATGAAATAATGTAATTGTCAATGTTAATTAGATCTTTTACAACAGACTTTGCCATGATGAAATGAAATAATTGTCAATGTTAATTATTGATATAGGGAAAAATAGGATACATTTTGTGCAACCACACACAGAGTTAAGGCCTGCAACTTCTATGCAGAAGTTCCAAGTTAAAAGCAGCTTTAGGCCTCAGTAGAAATACAGGCCCAGGCCTCTGCACGAGAAATAGGTCAGAAAATAGCATGTTACAGGGACAATGAGTTTAGCTGAACTTATCAGGTCACACAGTTTGTTGAAAGGTCAGGAAATGGCCTGCAGTCACAAAGATAAGCTACTGCATGAAGCGTAGATCATATCTTCTTCCAGACTCAGGAAACCAGTAGTGTTTTAAATGTTGGAACCAAAAAAAACACAAACCACAAGCCCATCTGCTAGAAAGACTGAGCTGGAAGGTGTCAATCATGTCTTTTGCAATCGTGTTACTAATGCATGCACACATAGATTAAGCACGCACACAGGATGGACTGGCCCAGGTGCAAGCCTTGCCACTGCTCATAATGACATGGATGTTGCTTCAGTTGAAAACCACATGTCACACTTACACAATGCTAGGCATGATGGATGAAACCACAGGTTAGAGGTCAGATAAGCATGGCCAAAAAGCGTTAGGCAAAATATAACCACTTGCTTCACAGGAAAACAGATGTTTGTAAAAAGAATGAGAATAGGAAAACGACCGAGGAGGTTTCCGCCAATATGAGATGCGATGGCCATGTGGCCCATATCTATATGTGTTTTGTTTTCAGGAAATTGTTGTAACTGCTGATTTTAATCTACTCATTTGTGACGTAAATCCTATGCTTGTAACATTTTTCTCTTGTGGTTTTAGAGTATATAAGCCACTGCATTTGAACTGTTCATTGGACATCAGACTCCAGTCTCTGCTGAGCCTGGCTGATCTCCCCAGCTGATTAATGCATTAAACCATATTGTATTGTCAACCTGCTCCTGTGTTATTCTTACAGAGATTTTTCCCTTCAACATCGTGGCGAGCTGAGCCAGGACATCCACTTCTTCTTGCCTCCTGCCACACCCTGGGCACCGCCTGTCCTTATGGAAATGGTTTTGCGCAACTAAAAGAAGGTAAGAAGACGCCGGTTAGAAAAGTCTTCACATTTCTCTGGGACAGGTGGGGCTTGGGAGTTGGCATTCTTCAAAGGTGAGAACAGTGTGAATGTTGTCCCTTATACCTTACAGGTAGCATGTTGACAGTATAATGTGTCTTATGGTATTATTTTTTTTTTATTATTAATGTTTATATGTGGGAAAATGCATGCATGATTGTGCACTGACACAATAACAAGGACTAGAGCTCCGGTGGTAAGTCCGGAAGGTACTAGGGGACCTGGCTAAAAGGGCCAGAAGTGGTCAGGAAAGAGTAGGACTTGAAGCTGGGCAGCCAGCGTACGTTCTGTCGTTGTGGCAAAGAAACAGGTGAAAACCTGGTGCTCACTGGAACTTTATTCTGAGTAAGAGCAGAACAATTCAAGTCATCTCAGACTTTAAGTCTGAAAGTCACAGTTTGTAGTTACAGGCAGTGAAGTATATCTTCCTTGTGAGTTCGGGAGAAGCGACCAGCTGCAGCAGCAGCAGCAGTAGTAGTAGTTTTTGCCCTAGTATGAAGTTTTGGAGAACATTAATATGCCTATGCAGATGTAAATAGAAGTAAGGACACACATTAATGTCATTTTGTAGTTTTGTGCTGTTTATACTTAGGATTTCTGAATTGTGTGAAATACTGTAGAGTTTTAGGAAAAGGATTTTTTATTTAGACAAATGTCTCAAGGGTGCACAGGTACCCAACCACAACCGATTCCCGAATTAATCATCCATTTTTATAACGGTCTCCCTGTGGCCCTTTCTAACGGTACTGACCCTGGTTGGCCAGCAATCCCAATACCATCAGATAACACTTTAATGTCAGAGGTTTGTGAGCGCCTAGGAATTGACTATACATCACCACTGGGTCTCCTAACAACATACATTGATGTGACAGTAAAACTCCTGTCAGATAACTAAAAAGATCGGTCCCAAAGGATTAAACACAAAGACATTGTCTTCCACATTACAGTGATTAAGAGTAGTGTACAGTAACCTCATGAACCCCACAACAAATACTGATGCTATCAATTATTATCCCTATAGTCAAACCTTAGAGCCTCCAGATTGGAGCCTAGAAGAACTATCAAATAGTATAGATGAGGACCTAAATAGCTATTTTCAAGGTACACATACCATAGAAGAAATAACTGATAGACTTGACAGGAACGTCCTTAATTTTCTTGCAGGTGATTCTGAACAGGACCTTTCCACACTTAAGATTTTGGAATTGGTTTTGAATTCTACAAAACCTATTGTAGTGGTTCACCCCACAGTGAGACACCCCCTAGAAGGTCCCCCAAGAAATTAACTCATTACCTATGTGAGTAGCAAGGAGAAATAGCCTGAATTAAATCTACCATAATACCCCATGAGGTAGATAAGGGTATCAGGTGGAACGTATAATAGAACTGAGAATAAGCAATTTCATTAGGTAGAGTGAACACTTATAAGGGACAAGTTACGCCCAAATATAAGATTAAACAGAGGCCAAGTACACCGCATAAATAATGGGGACCCCTTTAGAACACATGGTTAAGGTGTTCCCTGGTGACAAGGACAAAATAGAGAAATATTGTAAGGAGTGGCATAAGGCAACATCAAAATTTGAACATGCATGGCCTGAAAGGGGCTCATTTGACAACATAACATTAGATCATATAGCCACCCTTTTACAAAGCAAATATAATGGGAAGAAATTAGAAAAAAGGAAGACCATCTTAGATCAGTGGAAGGTATTTTGGGAAACACACGAGAAGGAGACTGAGATAAGGCCCCAGTCCCCTCCTTCAGCTCCTCCACCCCCGTCCCGAGAGGCACAAGCAAGTTTAAACATTGCAAAGGTACAGGGCATGTATACAATGCAGGCTAATATATCAAACACACCTCCCACCTCCTCACATCTGCCTGCTGTAGGATATTCAGATCCTGAGTGTAGCCCACCATCAGAATCATCTTCCAAACACAGTGATTATGTCCGGCTAACGCCATGCCCAAGAATGGCTAGCACACCTCAGGAGATGTCAGGGGGAGACAACAATATATATGTAGGAACAGTGGATGCTACCTTTACACTTCATTTAGAAGATGAAACTGCAACTACCGAAAAAGATAAAAGTGAACGTCAGCACCCAAAATTAGATTCAAAGGACACACAGAGAGGAGGTGCTACTAGGAAAACTAGTCAGCGGTCCAAGGAATTCAAGCCCTGAGAGTGAGAGGAGGACAGAAAAGTTAGCCTTTATACCAAAAATACCTCCTACAGAACGCTGGAGGCTGATAGAGGAGGGTGGCGATAACAAGTGGGTCAAGATAAGGGAAGATGGACACAAGAACAACCTGGGAAAAAGAGGAGGTACCCTTGTGGCATCGGAAGACACTAGACAGGTCACAAATGATGGAACACCAAAGCTCGGAGGACTTCCTCCGTGCACATAACCTCTTAGGTGAAGAAGACATGAGGTCAGACAGATCTTACATAGGATCAGATGGGGCATTAGATGATGTTACAAAGCATGTTAAAAGAATGTCCATCATTAACGACTATGATAGAGAACAGTCACAATTTGCCTGTGAGGGGGGAGACACCAACAGGGGTGCTGAGGCCTTACAGAGGAGACAGCGAGAGTTAAACAGATTGAGATTTGATGGAACGCATGCACGCCCTTATGAGAAGCAGGGGACATTAACATGCCGGGAAGAATGATATTGAGAAAAGACACAGCACGCCTACTCCCTGTGCGCCCAGGCAGTGACCTGACACCCAATGAAATAGTGGCCCAGCAAGAACAGAGTTGGTACAATGTTGTCCCTTTTACTGACAATCTAGCAGGTTGGACAGAAGGACTAGCACCACAAATGACACCATGGCCACGAGATGGTTCTTTTGAACCACGAGACATGGCAAATGCGGAGATGTGCATCCTCCATGGTATAGGGGATCCTGAGTGGGATTATCCTTATCTGAAGGACAGCCTGAGAATATGGCAAAGATATGCCAGACAGTATGACGTCACCCTACTGGACATAGGGATATGGTCCTGTCACAACTGTCCTTAATATTTAAAGGTTCAGGGATGCCCCAATACATACCATGGCCCCAGATGGATAAAGAAAATCTTTAGAAACAGCTGTCACCACTTGCTGAAGGGGCCGGGAAGTGGATAGCTGCTTTTGAAAAACACACAGCAGGGATACCCCTTGCAATAGGCGACATCAAAAGTTTATTAAGCTCCCTTATAGGAGATGAAACAGATACACTGTTCATAAAAGCAGGAGTAAATGACGTGACATTGACTAATTCAAAATGTGATGCGGCACACTTCAACAAAGTAAGGGGAGTTGTTTGGACACAGCTAAGATGAATGTACCCAGATTGGCCAGACATTGGATCTCTCATGGCACAGACAATGCAGCCAGATGAAGACCCAGCACAATTCCTAAGCAGAATGAAAGAGAAATGGACACCGGAGGTAGGGGAGAGATGGGATGTGACTGGACAAAATGCAATACTGTTCTATAACATAGTGAAGAAAGGATTACCAGCTGAAGTGCAGGACAAACTAGACAACATAGTAGCCTTAGAAGCCAAACCATGGACTGAGATACAGGCTCACATAATACATTATTGTAAAAGGAGACAGGACAAGGAAAAGAATGAGAAGGATAAAATTGAGAAAGCAGCAGCTAAGTTAGTACAACAGAAACTAGCAAAGAGGACAGAGGGAGGAACTGCCACTGCGGCTGCCCAGATGGCCGCAGTGTCTTTGGGCGTGCCACCTGTAAACACCACTTCGCAACCCCAACAATAAGCCCCCAGATTTAATAGCAGGAATGGGCAAGGAGGGCGAGGAAGGTTTGGGGCAAATAGGCAAAACACATTCAGGGGTGGGCAAACATGCCACTACTGTAAGATGCCAGGACATTTCATTAGAGAATGTAGGACCAAAAGAACAACAAACAGGCAGGGGTAATATATGGCCAACAAATGGTACCACCTGGTCGCACTGTGGCACAGCCTGCCATGAGCCCCCAAGTGATATATCTTCCACAGCCCCAAATGCAGCCTCAACAACAGTTCCAGCCCCAACAGGTGCAACAACACGTGCCCCAAATGCAGTATGGGCAGCAACAGGCAGTGCAGCCCACTGTACAACACCAGACCTTACAAGGTGGGGTAACGGTCAGAGGACGAAACCCCTTTCAGCAAAATTATGTGGGAGGATATGCTCAATGAAGGTGCCCACGGAGTAGTCTCATGTGTCCAGTACTATCGATAACTCACACGCCATACGAGGAACCCACTGTGATGGTAGCCATAAATGACAGGTAATACAGCTTTCTCATTGATACTGGGGCCACTAGGTCCTGTATCCGTGAGAGAGGACTCCCGCTGTCAAATTCATCAATGGACACACAGGGGTTCTCCAGGGAAGTGATGAGGGTTCCATTCACCAAACCTGTGGAGATGGAGATGGGGGGAGGTACGTTAACAGCAGTCTCTTATTCTCCCCCACGGCCCTAGCAAACTTGTTAGGACGTGATCTTATGGCAAAATTAAACATGTCCATCCACTTTGAGGAGGATGGGACAATGGTTTGCTCAACACCAGGAATGTCTCGCACACGTATCATGACAGTGGTCACTCACCACCCAGACGGTGACCGAACCAGAGCTAGGCCTATAGACATCCCAGCCTTTACTAGAGCAGTGTATACTATCATAGCAGAAACAGCAGAACTAACAGGAAAGCTAGTTGAATTTCCAAAGAACTTTCTGTTCCGCCGCCGGAGCCCCTGGTCAGAAATGCTGAGTTCTGAAGTGTCAGGTAAAGGTCTCATACTGGAGGTGGAAGCTGTGGAGATATCATCTACAACCTGGAGAATGGTGATGGCCAGTGATTACACCTGTACGGTGTGGGCCTGTGTCATCTTTCATGACCCCAATATAAAAGTAAAAGATATATCAGATGACCAGTTGTTTACTGATGACCCCACAAGGTCAGTGTTAGTTTTTCAAGACAGTATTCCATTGCGTACTATGCTGGAAACAAGGTCTGCAATACCAAAGACTGTTTCTGGTCCTAGTAAGGACAATGACCTTGCACAGCTACCCTCTGATTTGTGGACCAAAGGCCCCCACGATGTGGGCCTCGTCCGCACAGCAGTCCCATTCAGAATAACCTTGAAGGAAGGAGCAATACTACCAAGGGTAAGGCAATACCCTCTATCCAAAGAAGCAGAGGAGGGCATCGCCCCAGTTATACAGGCATTGGTAGAGCAGGGAGTCATATACCCAGGTGTATCCCCCTGCAACACCCCGATTTACCCGGTCAAGAAGGCCAAGTGTAATTCATGGCGCATGATTCAAGACCTGCGCCCCCTTAATGACATAGTGATACCGGAATTCCCTGTGGTACCTGACCCTTCCGTTATCCTGACTAACATACCCAAAGATGCTAAATACTTCTCAGTCATAGACTTGAAAAATGCATTCTTTAGCATTCCACTACACCCAGATAGTCATTACTTGACTACATTCTCATTTCGTGGCTCCCAGTACCTCCATTCTCGTTTACCTCAGGGGTACTGTGAGTCCCCTAGTGTTTTCAACAGAGCAGTCAAGAAAGACCTCGCTAATTTTCAAAGTGACAGCACAATACTGCAGTATGTCGATGACTTACTAATTTGTAGTGCCACAGAAGAACAGTGCAGAAAAGACACCGTGTCTCTGCTTTTCACCCTCGCCCAACGAGGCTACAAAGTAGACAGAGACAAATTACAATATTGCCAGGAAGAAGTCCATTATTTGGGACAATTGCTATCAGCCTCAGGCCGCCGAGTTATACCTGAAAGAGCAGCGTCAATTAGGCAGACGACTGAGCCTGAGACAGTGAAGGGAATGCAAAAAGTTTTGGGCCTATGTAACTCTGTCAGACAATGGGTTTTTGACTATAGCACCCTGATAGCCCCTTTGCTCACGGCCATCAAACAGGCAAAGACACAGAAAGACAGAATAACATGGACTGCAGAAATGCGAGAAACATTTCACAAACTAAAGACAGAGATAACAAATGCACCAGTGTTAAGAACACCAGACTACACTAAAGAGTTTTTCCGTTTTTGCCACTGCAATGGCCAGGTGATGACAACTGTCCTCACCCAAAAGTATCCTTTAGGCCACAAACCAATTGCGTACTTTAGTGGCCTACTTGATCCTGTTATGAAAGGCCATTACCCCTGCGAGCAAGCTTTGGCAACAGCAGCCTTTGCGGTTGAGGAAAGTGCCCCCATTGTCAATGGTTCACCTCTGACGCTGTATGCAGAACATGCAGTGTTTGCAATAATTCAGAAGGCTAAGACAACACTAACAACACAGAGATTATCAGGCTATGAGATAATTTTATCACTACCATCTCTCAAGGTAGTCAAGTGTCATACAGTCAACCCTGCTACTTTCTTTGCACCCCCTATTGAAGGTGCATATAGTGACCCCCATGACTGTGCAATATATACTCCAGATGAGTGTAGCCAAGCAAGAGAAGACCCTATTCCAGGTAGCATCGTATATTTTGTAGATGGATCTTCCACAATAGATCAGGACACAGGAATGCGACATACAGGGGCAGCAGTGGTCAGAGCCATGCAGCATGATTCTTCAGATACTTTGCAGATAACAGAACAGATAACTTTGCCATCCCATTATTCTGCTCAAGCTGCTGAGCTAGTAGCACTGGTGGTGGCCCTTAAACAGGGTGAAGGCGAAACAATTATAGTGTATTCTGATTCCGCCTACATCACTACAACAGTGCATTCCAGCATAATGCGGTGGAGCAGACGGGGATTCCTAAAATCCGATGGAAGCCCTGTCATGCATCGTCCTCTTTTAAAAGACCTGATTGTAGCCCTAGCTCTACCACATGCAGTCGCTGTAGTAAAGTGCGCAGCTCTCACAAATTCTCAAGACTTTGTGTCCCGTGGAAATGCCTTGGCTGATTGGGCAGCCAAGGAGGCAGCCAAACTCCCTCTAAACAATATACCTGCCACAATTCTATTAACGACTGACACAACAGCTAGCGACACAGATGCATCTTATGATCCCCTGGACCCTTCTAGGCATTATACAGCAACAGCTCACCTGCATCTAAGAGAGATACAGGAAAATGCTCCCGACCATGAAAAGCAGTTGTGGGAATCTAGGGGATGCACACAGACAGGTACAGATTTAATATACAGACAGATATCCACATGGAAGCCTGTCATGCCCCAAGCGCTACTACTTATAGCCTTGAACCAGCTACATTTTCCATCACACACTGCCAAAGACAACATGTCCCTCCAGATACGCCAGTATTGGTTTGTTCCCAACTTACATGAGATGATCACAATGTACTTATACACATGCACCATGTGTCAGCAGTATTCCCCAAATCCCACCTTCAAGGTCATAGCTTCTACAATACCCCGACCACAAGGACCCTTCAAGGAGTTGCACATTGATTATGTTGATATGATTGACAGATGCAACCGTTACCGGTATCTCATAGTTGTAGTCTGTCCATTTTCAAGGTGGATCAAAGCAGGCCCTTGTGTGCACTGTGATGCTAAGTCTGCTGCCACTTTTTTGATCTGTGAGGTTATTCCGAGATGGGGAATTCCTGAAGGGATCAGATCCGACAATGGCACACACTTCGTGAATAACATCTTTTCCCATCTTACCACCTTGCTAGGAATAACACACAGGCTCTCATCAGCTTATCACCCTCAAAGTAATGGTATTGTGGAGTGCCTCAATGGCCTCCTCAAGAACAAATTGAGTAAACTGTATGTCACCTTCAAAAAGAACTGGTTGTACTGTCTCCCATTAGCATTATTTGCTCTCAGAAATACCCTGGGGTCAGATCACCACTTGACCCCACATCAAATAGTGACTGTGAGGCTGATGAGTACATTTGTGCCCCCAACTAGACACAAGTTGCAAACTGAAAGTGCACCTGAAGTTGTTCAAACTGAAATGTCTGACTATATTGCACAGCTAACAAAAACCGCAAACTTCTTCTCTAAACAGGTCACCCAGGCAGCAGATAAGCGCGCCAACGCACTTCCAGCAGATGACCAAAGACCACCTTTGCCAGTTGGAACTCTAGTGTATACAAAGAACTTTATCCGTACTTGGAAGGACAGCAAATTCAACGGACCCTTCCCAGTAACTCACAGCACAGCTACTGCGGTGAAAGTTCAAGGACATAAGCCATGGTACCATCTGAGGGACATTCGCCTGGCGCCGACCTTGCCATCTATCCTTTCGGACACCGAGCAGGAAAAGGAGGGGGGAGAACAGGAGAAGCAACTGGAGTAAAGCCTCCCTCCAAAGCTTCAGCTTCAACAGACACTTATTTTAAGATATGTACTTTTCTTTTATTTTTCCTCCTCGGTGCGTTAATATTGATGATGATAGCCCTAGTCTATTTTGATTTTTTCTCTACATTAGATATCATGCGCATGCGTAGAAGTGTTGAAAATGATACTGATCATCACCCTCTCCACAATGCTCTGCTTGAAAATAGTTGGTACCAGCACATGCATAGTATAGGCCAATCTACAACTAATACCAGTTGTTATGTATGTTCCCTTATTCCCCATGCCACTGCGGTAGATAGATTGCATCACCCCAAGGAGGTACCCCCGAATGTTACGCACTGTCTTTTGCACCTAATTTTATGTAGAATAAAAGCACAGTTGCAACCAATGCATGTTAGTCCGGCAACGTCTCGAGTCAATACAACCTTATTTGACACCACCCCTGGGATCCTACAAATTCTGACAGAAAATGAAGACATAGTGAAGGAAGTATCAAGAATGAAGAAAGCAGGGCAGAAAAGAAACTATGCAGTTTGGTAAAAATGGATATTACAGCGGGGCTTTTTAGGAAAGTCTAACCCATCGTCCAAATGTAGTGACTATTCAGCCAAACCTCTGCCCCCTGACTGCGCAGCTAGGCCAGTGCTCAATGTTACAGGATCAGTATTTGCCAATGATAAATGGCACACTGGTGCCACATTCATATGTAGAGCTATATCATTGTGGAATGGCACGAAAACAAATAGCCCTTTAAAATTTGATAAGGTAGTAGGACAATGTCAGCAAATATGGGATGCAAACATACAGAGATATACCTGGACAGGAACTAACACTCACCCTAGGGTAGCAATAAAATTAACACAGTTTTCTCTTTGTTTTAGAGGAAATGGGACAGTAAAGGTGGGAAGAAACCTCAACTGCAATACCACCATGGACAACGCCGACATGCAGGGGGGCACCGCCAGCCTGATGGACCACTTTTGGCAGTGTTGGGCCCGGCTCCACTTACAGCTACCCCCGAACTGGAGTGGTCTCTGCGCCCTGGTCACACTGCACACCCCCTCCCTGGTGATACCAGGAGTGGATATTAAGACATTGCATGACAATCCTATGAGCCGTCCAACGACCCTGCTGCATCACCACGTGAAGAAACGATATGCTGAGTACTTTGGCACCACAACCTGGAAAGATGTTCTGCAAGAATACAGACTTTTTAATGATGCCCAGCTGTTCTTTGGCAGCATTATACCATTGTTTCAGGCGAAAGCAACCGCCCGCTGGCTCCAGATCACAAGATGGGAGCTAATGAAGGCCATAAATGCCACGGAAGATGGCTTCAATGCCATAAAGGAAGAACTACGTGCCCTTAGATTAATGGTGATGCAGCATAGATACATTCTAGATTTAATGACGGCCATGGAGGGGGGTGTGTGCAAGAAGATTGGATCCACCTGCTGCAAGTATGTGCCAGCCAATGATGCAGACAACGGGACATTGACCGGGGCCATTCGGACATTGCATGATCTCCACAAGAAGATGGTCGAAGAGGGGGGTGCTCTGGATGAGTGGTTCAAGGGCTGGTTCGATTGGGTGCCGTCCTGGATGTCGGGGTTGTTCAAGGCCTTGTTGCCTCTAATTGTTGTATTGCTTTTGATGTGCCTTGTATTTCAGGTGATACTAGCCTGTTGCAAAAAGATGAAAGCTAGCGTGGGAGGAGCATTCTTGGTCAGGAAAAGCACCACAGATGTCTTAGAACAGAGTGTTATATATGAGGAGATTCCTTTGAGGATGGGAGATTAGGAGAAGAAGTAGTTGAAGAATCAACTAGAAGGGGGAATGATATAGGGAAAAATAGGATACATTTTGTGCAACCACACACAGAGTTAAGGCCTGCAACTTCTATGCAGAAGTTCCAAGTTAAAAGCAGCTTTAGGCCTCAGTAGAAATACAGGCCCAGGCCTCTGCACAAGAAATAGGTCAGAAAATAGCATGTTACAGGGACAATGAGTTTAGCTGAACTTATCAGGTCACACAGTTTGTTGAAAGGTCAGGAAATGGCCTGCAGTCACAAAGATAAGCTACTGCATGAATCGTAGATCATATCTTCTTCCAGACTCAGGAAACCAGTAGTGTTTTAAATGTTGGAACTACAAAAACCACAAACCACAAGCCCATCTGCTAGAAAGACTGAGCTGGAAGGTGTCAATCATGTCTTTTGCAATCGTATTACTAATGCATGCACACATAGATTAAGCACGCACACAGGATGGACTGGCCCAGGTGCAAGCCTTGCCACTGCTCATAATGACATGGATGTTGCTTCAGTTGAAAACCACATGTCACACTTACACGATGCTAGGCATGATGGATGAAACCACAGGTTAGAGGTCAGATAAGCATGGCCAAAAAGCGTTAGGCAAAAATATAACCACTTGCTTCACGGGAAAACAGATGTTTGTAAAAAGAATGAGAATAGGAAAACCACCGAGGAGGTTTCCGCCAATATGAGATGCGAGGGCCATGTGGCCCATATCTATATGTGTTTTGTTTTCAGGAAATTGTTGTAACTGCTGATTTTAATCTACTCATTTGTGACGTAAATCCTATGCTTGTAACTTTTTTCTCTTGTGGTTTTAGAGTATATAAGCCACTGCTTTTGAACTGTTCATTGGACATCAGACTCCAGTCTCTGCTGAGCCTGGCTGATCTCCCCAGCTGATTAATGCATTAAACCATATTGTATTGTCAACCTGCTCCTGTGTTATTCTTACAGAGATTTTTCCCTTCAACATTATATTTCCAGCTATTTTTCTAGGACTTGTTTTCTCCTTTCCAGGGTCAGCTGTGCAGCGAAGTTGACGCTATACTGAATAAATAAACAAGTACATTTATGACTGAGTAATCTTGAAGTCAAATCCTTATGGTCATTCGCATGTTTATTTCGTGGACAATGCATGTGGGCATCCTATGGGATGTGTGACGCACACAGAATTTGGCCTCAACGAGCCAGCCACCAATAACTTAATTAGGGAACGCCGAAAAGAGATGGGTTTAATTTATGATTCATTATTCATGAATATTCCAGTGCATAATGTTATGATGTCAATCCCTATACCAATAACCTATCATTCTTTCAACATTGCACATCAGCGAGCATGTTTGCGTCTTTCTGTTCATTTCCTATGTGAAGACAAGTATGAGATCATTATCACCATTTTACGCATCGCCTAGCCGCCTCAACGTGGCAGTGGGTTGAATTACACAAATTCAGATTCGTGGCTTGCGTCACTGTAGAAGCTAACCCAACAGCCATTTTGAAACAGAGCTTGATCTTACATTTTTAGACAGAGCAGTGATACCCTTCAAATCAAATGCTTCGTTACCTTAACAAAGAGTATTACCGATCTGATTTTGAAACTGACCCACTCTGTTTTACTCAAAAATAAATAAATGTGCACATATTTAAAACATATTAAATCACATGTTTGTTGTCTGTACGCATTCCATTAAAATAGCTTTTCTATCAGGCAAATAAATAAATTAGTTTTCCTTTCAATACGTGAACGACAGCTGCTGCACAACGAATCTTGTCAACACTAGCCACCGTGTCGAAACAAAGGTTGTGAAAAGAAAGTATGACCATATCCCACTCAGTCCTTGACACAGAGAAAACCGAAGTAGAAGACCTGGTATTTCTCTTTTCACTCTTATCCCATCCCCCTTGGGAACTATCGGGGAAGCATTGTACAACTTAAGTCTTGTACCGTTCATTCTCTCTGGGATTTGGGAGAAATTGTTGCGCCATCGGAACCACCTGGAGTTCAGGTCACTGGCTTGCAACATGGGGCGTCGCGGTGCAGAGGTGCGATACAGCATCAGGTGTCCCATTCACCTTAATGGAAATCGGTCTGGTCAGAAAGAGGCTGCAAGCATTGACTGGGGGACCAGTCCAGAGGAACCCACAGGGGCCTCAACCCTTGAGATGCTCAGGCCACTTCTCCTTGTGCTGTGGGGCTCGGGTGCAGTGGTGTCTTTTGGTGTCGGATTCGGTGCAAGAGTCACTCACGGTTGGAGGGGGCCTGCAGAAATCCAGTTCGGGTAAACCTTAAGGATGGTTTAGCTCCGCTGGGTCAGGGGACCATGTTGGCACCATCACCTCCCTTGGACTTGGGCTGTAGAGAACAGGTGAAGAGGTACTCTGAGGCGTCAGGTGGCGGCAGTCGAAGACTCACTTCTGTGACTTTGTTCTGGAGAAAAGGGACACACAGGAGAACTGGGCCACTCTTGATGTAGACCTCACTGTCCCTGTAGCCGCCTGACGTGCAGGTTGGGTTTTATCTGCATTGGTGTCTGAATGGGACACAACAAGCCATGGTTGCTGCAAGGGGTCTGGTACCACAGGTATTGGTGTTGTGCGGCTCCATGTAGTCCTGGCATCCCCACACTTGGAGGGAAGATGAATTTGACCTGTAGGAGTACAGCAACTTCTTTCTGAGTGGCTGCTGCATCGGTAGTCCCTTAGGTGGCTGGTCATTGTACCAGGTGTTGCTACTTTGGTGCCTGTGGCTGCAGGGGAGTACCTCCTCTACTCCAAGGGAGATCCTGGTTGCTTCTTGAAGTACTGGCAGTCCTTCCAGGCTCTTGGAGGCAGAACATCTGCAGGACAAGTCATCTTGGGTGCATTTGTCGGTGACAGCATGCAGGCTAGCAGGGTTGGTGCCAAGTCAGTTGCTGCTCCTCAGTTCTTGCTCTTCACAGATCTTTCCTTCTAATTAGGACATCATAATCTGAAGTCCTGGTATTAGGGGGTCTCCTAAATACACACTTTAGGGGTGTTAAGGGGAGTGAGGGGTATTAGCCAATGGGCTACTTACCCCTCGGGTCACTACATCCCCTAGATAACCACTTCCATCCCCCTGTGCCACAACTCCTAATTCCACCACATACAAATTGGTGGAATTCCTAACTTAGGGGGCATATTAGCAAGGGCAGTATCGCCCCTTTAGCGGCACTTTTTGCCGCTAA
The DNA here is from genome assembly GCA_963921515.1 of Calotriton arnoldi. Classification (NCBI taxonomy): domain Eukaryota; kingdom Metazoa; phylum Chordata; class Amphibia; order Caudata; family Salamandridae; genus Calotriton; species Calotriton arnoldi. Next base: position 306,511 of record CAWUFW010006426.1, on the reverse strand, counting down.
AGCGGCGATATTTTTATCGCCCATTCAGCAAGCTGTCGCTAACAGGCGTTAGCGACAGCTTTCTGGCGATTGCGGCCGGTTTTCCTATCGCCTTAATGCCAGCGATAATTATCGCTAATGACATGCAAGGTAGGCATTCCCAACTAAAAGCGACTGAAGACAGTCGCTAACACAACTTCCCCCTATTAGCAACGCACGCGAAGCGATAAAAAAGTCGCGCTAAGCGCGATTATCGCTAGAATTTAACACCTGCTAAAAACATGACTTACCTGTTTGTTCAATGGGAGGTGGATTGTCAGGCTAAGTCCACCATGGCGTTAATGCGTGAATATCGCTGGATTTCCAGCGATATTCACGCATTTCGCAGCTATCGCTGGATATTTTATCGCATTGGAGATAAACGTTGCTAATAATGTGTTATCTCTGCGATAAAATCCAGCGATAGGCGGCGATAAAAAAAAACGCGCTATGCGCGGTTTGCGATAATTATCGCAAGTTGTTGCTAATATCCCCCTTAGTGTTCACTTCAGACTGGTCACCCTAGAGGTGTGTCCAGCCTGGCAATCCGCATAATTAATTTTCCCGCCTGTCAAGGGGGCAAATGTGTCAAGGGCAGTGAGGGGCATTTTCCCTGTCTGAGGAAGTCTTGGGTTGCATATCAGAAGGCGGCAGAGGCCTTTGAAGCTCCCTGAAATGATATACTAATTTCTCCCAGCCTTCCTGGAGGAGGGGGTGTAAAACACCTTTCTTCAGAGCAGGCATTGTTTCATCCTCTGAGAGCAGGGCTCTCACCTTGTAGAGGTCAGCAACCTATCTGTGTGTGGCAGGCTGGACTAGACCAGTCAGTCAGAACACTAGAGGGCTGGTAGGTTTCAGGGCTTACTTCTGAGGTACCCTCTGGATGCATGTATTAATCAATCCATCACTGGAATCAGTGTGGGTTTAATAATACAACATGTTTGATACCAAGCTCCATCGTTTTCAGTGAAGATATTATGTAGCTGGAGAATTCGTTTTGACCCTTGCCCAGTACATACCTTAAGATGGCTTCCCTGCTCACTTTCAATATCTAGCAATAGAAGTAGACATCATGGGGCAAATCTGCTCATGCCATGCACCCTGCCTTAGGGCTCCAAGGTCTGCTGTAGGGGTGACTGACACATATTCAATGCAGTGACTTTGGCATGGCACACAGGAGTGTGCCATGTCATGTTTTCACTCATGGTTTGCACCATGTCACGCAGCCTGCAATTGCAGTTGTTGTGGAATTTGTGTGTGGGTCCCTACGAGCCCTGCCAGGTTAGTGCCCTGCAAATGGGGTATCCCACTCATATGGGCTACTGCACATCGACCCTTCCTTAATGCCTAGCACATGGTGCCCTATTCAGCAGGGATACTATACAAGAGTGCCCTAGTACAAGGATCTCCATATAGGCATGCCTGCCAAAGTGTTTTTCACAAAGGCTTGTTCAAAGATGCCTAAGCCATCCAGGGATTTTACACAGAAGCACCTCTAACTTTGCAGCTGCATTCACTGCTATAATTCAAGTGGCTCTTTAGTGTACTGAAAGAAAATGGTGGACAAGGTGATATATTGATTCTATGAAGCACAGGAGTGCATGCCATCACAAGCATAGGATAGAACTAGGAGGGTCTATAGCAGCAGCAGACTGGGAGAAGTGGTGGCTGCTGGGAACAGGGACCATAAGGATGGGAGGGCTGACATGGCTTATCATAACAGTACTGACACAGAGGAGGGAGTACAAAATAGGGAGGAGAAGTTCAGTGAAGGGTATCAAGATTCAGGGACAGAACAATTGGTCAGCTGCTCACCCTTGAAGGTCCTCTTAATCAGGCCCCTGGGCCCCCAATGCCCACTCCATTCACCCTATCACCCCGGGCAGGTTGCTCCCAATTATGCATGTGAAATACCCTCCTTCTGCTTTGTTGCAAATGGCCATCGTTTGTGTGGTGCACCCCCAGATGTTTGCCTTGACTGCTAGCTGTGCCCTTTACCTAGCATTGGTAAAGTTTGTGTGCCCTCCCCCCTTTCAATATGATGAATTTGGCATTCTTTTGATTGATTGGCATATTTAACATATCTGTAAGTCCCTAGTATATGGTGCCCAAAGCATACCCAGGGCCTGTGTGTTAAATGTCACAATTGAACTGTAGCACTCATTGTGACATCCACTATAGTGACATATCAAAATAACCCCTTTTGACTGGTCTAAACCCACCTTTTAAACAATAATATGTCCCCCTGAAGTTGGACTTACTGCCCATAAGGCACAGGGTTACAGTGGAAAAACCCTCAAAGCTATTTCCACTGTAGTAGGCATTAGCAGTTCCTTAGCAAAGCATATGATCCAATATGAAATTTAATATTGCTTCCTTTACTTAGGAATAAGCTAAAGAGTTCATTTTTGGACTTTTACAAATATTTATTATGAGTCCGATTCATTGGTAAACTCGAATTTCTACTAAATATTTGTTGGGAATTACTATCTATCTTTTGCGTGGTATTTTCCCAGATGTTTGGCTTCTATTGCTGAACCCATTTTTGTTGGCTATAAAACACTTACCTCTGCCAACCAGTGTTAAAGTGCTTGTGTTCTCCTTTTTAAACATGGTAAGATTGGTAAACACCTAATTGACACATTTAGTTTACTTATTAGTCTCCCCGAGTATATGGTGTGACTGGTGCTCAAGGCCAATAAATTCAGTGCTAAGGGGCTGAGGCACTCCTGGTGCCCCACACTCCAGTAGCATGTCTCCAGGCCTGCCATTACATCCCGGCTGTGACATTTTTAAACTGTAAAATCACCCTTTAGAAAGGCTAAATCTTCCTTTTTGATATCTATGTCACCTCAAAGGCAGTCCTTACTGCCCAGTAAAGCAGGATCATGATGTTCAAGGGTTGGTCATGTAGGTTAATAATGTTTAACATGCCTGCGCAGGGAAAAACTTCAAAAGTTGTTTTTCACTGTGGCAAGACTTGCTCTCCCATAGGAAAGCACTGGTTTACATTGTAACAATGCTTAGTTCCAGTTTTGGAGCAGCTATAAAAGAGGTTCAAGGGCTCATTGTAATAGTAATTTAAAATTCATCTTATTGGTAAAGTAGGATTTTATATTACTACTAAGGGAAATGCACTTTTAGAAAGTTGTTCATTCTTGCTAAAAAAACATGCCTGTTTGCCAGTGTCCAGTGTAACATGACAGCTGATGGTTCCCCAGTAGTGAAATGTTTGTCTTCCTTGGGCAGGATGGCCTGGGGAGCTATACCAAACCCATTCCCGATGTTCAAAGGATGCCTATCCTGTCACTGGCAGATGTAGCTTCCCCTGGGCCTGCCTCCCTTTGGTCTTCCTAGTCACTTTGTTTCCACTTTATTACTGTTTGAGTACATTCATTACACACTAGCTTTAAAGGAAACCTGACTGCTCTGTGCCACAGCTACCAGGGGGTTGAGCACAGGTTTATTTAGTGACTTTCATGGTTCACCCGGACAACAATTGAGATTATTGTTTGAAGATGGTCTTCAACCCCTTCAACTAGTACTCCAATTTCTTACAATATTTTACAATAGCTACGATAAGAATGTTGCTTGAGAAGCCCATTAGTACGAGCTTCCAACTGTCACCTGGGAGCTGAATGGTCCCCTTGAAGAGGTGTGAACTTGCTCTATAGCTAAGAAAAAGGCCTTGGGTATGGTGAGGTGTTCCGTTTCTCTATCAGGTTGACCATCTGGACTGTGCCCAGGAACTTAATGAACTTACAATATGCCTATTCCAGTCATGTGTCGATGTAACTAACACCCGGACCTGCCCCCTTCCTTTGTCTGCCTATCCCGTTAGGCACCAAGGCAATGGAAAAGGAGATGCCCTCGGAATAAGTTTTGAGTGACCTCAGAGGAAGGGTTGCTCAATTCCATTGCCACACCTCTGGGTAGGCACAATAGCTCTGCACAGGGAGTACATTTCTGCCATATTGGTTTTAAGGAGAGAAGATCACTGTGGGATTGTTTTGCTGCAAAAAACACAGGAAGTGTTGCACAAATAGGGAGGGTCACCGCTGGGAACTTTTACCCATTGGTTAGGGTAGTGGCCAGGGGTAGCCACCACCCACAATCTAGCACTGAGCATGAATGTGGTACTCACAGTACCCTCCTTAGAACACTGCTGGGCATGTGGAAGATCCAGAAGAAGGACTGACTTGCAGTCTGAAGATCTGAAGAAGACTGGATCTGCTCTCTATGTACCCAGGATCCCAGATGTGACTCCAAAGGTCAGTTGGCTGACCTCCTGTTTGAGCTACTGCACTACAGCATGCTTCAAGACACCTTTTTCATGCTTTTCCAGCTGCCCAGGTCCAACTGGACCTGCCCTGGACTCTGATGCTGGCTTCTGATGGATAAGTCTTGACCCTTAAGTGGTGTTCCCAAGGCCCTGGGCCCTTGGCTGGTGTGAAAGTGTACTTCCCTAAAGTTTCCTGAAATCGAGTACTTAGAAACGTTTTGTCAAAAAACTTTCTGTATAAACAAGTAAATAACCAGGACCAACCTACCATTCTGATTCACCATTGCTACTGGGATTGAGATTACCACAGCTCCCACTACATTATTCCAGCGGGGCCATCATTGACCAGCCTCTGACTAAGTCAACCCTCATTAGCCACAGCCAACAAGTGAAAAATAGAGACACTTTTAGAGGCATTTTTTAATGAGTGAGGCAAAATTCTAGGTTTGCTGCAAACATGCAAACCAACCTTTCTTGGATGCTGCAGTTACTCTACTTTATGTTTTGGAGAGGAAAATAACAAAGAAAGGAAGAATTTAACCCTCTGTTGACGAAATAGATCGTGAAGCAGCATCTCTCAGCCCCCCTCCTCTTTGAACCATAACAAACTACAGGAGGTAGCCCATAAACCCAATCAAGACCAGGGTAAGGTATGTATCATACAACAGTGTCTCAAGGGGTATTATTTGTAAGGCAACTTTTAAAAAGGCATATTTAGTTGCCGTGAGCACAGAGAACAGGGAGACAATGATTCGCAGAAACACAAAAAAACTTTTGTATATATTTCATCATATATTTAGAGACAAAAATGAAAGCACTGTGTTACATTGAATGACATGTAACCTGTGTAACACTGTGCACAAGTGCTCGTGAAATGGTGAACGGCGCAAGTGACATGAGGGAGTATATACAGCGTACAGGGGGCTCAACCAAAACAAATTATATATACAAAGTGTATACGTAGACTTGCTCAAACAGTGAATGCAGAAAATACACAATAATCTGAATGAGCAATCTCGAGAAAGGCGCCGTAATTTTGCTGCAAAAGTCGACAGTGTTTCGGCCTGTATGCAATGTTAGGCCATCATCAGGACCAGTAGTTTAGGAAGCAGTGTGCGAGCGAAAGAAGCGCGGCGGGGAGGAGGAAGTGATCTCGAGTGAGACTGCAGAGATCCACAGTGTGTACATCCAATGGGGACCCCTTAAAAAAGTGGGTCCGGGGGGAAGAAAGCTGGTGAGTTGAGGCGGCAATGAAGCGCGAACGTCAGGTCTGGACCTGCTGTATTCACGTCGACCGGGTAGCCTCTTCACCGGTACCCTGCGATTCGTTCCTTTTACCATTAATTGCTCTCTCCGTACTTAACCAATGGACGCAACCTGATGCACGAATTTCCGCATCTACAGAACCCATGGATTCCTTCCATGCGCCGCCAAGTCACTGCTCTTGTTTGACTCCATTGTACGCGACCTGACTGTGTTTTGGGTAGAATCTTTGGTATGACAGTGTGTTTTACGATACCTCATCGTTCTCTGAATGTTCTTTTTACAAACCATTTACAATGACTTTAACTCCTTAAAGTCAATTTGTAAAGGCCACTTCCTATTATTGTTAATGTTCCTATTTATTGTGCCATCTCGTCACACAGTTCAGGCAGATGCAGGTCTGATCTGCAATTAACGTATTTTCCATTAGTTGATTACCCAACCGCTCAATGCAGATAGCATCTGAGCCTTTGGATTTCTGCCGAGGGCTGGAAGGGCTGGAGTTCCATCATTACAGTGATGAGAATTCCACGTAGAAACATATGATGGTGTTTAACAGCCGAAAGCACATGCTGTTGAGCTGTACCTGATATCCAGTTGGAATGCAATCCCGTTGACCATGATACATTCTGTGTGGGGCAGGTTGAGTTTATGGTAGACGGCAGTCTTCCAATGCAAAGAGGATGGAGAGACAGCAGACACTTCCCTGCTAACAAGTAGCTCAAGACCAGTTGGCACAGTTATATGAGAAGTCCACCTCAAAAAATGTATGGTCTATCCTGACCCTCTCAAATATTGTTTCTTCTATTTAAGAGGCTTGGAAGACAAGTTTACCTTTTTGTCCCCAGAGATTTTCTCCATTACTTGGTTTTCCACTGATGAAGGTAGGGCAAATGAGTGGCGATCTTTCCTGATACCAGTCCATTTTTCAAATGGCCACTGGTCCAGGCACTTATAGATAAGCTATACTTACATGTCTTACGCATTGCATAGTTTCCATTTGGTTTTGCTCCAATTTGATATTGAAGGACGCTTTGCTGGTTGACTCTGGATGGTTTACCACTGTGTGTTTCACAAACATGTTTAAATTGTGTGAGGTTTGTATGCACAACACAGTGAAACTGGGCAGTAACGGCCTCTCAGATGCACATCCACTTTTTCCACATTACAAGTGGCAATCGCAAATGTAAATATAGCCAACAAGACGGTGCACATATCGACATCCGCTGCCAAAGAACAGCAACTGATAGTCAATTTCAGCCCTGCGAATAGTGTATTTACTGAAAAAATAATATTGCAGCCCAAAAGTTATTCCACCTTAGGTGATAAACCCCGCTAGTCACAATCAAGGAAGAACACTTATCAATTTGAAGTATAATCTGGAATATTTCCTCTCCTATAAAGCTTACAAGGGTCAAAGGGGTCAGTACTGAGAGTGAAAAAGCACAGTTGTAGAAGAAAATGTTGAATTTGTGCTGGTAGCTAAAACAAATATGGCAATAAAAATAGCTGCAGGTTGTGCAAATACAGGACAGTAAATATACATCCTCCTTTACAGACACAGTCAACTACAGTAGATATCTATAAGAACATTTTAACTGTGACGAAAGTGGCAGCCTTGTATATGCAGTTTACTGGGGAATGATGTCTTAATAAGTCACATGGGTATCCTACATGAAAGACAGAGGGGGATATTCACAAGGACTTATCTCCGATTTATCTCCACCTTAACGCATCAAAAGTGGAGATAGATTTAACACCCCATTCACAAGCCGGTGCAAACTGCAGACATCGCCCGTATTCCCGCGATAAATGCCCCAAAAGTTATCTCCACGGTGGACACCACCAACTAACCCTAAGGAGATGCAGAGTAGGCGTTCCCGTGCAAAAACACACGAAAAAATCACAACACAACTTTCACAACGAACTGCCAGATCTGCGATGCGAACCAAAAACAGGCGATAAGCCGCGGTAGCAGCAGGGAATTAACACCTGCCTTTTGCTGGGGTTAAGCAGGTCGACTACCTGCAGCATAAAAGGGAGCCCAGCCAAGAGCCACACCTGAAGACCCACAGATGCCATGGAGACAATGATCATGCAACGCGGATACCCATTAGGGCCCCAACACCCACCGTAACCACCCCAGGCCCGCCACCACCCCCAGGACCCCCCCCCGGTCCCCCCCAGGAACACCACAGAGGCAGCGTACACAAAGACAGCAGACCCACCTGAAACGCACCTGCCGCCCAGACCCAACACCAGAGGAGGACATTGCCCACTACAGGCCCAAAAGGACAACCATCCCCCGCATCCTGACCCACATCCCCCTCCTGCTGACGGTACCAACCCAGCGGACAACCAACATCCCTCCGCAGACAAAGCTGCCGGCTGCGCAGCACATGCCGGCCTGTGGTACCATCCAACCCACAACTGCCAGAGTCGGAGGAGTCACACAGCCAGCCCCATCCAAGGTCATCACACCTGTCCTGGATGCCAACATCAGCCTGGTACCCCAGCACACCCACGTCACCCACACTGCACAGGAGCAGCTGGAGACCAAGCAAGGCCCCTACGCCATAGCTGGATTCCCTCACGTGTCAGGGACAATCAACTGCACACATGTACCCCTTGTGCCCCCTGCCCACAATGCACACAACTACCACAACAGAAAGCACACGCATACCATGAATGTGCAGGTAATAGTGGACCGCCCGGGTTGCCTCAATAATGTCATGGCCAACTCCCCAGGCAGAGTGCATGATACTCACATCTCCCGACAGTCCATCATCACCCAGCGCTCCCAGGATGGCACACATGGAAATGCAGTGCCCGTTGGTAAGTACAAAATAAACACACCACACACCTCCAGCCCACAGTCATGCAACTCACAACACTGCCAATGGGCACGCAGCACAACTACATTCAACATGACACACAACATGCCAACCGACCAGACACGACAACACGACTCCATTGGGAATCCGGCCTTGCCATGCCCACAACCCAGCCATGGAATGGCACCACAAACACACAATAGCAGGATGTGAGGAGAGGCATGGAGCAGGCATTTGCAAGAGCGGCAAGTGACTAAGGAATGTGAACCTACCCAATGCCAGGTGTGGCGTGGAGGTGCCGGACAGACCACAGAGTGTAAACCCTGGAAATGGCCATGTGGAGATCAACTGCTGGTGCATGGAGTGTAGTGGCCAGTGGATGCTACCATGTCCCAACAGGCTGTGGGGCAGAACGCGGAAATGTCGCACGTTACGTCCCCACCTGCATGCGTGTGCATAGTGGGTTGGACCTGCGTACGCCAGGCCTGCGTAGGGGTGTGAACAAAAAGCCAGTCGCACTGGTCATGGTACTCATTCGGAATGGACAACGCGTCTGCCAGGGCGGCACCTCTCAGCCCGCCACGAGTCCTGCGCCGAGCGCGGCGGGGCCTGCGTCCCTGTGCGCCTGCTGCACCCCGGTCCGCTGGTCCCCAGACCCGTCATGCCTGCCCCAACGCACCAACGAGGCTCCGCTCACCTGGGTACACCTGCGTGTGTCAAAGAGGGCCCACCACGTGCCGGTGCAGGCTCAAAGCACCAGTCCCGCGACCTCTGCAGCCTATGCATTCCATCGCTGCCCCCACCCGACGCTGGACCACATTACTCCTTTCTCATTTACATACTCCACCTGCGTCCTCTTCGGCCCAGTAGGTCCCACATGTGGAACTGTGTCCTGAGTCCTGAATGGCAGTGTCCCCAAGTCTGGGGCAGCGGCCACAGCACCAGACTCCCTTCGATCAGTGAGACATAATTCCATATCGCAGGCCTGCGACACGTGGTGCCACTAACCCTGTTCAACGCAAGCCGGCGACACGTGGTGCCACTAACCCTGTTCAACGCAAGCCGGCGACATGTGGTGCCACTAACCCTGTTCAAATGCAAGCCGGCGACACGTGGTGCCACTAACCCGGCGTCAGAAAAGAAGAGAAGGGGGGGGACCAGGAGCCTGTTAAGGTCCAGTGTCCGTGCTCCATAAGTGAACGTCAAATCACAGGAGACACTGTTCCAAGATAGGGGTGCAAAAATGTCACCTCTCATCAACAAGAAAAGATAAAGAATAGAGTCAAAAGAGGGAGAAGAAATAGAGAGAGGCAAAGATATCTCCCCAGTATCAAGGATCCAATCCCGAAGGGGGGGCCAAGTCTTGCCTCTTAGTAGCCCTCACACACCCCAAGGGATGTCATGCTTCATCATAGGGCCTGTGCTCCTCGTCGGGCCGGGCGCTGCAATGCCCAACGGGTCCCCCGAAGGGTCACTTTTGCGGAGATATTTTAAGAGAAAAGCCGTAAGATGAGTGCAGGTATGTGGGGCGGATCCGGAGGTGGAAGTGATAAAAGACGTGCAGTGAAAAGTGCTCAAAATTAAAACTACCTAGGAGTATCCACAAGAAGAATTTTAATCACGTGGTGCCCCTGGTAGACTAAAAAACCCGAAGGTAAGTAAGTTACTGTGGGGCTGTATGTGCCCAAGTAACTATTCCAAGGTCGACATGTTTCACGCCTGGTGTGTCTGAATGATCAATGGCGTTTCCTCAGGACCTAACAGTGAAGATTATAAGATAAGTGCACGTAAAAAGGGGGTTCCAAAATAAGGATGGTAACCCACACAAGTGAAAGGTATGTCTGGGCAATCCGCACAACTGTGTTCCTTACAGTTTGGTTACTATCTAAACTATGAAGTACCCTCACATCTAGGGGAGAAATCTCCCGAGGCTAGTACATGCTGGACGCCTGCATCTTATTGCGATTGCGTCGGGTGCCGGCTCACTCGCACCTACCCTCTACCAGCCACTAACCCTGTTCAACGCAAGCCGGCGACATGTGGTGCCACTAACCCTGTTCAACGCAAGCCGACAACACGTGGATGAGGGCTCAGGCCTACCCTGCGGACCAGTAGGTCCCACATTCAGCACTTAGTCGCGAATCATGAATGGCAGAGTCCACACCAGTGAACGCACGGAGAGGAGTAAGAGGAAGATGCGGCTCAGTCCGGACGAAAGCCGGATCAGAGTCACGGAGGTGATCGAACACTATCAACAACTGACCTGGTGCCATCAACCCTGTTCACCGCAAGTCCGCGTCCCGTGGTGCCACTGAACCTGAACTACGCAGGCCGGTGGGGCCATCCAACCTAAGCCGGCGACACTCAGTGAATGGCCCATGCTGACCGCTGCCTCAGGCCTACACTGCGGTCCAGTAGGTCACACATGTGGAACTGTGTCTTGGGTAAGATGTGGAGGAGTCCGCACCATTGGACACGCCTCATCACATGCGGCATCCCCTAACAGCACTAATGCCACTAACTCTGTGCAGCACAAGTCATGGGGCCTTTATGGTTGAATGGTTGTGTTCTTTACGATGTACAAAATTGTCGATTTCTGACTGCACCAGGCAGCCCTTGCCGGCTGGTGTGCACACACCCCACACACATCCAACACAGGTGTCACTCGGTATGTGTGCCTGCTAATAAATGTGGCTGTGCGCACGTGCAAGTAGCCATTCACACCATCTGAGCAAGTGTGTCCGTGTGGTCATTGTGTCAGCATGATGGGCACGGGCCCTGCAACATCACAGTGTGCTGTCTTCAGCGGACGTTACCATATCACCTCAGCGTTGGCAGTGACCCTGGACATGTAGCTTCGCACGCACCCTCCTGCATGCACAAGCGGCGTGTGCTGGTCCGGCGTACGTCAGGTCAGCGCAGGGGTGTGCTGATTCAGCAGGGGGAGCAGGGCGTGGCTCGGACCTGGCCTTGGGCAGGAAGAGCGTTAAGTGTGTCTCTGTGTTGGGGTGTTGTTGCCACCAGGGCCACAGTAGTCGATGTTGCAATGTAGCATGCACCAGGAGGGCGGGCCCGCACGTGTGGGGACATGTAGGAGTGCCAGACCGCTCGGGGTCTTGGCACATGCATGCCAAGTGTTATGTTTATCAGTCCTGCGGATGCATGAGTCAGTTGCCTGGCCTCATTCGCAGCGCGATCACAGCCAGCCATGGGCTGTACACCTGTGTCCGCCCTGTCCGGAACATTGGCCTACACTCACGTGGCCGCACACCTTCAAAGGCCAGCGTCACGGTGTTGTTGGCCTGCCACTGGACAGGCATTACAATGGTGTGCCGTAGGAGTGCACGTGATGCAACTGCGCAGCGCACACAAGTGTGGGGGCTCGTGGGAGGGAGGAGCAGCTGTGTGGCAACTTAACACACAGTGAGGCCGCTCATGTGCCATGTGCTGGGCATATCATCCATGATTCCCAGGGTCGCAGACATCCCACCACACCCACGACAGGCCTCTGTACATCTCCTGTATGCATGCAGATGGTGAAGTTACTGTAGGGATGAAAGGTCCTTTGTCTGTACTATCAGGCGGTGGCACATCTGCAGCTCCGAGCAGGAACTTGCATGTGGCCAGCGCCCCCTGACAGATACGATAGAATTTGCTTGCGACTCCCACACTACGCACTGCCCGACGTGAGACCAACGTATACACATCCCACACGCAGAAGTCCTTGGTCGTAGTTAGCGTGCGTGAAATGGCCTTCACAAGTACTCCCACCCCACCCCAGGCCTGCACCTGTTGCACACAGACACTGCTCATTGCACCGAGCTGTGCCATTTCATCCACAGGACTGGCGCAGGGCAAGCCAGTGCCGCTTCAAGCAGAGCCATTGACGCAATGGCAGACCATCCCGGACACATGCTCGACTCCAGTCACTTGGACCTGTACTGTGCACGTCTCCTGCATGTACTGGGGGCACTGCCGTTGGCAGTGCTGCGGATCAGTTACCGGCTGAGCTTCCGCCTTGCGGACGTCACCTGCGTTCAGCCTGTGTTGCATTGTCGCTCGTGCATATTCGAGTGGTCCATGGATGTCTGCCTCTCCAATGTAACAGTAGCTGACCTAGATTTCGACATGTATGTGCGCCCCCTGTTGGGCCACGACCAGGAGTGTCACAGTGATGCCCGTTTATGGCATGCATGGATGTTTGGCATGCAGACTGGAAACTGGACCGGGGAAATTGCACGAGTCGTCGTGTGCAGTGAGCACATTGAGCCATTACCCGATTGGGCTTTGGTGCACATTGGGTCCAGTGGTTGGAGTCAGCACATCTGTCCGGGTCAGCTGATGGATTACGTCGACGACATGTCAGGTGTGGTGGACAACGATCGCTCATTGGAGATGTTGGCCTACGCTGCTGCACTCGCGCTCATGGACGAGTGACAAGGTACCTGCAGCCACAACTGGATGTGACCCATTGCACGTGTCCCGACGCCTGGTCGCATGTTGGGAATCTGGTCACATGTCCCAAGACGACATTGGACATGGCTGCATTGGCCTGGACTCCTGATCCATGCGCGGACAACCAACGCGGGTTGGCACTGACTTGTGTTGGTGATGGACTCCCCCGAGGTGGACATGGGCGCTTTCCTACGTTCCTCATTCAGACATGCTGCTGCATTGGTCTGCATATCGTGGCACTTCTCTTGGCCGTACTGACACGCACTTGTTGATAAAGTTTCCGCACTTTCACTTGTCTCCAACTGTGTTGTGTCTTGATTTGTATGCCAATGTGTGTGTCACGGACTCTCTGGCTCCCTGCCATACGTGCATTGCTACCCCATCAGGACTGTGGGTTTGTACTTGTGCATTATCATGTCCCTGTTTCGTGCTTTGCCAGATGCGTATAGCCATTTACCGGCCACAGGCGGGTGCACTTGTGTCCTGTGTTCGGGTGTGCAAATGTTAGTGTTTGTGCCACATTGTGTTCGATGTTGGGGTGCTCTGCTTCCTATGTGTGTGTGCTGCATTGTGTGTGGGATGTCCCTTCAGCTCTGATTTGGCTCAACCTTCTCCCTTTCAGGCAGTGTGGTTTTCACTTCTGTGCTTGTTCAGTGGTGTGATATTGCCGGGTTGTGTGACTTGTGCTCTTCGTTGGTGTTGTTACTCTTGGACATGGTTTGTCTGCAGTTGCGCTGTGCTTAGTTGTGCATGTGTGCCATTGTGCCCATCTCCCCCCGTCCCCCCAGTCCCTGCTAGTTCCTCTCCCTGTTGCTGTTGTGTCTGTTGTTTTGGGCAGTTTCCGGGCCCCGAGTCCTGCCACCATCTCCAGACTGATGTGGTGGACACAATTTCCTCCATGTCATCCAGCTCCTGCTGTGGCGCTGGACTCCCACCTCCGGTGTGCATTGCTGCCTTCTTGTTGTTGGCGTGTTTCTGCTTGTTTGTGCGTTTCACATCATTCCGGAAGTTCAGGTTTTCTTCCATTATCCTTCTCCGCTCTCAGGCTGCATTCACCTTGTCCAAGATGGCCTGCCATGTACAATGTTTTGTTGCCAATGGGGCTTGTGGGGTTGTATACTGGCTCGGGTTGCCTCCATTGTGCTTGGCTGTTGTTTTCTGTTTGGTTTGTCTTTCTTTTTCAGGCTTTTGTTGTGCTTATTTCCGCCTGCCGGGTGTGTCGCGGGCCTGGCGGTGCTTATCGCAGCTTTCCTCATCGCACGTTTTTTGGTGTTGTGGTTTGTGTTTTTATCTCCGTCGAGGTGGTTGTATCGCGGACATTGGCCGCGGTTTCGGCAGACTATCGCATGGTACCGCCTTGTTGTGAATTCCACGTTGACACAGGGTTATTTTCCCGCGATAGGCTGCGATGTGTAAAGTTGCGTTAACATTTTTTGGAGATGTTTAGCACACGTTCTTGTGAATATACCCCAGAGTATTATCGGCATTACCTTTCATGAAATTGCTAACATGTACAGATAAAACTGTTAATAGTCAGCGTGCCACTCTCTTGGAGCTGAAAATAGTATTGCCTAAGTGTAGTAAATCACAAGCAGTTAGACAAATGTAAAAGAAAACATTGTTAAACTGAGTTTAAATGTTACTTATGTGCACACCAGAAGATTACCTCATTCATCAAATGAAATGCAGAAAATGAAGCTATGTTTTGAGTTATGTGAGTCTGTGCAAGTGTTTCTGCCATTTGAAAAACAAGCTACTAAAGTAGAAAAGGGTGTACCCAATATGGGCAAACTGTCTTGCACTCCTTGGGGCACATGCATCAAGCAAAATACCGGTCACAAATGGGCCGATTCTCAGAATCAGCCCAATTGCGACCGGGAAAATGCTATTTTTGCGATGCATCAAGCCCAAAGGCATTCTCCAAACAGGTAATCGCAATTTTTGCGATTACCTATTTTGCAAATGCATTTAGGGAATCCCAAATTGTGTTTCCCTAATTGCAATGCATTTTGCATTCGCAAATTGCGTTTATGCAACTTGGAATCGCAAATTACCATCAACTTCAAGTCGATGGTAATTTGCAATTCCTTAGAAAAATGCATAAAATTGCATTTTTCTAAGTGCCATGTGGCGCACACACATGCCCTTTGGGCATGTGTGTGCGCCACATGTGCACACATGCATGTTTTGGGTGTGCATCAGGGTGGCCTTTAGGCCCCCTAGCACCCTTGAAATTGCATTCGCAATTTGTGAGTACCTACCGGGCGACGAAGGCCCGGAGGAACCAGGGTAGAGCGGCACCAACGCGGGATTGAGACCACGCTGCAGAGAGTCCCGAATATACTGGAGGCTAGGAGACCCCGGGGGCTTTATAGGAGAGTGCCCCGACGGGGATCCTAGAAGTGCGCCCAGGGCCCCAGCGGTGAAGACCGGCAGCGAGAGGCCGGAGAGGCGGGGGGCCTTCCCCCAGGTCGGCAGCAAGCAGCAAATCATACATTGAGACCTGAGGAGAAGGACAGGTGATTAGCAGCGCCAAAGAGGAGGCATAAAATAGCGGAGTGGGCCCAGCAGCGCTGATGAAGTCGAAGAGCGGGGCCCAGAGCTCGCCGATACCAGTGACCAATATACAAAACAGAGGAGAGACCCCCCCCACGGGGTACGCGGCCCCAGGGATCACACCAGTAGAACACAGAGCCCTGACTTGCGCTTAGGTGCCTGGCCCTAAGATGACCGCCTCTGGGGACATCTGACACACCAATTTTCTAATAATGGCCACCATGAGTGGGGCCCTTTCCAAAGCACTCCTTATCCCCTTGTCGGGGAGGGATCCAGCATTTATGACCTGGTGTCTCAGAGACCCCTCTGAGAGAGTCCAAAGCGACAAGGGAGTCTCACACAGCGGAGGCCTGGTTTTTTATCCCATTACTGCTGGGAGCACAGCACTGTACACCGTGACCGGCGCGCTCGATGGAACTCAAGACTATGCCCCCCGAGGCGGAAACTATAACCTTTCTGTATGTACTGGGGTGCCCGAGCAACCTTTGGCCGATGACCGGTGGAGCTGTCCCACACAGCTATAGAGGAGTTTGGCTCTGGTTCACCCCTCGGCTGTCACCTACCCAGCCGGACGTCGGACACTGTTTTTCCTCGTCTCCCCGTTGTGCCTCCTACACCCTCCCCCTCTTCTTCCCTCCATTATTCTCCGTTTACCTCCCCTATTCCTTCCCTCTCTCCCCTAATCTTCTCTCCCCTTGCCTATTTTTTTCCTCATGTTTATGCTATGCTTTTGTGCTCTTGTAATTCCTGTAACTACGCTCCAGTAACTGATGTAACTTTGTAACCATGTTCTGAAACAATGTTTCTTCCTCATGTAAAGCGCTCTGATACCTCCGGGTCTAGCCAGCGCTATATAAAACTCAATAAATAATTAAATAAATAAAATAAAAATATTTGGTACTCGCAAATTGTGAATGCTGTCCCATTCATTCCTATGGGCCTCCTGGCCCATAGGAATGAATGGGAAGGCATTCCTTAATTGCGAATCGCAATTTGCGATTCACAATTAAGGAATGTGTAGGAATCGCTAATACTTTAGCGAAACCTACATGCATAGCCAATTGCGATTCCCTAATAATCGTTATTAAGTAATCGCAATTGCCTAGCTTGATGCATGTGCCCCCTTGACCCTTTCTGGCTAATTATTTGGGATCATTGTGACTTCTGGAAGCATCCAACAGTTGAGGGCTCCAGAAGCCAGGATATTAATATTAAAAGTCATCAGTGAGCACGCCCAGCCAATTAATGTAACACTCTTGAGGTGTCATATCAAAACAATATAAAAGAATTATGAGAATAATGACCATGTTATTACCAGGCAGGCTTATTAGGGGGAGACAGTTACCAAACAACATTTGGACCAACTGGAAGAAGAGCTCTAGTGTGTTCTTAACCCTATCAGTATACCAATATCTGATCTATACAAGGAAGGTATTACTGGATTTCAGTTTTTCAAGCAGGCATATGGAGATGAATGGTGGGTATTAATAAAATGAGTTCCTCTGTTTCTAACTTATGTATACACTTTTTGAACAGACAGATGTATTTATTAACTAAGAATATGGTACGTAATGTCTGATTACCATCCATTTAATTAATCAGTGTTTCTATGTAAACCTCATTAATATTTATTACACCACCATTCGAAACCAAAATGTTTATGGATCATTTGATGTGATAGGAGTGGACATAAGAGACACGACTCTCCAGTGGCTTCATAGGGTTGCTCTGTGCCTTTTCCTTAGCTCCAGCAATTCGCTGCTGAATGGATAAGTGAGTGGCCATGAGTAGAAACGGCAGAATAAGCAGAATCATTTGAGTCCAGGCTACTTTTTAATCTTGCAAATCTAGGCCACGGACACCACGTGTCGCAATGACTGTGCCAGGGGCAATATTGGCAGGACTGGTGTATCTAGTGTATCTACTGGAAGCCAGTGTAGTTTTTTTTATCAAAGAATTAGTGTGACAATGTTTGGGTTTACAGAAGACCAGCCTGGCTGCCTGATTTTGAACCAATTGTATCCTTTGATCAAGGCCAATAGGGAGTCTCAGATAAAGCGGTTGTCATCATTAATCCGGGATGTCAGTAAGGCAATAAGAATTTAGATGACAGCTTCCACCGTGAAGTATCTCCTAATTTTACTTATTCCCTGAAGTTGGAGAAAGCAGGATGAAGATACGGCTCCTATCTGATGTTTCAGGGATAGATCCTTGTTGATGAGAATCCCAAGACTTTTCACAGCTTTCTTGGGTGTGGGTGGGGATCCCATCTCAGGGGGTCAAAGGGAGGGATTCCCTTGATGCAGTTTGGTCTTCATGTCCACAATTTCAGTTTTGTCCAAGATTAACTTCAACCGGTGACTATTCATCTAGTCCCGAATATAAAACACAGTATTTTGAGAAAATACCCTTGATTCCATGGATTTGTCAGTGGTGAAAATCAGCTGCATATAGTCAGAGGGCGAATATAGAGATTGAGCAAATGAGGGGATACGGAGGATCCCCAGTGTACTCTGCAATTTAGAACAGCCTTAGCAGAGCAAAACATGGGAAGGTAGATCGATTGGACTGGATCTTTAAGAAAGGATGCCAACCAATCAAAGGCAGTGCCCTACAATCCTGTGGTGCTGACATGGTCGATCAATATAGCATGGTCGACCATGTCAAAGGCTGCTGAAAGATCTAATAGAACCAATGCCTGCGTGGAGCCATTATCTGCTTCTTTCCTCATGTCATCCATTACAGAGAGGATGACCAGGCCTGCCAAGTTTCACGCATCAGGCATGACTCTAACGCATTTCAGTGTGGTGTTCCGCATCACCGCACTGCAATGCATTGTCAAGCATTTTAATGCCACTGACTCTCTGCTGTACCAGCGCTGTAGTAAGGCCATGCCAGGCTGCTAGCGAGCGTGCCTGCGACCTGCGCCGGCTCTGCTGCTCCCCGCAGACTTGCCGGCCCAGGCGTTGCCACCAGCACAGGATCAGTAACTATTGTGCAGACATCCGGGCACCGCAGGGCCTGCCCTCAGTGGTTGCGTTCTTACTGGCTGTGGCGCCGGGGGGGGAATGTGACCTCACGTCCTGGCCCTGGAAGGAAGTGAGGTCGGGGATTCTGGAAGCATGCCTCGCGCTGGCGGTCAGTCTCACTGTGTCCTGTCCGTGTCCCGGAATTCGCATACTGTTTTAGCAAACAAATGGCAGTGCTGCTCCTTGCATACCGCATTCATTATGTAAAAATAATCCAGCAACGTGAACGAAGGGAGCCGTCCGAGGCGCCAGCGGCTGAGTGAGCCGGTGTCAAAGCACAAGTTCACGCCGCAGTGTAAGCAGAGTTGCCGAGCCAGGCCCAGAATGGTGGCCGAGCCGACGCTTGCCACTGGAGCAGTTGCCGCGGCCACACTGAGGAAAACCAAGTAAGTGACTGATTCACTTAACTTAACATTTACCCAACCATAGCGCCAGCGCGCAGCCACCATAAAGCCGGTCTAACTCTCCGCACGGCCTGCTGCGGCGACAGCTAAGAGCCCGGTGTTCAGCTTGGAACGACCTTGTGAGCCGCAGTCCGCCAGCACGATCCGGCACCGCGGGGCTGGGCAGCAGGCAGTGATGCACTCCCCATCTAGGCCAACATATCCTGCCAGGCCAAAAAACACGCTTGGCACAATCTCCCGAGCCACTGTGGGCAGCACATAGATTCCTAGAGAATTGGCCTGAGATACCTCCTCCCAGGACCAAGATAGCACCGGAGCCCCAGGAGCCCTAATCAGTGCAGACAGCGCCAGCGTGCAGTGACCACACTGGTGCCTGTCAACTTTCAGCACGGCCGGCGTCACTTAGTTTAAGTCAAGAGCCTGGTGTATATTAGTAGCTCTGGGACTGCCGCACTCACAGTCTACTAGTAGATCTGGTGCTGCGGGGATGGGCAGCAGGCAGTGGTACTCCAACTGGGGCGGACAACGTTCAGCAGTGCTGCTAATCACTTCTATTAGGGTTGAACAATCAGTACTATAGTCAAGGCTAATAGAGTGTCCTGGTTGGCTACAATGTGTGCCTCACACTCCTTATTTCTGGTGCTTTCCCGCAGTTTTAAGATCTTAAAGTTTCTCGTTGCTCAAATGGGTGTCATTTCTGGTATTTATGTTTCCCTCATCTTCATTACTTGATTTTGCTCGCGACAAAGTGTCACTCATAGTCGTTGAAATGTCACTCATAATTACAGTAAAATTATGAAAATGTCACACATAGCAATCTGAAACCTTGGCAGCTATGGATGACTATCTCTGTTGACTGGGCAGGGCAAAAGCTAGCCTGATGGGAGTCAAGGAAGCCAGACTCCACCAAAAAAGAGCAAAGATGTTGTGCAACATGGGTCTCATGCAGTTTTGCTAAATAGGGAAGCAGAGAAATTGGTCTATAATTCTTTACTATGGCATGTTCCACCCAGGGTTTTTTAAGAGATGGAGCACAACAGCCTCCTTAGAAGAATAAGGGATCTTCCCCTGTTTAAGGGGTACATTGCAAAGACAGATGGCTATATCAGGCAGGAGAAAATAGTTTTTTAACATGTTGGGGTAGATATCATTTGGAGAGCCTGATTTGTTTGTGGCCATCAACTCAATAAGATGCCCTCTACTAATGACAGGAACGGCAGAGAATGTCATGGAGTTTTAGTCTTCCAGTAAAGTGACAAAGGTTTGTGTACTGGATGAGATACTGTCTTTTATTACTTTTATTTTCTCAATGAAAAAAAGGGCTCAAGTCATTATATAGATTGTTAGTGGGAATCACATGTAGAGTTAGTCTATCAGGATTAGAAAGTTCTCTGACTGCCTCAAAGATTACCTTGGTTTTATTTTCCAAAATCAAAATTTTATATTTGACTGTAGGATTTGTTTTTCATTTCTGTTCTGCCTGCCGAAGTTCACGTTTTGCAGCTTTCAACTCTGCTGAAAACCATTTGGAACCTTCGTGGTGATGAGTTGGTTTAGTTTTTCAGGGAAGAGCATGAATGTCCCTGGCTATCATTAGCAAGTCCAATATTGCTTCCTCGTAGACCTCCAGGTTCTCAGTGGAAGTAGGTGTATGTGTATTGCAAAACAAATTGGAATCAGTACCATTCCAGTTTCTGGAGAGAGTACCCACGTGAGAAAGGGGTTTCAAAAGAGATAAATCTTTTAAACTGGATTTAATGGGGTGATGGTCCGACCAAATACAAAGGGAAACAGTAAGGTTAGCTGTGGTTAAACTGGAGGACCAGACTAGACCTGATCTAAAGTATGACCTTTAATGTGAATTAGTTCAAATACAATGTGGTTGGTCAAAATTAAGACTAGTTAATATATCACTCAGGTCTAAAGATGTTTGACCACCTATGACCTCATTCGCCAGTTAATTAAAATCACCCGGAATTTCTTTTTTTTGTGTTCAATGGCCAGCGCGGATAGCAACTCAGCCAAAAGTTGGGGGAAGTTCTGCATATGTCCCAGAGGTCTGTACATAAGGACAAATAGCAATGAGGAAGTAGGGGAATCAAGTTTGATCACAATATTGTCCACCATGGGAATTGCTATTGGGGTGAGTTTGTCAAATGTAAGGTTCCCAAGACGATGTGCCGAGTTTCTCTACGCTGTAGAGTCAATGCATAGATCTTCTTTCTGAGGTGCCGGTGATGCATTGGTTCCAGTGCAGCAGTTATGAGTGTGATGCGGTGGGTTAGAGTGCGATCGGATTGCCGCACCAGCAGTGATACGTCTATTCTGCTCTCGCAGCAGAAGATGCGTTGATTTAACTGGTGCAAACGCCTAGGTCCACTTCCAAGGGAAGATGGCTCCTCAGTCACACCTACACGTACCTTGTGTGTGGCTGTCTACAGGGAATGCAGGAAGCCAGCTGTCACCTACCACAGACATGTATTCCAGAGACAGGCAGAAGGCACTAAATGGCTAAAGTAAGTAAATGCCAACTTTTTAAAGGTGGCATTTGCTAAACTGTAATTTAAAATCCAACTTCACCGTAAGTTGTGAATTTAAATTGTGAGTCTAGGGACACCAAACATGAAAAGTCTAGCTCTTCAGAATTGGTAATAACACTTAAAAGGTATAATAAGGTAATTCCAATGTTAGCCTATAGGAGATAACAGCCTTGCAGTAGTGTAAAACAAAATTAAGAGTTTTTCACTACCACGACATGTAAAACTTAAAAGCACCCTTAGACGATCACTATTGTTGATGTCTCATCAGGCACATCAGGTATTATCACTTATTACGGGTGTGATGGATACTTCATTCCGGGTCATACCTTACTCTTTTATGGCTGTGTCCATCATAGGATCTAATCTTGGAAACCATGCATTTGTCTGTATTCTATTTTGTAGAGGTCATCTCTTTGTGGATTTTCTCCATAACTTCAATCGCGTTTGGGAAGAGACTTTGTTTGGTATGACAGTGTTGTTCCCACTCCCTCACTTTTCTCTGAACATTCTTCATAAACTATTTGTTGCTCAAATATGATTTTACCCTTGAAAAATGAAAGGCAAGAGGTGTTTGGCAAAACAGGAACAGTTGTTTAATCAAATACAGCGGCCGGGAGATCAGGCAACAGAGTCATGGTCTGAAGATTGTCTCAAGGAACATTGGTTTGGCTGTCATTTTATACTTTACATGAAGTGTCATAAAACAATGTATGCATTCCTTCGATAACAGATTTTTGGGCATAGTCACTGGGCCATAAATCAGGGGTTTGACAAGGCACTCAGGTGGGCCTTTTCCTTGTGTGAACATAATGCAGGGCCAGAGAGTATGTGTCCAGATGTATGGCATGAGGAGCACGTGATCACTGCATGTAATGTGCATGCTGTGTTCTGACCGGCAATGTGTTCCTAACTTATGGTCTGAATACGATGGTAGTCGGTCGGACCGCGGACAGCCATTGCAATGGCCATGAGACCACCCGACAAGCATGCAGGCTGTCCAACTGCCTAGTTTGGATAGGTCCGCCGGGCTAGCGGTCAGAACTCCAGTGGTACCACGGCAGGGGCATGCAGCAGCTACAGGAAAGTGCTGCAGCAGATGCTGCCACCTTGCAGCACCTTCAGCACATCAGTACACTGTGTGCTATGCACTATGTCATGCATGGCACCCGGTCCACGGAGATAAGCACCACAGAAGGGGGGCACTACATGTGCCCCCAGGGACACTTTTCCAGTGGCTATGATGGCCGGGGACTCTGTTTGTAGCTCCCAAATCCCTTTTCGGCAATCTTTTCATGGCAGGGTTCCTGCCATGAAAAGGCTGTCGGAAGGGGATATCGTAATTGAAATGGCCGTGGCTGCCTCGGCACCACCGACATTCCTGGACGCTCCTCTTACTGCCGCACCATCGGTATCCTGGATTCTGGTGGTGCCGGCATTCTTTTGTCAGGTTGCTATCTAATACAGTGGTCAGACCAAAGGGCTGTTGGCAGTTGGACTGCCCTGAAAGGATGGTTGCGGTCCGACCACCAACAATTGTAATCATGCCCTTAGTGTGACATCTAACTTTATGGTGTTTTTGAGAATGCGGGTCCCTTTATTGGAGCCAATCTCCTGTAGGATCTATCTGGGTTATCCTGTTGGCGCATTCTGTCTACATGTTACCCCACCTGTGATCTGTAAGTCATTTGCTTCAGGCCTAGGCCACTGGGCTTGCCTAACCACGCATTTCTGACTCAGGGTTGAGGGGTAGGTCACATCAGGTAAATTCAACAACAGAGATGCGAGTTCATTTTTATACTTACATATAGCATGGTGTACATTGAAATCATATTTTCCAATATTAACATTCCCCCCTCTAGATGAATTTTCAACGACATCATTTACCCCATACTTCATGACACTCACATTATTTGAAGTTCGATGTATATCTGTTGTGTCCATTAGTGACCCCCTAGTTCCTTGCATTATACCGAACTTGAGGACTGTGTTTTTACAGCAGGAAACCTCCAATTGTGGAAAACCATACATAAACAGTACAACAATGCGAATGGGGAGCAGTGACAGGCCCAGTCTGGTCACAAGGGGCACCTCCCTCCTTCATGTCTGCTTGTAGACGATGCAGTGCTTGAATGCCAGGAGACAATTTCCTGTTTTCCAGGTCATTACCAAGATAAAAATACAGCAGGATGCACCGATCTTGGCACACACCCCACCCTCCATCGCAGTCATCAAGTTCAAAACATACCAATGTTTCATCACCATGAGGCGTATGGCTCTTAGTTCTTTCTTGATTGCGTTTAGGCCGAGCTCAGTATCGTTGATCATTTTTAACATTCCGCACCTGGTAATTTGTAATCAGTGGGCGTTTGCCTTCGTTTGCAAGTTGAAGAAGGGTATGGACCCTCCTGCATTTTCTTGAGTTTCAGAAAACTGTCTAAATTCTTCCAGAATGTCCATGTACTGAGCCCAGCCAAAGTAATCAGCAGTTCTTTTTTCTTGAGCCTGATCTTGTTGTTTTCTCCAATAGCAGAAATTGGAACATCATCTCTCCAGGGATGACCAGGTTCGGGGTGTGTATGGTTACGAGGGTGCAGAGGCTCCATCATCTGGGGACAATATGAGTGTAGGCAAACTCAATGCACTGCTAGTTTGTATCCATGAACATGGCGGTGCCCCATTCCATGTGCAGCATGCAGTACTGCTCCGCAATTTTCACTGATGACAAGTGGGATTGTTCCTTTGCCTCTGAAACACATTGAATACAGTGTATGTTCCGTACAATTATGGTTTGCCCCTTTACTTCTAGCTATGTGTACCTATCTTTTTCAGTGTCCCAGATTTCCTGTCATGGAGTACTGAGGCTGGCATTCAACCCTTCCCTGCTAGACTCATTTCCCCTTGCATAGGGGAGGTGAATGGTCCTACACTGGAACTCCATGTCTGGGGTACACTTGTTATTAAAGAATACTGACCTAGATACGCTAAGTGCCATACTGCGACCACAGACAAAGGCCGGAGCAGACAGGTTTGTGCACTGGTGTGGTGGTCTTGCTACCTCCAAGAACCTCTTCTCTGGAAAATCTCGGGCCAAACAGTGTCCTCTTTTATGGTGCCCCTCTTGCAAATCCTGTCTAGCTTGGTCTGAATGTCCCTAGGCTCAGTTAAAAGGTGCAATGCTGTGGAGTTGGTTTCATACTGGGTAATGTTTACCAGAGTACTCTATGGGATTTGACTCTAATGGGTTGTATCTTGGCCCTAATCCTACATATGTACAGGTGGATAAGACATTTTGGGGCACATGCATCATTGGAAATTGCGCTCGCAAAGGGGCATATTCGCAAATGCAAAAATCGCAATTTGTGACTGCATTTAAGGAATCGCAAATTGCGATGCCTTAGATGCAATGCAAGATTGCATTTAAAATAGCGATTTCGCTATTATGGACCGCTAAATACCGATTATTTCAACCTGATGGTATTTAGCGAAACTTTGAAAAATGCACTAAAGGGCATTTTTCAAAGTTTCAGGTTACACACACACATTGGGGCATGTGTGTGCGCAACATGGGTGCACATCACAATTTCAGGGGTGCACCATGGTGTCCTTTTCACACCCTTGAAATTTCATGCGCAATTTGCGAGTACCTATTGGTACTCGCAAATTGCGCATGCGATTTCCCATTCATTCCTATGGGCCTGTAGGCGCATAGGAATGAATGGGAAGTCATTCCTTAATTGCGACTGCAATTTGCGTGTCGCAATTAAGGAATGTTTAGGAATCACTATTTTAATAGCGATTCCTACATGCATAGGCTTTTGCGAGTCCTTAATTGCGATTCCTTAATAATCACAATTAAGGACTCGCAAAAGCCTACCTTGATGCATGTGCTCCTTTGCTTTTTCGGGGACTATTTCTTGCGATAGGTAAAGTCTGTCTGCACCCACGGCATGGGGTATTAGCGAGCAGAAATAACATGACCTAGCCTACGTCTGGGTACCCACGATAGTCATGTTTTGGGTACCATGTGTTGTGCAAGAGTGCACTGTGTAGTGTGTGCGAAATACTAGCGTTTGGTTCAGTGTAGGTGTAAGCAGTGGCGGCTCCTCCATAGGGGCGTTTGGGCACCGCCCCACTGCTTTCTCGCAGTGTGAGAAGGCAGAAACATAAATGGTAATAACTACCAATTTATGTTTCTGCTTCTCGCACTGCGAGAAAGCAGAAGTGCCTGGTTGGGGGTGGGCGGTCTAGCTCGAGGCAGGGGAGGGCTTGCCCACTGCTGTGCATACTGACTGTTTGGTCGGCCCTGGGGCCGACCAAACAGTCAGTATGCACAACAGTGGGCAAACCACTCCCCCCCTGCCCTCGAGCAGGACCGCCCACTCTCCCTTTTTTCTCTATGTAGGCTGCTGCATGCAGCCTACATAGAGAAAATGGCCCGGCTGGGGCGCTCTCAGATTCGCCTCACCAGCGTTGTGATTGGCGGAGGTGAGGGAGGGAGGCTGCCTTTCCTGATGACGAGGAGAGCTGCAGCCGGCCGGAATTGGAAAACGCAGGAGTCAGGACCGGACGGCGGGAGTCGGGATCCATCCAGAAGATGGCGCGGGACGGTAAGTTTTCTTTTATATACCCCATTTCCAACCCCCCCCGCCCGTCATGCCGTCATCCTGGTATTTTTATGTCAGTGCATGAAAATACCACCCAAAAATGTTTTTCTAAGAAGCACCTTCCAAAAACCACAGACCACCCAGTCGGCACATGTCGCTGGAATTCAGGGACCTTCCTTACTGCTAATTCTCCTTCGTCCAGTGCCAGAGGGGGTGGGGGGGGGGTACGGTTACCATTGGCGAAAATAGTAGATTCTTTTGCACACGTTCATGAACCGAAAAATCTGAAAAATAGCATTGAACACATCTAGTTGATTAAGACACAAGGCCGCAAATATCATAGGAGGAAACTAAGCCGCTACACAAAGGCACGCATTTTTCAACAAGGGATTAGTTAGTATTTCTACTAAACTGTTCCAACAACCGGCATCCATGCAGCAAAAAAGATCCATAAGAAGCTTTTTACTTCTGAATAAATATCATCCGCAGGAAGCAGATAAGCTGCCTTTGAGGTAAAACCCTTCTCTTCTATTAGCACAGGATTCATTTCTAGCCCAGCCGGGACTACCTGTGGAGCTGCTCGCCCACACAACACCGAAAACAAGGAAGTAAGAGGGAGAGGGCATGGGTTAAGAGCTTCTCCGAGGGCTGGAACACTTTAAAATGATTACATAAAAGAGCTCTGTGAAATACGAATCCGTCTCTTAGCTCGAGCCCATCAGAGAAAAAATAAGCATGTGCAATTTTATACTGCATTATAGTTAACTTTCTACTCTTTCACTGGGCTGGGGCAGAGCGAAGAGGTCATGTAATGTAACAGAGCCCCGGGGCTACCGGCAAACTGTAAGAATCCTGTGGGGCTTTTTATTAACCTGCTATCCCCTGAATTTTCACCACTTGGAATAAAACGCGACTGACTGGCATACAGGTCCTATGGTCCTATGGACAGGGTCTGTGTTCCTGACACGGATATGCTGTGTGACTTACTTTGGGGGAATGTGTTGTCTCGTTATGTGGCCGTGACCCGGTTATTATTATGGTGCACTTTGGGGAAATGTGTTGTCTCGTTATGTGGCTGTGACCCGGTTATTATTATGGTGCACTTTGGGGGAATGTGTTGTCTCGTTATGTGGCTGTGACCCGGTTATTATTATGGTGCACTTTGGGGGAATGTGTTGTCTCGTTATGTGGACGTGACCCGGTTATTATTATGGTGCACTTTGGGGGAATGTGTTGTCTCGTTATGTGGCTGTGACCCGGTTATTATTATGGTGCGTGAGACTCTGGGGATGTTCTTTGATTGAGGTACAGTCACAAAGAGGTAGACTGACAGTGTAACATATTTGTTATGATTACTGCACCCTACCTGAAATATTAATGCATAGTTAGGTTGTGATTACTGGACCTTACTTGTATTGTCATTGCCATTACATGTTCTTTATTTGGACACTCTGGAACCTTCATGTCACCTGCATCCTGTTTGTCCTGACCCCCACTGCCCATCACCAACATCCCATGTATAAAGCATCTGTCTGCCTATCCTGACACCTTGACACGCGTTCTGTCCATCACTTACCCCATGCCTGTTCGGTCAGTCCCTCTATCTACAACCCAAAGTCTACGTGCCTGATACACTGTCTATTCCGACAAACACTGTACCTCCATCACCCATCTGTCTCTTCCTGTTCTAATGAATGACACAAGATCTGTACATCACTTACCTACCCACCTGGTCACACTGTCGGTCCATCACCCCTGTGCCTGCCTGTGTCCATCACACTGTTTCTTCAGTCCCTATTTGTAGATCTCTGACCTGACACATTACCTGTCCATCGCTTGCAGGCCTCACCCTGATCCCTTCTCTTTATCTCATTTTTTGTTTCCGTTATTTTCATCACCAATTCCGTCTGTTCTTCTCATTATTGCTTGAAAAAGCACCATTTGCCCACTCTTTTTTCAAAACCCTCCGTAGGTGGTTCAGGCTCGCTCGCTACGCTCGCTCGCCACAGTGAACTACGACAATTGTTTTACGCCTCACCACTTTGAAATGTCACCAGCCGCCACTGGGTGTAAGTGAGGTGCAAGAGGTCACTATGCAAGTGAGGCAAAATGGCGAGATATGCTCTATGTGGCTAGGCAAATTTCTCACTGTAGGTGGATGGGGACACACCCATGCTAAGCAGATGATATACAAAGGTGCAATATTATGTAACTTGTGGAACATTGCAGGTATTGGGATGATGTCAGGAGGGGTCGTCTGCAGCTTTCAAACATCCGGGAGTGTCTTTGCTTGGCACAGTGTAAAGAGTCTGTTATCAAAACATAGTCTGTAAAAAATAGTCTGTGGTCTTTTTGGCTTGAACACTAAGGCCTCGTTGGGACTTTGGAGGTAATTACTGAAGAGAGATGGTGGCCACAGTAAAGATGGTGCATGTAAGGCTTTATTGCAGACCTATTGGATAAGAGTTCTGGGTTGCAGGTTAGCTTTTAGAACAACATGCATTATTATTTGGCCTTAGAAATCCTTGTGCCGGTCTCTTTCGGGCAACATTTGGTACATTCATTTTTGCATAACTTTTTAGTGAGCCCAGATTGGGGAGTCATTTTAGGAGACAGTGGACATTTAATCATGGAGCAATTGGCTTTTGTTTTTGTGTGTCAATTCGGTCCCCCCTCTTCCTGACCGAGGTGGGTGTTTTAGCATGGTGATCTTTGTGGGCGCATGTATTACTCTTTTTATCTAGCCAATGTTTCATAGGCATTGCCGATCCTCTAATACCCTACGTGTGTGTGTGTGTAGTTTTGCTAATCTGGATATTACCTTTTGACCAAGTCATGCTGGATACGCCGTGAAGGGAAGGGGTGCCAAGTCACAATTTGGGAGTTGTGGATAATTGCAACATGTTCTGTGTACATGTGTATGCCCCTCTGGTCCCTGCACATGGTGTGCAACAAGGTTTTACGTAATGGGGTTGGGTGTTTTGGCTAAGTCCTTTTTTTCTGGAAGCTTCGCTTTTGGGCTACTTCCTAAGGGCACTGGGAGCTTTCCTATGGTCTCATATTGTGTTGGTTCTAATGCGGCATACGTGTGTTTCTGTGGCCCTGCTAGATTTCAGATGTCGCAATGACAGGAATAGGGCTGTCATGTTTCGGAGTTAGGCCTGGTAGAAACTAGTGCCATTTTACTTGTACACGGTTCTTTCCTAAAGTTTCCTTCACTTTGTCACATCGACTTTTGACACACATTTGCATTTGTGACACTTGGGTTCGTTTCTTGGAAACACCGAGCTTCCTAACACGGAGCACTTCATGAGAACACTATCACACTGCCTTGGCACTGTGTACAGGGCCCTCACGTGTGTTATACAAATGTGTTTGTTATTACGTCCATATGGCAGCACAGCTATCTGTGGAAGATAAACAATGGCAACCTGATCACAATCTCGGCCCAGGGCAAGGAGGCCTTTTTATATATATAACCTTTTGTTTCCAAGTATAATCAGAGGAGACACTTCTGCTGACTTCGAGGGGTGTCCAGTTCATGACCACGATGGGGTCCTACACTCTAACCCACCAGGTAATGGGGTTAGACCATCCAGAAGGGACTTTCTTGGCAAAACATACATTAGCACCCTAGACATGTAGGGGCTACATCATAGGAGTACAATAGATTGTTATATTGTTGCCTATGCCTGCATATATAAGTTGTCTCAGCAAGATAGTGGAACTCTTCGTTTTATTCACTGTCTTGACACTTATTATAACTTTTGTCTGCTTCTGTCTGTTGATCATTGCAGCACATATTTTCTATACAACAATCACTTTGGCTCAATAAATATACAAAAATGGCCCTTTGTGTATTCTTTGTATATTTCTCTGAGCGAAAGAGTATGAGTGACTGAGCAAAAGGTTATAGGTCTCTCACCACAGTTCCTGAGGGAACAGGGTTGTCATGTTCAATACTTGCCAGAACTGTTTGCTCCCTGTCTAGGTTTAGAGGGGGCTAATGGTGGCACTGTGAGCTAGATGGTCCAAGGGACAACATACCCTGTGGGGGTACATGGAATCAATCTGGCACCATCCTAATTTTATGTCATCTACAAATGTGCAGTTCCTACTGATTAGTGGAAAATACACGACATGGCACCGCCGACCTTGGATGGTTTCTTACTTTGTATAGATCAACTGAGTAGTTCAATTGTGCTTCCTCAGAGATCCCTACATGCCTTCTAAGTGGAGACGTCTTTGGTGATAGGGAATATCCTCCTAAGCTGAGTAGGTATACCATATGTATTAGTTGTAGTTAAAGTCAAGATTGAAAGAATCTAATTCCCACTGTGTTAGTCGAACTCTGAAATTCATTTTCTTATATAACATGGTACAAAACATTTCTGAGAACTGCACATATGCAGTCACTCAAGAACTACTATGCGTGGCCTCACACTAGATGGTGGGGACGTTACCTTCATGGTAGAGGCACATGAAGCATTTAGGACAGAGGTATTTTACTCTTGGGATAAATTCTCTGCTGTAGATGAAGCTACACAGGTATTTCACAAATATGAAGTAGGCAAAATACCAGATGAATACATTCTATGTGATGAGATAAAAGTCCCTCTAGCTAACTAAGAACATGCTAATTGGTTTAAAGGTGCCCTCCCTCATAATATACAGAATGTGAGACTGGACTCACTTAACAATGAATGAGTGTCATGGCCACTCCTAGCCGGTTATACAACACATCCCTGTATTGATCGCTTGCCCGCAGCTCAGCTACGGGTATTATATAATAATCTAGTTACAATATACAGAACCCTTACACAATTCATAGGACTAACATTAACACTCACTCCTGTGCGGACTGCTCAAGCGGTACCACCCCAATTAGGTACACCAGGCATTAGCCCACAAACATTGAATGTAGTAATGTGAAAATTTCCCACCAAAGGGAAGATTTTCCGATTTGGATCACACAGAAAACAAACCAGCTTGAAGCAGTATTTCCCCATACGGGCCCGCAGGAAAAACACAGAATACTAACTATTTGCTTACCAATGCTGATGGCTTCCCTGGTAGAGGAGTGTGCTACATTGGGTACAGTCTTCGCTGCAATATATACCAGAATACAAGGTACCTCTTCTTTGCCAGTTCTACCCGAAGTATTAAAATAGGTTCACAATGAGCATGGGGCAGCACCTGCCCAGAGCTGATGGGCAATTTTGCCGCAGTATCAGCCATAATGTTGAGAAACATTCAAGGGAAACAGTAGCATTAGCTATTCACCACTACCTAAGGGATATTGCCTCCCATGCTACAGGAGTGCAAATTACCTAAAACTATTAAAGAAACCTATGCTATGCTTGGCAGAGATAATTTGGGAGCCAGACCAGGGAAACCTCAGTTAAAGAGTTATTCTGAAATGGGTAACTCTAAGCAAGCATCCAATTCTTCAGTGAAGAAGAAGTGGGACAATAAGAAGAACAAGGATGAAAGTAAATCATGGGGTGGGTCTTCTGCACAGGAATCTACAGAAAAACATTACAACTTACGTAACCCTGATAATATAAAACCGCCTGATAGGTATCAGGATACAGATACACGTTCCTCATCTCGTTCCTTCCAGGATTCATCCGATAAATGTTCGGAGAGAGGAGGGCGATCAGAGCGGAGATCAGAAGAGCATGCGAATCCAAGGAATCCCTCACAATGCTCATCTGACTACATAATTAAACAGGGAGACAAGCCTAAAACATCGAAACCTCAATTTAAAAAGAAGGAGGTACCCAGACTTAAGGGTGGGCATGCCCCGAATTTTGACAACTCTGCTTCTGAATGGGGAAGGGACATTAACAGTGCTGGACAGCGTGGCAGAAGTCATGATAGTTCATCAGAACCTAATGGATTGTCTGGTGGGAATAGGGCAGAGTGAGTATATTATGGTGAAACACTAGATACCAGGGTTAAGCTTTCCACATTGTTTATAAGAAGTTCAACTACGGTTGGAGGGGGATGAGTCCAGGTTTATTAATGTCCTCTTTTGGGAGGAACTCACTCAAGGTTACAATAT
Organism: Calotriton arnoldi; assembly: GCA_963921515.1. Classification (NCBI taxonomy): domain Eukaryota; kingdom Metazoa; phylum Chordata; class Amphibia; order Caudata; family Salamandridae; genus Calotriton; species Calotriton arnoldi. The sequence continues at coordinate 274,459 of CAWUFW010006426.1, read as the reverse complement.
TCTACAGGTCGAAAAAGATTGGCCACCAGACTTTGTAATGGATTGCCCAAAGGGGGAAACAGTCATTTTACCAGCCTTTTCCAACCTCGTTCCAGAGTCTGTTGCAAATAATACACCAAGGAGTGGGCTTTAGCACTAACTCATGAGTTGTACCGCAACCATATGGGGTGGGATGACAGTTCACCTTATCATGCCATACCATTGAGGACAATCCCACAACCTCAAAGACAATATCCAATTAAAAATGGAACAAAACAGCAAGCAACTTGGCCAGCGTGCCCCCAACGACGCCGACAACGCTGTCCTTTGGAGCCTGGAGGCGCATTTAAGCATCTCGGGTCTCCCGCGGTTGCCCAATATTTGCAGCACCAACACCGAGGAGACCACAAGCCCCAGCATACAACACAGCCGGCGTGCCGCCAATGACGCCGACAACGCTGTCCTTTGGCACCTGGATGCGCATTGAAGCCTCTCCGGTCTCCCGCAGCACGGGAGCCCATTCTTTGCAGCACCTGCACCGGGGAGACCACAAGCCCCAGCAAGCAACGCGGCCGGAGTGCCGCCAACGATGCCAACAACACTGTCCTTTGGCACCTGGAGGCACATTTAAGCATTTCGGGTGTCCCGCAGCTCGGGATGCGCGCAGGCGAAACCCGGACCAAGGGCGTGCCCATTAGCGCCAGGAGGAGACAGGGCAGAGCCACCCCCCCTTGGCTTTGGTGTCCGATAATATACATCTTAGGTAAGACATTAAAAATTCCTACTTGCTGCATTGGTAATACTGACACTGCAACTGGGACTATTGAACTCTTTCCTGGGAGTATGTCTGACTGAGAACTCCAACAATGTAGGGGAGTGGCCCATTAAAAAAACAAATATTAATATTTGCCATCTATGGGGAACATTGGAGGGGCAAATCACGAACTGTAGTTGTTCTTGTGTATCTCGGACCATTGGGCAGTAGTCTCTCTGTTTTCTTCGGTGCTTTGGGTGAATTGCTTTTCTTGTACTTAGTGGAGTTTTTTCAGCTCACTGTCAACAACAAGGAAAGGGGGATCCATAAGGGTATTTTGTGTGGGTGTATGCTTTCCCTAGCCCTAATCAATACAAATTACTCACACAAAATGGGAAAACGCAAGGCCCTTGATGGCTAGGCTAAGGGTAAATCCTCGAAAATAAGAAAGAGCGCAGCTGAAAATTGCTCTATCGAGGAGATAGATAATCTAATTGAGGAAGTAGAGTCAATGTTAAACACTAAATGTAATACAATTAATAAGAGTAAAGCAAAAATCACTGCCTTTTATACTAGATGCCACCTAAGCTCTCAAATAGAGAGCTCTACAGTAAAGGATTTGACAACGACAACAATTGAGACCCCGTGTAGAACCTGGAGCACTACTTCTCCCCGAGACATTTCCAACAGCCAGAACCATCCCCCTGTTTATCAGGAGCCTAAGGATTGTACACCAGTGACACCAATTAGAGTAGCGAGAGAAGGGGATCTATCTACACCGATAGTTTGCACCAATAGGTATTCCGCTCTAGCTCCAGAAATAGGGACGGATATCCCCAGTATGGTAACACATGCGCAGCCATCCAATTTAAACCTGGAGGAACTGCAACAACATGTTAATCTACAAAAGAAAGATAGTGAAATCTATAAGCCCGTAGAAAAACTAGTTATACAAGCTAGCAGTTTACAAACTAGTGAAAGTATGTATCTGATAGGCAACCTTGTTCAGAGACTAGACATACTAACTAAAGAGGTCGTTGACCTAAAGGCAATAATAGGTAACCTAAGTACTATTAAAGGGCTAGTTGGGGATCCCGCTCCGAATGAACACTGTGTATGCCGTAAAAGGAGTCAGACTGATCGTCAAGCTCCATTAAAAAACAGCTCGAGTATACAAGCTCTAGCAAAGGGAGATAAAAAAAAATTGGAGGACCAATTAGTTGCTATGGAACCAGAGGGCTCAAGACCTGAACTACGTCATAAAAACCCAGAAAACAGGCATGATTGGGAACACAGGATGTTCATTGGTCAGGGAAGACCTAGACCTGTGATTATGGACGAGTGGACCAGGGCAGTGCAGAGGAACGTTACCCATACACACACACAATCTAAAGCACGTAGGGGGGACTATACCCATTGGCGTAGCACAGCATGGGAGCAGGATCAATAGGCTACACAGTATAAGGGATGCCAATCCGCTGGCCACAAAGAAGATAGGCAGACTTTTAAAACCCGTAGGGAAACGGTTACCCCAAAGCAAATGGACTGGAAAGTGGCTATGACAAACATTCCCAAAATCAGTCTCTCTTCATATAGGGAGGATGAGGAGTCCTTGAAAAATAAAGTAATGCATTGGATCAGACACAAGCGTGACTGTAGATCTATAATACGATCTGATCTACTTGAGGTGGAACATCTTACCGCCAAAAATCTAGCTTTCGACACCATACTCCTAACATTAAAAACAAAAGGTATAGCTGATGGACTAGTAGCCCTTTATCTGAGAACAGGCCCACTCTCTAATAGTCCAGTGAGATTTAGGTCACACAATACCCATGACACTACAGACAGGAGTAATGAAGAATCTGATAATTCTAGACGACAATCAAATCCTGACACTATAGGGGATAATTTAGAGGCCGTTGATTGACAGCCAACTCTACCCCTAATACTTGAACAAAGCGTGAGGTCCCAAACTGCTCCTAACATAGTGTTAGTTCTGTCTGACCTCATTGTTAAACTTCATATCAACCAAGTAGACAGGGGAGAAATAGGAGCGGATTATGTTCCAGACAATCCACATTCTAGGAGCAAACAAACTGAGCAGTCAGAATTGCGTTTGATATCTTGGAACATAGCAGGGTTGAAACATAAATTAAAAGATGGCGAATGGCAGGAGTATATAAATCATAGTGAAATCTGCCTACTCCAGGAAACATGGGCATTAGAAACTCCCTATAAACTTGGGTACAAAACATTTAGTATTAACGCTACCCCCTCAGTAAGAGGTAGACCGTCGGGTGGTCTTGTTCTCTGGGTAAAAATCACCCTAAGTGTGAGTATAACTCAGCTGGAATTTCCGGCACTTGGGGATAAAGATAGTACACCTGACAAAACAGAAATCTATGTAATAAACATCTATAATAGACCAACTCTTTCTAGTAAGGTATGCCCTGTTATAGAGTCGTTAGATAAACGTTTGAGAACAATTGACCCTAGGGCAATGGTGATTGTAGGGGGGGGACTCAATTGTAAATTTGAACCTATAGTCGGATTGGAAAACTTATTTGAAGAGGAGGACTTGGCTAACAATATCCCCTTTCTGGAAGCTGGTCCTGCAGTACCCTGCACAGTCGCAGCTTCACAACTGATTCAACTAGTCTCGGGGCAGGGGCTAAGGGCCTACAATGGCAGATTGCCAACGGACAGACCGAGCGCCCCCCACATTTAGTAGGGGCACTACCAAGAGTAGCATCAACTATATAATGGTATCGACCAATTTCTAGTCTTACACCCACGATTTAAAAGTGGAAACTAGAGGTGATAGCGACCATTACCTCTTATGTTTAACACTAGTAGGGTCCCTTTTCCAACTTATAAATAGGAGGAATAATGATAGTTACACACTTCAAATCCAACCCTAAAATGGCCATCAATAGTGGGCAAAGATGAGGTCATGACAAAGATCTAGAATACCTTCACTGATGTCATCTCATTATATGCCAAACTGCCTATTTCATAGATTCCTATAGTATTGATCCACCATAAAATGGTAGATAAACTAAAACCGATTTTGAGTAAGATCTCTAGAGAGAATGGGGTGGGGAAAGCAGCTACACACACCTCAGTCAACCAGTGGTACAACAGCGAGTGTCGTAAAACAAAGAGTGAGCTTATAGTGACAGCAAAATCAAATTATGTTATAGCATTAAGAGACAAAAGGGCAAAATACAAAAGATTACTATCGCAAACAAAGAGAGAATGGGATGATAGAATCTGGACAGAATTGATAATTGCAGCCAAAATTAAGGATCATGCGGGTTTTTGGAGATTGATAGCCAAGGGTAATAAAGTGGGGAGAAATAGCAAAGGACTTGGGTCAATCACTTTTTCAAAATTGTACTCAGAGACATCTATTAAATCAACAAATACCAAGCAATATGATGTAACAAATCATGTAGTAATTACTAACACGGACTAAAGCAATACCCCTTATTCCAGTATAGGGGAAACCTTGGCAGCAATTGATGCAATCAAGCCCGGAAAAGCTCCAGGCCCTGATAAAATACCAGGTGACCTTTTGAAGCATGACAAAGCTGTCTGGGGGCCATATACTAATCTTCTCTGTAATGCTGTGGCAGCAGGTGCCCCAGTACCAGAATCATGGAAAGGGGCAGAAATTACTAAAAATTTTTAAAAAGGAGACCGTTTAGATCCTGCAAAGTACCCGCCAATAAGCATTATTGATACTCTGCAAAAGATCTATGCTTAGCAGATTTTATCAAAATTAAATGAGTGAGTAGAAGAAAACAATGTTTTATCACAGTACCAGGCAGGGTTCAGAGCAAAAACCAGCACAATCGATCAGGCTTTTAGACTTCTTTGCATGGGGTGGAAATATACGATTTTAAAGAAAGGTCATCTGTATATAAGCGTTCATAGACTTGAAGGCCGCTTTTGATCTCATATCAAGAGATTTGCTCTGGTGCTCCCTAAAAAATCAGGGCGTACCAGAGGAACTCCTTACACAGATAGTGAGACTTCATGAAGACAACTTTGCGAAAGTCAGATGGGGGTCTATGGGAGAACTTACTGAAGCAATCCCCATTAAGAGGGGTGTAAGACAAGGATGTGTACTGGCACCCACCCTTTTTTCTTTATACGTTAACAACGCCCCAAAATGTCTTTTGGGGTGTAGGCATGATTCTCTGAAGTTATGGGGGTTGCCAGTACCAGCCCTTTTATTTGCAGATGACACTATTTTAATATCTCAAACCCCGAAGGCCCTCCAAAATCTTTTAAACTCATTTAGCGAATACTGCGATATGAGAGGCCTTGAAATAAATTCTTCCAAAACAAAATATATGGCAGTCAAACCCAACAAATTATTCAAGAAGAACATTTCTGTTCAAAAACAGAAGCTAGAATATGTGTCGAACTTTAGTTACCTAGGTATCACACTTGATACCAAAGTGACATGGTATCCACATTTGCAAAAAAGCAAGACCATTCTGCTTCAAAATTCAGCGCCCATATTACAGAAACATCTGAACAGTATAACTAAGGCAGTGTCACCCGCATTAGAAGTATATAAATATCACACTCATCAACCCTCTATGGAGCTGAACTCTGGGGGGGCCACCTGTAGAAATATGTTTTGCGGTAGAAGAAAACAGATTTTTTAAAACGCTACTACGTCTTCCCACACGCACAACAGTCATCCCCATTGTTATGGATTTGAATATAAAGCGTATTGACCATCAGGCCATATTGAGACCAACGTTGTTTTGGGTGCGATCGTGGTCCACTGCAGAACTTGCAAGTTACAAAGAAGGGTTAGAAGAGATACTAAGATTCGACCACTGTGAAAGTCTCCAGTGGGTTAAGCATGTGCGTACATGGTTCTACAAACTTGGGTTGAACCATTTTTGGGAAACGCCTGTACTATTGACACCACCCTGTAAGAAAATACTGAAAACAAAATTCTGGGCATACATGCAAAACAGTGTCTCACACAACTCAGACAATGGTAGATTGACATCCCAGTTCCTTCTTATAAAATCCCTTCCGTTCTTTGAGCAATTCTTGGATGAAATCCAACCACAGTTGGCAAAATCATTGTACATGAAGTTTCGCTATGGTGTTTTGCAAGTCAAATCCAATACATTGAAATGGGGTTGGAAAAACGGTGATGATAATGACGATTGCTACCCTTTATGTCAATATCATGCACAAGAAAATGACTATGATATACTATTCTTTTGCCCAGCATATGCTATCCCAAGGCGTAAATGGATTAAACCCATCTGTCGCAACTCGGGAATCAGGTCTTGTACTGATGCGACTAGAATACTAAAACCGATACTTCAGTAGTTTTTAGTGTTAGTAGATATATGTTTGCTGTCAACTTATTGAGGAAAAAAAAGGCATGACATTTTAAAATGTTATCTTTTTAACTTGCTGTTTTATGATTAAGTCGTGTTTATTGAGAGGAAGTCAAGTTAAAAGTACACAGCTTACTGCCTACATCCAGTGGCCGGCAGAGCAAGTCATCTGCAGCCATACACAGCGATCATGCCACAACCCGGAGGCCGGCCGCGTGATAAATCAAATTGCAGTAGAATAAATTTGCCACTTCCTAATTTTCGAGCAAGGAGCAAAGGAAGCCAAAAACAAATAGTAACAAAAGAGAAACAATACCCAAACAGAATCCCACCCTACATCCCACACCCACCCACCACCGAACCAGTTGTTGACCTCAATCTATATTCCGCACCTCTAGACCTAGGACGTGCTAACCCATCACCGTCACTACGCCGCTTTCAGATCAGGAGTCGTCTTCTCCAGAGGGAGCAGTTTAAGGATCTGTAGAAACTTAGGACAGGTAACTTCCCTCATATCTTTGGACAACAGTTGTATGAAAGGCTCCCAAAGTTTGGCATACTCCCCCCCCTTGCCCTCTACCACAAGAGACATGCGCTCCATGGCTAAAACAGACCAGAGGCGATGCACCCAGGACAGCACCTCAGGCGTTACAGTTGTACCCCAATGCACCAAGATAACCTGTCTAGCTGCAAGCAGCGCTAACGCTATTTGCCTACCACGTAGGGATCGTAACGGAAAAGTCTTAGGGTGCGAGAGGCCAAGGAGGGTGTACTCCAGGGAGCGAGGCAAGTGAATACCAAAAGCCTCGTCAATGTTGTCTAGGACTTCAGCCCAATAGCGTTGGAGCTTTGGGCAATGCCACAGCAGATGAGCTAGCGTGCCAGACATCCCACATCCTCTCCAGCAAAGGTCTGTTTTACTTTTGTCCCAGCTGTGGATTCGTGCAGGAGTGTAGTACCAATAGGAAAACACTTTAAAAGCGGACTCAGCCCCGGCAGTGTTGTGTGCAGTCTGTAAAGTATATGTTCCCATTCCTTAGGGGTTAGCGGCCGGCCCAGTTCTGTTTCCCAGCGAACCTGCCCCTTTGTGCGCTGTTCAGCGGGATGCGCAGTGAGCATGGTATATAATTCAGATATGAGACGACGATCGTCGTTTTTGCGAAGCAGCCATTGCTCAAATTTGGTAAGAGGCCTGGACATGTGTGCGTAATTGGAGGGTGCCATGATCCAATGATACAGTTGGCGGTAGGGATAAGCATCAGATGCTAAGAGGCCAATGTCCCGCTTAAGCTGAGCAAACGGAATTGTCCCTTCCGTATCAAAGAGGGACCCCACCCTCTTACATCCCTCCTCGCGCCAGCGCTGGAACACCACCGAGTCTTGACACGGAGGAAAGTCCGGATTGTCTACTATGGGAGTCATAGGCGAAGGAAAGGAGGTCCACCTGTTTTTAAGGGCCACCTTGTCCCACACCTTAAGCGTCGGAGAGGTATCAGGGGAGGAGTAGAGCCCCCAGTCCCTGTGCTTACAGGGTAACCACAACTCCCTCCAGATATTGATTCCCGCCACAGCCTGGTCCATGAAGTTCCAGTGTTTGCTGGAGAGCGGCCTGTTCCATTCTACTAAATACCGGAGGCAGGCTGCCTGGTAGTAGCCACTGATCAGAGGCAAGCCCACCCCCCCCCCTGAGCTTTCGGACGCGCCATTTGAGTGATTGAGAGACGCGGCTGTTTCCCCCCCATACAAACATATTGATAAGTGTTTGTAATTGCTTAATCGTCCGTGGTGGATGAGCCATGGGAAGCATTTGGAAAATGTACAGGATGCGCGAGAGAATTGTCAATTTCACCGCTGCGATCCGGCCGAACAAAGCTAAGCACAGCCGCGACCAGGCATCCAGCGCCTTAGTCGTCTGTTCTAACAAGGTGGCATAATTAAGCGTAACCGTCCGGGCGATGGACAGGGCAAGTCTAATGCCTAAGTACAGTATATCGCTCTGGGACCACTGGAATGGGAATTGTTGTCTCAAGGTATCTGTCAGGTCTGGGGGAAGCGAGAGATTTAGAATATTAGATTTACTCAGATTAACCCTGAACCAGACATGGCACCAAACGCGTTTAGTTCAGCAAGCAGGGCGGGCAGGGATGAGAGCGGCTGCGTAAGGGAGAGAATCACGTCATCCGCATAGAGATTTATTTTATGCACATCAGCACCAAATTTCAGGCCTACAATGCACTAATCCGCTCGTACACGCTGGGCCGAGGCTCCATATAAAGCGCGAATAAAAGCGGGGATAGGGGGCACCCCTGTCGCGTCCCACGAGAGATAGGGAAGGATTGTGATCTGCTACCATTAACCCTGACAAAGGCTGTGGGCGCACTGTAGATGCAGCGAATCCACTTACAAAAATTCTACCCAAACCTGTAGCGCCGCAGTGTTTCAAATAAATAAGCCTATCCCACCCTATCAAACGCCTTCTCGGCGTCAATAGACAGTAAGAAGGTTTGTCTACCCAACCGTTGTATGCTATCGACAAGATGGAAAAGTCGCTTCGTGTTGTGTCCCCCCTGCCGTGTGGGTATAAAACACGATTTATCAGGTTCACTGAGATCGACCATGAGCGGATTCAATTGCGCCGCCAATATACCCGCGAATATTTTTGCATCCACATTAAGGAGAGAAATAGGTCAGTAGGAACCACACTCTCGGGGATCCTTCAGGATTACAGAGATCGCCGCCTCAGACATGGAGGGCGTCACCTCTCCGGCTTCTAAAAAGGAGTTGAACAGTTTGGTTAAAAAGGGAGCCAGCTCCCTGCAGAAGGCCTTATAGAAGGAGGCCGAAAACCCATCAGGGCCCGGCGACTTAGCCAATTTCAATCTAGAGATAGCTGTAATCACCTCCTCTATACGGATAGCGGAATCAAGCTCCTCTGCCACTGCCTTAGGAAGAGGGGAGAGCTTGCACGCATCGAGATAATCACTCGGTACCTGTGCCGGCGGGTCTTGCCCCGTGTAGAGAGTGCTGTAAAATGTGCGAAATGCTTCAACAATATGCGCATCCGTGCACTGCTCCTCCTCAGTTTGGTCCCTGATCGACTGGATCAAAGTCGTTTGCGTCTTAGCGCGCAACCGATGGGCCAAAAGCTTACCGCACTTATCACTGCTAAGGTAGAATTTGTGGCGGAGGCGGAGAAGTGCATATTCGGCCCTATCGATGTCAAGATGCTTCAGCAGACGCCTACGATTCTCCAACTCCCTCCACACCCTTGGAGCTCCCGTGCGCTTATGGATCGACTCGAGTTCCCCCACTTCTTTCTCTAGTTCGCTGCGCTTCTTCCTATAGAGTGTGTTATGTGCTGCTGAGATAGCAATAAATTCCCCCCTAGTTACTAATTTCAGGGCTTCCCATACCGCCGACAACGTCGTGGAACCCACATCATTGAGCTCTAGATAGTCTTTTATTGTCTACCTGATGCGTTGCACCGTGTCCTCAGAGTGTAAGAGAGTCTCTCGTAGGCGCCACCTGGGGGGAAGCACCTGCGAGCGCTGCGCGGGGATGCAAACTGTAATAAGGGCGTGATCCGAGAGGGAGCGAGGCTCTATCATAGCCGTGTGCAGGTGAGGTAGCAGGGATGTAGAGGCCAGGAAGTGATCAAGCCTAGCGTATGTTTTAGAGGCTGCCGAATAATAAGTGTAATCCCGTTCCGCCAGGTGCTGCGCACACCAAACATTGTGTAGCCCATTGACCCCTAACCAGTCCTTGCCCATGGATGAGAATGCTCCTGTGTGGTGTGTTCGGTGACCTGACCAATCTAACTCTGTGTTCATTACTAAATTGAGGTCACCTCCTACCAATATCTCCACATCTGGAGACGCGAGGACCTCTGTGAGCGCTGTGCGGATGAAGGATTCCTGTTGTGTATTAGGAGCATATAGTGATGCTACAGTAAAGCGCGCGTCTCCCCACTGCACTCTGATCGCCAATAGGTGCCCCTTTATCTCTGCCACAGTGGCTATAACCTTCCCCTATCAGGATGGCTACGCCATTCTTTTTAGACGGGCCTGCCGTCCAAAATTGTTGTGGGAAGTGCCTTGTACGCATACGTAGGGTATCTTTGGAAATGAGGTGCATCTCTTGAAGGAGACAGATATCCCCTTCAGCATTCTCAAGTAGGGATAGCACTGCCGCTCTCTTCACCGGGTTGTTGAGAACCCGCACATTAAGGCTAACTACCTTAAGGTCCCTTCCCATCGGGTAAGTGTAGTGAAGGGCTAAGTGGTGTGGATACCCACTGCTTACTAGGTCTGCATCGGGAGACGTGACCCCCTCTTTATCCTAGGGAGATAAGCTCTAAGTGTCAACTGGTGCGGTAGTCCCCAACAGAAAGCCCCATCAAATGCAACCCCTAAAGAAAAAACCTTGTTCAGAACAAATACGACAACAGTAACATGACCAAAGTTCGTCACCTAAAACGAAAGGATCCAGGAGGCCAGGATCGAGCAGCCGTCCGGCCCATTACAGGCCCAGGTCGTGCCTACCCGCCCACGGAGAGGTTGTCGAGAGTCTATTCAGGACCTCCCTCCCCGCCCCCCCAGAACCCTTCTATGTGCCCATCCCCTTGCTCTCCATTGAAGGCCTCAAGGGGAGGCCGAACGCTCCAACGGCTGTGAAAGTGAAGAGATCACTGCCTCCCGCTCCTTTTCCATTGTGGCCTGATCAGGTTTCCGTACAGAAGTGGCCTTTCCAATGCGTTGCCATCTTGACGGGCGGTTGGCACCCCGGTCTCCAGGCCCTTTTGCGTGCTCCGTCGTGTGCTCATCATTTAGAACGAGGACCTCCAACGCCTCCGTCAGCAAGCGGATCTGGTACAACTTCCCTCGTAGCTTGAAAATGATTCGAAAGGGGTGTCCCCAAGAGTAAGGGATGCCTTCATCACGCAGGTGTGAGGTGACCACCTTAAATTCACATCTCTTGAGGAGAATGGAGGCCGCTAAGTCCTGAAAGATGGCCGGTGTCTGACCCCTGAACTGTATCGGATGAGCCTCTCTCGCCTTCCGTATGATGCGCTCTTTTAATTGAAAATCGTGGACGCACACGAGAATGTCCGGTGGCGGAGCTTTGTTTCCACGGGGGAGGCCCACTCTATGCGCCCGGTCCATTCGGATGTCGACTGCCACGCACTCACCCAGGATCTGTTGAAACAGCGCCCCAACGTAGGCCCGGAGATCATCCCCCTCTTCACGCCATGGCACGCCTCTAATCCAGACATTATTCCGCCGGGAGCGGTTCTCTAAGTCTTCAGCATGCGCCTGAAGAGCAATATGCTGTTCCTGGAGGCGCAACATATCTTGCTGGAGCTGGTGGAGTTCTTCTTCCCGGCTAACGTCGTGCTCCTCAAGCGTGGCTACTCACTCCCCAATTTCATCCACATTTCGTCAGACCTCACGGAGGTCTGCCACGAGTTGGCCCTAAAGGTCCTGAATGTCCTCCTTGATGGCAGCAAAAAGTTCTAACATAAAAGCTTTGGTGGCCGGGGCTTCATCGCCTTCCGCCGCTCCGGCGAGCTTCTCACCGGCCGATTGCGTCAAGCCGGATTGCTTCTGGAGGAGCTCCTTCAGCGTTTTATCTTTTTTAACACGTGCTGAGGCCATGGCGCACAAGCTCAATTCTAGGAGCCCACCTTGGGCTTGGAGCACAGCTATCAGCCCGTTCAGTCCGCTCTCGTCGCTTCGGGGCCGAGCCCCCACCACCTCCTACTTGAGGCTCACAAATTCTGCAGGGGCGGACACCCAGCACCGGGAAATCCCCACATCCCAAGAAGGCGCTCGCTTGACCATCGATTATCTGGCCCCTGATGGGGCAGGAGGGGAGCCGTCCCCTATGTCGTCTCCGATGCAGGCACACACCAGCGGAGATCCTGGGCAACTCGCTCTCGCTGCCCTCAAGGGACCTCAGGGCCTGGTTAGGGCTATCTTGATCCTCCCCATGTGGATGGCAGTGCAGACTCCGGTCGCCTCGTTACTCCCGGGACCTCCTCCTTGCCTAGCCCCAGGGCAAGGCCCCTCATGTGCCATTGGGTCGACTCACCGATCTTCTGGCGTGACTCCCATCTGGGCCCACACGGTCCACCAGGGCATCTGCGTGCAGGGTACACAAAACGGCAGGCCTGACTGTAATCGCGGGCAAAATACCGTTCCAGCGGCACGTAGGCAAACCTCCACATGGTTCTAGGCCACGGACATCGCCTCCACCGCCGCACTCAGCGGGGCCAGTCAAGCGTAAGCAGAGGGGCAGATAGGGGGAAGGCCGCACTCACTGGTGAATTGCTGGGTGCTGCGAAGTCCTCCTGAAGTTCCACTGTTAGCTGGAGCATCAGCCCCCGTTTCTGGTGGGGCGGGCTATCAGGGCCACCTTCTTTTCAGGCCTCTTGTGGAGCGAGCCCCCAAACTCCCAGCGCTGCCATCCAGAATCCGCCAGCCCAGCCGGGTCACAGGAGAAGGCAAAATGGCGGGCCAGGAACGCACCCACCACCAGACGATGTTAATGCGCTCTCAGCGCTCCAAATGCAGCATTAAGTACTGGTCAGTCAGAGGACAACACCGGGGGAGCCTTCTGATGCCGAAAGAAGCGCCCCGACTCTCGCAGCCGGCGCCGCCCGTGCGCGTTCTCAGGCAGGTCAGAGGAGGCAGCAAATGGTGGGCGTATCAGCGGGACAGCAGCAGGGCTGCCCTCGTACCCCAGCAGCGGAAGGGCAGCCCGGTCTCAAGATTCTCCAGCAGTCAGTCCGGGCAGCACCTCCAGCCGGTTAGGCGCCTCACCGCTCCCCCGCTCATCAACACCGCCCGGGGCGCCGGGGCCGCTACTCAGATGTTGCCGCAGCCGCCATCTTGTCCGCGGGAGCTCCGCTGCAGGCCCAGCAGGAATCTGACGTGGAGCGCCACCGCCACCGTCAGAGGCCCTCAAAGTGGTGTCGGAGAAGGCACAAGTCGATTCCGGTCAGGAATCCGCGAGCAGATGACCGGGGAATGGGGCTCCAACAAAGCTAAGAATCGGCGGGGCCGGAGGGACGAGAATCCACGTCCTACCATGCCGCCATCTTGGCCACGCCCCCCTAATTTGCTGTTTTAAATGTATTCCTATGCATTTGCACTTTATATTTGTCAGCAATTTAGAAGTAAGTCCTCTTATCCAGTTGTTTTAGAACATTTTTATATGTACTTTCACGCACTTGCACTTTATACCCATCAGCACTTTAGAAGAAAGTCTTCTAAATCTATATGTAGACCTTTGGGATAAGTCATGTGCTGTTTTAAGTACGCAAATTCACCACCATAGCATTTGCACTTTATTTTCTAAATTGTGCCGCTCTGAGCATTAATATGCATTATTATAGCATTTGTACTTTATTTTTGGACCGGAGCCTATGTAGAAAGTTTTAAAGTATTTACTAATTCTTTTACATCTTAACTGTACTGAATGACAAATATAGTACTTTTTTTGATGATACTAGATTTGACTCATTGATTGGCTGGTATTTTTGCTATTTCTGCTATTTCTATTACAAATGTAAAATAAAATTGAAGATTTCTGCAAAATGCTTAAAGATATAATTAGAGATTGGCACCTACTTAGAATACGTTTTAAGGTGTGTTTTCATAGTGTGAATGAATTGGTTTTATCTTGTATCTTTAATGTTTTTTTTTTCTTAAACCGAATAAAGATTATTGAATTGAATTGAATATCTTGAAAGTTACTCTCTTCTCAACGGGGAGCGTGGGGCTGAGCGCCGATCCTTGTGGTACTCCACAGTTGATTTCTGTGGGTTCGGAGAGGAAGGGTGGCAGTCTGATTCTTTGGGTTCTGCTGATGAGGAAGGAGCGGATCCAGTCGAGGGCGGTTCCCTGTATGCCGGCGTCGTGGAGTCTGGTGGTGAGTTTGCAGTGGGAGATGGTGTTGAACGCTGCAGAGAGGTCGAGTAGGATCAGGGCTGCGGTGTGTCCTTGGTCGAGGAGGGTGTGGATGTCATCTGTGGTGGTGAGTAGAGCGGTCTTGGTGATGTGGTTCCTGCAAAATCCAGATTGGGAGGGGTCGAGGATGGCGTTTTCTTCGATGAAAGTTGTTAGTTGGGCGTTGACGGTGTTTTCGGTTACTTTGGCCGCGAAGGGGAGGAGGGAGATGGGTCGGTAGTTCTTGAAGTCTGTGGGATCTACCGAGGACTTCTTGAGCAGGGATCTGACTTCTGCGTGTTTCCAGTCGGGAAAGATGCCGGTCTCGAAGGTGGCGTTGATGGTGCACTGTAGTTCCGGAGCGATGGCGGTGGCGGCTCAGTGGAAGATGTGTGGGGGGAAGGGATCCGTGGGGGCTCCTGAGTGGATGCCTTTCATGGTTGAAGTGGTCGCTTCTGTGGTGACTGGGGTCCAGGAGAAGATGGTGGGCTGGCTGAGATTGCTAGAGGAGGAGGTGGTTTCTGAGTCAGGTGTCTGGTCATTGAAGTTGTCGTAGAGGCCCTTGATTTTCAGATGGAAGTAGGAGCTGGGCTTGTTGCAGAGGTCCTGGGATGGGGTGATGTCCGTGGTTTTGCTGGGGGGTTTGGTGAATTCCTGGATGACGCTGAAGAGTTCCTTGGAGTTGCTGGAGTTGGTGAAGATCTTGTTGGATGAAGGTCCTTTTGGTGGCTCTGATGCGTTGGTGGTATTCCGTCATGGCGTTCTTGTAGGTGGTGGGATCTTCTGATGTTTTGCTGTTTCTCCAGTTCTTCTCGAGACGTTTGCAGGTGCGTCTGGATTCTTGGAGGTCGGTGGTGAACCAGGTGGCCTTCCTGGGGTGCTGTCTGTAGGGGTTACGTAGGGGTGAGAGCTTGTCTGTGCAGTTGGAGATCCATCTGTGGAGTTCTTTGGCTGCGAGGTTGGCGTTGGTCGAGGTGGTGGGGCGACGTGGTTGAGGGTGGAAATGAGCTGCTCCTCAGTGACTTTGCTCCAGTTTCTTTGAGGAGGGCAGGGTGCAGGTTTGGGTGGCGTGGGTTTGTTCATGAGGAAGTGTACGCAGTGGTGGTCTGTCCATGGGGGTTGCGTGGTGTGGCTGAAGCGGATGTTGTTCCCACCTGCGAAGATGGGGTCGAGGGTTTGTCCTGCCTTGTGGGTAGGCGTGGTGATGAGCTGTTTCAGACTGATGTTGGCGAGGTTGTCTAGGAGGGTGGTGAAGATGGGGTCGCTGGGATTGTGGAGGTGGAAGTTCAGGTTTCAGCGATGGTAATAGCGAACGAAGCGCGAGGTCCGGGGGGTCTGTAGGCGAGGGTGCTGTGAAGTGTGGTTCTGGGGCTGGTCTGGACCTGGAAGTGAAGGTGTTCAGTGGTGGAGAAGGAGTCGTTCATGGTGGAGGTGGAGAGTCGGAGGGAGCTCTTGTGTGGGATGGCGAGTCCTCCTCCTGGGCGGTTGGGGCGGTCCTTCCTCTGGATCTTGTATCCATCAGGGATAGCGGTGGCGATGTTGGGGGCAGAGGAGGCGTTGGTCCAGGTTTCAGTAAAGACGTAAAGAGTCCCAGATCTCTACGGCGTGTCTGTGCATGGACTGCACATTGAGGAGGATGCACTTCAGGGCTTTGGTGGTGTTGGCGCCCAACGAGGGGGCGGCGGCCGTGGTGGTGCGGCGGGTGGTGAAGGTTTGGCGGCAGTGGTGGCAGGAGAACTGGCTGTGGGTGGTGCTGGGTGTGGACAGCTGGCAGTTGTTGTTCCTTCTGGGGTTGAGTGCGAGGAGGACAGCTGAGTCGTAGCTGTGGGTGGTCGTAGAGCCAGGTTCCCTGGCGCTGGTCGTGGTCGGTCGCAGACAGGCACAGATCGGCTTGCCTTTGGCACACCTTCAGGGCGACTGCGGCGCGCCTGCTGCGCACAGCTGCCATTAAATAGGGAAGGAGGGAGGGACGCGCAGCTGGGAGGCGGGAGTGGGAATCGGCTGGGGGGGCCATGGGTGCAGCAGTGGTGGGAAGGGGCAGCGAAAAACGGGCAATGGAGGACACAGGTAACAGGCACAGAATGCGGGTACAATTTAAAAGCAAAATAAGGCACAATAGAGTACAGAATACAAGCAAAATAAAAAGGCAAATACAGAATACAGGCAAAAATAAAAAGTCAAATACCGGAGACTGACAGAATAAAAAGACAGAAAACAAAACAAGAAGGCAGAGGAACAGGGCACAACCAAGCAGACAGATAAGGGCCTCGAACACCTATCAGGAGTGGTGTAGGCGGCAATGACATAACAGCGGAGCTGCTGGGGCAGAGATCAGGGACTCCGGCCAGGAGGTCAGAGGTCCTGCTCTATTCTATGAGCTTCCCTGGGTTGCATCTGCGCCTGGTGGTTTGGATCTAGGCTCTGTTTCAACGGAAACTCAAGTGGCTGTATTCGCTCCCTCAGCGGCTGCTGTGGGGGAAGGATGGGAACATACTTACTCTAATCAATTTGCTCCGAGGTTTGCCTCTGGGATCATCGTCTGTGGACATTGGGAACAGCAATGTTTTGTCTACTACTCGGAACACGTAAACATCTGGTTCACCGTGTGGTGGGAACTTTTTATTCAGCCTGTTTTTAACTGCTAAATTTCTTTTAAGTTGCCCTACATTTTATTGCTTTAACATTTTTTAATACCTATTGCCTTTCTCTATGCTTTGGGCCTCGTGTAGAAAAGTACCCTTTTTGGCCTGGTATCCCCCACTTTTTGCATAACTCTGATGCATCTTTGACTTAATGTGCCCTGGGTTCTTGCTAACCAGGTTCCCAGTGCCTGTGGTATTTCCCAATACTGGGAAAACCTTTGTTTCCACAATTGGCACACCTCTGGTTCACATATAAGTCCCTTGTAAAAGGTATTAGTGGTACCAAGGGCCTTGTGGTCAGAGAGGGTCTCTAAGGCTGCAGCATGTATTGTACCACCCTAAGAGACCCCTCACCAAACACATGCACACTGCCACTGCAGTGAATAGTCGACATGGCACACATCTCTGTGTGTGATGTCCACAAAACACTTGATGTGGCATGGATATGTCACCCCTCCAGCAGGCCTTAAAGTCCTAAGGCAGGGTGCACTATACCTCTTGTGAGGGAATAACTGCATGAGCAGATATGCCCCTATAGTGTCTAAGTCCATTCTTATGGCCCGGTTAATAGTTTGGCACAGTTGTGCCAACTCTCTGCTGGCACAGCTATACCAAACCAGCGCAAGGACCGCCCCCATATTACAAGTTGAACAAGTTCAACTTGTTATATGGTGGGTGGTCCTTTGCCCTTCCCATGGCAGTGCATGGAAAACAGATACCGCAATAGAAACAGCAAAAGAGTTCCAGCACAGCATAGACGTGGACATCCATGCTATGCTGGAACTTTGTGGGAATACAGACAGGGGGGCACATGTGCTGCCCCCAAGAATGTATCCCCATGGGGGGGGGACATGGGGGCGCTGTAGGGCCCCCTTTGTTCCTGCATTGCCAGGAACTGTGCAGGAACTCGTAATATGCTGAGCAGGACTACTCTAGTCCCCACTCAGCATATTGCATTGTGGCACAGCTGCACCACCACCAGGGAACTACTGTTCCCTGGCGCAGCCGGTGGTCCTCCACGGCAATGACTTTCAAAGTCATAATGTGGCGGATGGTGGACCGCCAGTGCAAGTCTGGCAGTCTTGTGACTGCCATACTCGTAATAAGCCCCATAGACATTATAGATGCACAGTGAAGCCATACTGAGTATATGAGCTGGGAGCTTGTCACTATGAGTTCCACAGCTCCATGATGGCTTCACCAAATTCCAAGATGTTTGGCACCAAAAATCTCAGATTAATGAGCCCACACTGATGTCAGTGTTAGATTCATTAATACATGCACTCAGGGAGGGACCTCAGAGGTGCCCCCTGAAAATATACAAATGCACTATTGTGTGCCTGACTGGTCTGCACCAGCCTGCCACCTCTGGACATGTTTCTGACCCCCTGTGGTGAAAGTGTTTTGCTCTCATGGGTCAGAAACAAAGCCTGCTCTGGGTGGAGGTGCTTCACACCTCCCCCCAAGCAGGAACAGCATCACCCGGCAGTGAGCCTAAAAGTCTTTGTGATGCTGATCAGTATTCAGACAAAATATCAAACTCAAAAATCGTCAAACCAAAATATTGTCTCCAATATATCCTGATAGGGACATGTCGCCTGCAAGGATATCGTTGTCAAGAATATCGATATGTTATGTATTTTAGTATATATTTTAAAAGTATATGTGAATTTTTTGTTTAAATATTGTTTGTTTTTTAAGATAGTTAAGTTTGTGTAGTGATGAAATTTATTTCAATTATGTTTTGTGGTTTTGAGTACTGTAGCGGGTTGTGAGTTTATAGGGGTACAGCGTGGGAAGCAATTTATTTATAATAAACTACTTATTAGTTATTAATTAATATTATTTATTTAATTGCTAATTAATTGTGTTAATTGTGCAATTCATTCTTTTTTGTTATTTACATTTTAGGAGCGGGTTGTGGGGTTTACAGGGCTACAGGGTAGAAGGTAATTTAAATGCAATTAATTAATAATTAGTCGTTAATTAATATTAGTTATTTAATTGACAATTAATTATGTTAATTGTGTAAATAATCTGTTTTAAATTTTAGGTGTGGGTTGTCTGGTTTATAGGGGGACAGGGTGGGAAGTAAATTCATTCTAAATAATGAATAATTAATTGTTAATTAATATTAATTATTTGATTGATAATAATTATGTTAATTGTGTAATTAATTATTTTTATTTTAGGTGTATGTTGTGGGGGTTTATAGGGTACAAGGTGGAAAGTAAATTATAAGTAATAAATATTTTGTTATATAATTTATAATAATTATTTCGGTGATAATTAATTATGTTAATTTTGCAATTAAGTTTTTTTATTTGAATTTTAGGTGTGGGTTATAGGTTTTGCAGTGTTATGTGGTGAGAAGTAAATTCATTTTATGAAAGTTATAAATATTTTTTTAATAGATATTAATTATTCAATTGATAATTAATTATGTTAATTAAGCAATTCATCTTTTGTTAAGTTCAAATTCAGGAGTGTGTTGGGTGTTTTCTGGGCTATATTGTGGTAAGTGAATTAATGATAATTAAGCCATAATTAATTTTTAATTAATGATTATTAGTTTATTGATAAATATTTATGTTAATAGTGTACATACTTTGTTTTGTAAAGTTAAGTTTTAGATGTGGGTTGTGAGTGTTGTAGAAAAGGGTGGGAAGTAACAAAAATAAAATGTAATTACTATTTTTTGCTAATCATTTTTAAATAAAACAAGTATTCAAATGAAATTTGTTATTTTAATTATAGAAAATGTGTGTAGGTTATCATGATATGTATTTAACATTGTGATATGAATTTACTTTTATTTCATTTTTTAATATAAAATCTATTTTTTTACATATTTATATTTTTATTTGTTTACTATGTTTTTGCAATTATTTTATTGTGTTGAGGAGAATTTGTTTGTTTCTAATGTTCCACTGACTCGAGTGAGAATGGTTCATTTTACCCCTCTCCATTCCAACACTTTCCCTACTGTTGCACTAACTGGAGCGGGAATAGTACATTTGACACCTCCACAATCCAACACTTTCCCTCCTGTTGCACTGACTGGAGTGGGAATAGTAAATTTGACCCCTCCACAATCCAATACTTTTCCTACTGTTGCACTCATTGGAGTGGGAATAGTAAATTTTACCCCTCTGCAATCCAACACTTTCCCTACTGTTGCACTGATTGAAGTGGGAATAGTAAATTTGAACTCTCCACAATCCAACACTTTCCCTACTGTTACATTGACGGGAGTGGGAATAGTAATTTTACCCCTCCACAATCCAACATTTTCCCTAGTGTTGTAATGACGAGTGGGAATAGTAAATTTGACCCCTCCGCAAACCAACACTTTCCCTACTGTTGCACTGATTTGAGTGGGAATAGTAAATTTGACCCCTCCGCAATCCAACACTTTCCCTACAGTTGCACTGACTGGAATGGGAATAGTAAATTTGACCCCTGGGCAGTCCAACACTTTCCGTACTGTTGTACTGACTGGAGTGGGAATAGTACATTTATTCCCTGTGCAATCCAAAACTGTCCCTACTGTTGCACTCATTATTTTATGGTGTTGAGGAGAATTTGTTTGTTTCTAATGTTCCACTGACTCGAGTGAGAATAGTACATTTTACCCCTCTCCATTCCAACACTTTCCCTACTATTGCACTAACTGGAGTGGGAATAGTACATTTGACCCCTACACAATACAACACATTCCCTCCTGTTGCACTGACTGGAGTGGGAATTGTAAATTTGACCCCTCCACAATCCAACACTTTTCCTACTGTTGCACTCATTGGAGTGGGAATAGTAAATTGTACCCCTCCGCAATCCAACACTTTCCCTACTGTTACACTCATTGAAGTGGGAATAGTAAATTTGACCTTTCCACAATCCAACACTTTCCCTACTGTTGCATTGACAGGAGTGAGAATAGTAATTTTTACCCCTCCACAATCCAACATTTTCCCTAGTGTTGTACTGACTGGAGTGGGAATAGTAAATTTGACCCCTCAGCAAACCAACACTTTCCCTACTGTTGCACTCATTTGAGTGGGAATAGTAAATTTGACCCCTCCGCAATCCAACACTTTCCCTACAGTTGCACTGACTGGAATGGGAATAGTAAATTGGACCCCTGGGCAGTCCAACACTTTCCTACTGTTGCACTGACTGTTGTGGGAATAGTAAATGTATTCCCTCTGCAATCCAAAACTGTCCATACTGTTGCACTCATTGGAGTGGGAATAGTAAATTTGACTCCTCCGCAATCAAACACTTTCCCTACTGTTACACTGATTGGAGTGGGAATAGTAAGTTTAACCCCTCCTCAATCCAACACATTCCCTACTGTTGTACTGACTTGAGTAGGAATAGTACATTTGACCTCTATGCAGTCCAAAATTTTCCCTTCTGCTGTATTGACTGGAGTGGAAATGTTACCCCTGTGTGATATAGCAGTTTTCCTACTGTTGTGTTGTGTGAAGTGGGAGCAGTAACGTTTATACATCTTTACTAGAAGTATTTGTTTATTTTTGTATAAATTGTAGTGGGAATAGTATATGTACTAAATGTAAAATTGTATAATTTATTTTATATTGTCACAATTGATATTACTGTGTTTTTCTTCTTTAAATGATATTAATTATAATACTTATAATTATTGATGTTTTTAACGTGTAAAATATTTTTATAAAATTGTAAAAAAGATATGTTGTTTACTTTTTTATTTCAATTGTTTTGTTTTTATGTTATGTATGTTTATGTGTATGTGTATTTATGTTATTTTATTTTGTCGGTGTATATGTGTATATATATATATATATATATATATATATATATATATATATATTCACGGGTGGGACCAACACAAGGATAGATGTACCACTAGATACACCCGCCGTGGACATGATGTGATGTAATTTTCACGTGTATTACAGACAGAAGTAATGTGGCAACTATGCTATTAGCTCATCGCATGACAGCTTACGTGAGCATTTGTTATGGTTTGAATCTACTAAACTGTTTTAGGATTTATCATATGCTTTTCCCCTTTTTCTCATTTCCACAATAGAACTTTATTGACACACATGATACGAACCAGCAGTAGTATGTTGTTTATGTTTATCTATTATGCATGCTGAGCACTTGTTTCTTTAAAAGAAAGCGAAAATGCACTGTACCTTGCTGGTGAGAAAGGAGTGATGCAACTCCGAAACGCGTCGGGACCTAGACGTTGCAAAATAAACACGTTTTGCTATTGAGGCCACGGCTCCGGTGTTTTCTTGTACAAAAAGAACGTCTTCACTGGATTTTGTGTGGATATTTAGGGGTGGCTACCCTGCCGTGTTGCCCGCCGTGAAAAGAGGCTTGGGGTCAGCCGTTCAAGGATTGTGGAATAAGTCAAATTTCCCAGGCCCATCCCCAGCGATTCCAGCCATAACAGAGGAAGCACTCGTATCAGAAGCCGCTGGGTTGAGTACGGAGGACGGTGAGGTGCAATCGGAGAACGGCTCCTTTTTCCCGACTTCGTTACACAACAGGTGAGCTGACAACGCGAGTGCTTAGTCCGAGTGTGGCTGTGATATATACTGCATGGGGAGCTGGACGGTTTGATGGCAACAGAGTTACCAATTCTGTTACCGCATTTAACACGTGTTTGCAGTGAACATATACTGCGAGTGTTTAGCCCGGACGGAGCTAAACCATCACCATGGCAACGACTAGAGACACCAACAGATGTGAGGCAGCAAATAAGCTGTTCACGAAATTGACAGCACCGCTAGGCAATGACGAAGAGCAACCGCTTAGCAACAATATTATGGAAGACAAAAAGAAATTATGGGACAATCTCTGGGAGATTTAAAAAAAAGAACAGTCTAAGTGGTGGGAGGCCACAGCATTGCAACAGTATGTGGAATGTGGTAGAATACCACGTGGCCTGCACATCTTCGTCACCCCAACATTTCAAAAACCAGACCCTGAAATGATCAAAGAATGGATGACAAACAACCATGATTGTTCTATGAACATGTTAAAAATCCTGATCAAGTATGCGGAGAAGGACTGCATCAAACTGACCAATGACAGTGAGGATATCATCAAAAAACTGAAAGGTTTATACACTAAAGAAGAATTCGATACAGAAATGGCTAAAATGGATAAAAGACTAGAAAAAATAGAAGACGAAATCAAAGCGAAGAAACAGAGCAAATTTCACCGCGATGAAATTGATTACAGTAAAGGACAGATACTGACATTTGGCAAAAAATTCGACCAATTAAGAAAAACTAATGTAAACCCTGGGGAACAGAATCAACCGTCCACCTCCAAAGGGACCACCCACACAAACACTGAACAGAAAGATGCACAAACAACATCCATAGAGCTATTGGATAGTGACGAAAGTTACTTTTCCATTCAATCCGAGCCAATTGGAGCAAAAGCTCGCATTTCACACGAATTCCGGCTGATGGCCAAAGAAAGACAAATTACACAGGCACACAGCGAAAGCCCGGACAGAGGTCGTGGTCGCGACGCAAAAGGAGGAAACAAAACAAAATTCGTCAGCAGCAACACAATGGACAGCCCCGTGGGAGCACGTACAAGGGGTCGATCTGCGAAAAAATGATGGACACCAAGACAGTGGTAAACCTCTCTAATCGATCATTTACTAAGAGCCAACTAGAAGTACTGTCATTAGGGTTATCTTTTTGCCCCACCTCTAATTACGATTACACTGAATCTTGTATTGATTTGTTTACTTTTATCAGAAAACTCAAATTGAAAAAATGGTTTTCCATCAACAAACCCAAGAGAGTGCCACGTGTGCAAGCTAACCCTTCTGCACGCAATATTGATGACATACATCTCTTGCATACTGTACATGAATTGGCTAATGTTGAAGGTTTTACGGATGATCCCTTTATTAATCTCATGAACACTGATATTGATATAGGGCTGGGTGGTGAAACTGGTTTTAAACCCCAATCTGTTTTTATTCCACAAATTAATAATGATGCCATTAATTGTTTTGAGAAAGGCATGGTTAGAGAATTACAAAAAATAGAATCACGCAAAACGAACACAACACTGAACCTCAAAAAAACACATAAAACAGCACTGAGCGAGTTGGAAAATTGTCCTGACATTGTTATAAAAAAGTCAGATAAGGGAGGCAATGTTGTGATCTGGCCTCTCGACATGTACCTAGAAGAAGGTCATAAACAATTGTCTGATACTGACAGATACTGTCTCACATCCAAACTTGAATATGATGCAGCCAACAAAGATGTCTTGAACAAGTTGGCAGATAGGCGGGACAAGGGTGTTTTAAATCAGGATGAATATCTATTTTTGGTCTGCAAAGATCCTAAAATCCCGGTCTTATACCTGCTCCCCAAGATACACAAAAATGCTAGTAACCCACCGGGCAGACCCATTGTATCTTCAAGGAACAGCGCACTAGAAAATACATCCAAATACGTGGATTATTTTCTGCAACGCTTAGTGCAATCCCTGCCATCATTTTTAAAAGACACGGGCGATTTCCTTAGAATTATTAAGGAGATCACCTGGGAGAAGGACTACTTATTGATGAGTATGGATGTGAGTAGTCTGTACACTTGTATTCCCCAAGATCTGGGTATTGAGGCTTGCAGATTCTTTATGAAGGACAGATCTTTGTCTTTTCTTCTCCATACAGAAATGATTTTGGAGATGATCCAGTTGTGCCTGAAAAATAACTTCTTTTTATTTGACAACAAGATATACAGACAAACCCATGGAACGGCAATGGGAACTTTCTTCGCCCCCAGCTTTGCAGGACTTTACCTTGGCTGGTGGGAGAAGCAAGTTGTCAGCAACACCAGACAATTTGTTGACCACGTCGCCCTCTGGGTAAGATACATAGACGACATCTTTTGCATCTGGAGAGGGACGGAAATCCAGGCGCAGGAGTTTGTTACTGATCTCAATGATAACTCATTGAATTTGCACTTTACCAGTGAAACGAATACCACCACCATTGAATTCCTGGACCTTAAGTTAGAAATCCAAGAAGAGAGAATCACAAGTAAATTATTCAGAAAAACCACTACTGGCAATAGATTGCTCCACGCGAACAGTTGCCACCCCAAAAGCTTAATTCACAGTATTCCATTTGGGGAACTACTCAGGGCCAAACGGAATTGTAGCACTGAGGAAGGTTACCAGAAAGAAAAAGACACAATGACCCAGAGATTCCTAGCACGAGGCTACAGCATAACCACCATTAAAAAAGCCATCTCTAAAGTTGAAAAAATCAAAAGGCAGGAGTTACTTGTTCCCAAAAACAAGGATGAGACAACACAAAAGAGCATATAAGATTCATCACTAAATATAACAGCCAGGCTTGGGAAATCAGGAAAAGTTTGAAGAAATTCTGGAAAGTTCTCAAAGGTGATGATGACCTGAGAGAATATGTAGGTGAATATCCCTCCCTTACATTTAGGAAACCCCAATCCCTGCGTGATTCTCTGAGTAAAAGTCTTGTGAACCAAATAACCAAACGCACTAACATCCAGGGGTTCTTTACTTGTAATCAATGCATGGCATGTAAATTTAGAGCCAGCTGTAAAACCATCAAACTATGTAGGGACAAACCCCCTTACGTTATCAGAAAGCATGTATCCTGTAACACTGAGTTTGAAATTCATGCATTGAAATGTCCCTGTGATAAATTCTACATAGGGAGCACGATCCACAAAGGTAAAAAGAGGGTACTCGAACATCTTCGGGCCATTAAGAAAAACGATAAACAGTACCCTGTGGCACGGCATTTCAGTGTGTGTCACAACCAAAATGCTAATCTCCTTAAATTCTGTGTCCTTGACTGCATACCCCCGAGAGTAAGAGGGGGCAACAGGACTGTGGAACTCAGGAGATGTGAGTCAAAAATGATTATCAAATACAATACTCTGTCTCCGATGGGTCTGAATCTTGATGAAGAAATGTCCATACATTTAGGATAGGCTTAGCGGTTGCATCTGTTCTCACGTTCTATCTTGATGTCTTTTAAGGTTTTTAGTTGTTTTTTTGATTTTGTGCACTTTATTAGCTAAGGTTTTAACATAAATATCTCTGTCTGGTCTATTGCAGATACCATGGGGAATTGCTGAGGAGCTTTAATACCTATCGACACAGGAAGCAAAGCATTTTGTCATGTGTGGTGTGGAGAACTTTTGGCTCACTTGAGCGGGACTTAGCACACTTCATGGTGAAGCAGTGCTAGCAGCGTCAAACTACAGCCTGGCTGGCTGTTACGTTGTTGGCAGATTTATTGTACTTTTCTTCATTGATACGCTTGCCCACTAGGGTAGATGTACCACTAGATACACCCACCGTGGACATGATGTGATGTAATTTTCATGTGTATTACAGACAGAAGTAATGTGGCAACTATGCTATTAGCTCATCGCATGACAGCTTACGTAAGCATTTGTTATGATTTGAATTCACTAAACTGTTTTAGGATTTATTATATGCTTTTCCCCTTTTTCTCATTTCCACAATAGAACTTTATTGACACACATGATACGAACCAGCAGTAGTATGTTGTTTATGTTTATCTATTATGCACGCTGAGCACTTGTTTCTTTAAAAGAAAGTGAAAATGCACTGAACCTTGCCTGTGAGAAAGGAGTGACGCCACTCCAAAACGCGTCTGGACCTAGACGTTTCAAAATAAACACGTTTTGCTATTGAGGCCACGGCTCCGGTGTTTTCTTGTACAAAAAGAACGTCTTTACTGGATTTTGTGTGGATAATAGGTATTTGTTATATTATTACACTATTTAAAAATTCTGAAATTATAATATACATTTGAATTATTAGTTTAATAATAGCATTTGAACTCGATTTATGTAAATATATACATCACACTTATATACATATATATATATATATATATATACATATACATATAGATAGATAGATAGATAGATAGATAGATAGATAGATAGATAGATAGATAGATAGATAGATATGCTCCTTTTTCCACCCTTGGCTGGGGGTGTGCCCGCGTTGTCAATTACAGCTTCGTCAAACCAGGGAAAGTCCTACCCTGAATGAAAGGCACTCACTGGGGTGAGTTTCAAAAGTTATTTAATTACTCGTGCAATCTATTTTAGTTAACTTAACGTTACTATTTAATATATTTAATATTTAAATGTATGTATATTTTTAACAATTATATTTATTACAACGATATTAATGACAACAATATTTTTTCCACTCCCCTGTCCTGTCTCATTCTTGTGCCTTCTGCCACCTCCCTCCCCGGGGATCTTGGATTAATCGTGTGCAGGTTGCTTGTTCTAAATGCTATCTTGTCTCCCATACTGATTAGTGGTGTCATTGCTTGTTAGTACTGGTGCAAATGCCTGTTTGTAAATCATATGTGTTAGTACTGTCAATGCTTGTTGCATGTCACTACTTGTACCCGTACCACTGCTTGTTTGAGGATTCAGCCATTACCAATGCTTTTTTGAGGACAGTACAGGTTTGCCATTCCTAATGCTTATTTGAGCAGCAGGCCAACTGCTTCCACCTGTTACTAAGCAACTCCACTTGCTATTCCTGGTACATGTGCTGCTCAAACTTCCTTCCTGGTAGGCTATGAATATCCGCCTCGCATTCCCAGTGGTGCTTGGCTTTTGTTCCAGTTTAACAGCTGACTACAGAGGAATTCCCCTACTCATCAGAGCTGTTCACTCTGTTTCCAGACAACACATTCTAAGGGACTATCTCATCTGAATCCAGCATCAAAAGCCCTGCAACCTCATTCCCAGGCAACTCAGCAAAAGATTCCCAGCTTCCTTTGTGCAGCTCTCCATGCCTACACCTAAGTGGAGCGCTGTTACAAACATGTGGTGTGATTGAGCAGAGTGCTCAGAGATTCGTGTGTGTATGGAACTGTGCCATGGAACTGTGCAGTTGAACTGGAGTCAGAGACAAGTTGTGTGCTTTGAAGTGCGCACTACAAATAATAGCAGAGAATCTTATTTGGACAATGGCAGCACTGACAGGTTGTGAGCATATCATTCATATTCATTTTTTGCTTCATTTAATAGGCTACTTTGGTGAGTCTCCACTGGTATTTGCTGTTGTGAATCTTCTTTTTCTTAAAGCTTATCTCCCCAACTGCTCCATAGACAGCGACCACCTGCATCCCGAAGCATTGTGTGCCCGACTTGACCCATCGGCAGTGACAGTGTCTTCTTTTTCTCCTCTCTTCTAAACCCTCTTCCCTTTTGGGAAACCTGACGGTACTCCTGCAGGACTCAAGCAGTGCTGAAAGGCATTCTAAGAGGAAGGGGGGCATTTATCCCCCTACATGTGACTGTTTTTAAGGTGAGTGGCCAAACCACTACAATAGGGTTAAGGTTATACCCCCTCCCCAGAGGGAGTGGACATATAAAAGGTGTAGTCACCCTAAAACTAAGTAGCCCTTTGGCTACTACCTTTTAATCCCTGTAATGTCCCTGAATTGAGTATTTAGGAGCACACTTGAATCCTAATCCTCAGTTTGCCTATAACCTACGAAAAAGAGGACAAAGAAGAGCCGTGCAACAGCAAAGACTGAAGAAACCAACTGACGTGGACCTAGTCTTACCGGCCTGTCTGCAGCCCACAAAGACCCTGCTACAGAAGAGCCACTTGTCCCACAGCCAGCGAACTCCAAGAACCTTGTGAGAGCTGCCTGCCTTCTAAAAAGACTCCAAATCTCCTGTGGACAGCAGACCTGTCCAGAAGAAAATTAACTTTAAAGACCAAGTGCTCGGCCTGTGGAACCGCAAAGTCAACCACCTCTGCACCCGACGCCTATGGCCCGAATCCAAGAGGCCCACCGGTCCAGAAAAGGTTCCCCAGTGACCCTGAGCAAGAGTCTCCCATGAGTTGACCCCTGCCATACCACACATTGAATCCTGCAACCTCTGCAAAATGACCCCCCCAACAGCGACCTCACAGGTAAGCTGATTTCCAACTCCAAACGACACCCCAGCACCCGGAGCCCCTGGGCCTTGGGGATATATACCAATGGTGTCCCGATGCCCCAGCACATCCCAGCTTACCTGTGCAGCTGTATGTTTCTTTTGTCCAGCCTCCTGGCCTGAGCCTGCAGCCTTTTTGAAGTTTGAGATTCCCCATTGGTTTGCATTGGGCGCCCGACACTGTGTTGGCACTCTGCACCGGCTGCCCCTTTGCCGCTGAGGGTGTAAATTTGGTGCTGCCTTGTGGCCCCCTGGGCTTACCTTAATCTCCGGAGACTGGGTAACCAAACCGTACGACTTACCTGTAAATGGACAACTTTGATTATCCCCATTCTCCATTGAATATCATTGGCACCAGATACTGAGTTTGACCTCTGCACCCGGCCGACCCTGTGCCGCTGGTGGTGCACTGAGGTCAGTTACCTGAACCTTGTCTGGTACTGATTATTCACCCAAAAGCTCTGATCATAAATCGTTTTACTTAACTGCAAATTGCTGATTGTGTTTCCTTCCATTGGATAACATTGTACTGATTGAAAAATGCACTGTGTCCACTTTTTACATTAAAAAACAGTAATATTGCAAAACGTATTTTACTGCAACAAAGTATCTTTGGTTCTATAACATAAATATACTAAAAGTAATATTTTTACAAACTATTGGTCTGGGATTTAGTCATTGAGTGTGTGTAATCTTTTCTTGCCTGTGTGTGTACCATAAATTCTTAGCACTTCCCTCGGATAAGCCTAACTGCTCACCCACACTACCACAAAGGAGAGCATTAGTATTATCTAGTTTAGCCTCTGTAAAGCCTCGGGGGATCCACTGGACTCTGTGCACACTATACCAATATATACAGAGCCACCATCCTACACATACGAATAGCATAGGTACTGTATTTTTTAAAGTGATTATCATTAAATTTAATATATGAATTTTAGCTTCTCTCCTTTACATATGCTATTGCATGTTTTAGAGGTGGGATTAGTTTGCTTTAGATAGCTTCTTAACCAACCTATATATGAGGAGTGGGTGTCATGGGTCTGAGTTAGACCTGGAAGGAAAAAGTGCCATTTTACATGTTCACTGTGCCTTCACTTTGTCCATTGACATTTGACACACATTTGCATTTGTGACACAAGTTAGTCTCTTAGAAACACTGAGCTTGCTAACACGGAGAACTTTGTGAGAACACTATCACACTGCCTTGACATTGTGTCCAAGGCCCTCACGTGCGTTACACAAATGTGTTTGTTATTTCGTCCATATGGCGACACAGCTATCTGTGGAATACAAAAAATAGCAGCCTGATCACAATCTCAGCCCAAAGCAAGGATGCCTTTTTTTATATATAACTTTTTGTTTCAAGTATAATCAGAGGAGACACTTCTGCTGACTTTAAGCAGTCCCTACATGTTGAAGCTTTCACCCAGCATTGGCTGACATATCCATGAGGGGTGCCCAGTTTGTGCTATTCCACATAAAGTATCCCACAGGCTCGCAAACTCTGTTCGCGAGTGCCTAAATTAAACTTGGTTAGTTGAATAAGGGAAGATGGATATGAAGCTGTTTAGTTGTTACCCACTAGATGGTGGGGAAGGAAATCATTCCTTTTGTTTTTATTACCTCACACACTCTAGTAGTATCATGCTTCATCATCGGGTCACCCTGACCCCTATAAGTCAGGGTGTGCTCGACCGTATTCTAGAGAGCTCTTGAAAAGATATGGCCAGGGGGTATTTAAAGATTAAAAATCCTCAGACAGATCCCAGTATCCCTTTATTCGTGGAACTGTCAGGGATATTAAAATATTAAACTAGGGGGGGTCACCAGGAATATTATGGTCCTATAACCCTAGTGTCAACATGTTTCAGTCCACTAATGGCCTTTGTGGTCCAGGACTTTCTTCAGGGCAGAAAAGGAGGGTTCCTCCCTGGTTCCTCAAAAGGGCAGATAGCTGCTCCTTTAAAAAGCTAGAAACAGAAAAATTATTTCGCTTCTAAAAATTATTTTACTCCATCTGAAATGAAAATGAAAGACAGAGAAAAGAGATCATAGTGCAACATTATTGTCATGAAATCAACTCTTCCCATTCGTGATGTGCAAACAAATACACCCATGCTTATCAACCAGGTAGGGTGTATGGACGCCATCACTGTTCACACCAACTCGGTATGCTATTCAAGTACTATATATCAAAGCCACAATTGGCTCAGTGGTATATATAGTGTTGTGGTGATATATATCGCATATCGCTACTTTTGAAGCTATTGTGCATGTGGAGTCACAACAATCATTCCAGTGTCACTCTCTTCTAACCATACAGTACTATACTCGTTCACACAAGTGTCACACTCACACCCTCATGTCACTCATAATATTCTCCCTTACCCCACTTTGGGAGAGTATCTACATCACAGGGGACATCGGGAGACATAGGGTAGCCCTTTAGTCAAACACTGAGCATGTCCAATTTGCCAAACGGGATCATCAAAGTTCGATAAGGGAAACAAAAAAAAGAGAAATAATGGCATTGCTTGTGCCGTAATTGACTTGTTTAGCAAGCGCGGTTCGAAAACATACCTGTTGTAATGAATATCTGCCCACTCGCTTTTACTTACACTGTCAATGGTCCTGCCCCTCAACCCCACCTATTTGGTCTGTGTTCCAGGGCTTGCGCGTTAAAGACAGTGAGGACTCAGCTTAAAAAGACGGTGTTTCTGCCGTAAATGCTGAAAGCCACGCCTACGGGGGCGTGTGAATCCTCCCAGAAGCGCAAAAACCAGATGTGCGTGTCACATAACATACCGGGATTCTGGCATTTGAAGTAAAAATAGAACTATAAATCATCGTTAGTGTCTATAGTACTCTAAATGTCGGTGTAATCTAAATGCTAATTCCAGTAGTGTTCGTGGCCAATAAAGGTAGTAATTGTTATTCGTAAATATTTTGAAGCCACATACATTTAGCATTTATTAAAAACTTTGAAGTATTTGTATGTTTACTAAAAGATATTCGATTAGCCCTGAAAATACCTAATATGAGATATGATTATACGATATGAACATCAGTAGTTATCCGTCCTGAATTGAAACGGAGTTTAGATGTATTGTGTGAGCTACTTTGTTTGAGCTTTTATGGCATACGCTCATGTTACGTTATTTCATGGTAATAAAAATTAAGTAATTTCTAGTGTTCAACCAAAGGGAAAAAACCTTATTAAGGATGTTACTAACAGAGGTGGAGGGTGTCTGTGAGCTCATGTTCTATGTTGGTTCATTTTGGACTCAATTGATTCCAGGGGATGGAGTCATTTAGCCCATTCTCGTGGGTCTTAAGCCGATAGACCCAACATTGTTCACGTTCTAACAGCCTTTTGGTCAAGTTCCCACTGCCCTTGACTTTCTCAATAATGGTCCACTTTATGTCGCCATCATTGTGGCCCTTCTCCAGGTAGTGGGCCATAAGTCGGGTTGCTGTAATGGCTCGCCTGATTGTGCTACGATGCTCGTTTATCCGTACCTTTATTTTCCTACTAGTCATTCTTACGTACATGAGTTGACATGGGCACCGGATCAAATACACCACATTGTCTGTGTTACAATTTGTGTGTGCCCGTTGTTCCCATGGGTATTCTAAGCCTAGATTGATTTGAAAAATTATTTTGCTTCTAAAAATTCTTTTACTCCATCTGAAATGAAAAAGAGATCATAGTGCAACATTATTGTCATGAAATCAACTCTTCCCATTCGTGATGTGTAAACGAATACACCCATGTTTATCAACCAGGTAGGGTGTATGGACGCCATCACCTGGTTGATAAATAATTTTTCTGTTTCTAGCTTTTTAAAAGAGCAGCTATCTGCCCTTTTGAGGAACCAGGGAGGAACCCCCCTTTTCTGCCCTGAAGAAAGTCCTGGACCACAAAGGCCATTAGTGGACTGAAACATGTTGGCACTAGGCTCATAGGACCATAATATTCCTTGTGACCCCCCTAGTTTAATATTTTAATATCCCTGACAGTTCCACGAATAAAGGGATACTGGGATCTGTCTGAGGATTTTTAATCTTTAAATACCCCCTGGCCATATCTTTTCAAGAGCTCCCTGGAATACGGTCGAGCCCACCCTGACATTTAGGGGTCAGGGTGACCCGATGATGAAGCATGACACTACTAGAGTGTGTGAGGGTAATAAAAACAAAAGGAATGATTTCCTTCCCCACCATCTAGTGGGTAACAACTAAACAGCTTCATACCCATCTTCCCTTATTCAACTAACCGAGTTTAATTTAGGCACTCGCGAACGGAGTTTGCGAGCCTGTGGGGTACTTTATGTGGAATAGCGTTACACAGGAGGGTGTACTCCCATTAGAAACCGCCTCTCGGCCCTTACGGCATAGGAGAAGCTTTTTCCATATGCCATAGTTTTCTTGTGATTTGAGCAGCGCACCGCTGTGGGGCTTTCTAAAAATCTCATTGTAGGATACAATCCAAATTATTGAATTTTTAAAGTCACTAGATACCACTTCGCTTTGTCACTCACTCACTGCACTTTACGTAATCGTAGCCCAAAAACACATTGAATATTCTGAACACTAACAATAGAATAACCATGACTGAGTCCCTTGGTATAAGTCACTCGGATGAGATGGCGTCTGCAATTCTGGCGGCCCCATCACTATTGCCTGACACTAATATTAACCAAAGCCTCAGCCAAGCCCAAAATTGGGACGAACTGAAGGAACTAAAACGAAATCAGATGTAGATACTTCTACACGGGGCCATAATGACAGAGTACCTGCGCGATAACGCAGCACCATCAGGTCTACTAGTCACAAACGCCCCCAGGATCTTCTTGGACGATCCACAGTTTAAGAAGTAATGGTCGCTGATCGCGTGGCGATGTACACGCTATTGGCTCATCCTTATAATAAACACAGCTAAACGACTGTCAGAGGCATTACTAGTGAAACTAAAACTTAGTGAGGATGCACTGATGACGGAGATCAAAATAACTTTGTTCAGAAAGAAACTGGACGAGGTAAATAAAGAGATTGGTGAGCATAAGGAGTTTCTCATGCAGAGCCAAATAAACAAACTCCAGAAGGACCTCAAAAAGTTTGCTCATGAGAAGGTCTACCCTTATATCAAGGATAACTATAAAGGACAACAAGACTCAGACACCGGATCCTCATACCAGGGTGACTCAGGTACATCAGACTCAGAGCGAGACGAATGGTCCAGTGACACTTCATCTAAGAGCTGGAGAGGAAAATCCAGAAGACCATGCAAAGGCGGCTTCAATCAAGGATACCAGTCACAACAGATGTACCCCTGGCCCGGTCCATTTGGCCCAATTCCATTCCAGGGACCACCTCAATACCAGGCAGCACCCTTCTTCCAGCCTAATTTGAACCAGAACCGTTTTTTAGGCCAAGGCGGGAGGAGAGGAAGACGCGGGAAAAGAGGAAACAGAAGGGTCCAGTGGGAAGACGACAGGACAATCATGAACACGAGGAGCCAGACCCGAGGCCAACAGCCCAGCACGAGCACAACGAGGAATTAGTGGTTAACCTAACGACACTACATTAAGCCCAGAAGAACTCATGGCTCTAAATAAAGGCTTAGGATTCGTTCCAACTACTTTTCTAGATAAATTCCAGTTAAGATGCGAACTGAGCGAATTCTTTCAAAAAATCCGAATAAAAGTATTTTTTGCAGACAAAGAAAAACCTGAACATGACAGCAGCCATACCACACGCTGCTTGAAATCTTTCTTTTGTCCACCTTCATCACTAATGCCACCAGAGGTCATAGCGTTCAAGGAAGCCGTGTCCAAGGAGGTCGAACAGCTTCAACCCAAAAGGGATGTATACAATAATTTGAGCAGGAAGGAACGTGAGGCCTTGAAAACACTAAGCACCAGAGAAGATATAGTCATAAAACCGGCCGATAAGGGCGGGGTAACTGTAATACAAAGCACAAGTACTCACAGAGAAGTCTGCTTGACCCTCTTGGCCGATGAAAAACATTACAAAAAGATCCACATGGACCCTACAGCACGTCTCCAAAAAACAATAGTGACTTTGACAACAGAGGCTCTTGAAAAAAATTGGATTACCAAGAAGGAACGTGACTTTATTGTCTCAGAAGACCCCATACCATACCAAAAATACATAAAGAAAAAATCCCAGCCCCTGGCAGACCTATCGTATTAGGCATTGGTTCACTTCTTGAACCTTTGTCAAAGTATACAGACTGGTTTCTTAGACCCCTTGTCACGCGGATAAAATCATATGTGCAGGACACTAAACATCTGTTGAACCTCCTTGCAGACCTGGAATATAATACAGCAGAAAACACACTGTTGTGTTTAGACGTAGAGGCATTGTACACCAGTTTTCCCCAGGACGAAAGTCTCAGAGTCATCAAGGGACTCCTACAACAGGAAGAGTGACAATGGGAGGCACTGGTAAGATGCGCAATCACTCTTATGCGCTTGGCCTTAACTGAAAATTTCTTCGAATTTGAAGATTAACTATTCCTCCAGGTCCATGGGACTTCGATGGGCAGCACGTTTGTGCCTAGCATAGCGTGTCTGTGCATGGGCCAATTCGAGGACCAATACATCTGGCAAGCTAACCCGTTTTCTGACAAAATTCACAAGTGGTACAGATATATAGACGACATTCTTGTCATCTGGAAAGGAGACAAGACAAGCCTTATGGGTTTCTCAGAGTGGATTAACCAACTTAATCCACACCTACATTTTACCGTGACTACTAACAATGAGACAGTATCCTTCCTTGACATAAATTTGACAGCAAAGGGAAGCACCTTGGTCAGCTCTCTATATACAAAACCCACAGACAAGAACAGTCTGTTGCACTTCGACAGCGCACACCCACGAGCCTTGAAGGAGAATCTGCCTGTCGGCCAGTTCCTTAGGATTCGACAAAAAAGAAGCCAAAAAATTGACTAATAAATTAGAACATAAGGCCTATCTGAAAAAGATCATAGATAAGGCACAAAAAAGGTCACAGAACACCCCAAGGACAGCCCTTTTGGAAACGCACGAGAGGCCAGAAACAGATGCACTAATATGCGTCACAACATACAATTCCTCGTCTAACAAGGTTTAGAAGATCATAAACAAAAAATGGCCAATCCTGACCTCAAATAAACTTACATTTGAGAGACCAATGTTTTCCTTTAAAAGAAACAAAAGCCTTAAGGACACACTGGTACACACAGACACACATAAACCCAAAAGTTCCAACCAACTCACTCTGTGGAACCAACCCCCAGTCATGGGTCATTGCCCATGCGGGTCATATGTAGTGTGTCCCCTTACTGAGCATACAAAACAAATCAATCTAGGCTTAGAATACCCATGGGAACAACGGGCACACACAAAATGTAACATAGACAATGTGGTGTATTTGATCCGGTGCCCATGTCAACTCATGTACGTAGGAATGACTAGTAGGAAAATAAAGGTACGGATAAACGAGCATCGTAGCACAATCAGGCGAGCCATTACAGCAACCCGACT
This sequence comes from Calotriton arnoldi, assembly GCA_963921515.1. NCBI lineage: Eukaryota > Metazoa > Chordata > Amphibia > Caudata > Salamandridae > Calotriton > Calotriton arnoldi. The sequence continues at coordinate 238,160 of CAWUFW010006426.1, read as the reverse complement.
TACGGCCCACTACCTGGAGAAGGGCCACAATGATGGTGACATAAAGTGGACCATTATTGAGAAAGTCAAGGGCAGTGGGAACTTGACCAAAAGGCTGTTAGAAAGTGAACAAGACCCACGAGAATGGGCTAAATGACTACATTCCCTGGAATCAATTGAGTCCAAAATGAACCAACATGGAACATGGGCTCACAGACACCCTCCACCTCTGTTAGTAACATCCTTAATAAGGTTTTTTCCCTTTGGTTGAACACTAGAAATTACTTAATTTTTATTACCATGAAATAACGTAACATGAGCGTATGCCATAAAAGCTCAAACTAAGTAACTCACACAATACATCTAAACTCCGTTTCAATTCAGGACGGATAACTAATGATGTTCATATCGTATAATCATATCTCATATTAGGTATTTTCAGGGCTAATCGAATATCTTTTAGTAAACATACAAATACTCGAAAGTTTTTAATAAATGCTAAATGTATGTGGCTTCAAAATATTTATGTATAACAATTACTACCTTTATTGGCCACAAACACTACTGGAATTAGCATGTAGATTACACCGACATTTAGAGTACTATAGACACTAACAATGATTTGTAGTTCTATTTCTACTTCAAATCCCAAAATCCCGGTACGTTACGTGACACGCACGTCCGGTTTTTGCGCTTCTGGGAGGATTCACATGACCCCGTAGGCGTGGCTTTCAGCGTTTTCGGCAGAAACACCGTCTTTTTAAGCTGAGTCCTCACTGTCTTTAACGCGCAAGCCCGGGACCACGGACCAAATAGGTGCGGTTGTGGGGCAGAACCCTTGATGGTGTAAGTAAAAGCGAGTGGGCAGATATTCATTACAACAGGTATGTTTTCGAACTGCGCTTGCTAAACAAGTCAATTACGGCACAAGCAGTGCCATTATTTCTCCATTTTTTTGTTTCCCTTATATATCTTCGATGATCCCGTTTGGCAAATTGGACATGCTCAGTGTTTGACTAAAGGGCTACCCTATGTCTCCCGATGTCCCCTGTGATGTAGATACTTTCCCAAAGTGGGGTAAGGGAGAATGTTATGAGTGACATGAGGGTGTGAGTGTGACACTTGGGTGAACGAGTATAGTACTGTATGGTTGAAGAGAGTGACACTGGAATGGTTGTTGTGACTCCACATGCACAATAGCGTCAAAAGTAGCGATATGCGATATATATCACCACAACACTATATATACCACTGAGCCAATTGTGGCATTGATATATAGTACTTGAATAGCATACCGAGTTGGTGTGAACAGTGATGGCATCCATACACCCTACCTGGTTGATAAGCATGGGTGTATTCGTTTGCACATCACGAATGGGAAGAGTTGATTTCATGACAATAATGTTGCACTATGATCTCTTTTCTCTGTCTTTCATTTTCATTTCAGATGGAGTAAAATAATTTTTAGAAGCAAAATAATTTTGCTGTTTCTAGCTTTTTAAAGGAGCAGCTATCTGCCCTTTTGAGGAACCAGGGAAGAACCCCCCTTTTCTGCCCTGAAGAAATTCCTGGACCACAAAGGCCATTAGTGGACTGAAACAAGTTGGCACTAGGGTCATAGGACCATAATATTCCTGATGACCCCCCTAGTTTAATATTTTAATATCCCTGACAGTTCCACGAATAAAGGGATACTGGGATCTGTCTGAGGATTTTTAATCTTTAAATAAACCCCTGGCCATATCTTTTCAAGAGCTCCCTGGAATACGGTCGAGCCCACCCTGACTTTTAGGGGTCAGGGTGACCCGATGATGAAGCATGACACTACTAGAGTGTGAGAGGGTAATAAAAACAAAAGGAATGATTTCCTTCCCCACCATCTAGTGGGAAACAACTAAACAGCTTCATATCCATTTTCCCTTATTCAACTAACCGAGTTTAATTTAGGCACTCTGGAACAGAGTTTGCGAGCTTGTGGGGTACTTTATGTGGAATAGCGTTACACGGGAGGGTGTACTCCCATTAGAAACCGCCTCTCGGCCCTTACGGCATAGGAGAAGCTTTTTCCATATGCCATAGTTTTCTTGTGCCCAGTTTGTGACCAACACGGGGTCCTACATTCCTATCCACCAGGTAGTGGGGTTAGATCATCCAGAAGGGGGTTTCTTGGCAAAGCATACATTTGCATCCTAGACATATAGGTTAGGGTCTGCATCATAGGGGTACGATAGATTGCTATATTGTTGCCTATGCCTGCATATATAAGTTCTCTCAGCAAGATGGTGGCACTCTTTGTTTTATTCACTGTCTTGACACTTATTATAGCTTTTGTTTGCTTCTGTCTGTTGATCATTGCGGCACATATTTTCTATATAAGATTCAGTTTGGGTCAATAAATATTTAAAGTTGTCCCTTCGTGTAATCTTTGCATATTTCTCTGTGTGACCAAGAGCGCGAGTGACTGAGCGAAAGGTTCTAGGTCTGTCATCACGGTTCCTGGGGAAACAGGGTTGTCATGTTCAGTAGTTGCCAAAACTGGTCACTCCCTGTCTAGGTTTAGGGGGGCTAATGGTGGCACTGGGAGCTAGCTGATCCAAGGGACAACATAACCTGTGGGGTGCATGGATTCAGTTTGGCACCATCCTAAGTCTATGTCATCCACAAAACGTGCAGTTCCTACTGATTGGTGGAAACTACATGTCAGGGCCTTGCTTCCTTGGACAATGTTCGTGAGGTCTGGTGTTTTTTGAGTCAACAAGCTGGGTGCGGTGGTGAGCGTATCTGTGCACCTTGTGTTATGTTATGTTATAACAATTTGTACAGTGCACAGCTACTCAAAGAGGGTCCCAGGGCTAAAGACTTGCGTGAAAAGCCAAGATTTCAGGAGTTTGTTCCAGTTGAGGGGCCCCAGATAAGAAAAGGATCTGCCGCCCATCCTAAGTTGGTGGATCTGAGGGACTCTTGCCAGATAAGAATAGGAAGAAAACGCAAAGTGTGAGCTGGAATGTATTCATGAATCCTCTCTGTGAGGTATCCTGCTCCTGAATCATGCAAGGCCTTGTGCACTAGGACCATGGCTTTAAATTGCACCCTCTTTTTCATGGGGAGCCAGTGGAGGGCCTTCAGATGAGCGGATTTGTGGTACCTAGGGGGGAGTCTGAATAGAAGTCTGGCTGCCAAGTTTTGCACCACCTGAAGTCTGCTCAGAAGGTACTCTGGGAGGACGAGGTAAAGGGCGTTCACTTAATCCAGTCTTGTGGTGACCAAAGCCTGGATTACCTTTTTCCTGGCTGACTCAGACAGGAGAGGTAGGAAACTTTTCAGCATACAAAGTATGACGAAACAGGAACTGATCAGCACTTGTATCTGAGTTTGGGAAGAAAGGGTACTGTCAAATTTGATACCTAGATTCCTTACAGAACTCTGTAGAGGACCTGGCTGTGGTGCATCCTTAGGCCAGCAGGATCTCAAGAAGGTGGGGGGGCAGCCCCAAAAATCATGATCTCAGTCTTGTCCGGGTTGCATTTCAGTTGGTGCCAGGCCAACCACTGAAACACCTTAGAGAGGCATTGTGAGATGAGCTCCCCATCTAGCTCATCTCACCTACCACAGGAGAAGAGAAGCTGAGTATCATCAGTGTATGAAATTACTTTTGCCCCCATCGACTCTGCCAATGTCGCCAAAGGCGTGAGGTAAACATTGAACAGTGTGCGGCTCAGTACTGATCCCTGGGGTAACCCACCATCAGAGTTCTGGCTTGAGATGAAAATGCGGGCAGAAATACTTCTTGGCTTCGGTTGCTCAGAAAAGAGGAAAGCCATTTCAGAGCAGTGCTTCTGATCCCTATTGCCTGGAGGAGTTTGAGTAGTTCTAGATGGGGAACCGTGTCAAAGGCCGCGGATAGGTCCAACATGATCAGGATGGTCTTGCCTCCCTTATCAATGGTGCTTCTGACATGCTCCATTACTTCCAGAAGCACTGTCTCTATGCCAAAGTTTGGTCAGAATCTTGATTGACTGGGATGTAACAGTTTTTTTTCCTCCAGGAATTGAGACGGTTGATGATTAACTGCTTTGTCCAATATTTTGGAGAAAGCGGGGAGAGGGAGATGGGTCTATAGGTTGCCGGCTGTTTCGGGTCAGTCGTAGCGTAGCAGAGGAAGCACTTTTGCCCTTTTCCAGTGTGCAGGGACTGTGCCAGTTGCAATCGAGGTATTTAGTATAATATTTACTATTGGATTGATAGTCTGGGCAGCCTTAGTCAACAAGTTAATAGTGCGTGGATAGTGGGTCGAAACTGGCCAGAGTGGAATTTACGGTGGGAGAGATGGAGGTATCCGAGAGGTCAGAAAGAGTCTGGTCAGATTGTACATGTTAAGAAGGTCGGCCTGAATGGTAGCAATCTTTTCATGAAAAAATGATTCTAGCTCCTTACACCACTCAGCTGTTGTTTACAGTCTCTTGATATGACCTTGGGTCTAAGAAAGGATTTGACGATTTTAAAATCTCATTAGTCTTATTACCCGCTGCCTCGATCTTTGTTTTGAAGAATGCCTATTTAGCTAGAGACACCTTAGCGTGATAGTTTTTTAATGCTAGCTCATGTGTGGGGGCTGCGATTGTCATTTACGGAACTCTTTCGCCTCCCATCACCCCATCTTCCTCGTATTCAGGATGCGTGGGGCCTGCTGCCCTCAACGGGAATCAAAGACTACTTACCCAGTGACACTCAACTCACGCTTCTTTGGTGTGACATGATCCAATTAGCAAACTTTGGGTGTTTTGAAAGTATAGGAGGAGAGGAGGAGGTAAGATCTCTTGCTTGCGACAGTAGTCAGGTGCGTGGCTGGGACTTGTCATGCTGTGAACAATTAACTGACATGGTGGATTTCCCTAGAGAATCTCCTACTGCCTTGGTGTCAAAATTGCGTTGATTTGTGTGTGGACTATTGAGTACTATGTGTCATCCCGACACCCCAAGTGCACAGAAAGCTGACTTCTGGCACCGGAGCCGCATCCATTAGCTCGAGGCCTATGTGGGGTTCTTTTGATCTTGTAATAGGAACCCCTCCTCATTAGGTTTGGGCAAAGGGACCTGGATGCCTGTTTTTATGTACGGACCTAGGACAAGAAAGCAAAAGACACACAATAGATGGACGGAATGCAGAACAAATCAAAACATTCACTCCCATTCAAGAGATCTGGGTTAAATCCATCATTCTTTTGCTCAACATGCCACCCCAGTTTAGACCTGGCTATATGCAAATCAGTCTTGACCCTGTGCCCCATGGGAACAGTCCAGCCCGAACTGCCAAGCCAGGTCCTCCCTGGACCGGAAACAAGCATCCTAGGACGGGTTTCGGGGTATCACCCCTCTTCAGCCAGGATAGCTTGAATCCAGTGGCACAGTGAGCCTGGGACACACGTCTGGGCATACCCGGCGCACTTAGGGCGAAAAAGCAAAAGACACACAATAGATGGACGGAATGCAGAACAAATCAAAACATTCACCCCCACTCAAGAGATCTGGGTTAAATCCTTCATTCTTTTGCTCACCATGCCACCCCAGTTTAGACCTGGCCATATGCAAATCAGTCTTGACCCTGTGCCTCATGGAAACAGTCCAGCCCGAACTGACAAGCCAGGTCCTCCCTGGACCGGAAACAAGCATCCTAGGACCAGTTTCAGGGTTTCACCCCTCTTCAGGCAGGATAGCTTGAATCCAGTGGCACAGTGAGCCTGGGACCCACGTCACATTGGGCACAGGGTCAAGACTGATTTGCATATGGCTGGGTTCAAACTGGAATGGCATGGTGAGCAAAAAAACGATGGATTTAGGCCCAGATCTCTGTACTGGGTTGAATGTATGACATTGTTCTGCATTCTGTCCATCAATTGTTGTTTTTGCATTTGTCACCCCGAGTGGGACGGGTATGCCCAGACGTGGGTCCCGTGCTCTCCATGCCACTGGAGTCAAGCTATCCTGGCTGAAGAGGGGTGAAACCCTGAAACCGGTCCTAGGATGCTTGTTTCCAGTCCAGGGAGGACCTGGCCTGGCAGTTCGGGCTCGACTGTTCCCATTGGGCACAGGGTAAAGACTGATTTGCATATGGCTGGGTTCAAACTGGAATGGCATGTGAGCAAAAAACTATGGATTTAGGCCCAGATCTCTGTACTGGGGTGAATGTATGACATTGTTCTGCATTCTGTCCATCAATTGTTGTTTTTGCATTTGTCACCCCGAGTGGGACGGGTATGCCCAGACGTGGGTCCGTGCTCTCCATGCCACTGGAGTCAAGCTATCCTGGCTGAAGAGGGGTGAAACCCCGAAACTGGTCCTAGGATGCTTGTTTCCAGTCCAGGGAGGACCTGGCCTGGCAGTTCGGGCTGGACTGTTCCCATTGGGCACAGGGTCAATACTGATTTGCATATGGCTGGGTTCAAACTGGAATGGCGAGCAAAAAAATGATGGATTTAGGCCCAGATCTCTGTACTGGGGTGAATATATGACATTGTTCTGCATTCTGTCCACCAATTGTTGTTTTTGCATTTGTCACCCGAGTGGGACGGGTATGCCCAGACGTGGGTCCCGTGCTCTCCATGCCACTGGAGTCAAGCTATCCTGGCTGAAGAGGGGTGAAACCCTGAAACCGGTCCTAGGATACTTGTTTCCAGTCCAGGGAGGACCTGGCCTGGAAGTTCGGGCTGGACTGTTCCCATTGGGCACAGGGTCAAGACTGATTTGCATATGGCTGGGTTGAAACTGGAATGACATGGTGAGCAAATAAAATGATGGATTTAGTCCAGCTCTCTGTACTGGGGTGAATGTATGACATTGTTCTTCATTCTGTCCATCAATTGTTGTTTTTTCATTTATGTACGGATCGGCGGCTGTCCTGTTCCCTCCTCAGATTGCCCTCTCCCCGTGACATGGCCAGCTAACCCCACCTCTCGGCACTAGAAGCAGAGTCTGGCCTAGGCCCCTGAAGGCACCCAAAATGGTAGACTTTAGCAAAGATTCCCGATAGATCGAGAATTTGGCAACCCTGAGTTTTTCTTGAATGCAAGTAAAGGCTTGAGTTTTCTCTTTATACTGCATCCCTAGTCTTTATTGTTGTGATGAGTTTTCTGATGTGCATATGAAGTGGATGTATCATATTTGTGATTTAATGCTTGCTGTGCATTTGGATTGGGTGATTGTTTAAAGGTATTACCTCCCCAGACCATCACCCTTCCTTGTTGAGGCTGTGGCTCCGGTGCTAGCTGGCCTGGACTACCTGCCTGCTGCGGTTGGCATGTGTTTGGCCAACCACCTGGTCCTTGTTGTGGCAGTGTGTTTGCTGACTGATTTCCTTGTGGCTGAATGTGCTGCGTGATCGAATTGATCTGGGCTTGGTTTTGTGGATGGGGATTTTGCGGGGACTGGCACGGGCCTATAGATCTTTGCTCATGATAAGCCTTCAGGCATCATTGGTTGGCCATGTGGCCCATTCAGTGACAGTAGTAGCACTTTCTGAGGTCTGGGTGCTGCCAGCTTCCTTGACCTCTGCTGTTAGGACTGGGTGAAACTCCTCTGGGCTTCTGCGGCAGAGCTCCCTTCAAGACTGGTGCTTCCTGAGGGCGGTCTTCTTTAACTTATGTTGAACCAGCTTAGCGGTGTATCTTTGGGCTTGCTCCTGTTTTTCCCTGTCCTTTTCCTGTTTCTTCTATTAGAAATTGAATAAGTGGGCCTGTATCTCCCACCAAGGTTTGTTGTCTAATCCTACTACGCTATCTAGACCACTCTGTACCTCAGCAGACAGTCCCTTCTTGAGGGCATTGTAGAAGAATGCAATTTTGGGGCCTGTTTCGGTCATTTGCTGTCCTGTCACATGACCCCACCGCTCCCTCATTCCTTCCAGATAGTTGCCCAGGTTTCATGCTCTCTGTTATCAATCCCCCTGCTTCAGGGCGGCCAATGAATCTTTCCCTAAGGTCCATCCAGATCTGGTGTCTGAATGAATTAAATGTGACCCGTCATGCTCAATGTTGGTCAGCATGACGGTTGTGATGTGGGCTCGGAAAAACATTGTATTATTTTGCTCTCCGATGAAGCTGTTAAGCAGACTCTTGATATTGCCTATTGCTTGATTTATCCCTGCTGTTTTTTTCTCAAAACATGAGATTCATTTTCCTGTCCCATATTAATGGGGGCAGTTTGGTCCTTAGCCCTTCCTTGTCCCTGTGGGCCCATGGCACATAGATGGTCCCTGCTGTGCCTTTCTTTAACAATGGACATATATTGGCTTGGAGCCACTCTGATGCCTTTTCTTTACTGTTGCGCACCTATGTTCTCAGACTTTCCTGCATGTAGGGGAAGTTCCAACCAGGATCTTCCCCTGCGTGCCCTGCATGCCGGATGCAGTCTTTCACAATGGCCATGTCCTTTGCTTCGAAGGACACCTTGTCTGGCCAGAGTCTGTCATACTTGCTGTCCATTTTGGGGAATCCTGGCACTGAACTGAGACGAGGCCCGGATTGTCTTGGTATGCCGATCTGGGAATCTCCCTGCCCTACATCCAGTGGTTTGCTGAGCGGAGAATTGGTGTAACCCAGTGCAGAAATAGCAGGGATGGCGGGCATTAGAGTGAGCACCTCTGAGCCCACATATGGTGGGATGTGGTGTGGATGCCTTGCTCGTGGTCTCTGCAGCAGAATCACAGAACGGGCCATTCGAAGATGGCCCATAGTTCTAACAGTCCATTTCTTTTAGCTTTCTTCTGCCCTACATATGTGCCCTTATATGTTCTATTATGTTGGTGTTGAAGGTTCCTCCATCTGGCCAGGGGAGCGCAAGCATCTAGGTGTGTGTGTGCCATTGACTAGAAAACGTATCTAACTTATTAGCCTGCATGGGGAACCTAGTTTGCATATGATCTAAAGGCGACTCCATGATGGGTTGGGAACTTTTTTAAGGGCTAGTACACTTCGAACATAACAAGTCTTTTAAAACAAACTCAAATACGGCTCTGGTCGTGAGGAAAATATGTGCAAGTGTTTATACCGGCAATAACCACTTTTACAATGAACTCAGCTCAATGCAACAATACATCAAACAAACCTAGGGGCTCATTTATGAGGTTTTGGTGCAGGACAGCGCCACAAGGAATCTTGCTGCGCTGCCTTGCGTCAAAAGAAAAGGACAGGAATGTACCTTATCTATAAGATACAGCACATTCCTGTCCTTCTCCCCTGCGTTGGCACACAATGGGCTGCCATCCGCCAACGCAGGCACCCTTGCGCCACGGTGCAAGGGTGCTTGCGTTGCGGAACTGATTGATTTTGTGCAGGAAGGGACACCTTTCTGTACAAAATCAATCAATTGAGGTGATTTCCTCTTTCTATGTCTGCAGCAGACGTAGAAAGAGGGAAAAAAACGAGGAGAAATGAAAAAAGTTTTCCTCATTGCACCTCCCTAACACCACTCCTGGGGTAGCGTTAGAATCTGACACATTCCCAGGTTACGATTCCTCGTAAATCTGGGAATGCTTCTGATTCCATGGGTGTTGCATAGGAACACCCACAGCAACACCCATGGAACGCCTCTTTCACTCAGTGATCTGCATAAAAGTGTTATGTTTCGTAGGGTACCCCAATATAGGCTTGAGTAGTCACCTGACCCTTCACAGACATTTACCGTACCATTGTGCTACATAACGGGTTTTGGTATTGACCTTTTAACTAGTTAAGTGCTGCATAAATGTTGTGTGGTTTTCCCCGAAAACTAGCCTAATTAATTATGCATAAGGATTCTCAGAATCACAGCAGAATTACCATCTTCTGCAAAATATCTATGTGCAAGGGTCATCCCTTCCGTCATCCTCGGCCGACATGACACAGCAAGGTAGAATTCCCTGAGGGTACCTTTTGGGTATATATACACCACATCTTTGCCAGGGTGGGCAGAGGAGAAAGACTTCCACGCTGACACACTGATGCGAGACACTGAGGTTCCTGCACGCAGATACTCCAGCACACAGTGGTCTGACATCCCTCGTGGGGTGTCCATCTCGAGACCAAGACTGGGTCCCACAGTCTCTCACTTCAGGTATTGGGGTTGGCTTCATCCGGTGCAAGCAGCGGCGTCGATTTCAGCGTGGAGCGGTGTCGTTGGGGATACCAAGGTGGCGGCTTGAAGTGAGGTGATGCGGAATGCAGTGCCCACAGGTCGCAGTGTGAGCAGCGGCTCGGTGGCGGCGTCAGCAGGCATGATCGGTGAGACAAGGGTCGCGGTGCAGCGTTGCGGCGGTGACCTCTGCGGTGCCTTCAGGACACGGAGTCAGCACCGGCATAGTAGACGGCATCGGGTTGCTTTCTCTTCTGTTGCAGCACAAGACACACAGTTCCCAGTGCTGAGGGCAGAAGAGCTTGAAGTCTTTGCTGTTCCTGAGACTTCTTGAACAGGGGGCAAGCTCTACCTCAAGCCCTTGGAGAAACTCACAAAAGTAGATTGCAGAAAGTTCAGTCCAGTCCTTTCACTGCCCAAGACAGACGCAGCCACAGCAGGCAAACACAGCAAAGCACACAGCAAAGTGGTCATTCCTCCTCACAGCTTCTCCAGCGCTTCTTCTTGGCAGTCTTCTTGGTCCAAAAGAGTTCTAAAATTCAGGGGTTTGGGCTCCACTTTTTATAGCCCAAAATCCTTTGTCCTCTCAGTCAGAGAGTGTCTGTGCCCAGCCGAACCAGTTCTGCCTCCTCTGGTGTGGCTTCCTGGCAGGAGGTGGAGACAGCATTGTCAGAGGCAGACCAGGCCCATTCAGGTGCAAGGAAATCTCCTCTCCCTACTCTAAATGCAGCCCAGGTCTATTCAGCCCTTTCCTGAGCCACCAAGACTATCCAGGGCCACTGCTGCTCCCCAGACCCTATCATCCAAAACCCAGACAGTCAATCCACAAACTAACTCTGGGCATAATACTTCACTACGCTCACGGAGCATGCAAAGTTTGTGTTACTACGCACTACGCAAATTGCACGTAGCAGAGTGAAAAACTGTGCTAATTGATGTAGCGTAGCAGCAGTATAATAAACACCTACAAATGCTTTGATAAAGCAATTTTCTATGCTAAAATGCATATAACCAATTCACAAAAGTGAAGTTTGACAATAAAATATCAAGCAATGAGAGAGGTGAGGATTTTGGGGTCCCCCTAACCTAGGGGAGGACCAAGCAGATGCCTTGAACACAAAAAGCATATCATGTGAACGATTCAGTGGTGGTCCCTTCCTCCTAGGACCACCCCAAGCACAGTTATGGGCAAAAATACAATCCCAACCAAAGGCCCTGCAAAGCATTATGGGACGAGATTAGCAGTGGGCAGTGAATATTATAGTGTCCAATATCAAAATAATTCTACAAAGAGCTGCAGTTCAACTAGTCGTTACTAGATGTCCCTCACGAGTCAAATGCAAAAGCATTGAAATTATTAATACATCAAGCTGCAGTTCCACTAGTCGTTACTAGAAGTCCTCACGAGTCAAATGCAAAAGCATTGAAACCCTTTCATGAAGCTTTTGCATTTGACTCGTGAGGGACATCTAGTAACGACTAGTGGAACTGCAGCTCTTTGTAGAATTATTTTGATATTGGATACTATAATATTCACTGCCCACTGCTAATCTTGTCCCATAATGCTTTGCAGGGCCTTTGGTTGGGATTGTATTTTTGCCAATAACTGTGCTTGGGGTGGTCCTAAGAGGATGGGACCACCACTGAATCGTTCAAAAGATATGCTTTTTGTTTTCAAGGCATCTGCTTGGTTCTCTCCCTAGGTTAGGGTGGATCCCAAAATCATCACCTCTCTCACTGCTTGTTAATTTATTGTTTTCACTTTTGTGAAATGACTATATGCATTTTTAGCATATAAAGACAGAGTTATTTATTTTATCTTAACTTGCACTGCGCAAGTTCCCTTTGGCAATTATTGTACCGTGCAGTCAAGCACACAGCTACGCACTACGCAATTTGCATACTACACAATTTGCATAGCTACGTGTAGTTCAAAATGTACTTCACGTAGCTACGTGAAGTGCTACTACGCAAACTACACCCAGGCTTACCACAAACCCAGCAGAGGCCTGCTGGATGGCTGAGCAAGAAAATACCTACTTTCTATACGTGGTATTTTCAAACCCAGAATGTAAAAATAACCTTCACTAAAAGATGCATCTTTAGATTCTGAGTTCAGGCATACTAAACTTTATTTTCCTACCTAGTCCTAAGGGCCAGACATGTTTATAAGATGTTATAAACAAACTCCCCATTCTGTCATATGGGGAACAGGTAGCCTTGCAATAGTGAAAAACGAAATTGGCAGTAATTCACTATCAGGACATGCCACTCACGCCAGCGCATGTCCTTCCTGTCACATACATTGCACCCTGCCCATAGGGGTACCTTGGGCCTACCTTAGGGGTGACTGACGTGTAAGAAAAGGGAAGGTTAGGGCCTGGCAAGTGGGTGCACTGGCCAAGTCGACATGGCAGTACCAGACTGCACAGAGGCTCTGGAATGGCAGGCAAGAGTTACCTTTACGGGCTGTTTGTGTGGGTGGCACAATCCAGTGCTGCAGCCCACTAACAGCATTTGATTTACAGGCCCGGCACACTCAGTGCACTTTACTAGGGACTGACAAGTAAATCAAATATGCCAATCATGGAAACACCAATCCATAACACAATTTACACAGAGAGCATATGCACTTTAGCACTGATCAGCAGTGGTAAAGTGCCCAGAGTCCTAAAACCAACAACAGCCAGTCAGGGAAAAATCAGAGGAAGATGCAAAAAGTTTCGGGAGAACGCTGCAAAAAGGGCCATCTCCAACAGTGCATATAATCATTTAGATCAGTTTCTGTCTTATGGTTGTTTCAGCACACCTTTTTTACACTAGAATGATGCTGGTTCAATAAATGCTTATTGAAAACATTCCCACAGTTTATTCTGTGTATCTCTCTGAGACAAAGTGAGCACAAGTGACTGAGCGAAAAGTACTGTACTGTTTCCACGATCCCTGATGGGACAGAGTTGTCATGTTCAATTGTTACCAAGAAGTATTCTCTCCTTGGTAGGAGGAGTTTACAGTGGCACTGTGAGCTAGCTGGTATACGGGCGAACATACCCGGTGGGGGTGTTTGGAATCAGTCTGGACACCAATCCCACAGTTTATGTTGTCTAAACGCGCAGATCCTATATAGATTTATAGGAACTACACGACATGGTGCCGCAAATGTTGGTTTGGTACTTACTTAACAGTCAAATATGAGAAGTTCAGTCGTGCCTTTCTCAGAGACCCCTACTCACATTTATCCAGAGACATCTGGAGTGGGAAGAGAAGAATCTGCCTCAGCTGAGTAGGCATATCATATTTATTGGCTGTAGGTTTATTCAAGTTTGAAGGACAAATAGTTCCTATTGGGCATAAAACCTTATCTCACTTCCCTTGAAACTCTTTAAACAATGACTAAAGAAGACAATACTGCGGCATTACGTGCGTATGCAGCGAGGGAAGAAGAGCAGGAAGGTGCAATAAACATTTCAGAAAATGTCAGAACTGCCTTTACTTTAAAGTTAGCAGACCCCTACATCTACAGTACCATTGTACTACATAACAGGTTTTCTTCTTGACCTTTTACCTAGTTAAGCGCTGCATAAATGTTGTGTGGTTTTCCCGGAAAACTAGCCTCATTAATTATGCATAAGAATTCTCAGAATCACAGCAGAATTACCATCTTCTGCATAATAACTATGTGTAAGGGTCATCCCTTCCATCATCCTCGGCCGACATGACACAGCAAGGTAGAATCCCCTGACTGTACCTTTTGGGTATATATACACCACATCTTTGCCAGGGTGGGCAGAGGAGAAAGACTTCCACACTGATGCGAGACGCTGAGGTTCCTGCACGCAGACACTTCAGCACGCAGTTGTCTGACATCCCTCGCGGGGTGTCCATCTCGACACCAAGACTAGGTCCCACAGTCTCTCACTTCAGGTAATGGGGTTGGCTTCATCCTAGGGGGAAACTTGGTTCTACATCTACATGCATGCTAGTACACTTGAAAGCACAATGGCAGATGAAAAATGTTTTGACATTAATAAACGTTTGGCTGCTTTACAGGATCTTAATGAATTCCGGGCACTACAAAGCAATGTGCAAGTAAAATGCACCGCTGCTGGGGAAGTAAAATCAGTAATGGCAAGACCTGCCTGGATCCCAAAAGTCAGGGATCTGGTCAGAGAAAAGATTTTGGACAAAAAAGGATTTGGGCCATCCTACAAAAAGCCTGTACCTGTCCTGGCTGTCGAAGGAACAAGAACAGTACTTCTTCCGCCTCTTGGCAGCAAGAAAGAAAAGAGATTCGTCTCAATTGATCTGATCAAACCACACTATGTGGCTGATCCTGAATAGCAGGCCACGTGCGCTCCTGGATAGCCGCCGCTCTCCTCTCGCAACCATACAGAAAGGTCAGACAGAAAGACTGATAACATTCGAAGGGTCTTCTATACGTAGTAATATAGTTACCAACAATGAAATGGAACTCGTTCCTATTGAAATTCAACAATAAATTCAAATGAAACACAGATATCAATTCGGCCTACCTCCGATATATACATCAATATGCCTCTACAGGAGACATCTGCAAGTTCAACAAAACCTGCTGAGCTACCAAAGATAGATCAAACTGCTTTTGGCTACTTCATCAATTTCAACACTTTTTCTCTGGATCCAAGTGAACCTGAGTCACCGCCAGCTCCAGTTTCCCGCAAAAAATGACTTCATGATTTCTACATTTTTCTGAAAAAGACATACCTATTGTCACCATGGCTACAGCTCTGGATAGTAACTGAAATACTGTTCCTACTATTCTGGATATGTTTAGTGACTGTCTTTTTCTTGCTCGTGAATGGACCCTATCTCCCAGAACGCTCTGCATTATCCGATGTGAACTTGGTACTGAAACTTCATACGTCATCTCATTGGAACAAAGAGACCTGTCCTGTGTAAACATTACAGCAGTTCCAGTTCCTGACGGGATAGTTTGGGAAAGAGTTTCATATGATGTATTTGGTCCCACTGAACTTTTAAAAATACCACATGTATTCAAAATTTCTTTAAATGATATCATCACCTCCAGTACATACTCTGACGATTGGGATTTCGAAACTGTTAATAATATGTTGTCTGATTTAGAGCTGTCTGCAGCATTTACGAAAAATGAAATGTTTTATGACTCGTCTGATTTTGACACAATGTACTGTTACCAACATTATGGTCATGACTCTGCATAAAACAAGTGCACCACATAATCACCAATGGGAACATTGCCCAACACCACTGAAAAATAGTTCACAAACGTTTGCACAAAATGTTGCTTATTTTTCTGGGATTAGTACATCAGATCCAAGCTCATATTATTATAAGCTTGCAACTACAGCCGCAAAGAAAAGTATGCTCACTAACACAAAACAAATATACTCTGTATCCTTTATTGCCCTGTCTGAACAGGGTTTCGACATATGGAAATACACAATAGACATAAAATCTGTCTGAGGTACTAAGGACTGGCAGGTTCAGGGAATAGAGGCACTATTTAGAGCATGCCTCATACCACAACAAATGATCTTAATGAACGACACTGTGCAACAGACTTCCTGTCTTGGGTTAGCCAAGAGTAAGGATTTGAACACACCTCGTATTCCCTCACTTTCACTAAACTATACAGAAAAAGGTGAGGGTACACTAGATGATATCATGCATGGCGTTTCATACAATTTAGCAGACCACAATTGGAAGGGATGGTTGGTTTGGCCTATAGACAAAAATAGGTGTGAGTCAAGATTCAGGGGTACCACCGAAGGGTTTAGTATCCATAGGCCTGACTTACACTATGTACAACGAGAACACCCGGGGTGGTGACATCATACAGTGGTGGGAAGTTATGCCTAGATTGGCTAAGAACCTCAACACTGTCGCAGGTGAAACAACACTTGTACTTACTCTCAGATGACATGGATTTTCGGGATTTCTTGCTAGGTCCCCGAAAGCCACGTCAGAAATGCTTCCTATATGCTGTTTATAATGAAATTCGGAAAATCTCTTAACAAGAAGCTGCGGAGAGATTACGTGAAATTGACAGAATTAACTTAGAGAAGGCTTTGGCTGTGGTTGACAGTGGTATGACCACACTGAATTTATTCACTGGGCAACATTGCATCTTCTGCTATAGATATAATGGAACAGGATGTGTCCATCTTACAACATGGACAATCACAGTTACGTTCTATTGTGTCATTAAGCTGGACGCTACAATCATTGCGCTCTGGTTATGTGCCCTGGCGATATATCAACATTATGTCTCTGTTCTTTGCATATAATTTAACTGAAAAGCAGATAACAATTTCACAAAGGGATGCCAAATATACAATGCTGCGCAATTAGAAATTAGACCGATTACCTTTCACTGTGGCAGAGTCACCATCCAAAGAATGGTTAATTCATGGCCATATAACATTGCCCGTAACAACTTTCCAGTTTCAATATTGCCTAGAACACCACCAGGTTGGCAGGTATAAAGCAATAGGTAGGGAATTTATCCATGAATCTTGGGAATTACCGTATAGATTTAGATGCAGGAACGGGGACACTGAGGTGTTTCTCAGTGGTACAGACTGCAAGAATGATTTGAGTGGATCTCTCCTTTGCCAGGATATTATGCTTCATGGGGCCTGTAATGGTTCAGTAGCTAGCTTATCCTGTCATTTAAAAGGTTCCCCAGCTGCCGTGAATAATCTAGTGTTCAGGCTGCTCTCAAATAGGAGTTACTTAATGCTGAACGATCAAGGTTGTTGTGGGATGCTTCCAGGCATTGCATATCTTGTCACTGTAAGTTCCAGGGTTACTTGTTGTATGCAAGTATTATTTCCACCAACCCTCACAGTCAGGGAGGCGCTGTTATGGCCTTCGTTGAATGTTTCCTTTATACGGTTTGATACTCTTAGCCGAATAAAAGCCATGTTTATACAGAAAGATGTGCCCTTAACCTCAGCCCGAGAGACTTTTGATCTCCAGGTTGCAAGGTCCTCTGCTGAGATACAGGCACTGGTATGAACTAACTGCCCTTTCCATTTCGGAGAAATGGTACAGCGTATCTTTAACATGTCTGATACAAAGGGTATAGTACACCTATTTAAGACCATAAAGACCATAGTTTCTGGACTGTTAAACACCTTTCAGACACTCCAGCACGCAGTGGTCTGACATCCTTCGCGGGGTGTCCATCTCAAGACCAAGATGGGGTCCCACAGTCTCTCACTTCAGGTAATGGATTTGTCTTCATCCTAGGGGGATTCTTGGCTCTACACCTACATTCATGCTAGGTACGCTTAGGTACATCTAGTTAGGGTTGCATCGTAGGAGTACGCATTTATTACTGTCATGTATTTATATGCTTGCATATATTCATTGTTTTAGCACTATGGTAGAAATCTACCATCCATTTACTCTGTTGGTGCTTATAATCATTTATATCTGTTTCTGTCTTATGGTTGTTTCAGCACACCTTTTTTACACTAGAATGATGCTGGTTCAATAAATGCTTACTGAAAATATCCTCACAGTTTATTCCGTGTATCTCTCTGAGACAAAGTGAGCACGAGTGACTGAGCGAAAAGTACTGTTCTGTTTCCATGATCCCTGATGGGACTGGGTTGTCATGTTCGATAGTTGCCAAGAACTATTGTCTCCTTGGTAAGAGGAGCTTACAGTGGCACTGTGAGCAAGCTGGTATACAGGCGAACATACCCTGTGGGGGTGTCTGGAATCAGTCTGGACACCAATCCCACAGTTTATGTTGTCTAAACGCGCAGATCCTATATAGAGTTATAGGAACTACATGATAAAAGGGGCACATATTTACAAGGCCATGAAAAGCCACATAAGGTGGCTTTGCATGGCCTTGTAAATAGGCTGTGGCACATTGCGCCACTGGAGCATCAAAAAGGTGACGCTCCGGCGGCGCAAATGTGTACATAATCATAGGTATCATATGTACCTTAATTGGAGTAACTTGAGACAGGTGGACAACTTGTAACTTATCACTTAGGATACAAACATCATGATCACATACTAATCCTTTCACAGCTTTGTCAACTCCAGGCCACAAACTCTCTTGCCTAATTCTATGTTTCATATCCCTAAGACCAAAATGGTCTTCATGAGCAAGTTTAAGAACTCTAATCCTCAATGACATTGGTACCACTGGTAAATCAGCACAACATAACAACTCATTAGAGTAACTCAACTCAAAGTTTGAATAGCAGGAAACAAGATTTGCAACCAAACAATAGTGCAGAAAGTTAGCAGTGGTCAAAATAAATCGCACATACCTTATAAAAGTCGGGTTAGTATGTCATTACAAATATTGAAAATACCCCCATAAGTAAATCAAGACTATTGACAGTGTCGGACAACCTGCTACCTATAGAGTGTGACATATGTTGTTATTTCAAGATGGGTTACAATCAAATTCAAGTTTACAATGTGACACTGGAACACTATAAAAACAATCAATGAAAACATTGACTTTATTTTTCAGTCTAAGGATTTTCCTTACTGCTTGGGCACTTTATTAGGCTCCCTTAAAATGTATTTATTTATTACTCATGTTAGTTACTACAACTCAACTTTGGTTTATCATCTTGGTAAACTTGCATAACATGTTAAGGTGGTTGCCCGCTTTTGGCATGTTATGTTCTTTTATGGGAACAGCCCCAAATAGGCCCGAATTTTGAACACGCTAGCGATTGAATATGGTGTAACTAATCGAGTTGTCAATGCATATAGCACACTGGATCTGATGCCTCATTTGTTTGTTACGTAACGGCTACAATCATTGCTCTTTAACTAGGTGACAAGCACTTTACTTATAATTCGGTGACACACAGACATTTGGTGTTGTTCTTTTTTTGTTTCTGGTGCATTTTAGTTTTCTTTTCTGATTGGCATAGATGAGCACCATATTCTTTAGAGGTGCATTTTGGTGTATATTCTAATTTGTCAGAATACATAAAAAATTTTGTACTTCTTGCAGCCTTGAAAAAGTATGTACCAGACGAAACACGTGTTGTTATGTTATGTTATGTTATAGGGAACTTATAGAGCGCACGCATACCATAAGGTCACTTGGCGCTAAGGTAATGTAAGCAGCAACTAGCAACCAAGTTAGCCATAAGCATGTCTAAACAGACAGGTTTTTAGAGTTTTCTAAATCCTATATAAATGGCTGATGATCTAATGTCAGGAGGAAGAGTTTTCCTCTTTGTTTTACCTCTTGAGACAGTGAGTAAATTCTGATAAGCTGATCTAAAATGGCGATTGGGGGTGTAGTACTGCTTTCGATATGAAGACCGTGCTTTTGCCATGAAGAGCTTTAAAAATAATGCAGGCTGTTTTGAAAACAGTACTCTGAGCTACTGGAAGCCAGTCTAGCTTTTTCATCAAAGGCTTATTGTGACAGAAGACCAGACAGCCTGCCTGAATTTGAACTAATTGCAACCTACGATTAAGGCTAATAGGCTAATAAGAAGTCCCAGAGAAAGCATGTTTGCATAATCAATCTGGGATATCTCTAAAGCAATACGAATTTGAATGACAGCTTCCACAGTGAAGTATCTCCAAATTTTCCTTATTCCTTGAAGTTGGAGAAAGCATGAAGAAGACATTGCTCCTAGCTGATATTTCAGGGCTAGATCTTAGTCGATGAGAATCCCAAGACCTTTCACAGCTTTCTTGGACATGGGTGGGGATCCCACTTCAGGGCGGCATTGGGAGGGATTCCATTGATGTAGTTTGGTCTTTGTGAAAACAATTTCAGTTTTGTCATAGTGTAACTTCAACTGGTGACTATTCATCCAGTCCTGAATATAAAAGATGGTATTTTGAAAGAATACATTAGATTCAATGGTGAAAATCAGCTGTAAATCGTCAGCGTAGTTGTATATTTTCACCTTTTGTTTCTGAAGTAAATGTATCAGAGCGTGAATATAAAGATTGAACAAAGAAGGGGATAAGGAGGATCCCTGGGGTATTCCTCAAATTAGTTTAACCTTAGCAGAGCGAAACGGGGGAAGATAGACTGATTGGACCCGATCTTTAAGAAAGGATGCCAACTCATCAAGGACAGTGCCTTGCAATACAGCGGTGCTGACATAATCGATCAATACAGCATGGTCAAGCATGTCAAAGGCTGCTGAAAGATCTAAAAGAACCAGTGCCTGATTGGATCCATTATTCATCCATTACAGAGAAGATTACAGTCTCTGTTGAATGAGCAGAAAAAAAGCCACCCTGATGGGAGTCAAGGAAGCCAGATTCCTCCAAAACGAGCAAAGATGTTGCGCAACATGAGTTCCTGGTAGTTTCGCTATTTAGGGAAGTAGAGAAATCAGTCTATAATTATTTAATAGGGTGGTTCATCCCCTTTTTAAGAGAAGGGGCACAATAGTCTCCTTAATAGAATAAGGGTCCTTGCCCAGGTTAAGGGATACGTTGAGAAGATAAATGGCTATATCAGGAAGGGAGGGGAAAATCGTTTTTTAACATGTGGGAGGCAGGTATCATTTAGAGAGCCTGATTTGACTATGAACATAAACTCAATGGGACACTCTTTACTAATGATAGGAAAAGCAGAGAGTGTCATGGAATTTCTGTTTTCCAGTAAAGTTGCAACAGTTTGTGTACTGGATAGGATACTGTCTTTTATTACTTTTATTCTGTCAAGGAAAAAAGGACTCAAGTCATTACATAGATTTTGAGTGGGAACCACAGGTAGTTTTAGTTTGTCACGATTAGAAAGTTCTCGGACCGTCTCAAAGATGACCTTATTTTCCAGATTTAGAATTTTAATTGAAAAGAAAGTATATTTTGCCTGTTGCATTTGTTTTTGACATGTTTTTAGTCGTTGAGCAAAAACTTCCCAACTTTCAGTCAGGTAGGTATCATGCCACTTCCATTCCACCTTCCAGAGTTCAAGTTTTTCAGCTTTCAACTCTGCCAAAAACTATATGGAAGCTTTGGGGCGATGGGTTGGTTCAGTTTTTTGTAGAGGAGCATACATATTGCTGGCTACCATTAGCAAGTCTGATATTGCTTCCTCGTAGGCCTCCAGGTTCTCAGTGGAGTAAGTAGGCAGGAGGGGGTTCCAAAAGAGATAAATCTTTTAAACTAAGGGGCATATTATCAAGGCGGCGTTAAAGAATTATCGCCGCTTTAGCGTCCGTTTTCGGACGAAAAGCGGTGATAATTTTATCGCCTAATTATCAAGGACACGCTAGCGCGTGATTCCTTGAATTAGCGTCCGTTTTCTGCACGCCTCCCATCGCATCGCTAATGAGATGCAAAGGAGGCGTGCCTGTGAAAACAACATGGGGAAATATCGCTAACCCAGGTATCGACATATTAGCAACGTGGGTTAGCGATATTTTAAATCGCGTTAAGTATGCCTTAACGCAGGAATTTAACGTCTGCTAAATTCCTGACTAAGGCATACCTAACATGGGGGGTGGATTGTGTGGCTAAGACCACAGGCCCTATTCACAGGATTATCGCCGTTTTCCATGGAACATCGCTGAAAAACCAGCGATGTTCCATGGAAAACTCCGCTATCACTGGAAAATTATCGCCTTTGCTCTAAGCGTTGGTAATACAGCGCTAGCATGGCGATAATTTTCAGCGATAGCCGGCGATACTATTCCCCACGCTAAGAGCGGTCAGCGATAATTATCGCTGCCGCTTGATAATATGCCCCTAAATTTTATGAGGTGATGGTGCGACCAAATGAAAGGGGAAAAATAAGGTAAGCTATGGTTAAATTGGAAGACCAGACCTGATCTAAACTATGACCTTTAATGTGACTTGGTTTAAATAAATGTTGGTCAAAATTAAGACTGGTTAATATATATCAGTCAGGTCACCAATGGCCTCATTCCTCCTGTAATTAAAATCACCCAGGAGAAGAATTTTCGCATAATCAACAGCCAGCGCAGATAGCAAGGGGAAGTTCTGCATATTTCCCAG
Source organism: Calotriton arnoldi (assembly GCA_963921515.1). Taxonomy (NCBI): domain Eukaryota; kingdom Metazoa; phylum Chordata; class Amphibia; order Caudata; family Salamandridae; genus Calotriton; species Calotriton arnoldi. The sequence continues at coordinate 216,071 of CAWUFW010006426.1, read as the reverse complement.
GCGGTCTGTACATAAGGACAAATAGCAATGAGAAGTAGGGGAATCAAGTTTGATCACAATATTATCCACCATGGGAATCACTATTGGGGTGAGTTTGTCAAATGTAAGTTTCCCAAGGCGATGCGCTGGGTTTCTTTACATTGTAGAGTCGATGCATCAATCTTCTCCCCGAGGTGCTGGAAATGCATTGGTTCCAGTTTGGTGGTTCTGAGTGGGATGCAGCGGATCCAAGTGAGATGTACGACAGTTTTTTGCAGTCGCAAACAGGAATTCGGCCCGTTTGCCACTGCAAAATTGGTCTTCCCCATGTACAAGCCCTATTTTACGAGTAAGTAGCCTATTACCAAGTTGCAAAATATGGTTTGTGACTCGCTATTAGTAAGGGGCGTACCAAGGGCATCCCTTCCTAATAAAGTCTAACTGCAATGTATGATTGTTTTGCTACCGCATTTGCAAAACACTTACAGTTTACCACCTACTTCAAGTAGGTGGTGAGCCACTCGCAAACTGGAAGGGGTCCCCAGGGGACCCCTTCCCCTTTGTGAGTGTGTGCAAAAATATTTTTTAAGAGCAAGCAGTGGTCCAAGGGACCACTGCCTACTCTTAAAAAATGAAACAGAAACGTTTAATTTAGCTTTTTTAAATGCATCCCGTTGTCCTTTAAAGAAAACGGGCTACATTTAAAAAAACTGCTTTATTTAAAAAGCAGTCACAGACATGGTGGTCTGCTGACTCCAGCAGACCACCATCCCTGGGAGTGCTGGCCATTCCTAATGGGGTCGCAAATAGCACCTGCCTCATGAATATTAATGAAGCAAGCAATTTCTGACCCCATTAGGAATCGCTAACAGTATCTGTGACACTGTTGTACATTGTACTTTGCGAGTCTCAATTTGCGAGTCGCAAATTGTAAGGGTTGTACATCTGGCCCATAGTGGCTAAAGTAAGTAAATGCCAAAATGCTAAAAGTGGTATTTGCTAAAGTGTTTAATTTAATTAAAATCCAACTTCACCACAAGTTGTGATTTTAAATTGTGAGTCCAGGGACACCAAACTTGAAAAGTGTATCCCTTCAGAATTGTGAATTAAACTTAAAAGGTATAATAAGGTAATGCAAATGTTAGCCTATGGGAGAGATAGACCTTGCAGGTTTTCACTACCAGGACATATAAAATTTAAAAGTACATGTCCCACTTTTTAAAAACATTGCAACCTGCCCTCTGGGTGGTCCAAGGCCTACCCTCGGGGTGGCTTATATGTATTAAAAAGGAAGGGTTAGTCCTGGAAAGAGGTTTCTCTTGCCAGGTAACATAGCAGTTTAAAACTACACACAAAGGCTCTGAAGTGACAGGCCTGATACATGGTTATGGGACTACTTACTTATGTGGGTGGTACAATCAGCTCAGCAGGCCCACTAGCAGCATTTAATTTACAGGCCCTAAGCACATGTAGTGCACTTTACTAGGGATTTATTAGTAAGGGCCACTTTACAACACAACTACCCCCCATCTTAAAACCAGGGTAAACTAGCCAATACCTTGATGGACTTCCCTGCTTAGGGTGCTAGAACGTGGACAATGGCCCACTAAAGCAGCAGTATTTGCTAGTTCTATGCCTTTCTGAACTCAGTTGAATCCCTCTCTCTATACTTTCTTGGGCCAATGGACTGACCCACGGGGTACACTTCTCCTCAACTGTGGACCCCATATGTGCAGCACCTAGCTTCAATTTTCTCACAAATGCATCCCAGTAGGCAGACAATACCACCATGGCCAACAAAGGGATGTGGCCCATTCCACTCCATTGGTCTGACTTCTGTTCCCAATGCGGGGAAAACTCTGTCCAACCAAGGCAACTGACAGCTGTCAGTATCAAAGCTGGGCCCCAGGCCCTAAGTTGTGCCATTGGGTAAGCTTATCTCCCAGCTGCGGGGCTGGTAAAGAGCTCCCTATGGGCTCCAGAGGTTTACCTGAACTCTGAAGTGTCTCGGGGAGGAGCAATAGCCCCGGTTGTCTGGCACCCTACTTCCTCTCGACCTCCCACCAGTTCCAGGGTGGTAATCTGACACTGGCCAATCAACCCAGGGTCTGCACCCAGAGTCTGAACTGAGGACAGGGTTGAGTCCTTCCTCACCCTGCCCCTCCACCTGGGACCCTGTACACTCCATTTGGGAGTGGCACTCCCAAAAAACTGAACCCTCAGGGTGCCCTTGGCGGTTGCCCGTCCTTGTTCTTCTGACACAGGGTGTAACTCATTCTGCAGAATGCAGGCTATGGGCATATGGGGACTAACTATGATCCTATTCTGGGTCAGCCTACCCCCATTCCAGGGATACCATAGCCATAGGGCGGAAGAAGTCCTGCCAATGGGCCTGAGTAACCCTCCACATCTTGCTGGTGTACTCCTCTGGGGAGACTAGCTTTTCTACAACGATGGTCTACCACACCCCGGTATCCTCAGAGCAGTGATTGGGACCCATTCACTTTTATCTGGTTTAAGTGATGACTCCAGCTCACCCTCTGAGTCTATCTCCCAACTGAGGGAGATCATGGCATGGTCTAGGATATGCCCTGGGAATTATTTATCCCTAAGACCATATTGGCCACCCCTGTAGAGGCCTCACCCGTGGGTGGTTTCTTTGGACAGAGTACCCCTGCTTGTGTCCTATCTGGGAACACTCAAAGCAGTGGGGTTGGTAATGGGTTGCCCTGGGTCACCACCCACTTGAGCCACCCCCACCCCCTGTTTCTCAGATGGAGCTATGGAACCTTAACCTATCTCTTCACTCTGGGACTTGTCTGGGTCATCTTCCTCCCCCTCACTCTGTTGAGGGGAGACCTGAACCACCACTCTTGGGGTCACCCCTAGGTACCTTCATGGACACTCTGGTGCTAGCCTAGTCAGCTTGCTGTGAACTAGGTGCTGGCACAACTCTGGAAAACAAATCCTGAGCATTTGCTCTCTCATGATTAAATGGTAGAACCCATTAAAATCACTAACTTTGTTGCCCTTCACCCAGCCACTCAATGCCTTTCTGGAGAAATCAACAAATCTGCCTAGGATCGGTTGTGATGCTTCTGACAGTCCTTGAATCTCTGGTGATACTTCTTAGGGGTCAGTCCAAATTTAGCAATCAGAATGGTTTTCATAGCAGTGTACTTGGTCTGGTCCCCAACCTCTAATGTCAGAAGTGTGTCCCGTCCCAAGTGTGAGCATGTGTTTCCACAGACACCCCTCCCCAGTGGCTCCTCGGGAACACTGTCAACTTTCAGTGCAACCTCATAATCCTACCACAAAATTAGGCACCAAATACTTGGGTATATGTACCCTCTTTTCTCCTTCAGGTAATGCATGTATACTGCCATCATCACTGCTGGAAACTGCCTGCCTGGCCTTGATCTCATAGCAAAATCAAAGGGGATGATGGACGGAGTGTTGAACATTGCAAGCACTCACCCCCAGTCAACTGATCTGGGTTTAATACATCATCATTCTTTAGCTCACTCCGCCACCCCAGTTCAGACATGGCCATATGCAAATCAGTCTGACCCTGTGCCTCATGGGAACAGTCCAGCCCGAACTGCCAAGCCATGTCTTCCCTGGACCGGAAACAAGCATCCTGGGACCGGTTTCTGGCTTACAGCCGTCATCAGCCAGGCTATCTTGAATCCAGTGGCAAAGTGAGCAAGGGACCCACGTCTGGGCATACCCTGCCAACTAAGGGCGAACATAGCAAAACCAAAGGGGATGATGGACGGAGTGTTGAACATTGCAAGCCCTCACCCCCAGTCAACTGATCTGGGTTTAATACATCATCATTCTTTAGCTCACTCCGCCACCCCAGTTCAGACATGGCCATATGCAAATCAGTCTGACCCTGTGCCTCATGGGAACAGTCCAGCCCGAACTGCCAAGCCATGTCTTCCCTGGACCGGAAACAAGCATCCTGGGACCGGTTTCTGGCTTACAGCCGTCATCAGCCAGGCTATCTTGAATCCAGTGGCAAAGTGAGCAAGGGACCCACGTCTGGGCATACCCTGCCAACTAAGGGCGAACATAGCAAAACCAAAGGGGATGATGGACGGAGTGTTGAACATTGCAAGCACTCACCCCCAGTCAACTGATCTGGGTTTAATCCATCATCATTCTTTAGCTCACTCCGCCACCCCAGTTCAGACATGGCCACATGCAAATCAGTCTGACCCTGTGCCTCATGGGAACAGTCCAGCCCGAACTGCCAAGCCATGTCTTCCCTGGACCGGAAACAAGCATCCTGGGACCGGTTTCTGGCTTACAGCCGTCATCAGCCAGGCTATCTTGAATCCAGTGGCAAAGTGAGCAAGGGACGCACGTCTGGGCATACCCTGCCAACTGTTGTTTTTGCATTTGTCACCCCGAGTGGGACGGGTATGCCCAGACGTGGGTCCCGTGCTCTCCATGCCACTGGAATCAAGCTATCCTGGCTGAAGAGGGGTGAAACCCCGAAACCGGTCCTAGGATGCTTGTTTCCGGTCCAGGGAGGACCTGGCTTGGCAGTTCGGGCTGGACTGTTCCCGTGAGGCACAGGGTCAAGACTGATTTGCATATGGCTGGGTTCAAACTGGAATGGCATGGTGAGCAAAAAAACGATGGATTTAGGCCCAGATCTCTGTACTGGGGTGAATGTATGACATTGTTCTGCATTCTGTCCATCAACTGTTGTTTTTGAATTGGCCTTGATCTCAAGCTCTTTTATCTCAGCTAAGGCTCTTTCAGCCTCAGATTTCTTCTCCTCAGATTCTATCTTTAACTCCATATGTAGCTTGAGTTTCCTCTCCTGCCTCCTCTCAACCAGCTCCTCAGCTGATAGGCCATGGGAGGAGACACTGCTACCTGCTCTCGCACGGAGCTCAAATTCAGAGACGTCTCCCTTATCTGCTACAGGTAGTTCTTCTAAAGAGCTATTTCTTGAATCTCCTGCTCCATCACTCTCCTTGGAGCGGGCTACTGCCCAGGCGCTGAGCGCCTTTTGAAACTTAACTGTTTTGGTGGATCCCTTAGCAACCACTCCCATCTCCTTGCAAAAGTCTTTAAGTTGGACCACCGTATATGGCCAGCTCAAAATCCATGGCTCCAGTTGCAGAACAAGCTTGAGAATTGATGGTAGAGGATAACAATTAAAAATACAAATTAAAGAAAATTTGAAGAAAGATCTACAATGGTCTTTGGTTGTGGATGGGTGGGGTACACCAAATTACTATATGTTGTGCAAACACAAGTCCTATCCTCCCAGCTGATCACCAGTGTTAGAAATTGGGGGCCTTATCTACAAGAATGTGACACAGCGTGGCACTGCAAGCCATTTGGCTGTCCCATGCTGCCTCACTTTCAAAGCATAGAGATGCGTCAGATTTACAACAATATGTTGCATCCCTCTGATTTCCCCTGTGCTGGTGCACAATTGGCTGTCATGCGCCAAACACAGGCAACGTTGCACCATGGTGCAAGGGTGTCTGCATTTTAGGGGAGGTTGTTTTGTGCTGGAAGGGACACCTTCCTGCACAAAAACAATTGCAAGAGGTGTTTTACTCTTTCCATGTGTGCTGCAGAATGCAGCATGCATAGAAAGAGGAAAAAATGTGGAGAAATAAAAGTATTTCTCCTCGGTGCGCTCCTTAAGCCTCCCTTGGGGAGAAATAGGATTCTGACACATTCCCAGATTTACCAAATGTTGTAAATCTAGGAATGCGGCAGAATCCATAGGTGTTGCGTGGGAACACACACAGCAACACCCATGGAATGCTCTTTTCATGTAAAGTGCTGCGTGATAAGGGGCCATTTACAATGCCACAAACAGGCACACAGGGTGGCTTTACCTGGCCTTGTAAATATAGAGCACCAAACTGCGCCACCGGTGTGTCAAAAAAAGTGACACACCGGAGGCGCAAGGGGCTTGTAAATATGCCCCTGGGTTTCTGGTTGTCAGAAGTGTGCACCCTGTCCAAGCAGGAACCACAATCCTAGTCAGGGTAAGTCACTACACATCCTAACTTATCATGTGTTCACCCTCTGGTAGCTTGGAAAAGAGCAGTCAGGCTTAACTTAGGAGACAATGTGTAAAGTATTTGTGCACACAAAAAGTATCCACACCAGTTTAGAAAAGGTAAAGTATATTTTTATGAGTAAAATCAGCGTGTAGTTCCTAAAAATACACAGGATCTGCTCGTTTGTTGGACAACATAAACTAAGGGCTTGGTGTCAAGACTGATTCTGGACAGCCCCACAGGATATGTCGGCCTATAGACCAGCTAGCTCACAATGCCAATATAAGCCCCCAAACTCTACCAAGGAGCGAATAGTATCTGGCAACCACTGAACATGACAACCCTTAACCCTTCAGGGATCGTGGAAACAGTACAGAACTTTTCGCTCAGTCGCTCATGCTCGCTTCGTCTCAGAGAGATACACAGAATAAACGTTGGGGAAGTGTTCAACAAGCAATTATTGAACCAGCGTCATTCTAGTATAAAATATATTTTCTGCGACAATGAATAGACAGAAGCAAACGTAAGAGATTACAAGTATCAAGCAACGAATATATGTAGGCATATATAAAATCAGTAATCTTTGCGTACTCCTAAGAGGCAGACGCTACCTAAGTGTACTTCAATGTACCTAGCATGTATGTGGGTGTGAAGCCAAGAATCCCCTAGGAAAGAGCCAACCCCATTACCTGATGGGAGAGAAAGAAGGACCCCATCTTGGTCACAAGTTGGACACCCTGCAAGGGATGTCAGACTGCTGCGTGTTGAAGCTTCGGCATGCAGGACCTCAGTGTCAGCGTGGAAGCGCCTGCTCTAGTTACCTAGTGAAGGTGCAGTTCTTTTATACCAAAAAGGTAGCCTCAGGGGTTCTACCACAATCGATATGTTCTTAGTACGATTATGTAAATGAGCTTAAATCAATAATTGTAATTATGCAAAGTAGACCTGTCACCCGAAGATGAAAATAGCGATGACTTTTGTACAGAGTATATTAATCCTGTTATGCATGTCATGTGCAAGGGATTAAGATATGATGCTAAGAATTCTCATGCATAATAAATGAGGCAAGTTTCAAGGAAACCAATCAGCATTTATTCAACACGTATCTGGGTAAAAGGTCATTGCTCGAACCGTTATGTAGGACAAGGTAGGTAAAATGTAGGTAAACTGTCACTTTACTACTTAGGCCTGGGTTAGGGAACATAACACCCACTCCTCATCTCAAGGTTGACAAGGTCAACTGATACTAAAGGAAGCCTCCTAAGAAGCATAAAAACATTATAATGTAACCAGTGTTGAAAAACATCTAAAAATATATTATATGTAAAAAACTGTAAAAAGGTGCTATTAAAAATAAAAAGCTCTATTAGTCCACTAAAGAGTCAATATAGGATTAGACTGACAGATCACATAGAAAGCCATTGTGCTCAGTGAGAGCGGAAGAAAAAAAAATGATGTTTTTCATTCCAATTTGACTTGTTTTAAAAAAAAAAGGCCGAATTGTTCCCATCACACGGAGAGCCAAATATTTATGTGTCCTGTGTGGGAGACGCAACTTCACTGTCGCTCGCATTCGCAGACAATGGTCCCTCTAACACCTCATGTATCAGGTCATTGGAGCAAAGGTGATCTTCTGCGGTTCCCACAGAAGCCGCTGAGGAAGCACTCAACACCTGTGAGCCTGTTGTAGAGCCGGTGTCCATTCCGCCAGGAGCTGAAGCATCCTGTGGAGGGCCTAAGAATGCCGTCATCAACATGGGAATACTCTGAGGACATCGATACACGTGGGCCTGTAAGGGGTCCAGTAGTACATCTATGTCCGGTGACGCAACCGATGAAAGGGTCAGACACAAGTCGAACACACATTCGTATCCGCAGAATAGGCAGCAGAACACAGACAAGATGCAGTCAAACCAGACTGGTCTGAAAGATAGGAACCAATGCTCGCTTAGCTCCCAAAGCCGAGGTGTGCCCAGATGGAGCACCATGCGTTCACTACAATGTCGCACCAGCAGTGCTTTTTCCATCTCTCGATGAACTGGGATGTCCATTGCGAAGCAGGAAAATTAAAACCAGGATGCCCACTACAGGTAGTAGTATCAGCAGAAGCCCTCCAAAAAAGCTTCACAGTACAGAGTGTATGAATGCTGGAATTACTCCAAAGTCTGAAAGGTGCTCAATAGTCCAGAACCTATATGTTTAAATAGGTGCATGATTCCCCCTCATATCAGACATGTTTAAAATACAATGAACCATTTCCCCGAAATGGAGTGGGAAGTTCTTACGGACTAGTGCCTGTATCTCAGATGAAGACCTTGCAACCTGGAAATCAAAAGTTTCTCGGGCTGAGGTTAAGGCCACATCCTTCTGAAAAAGCATGGCTTTCAGTCTGCTCAGTGAATCAAACAGTATAAAGGAAATATTCAATGAAGGCCATAGCGTTGCCTCCCTAACTGTGTACGCCGGTGGAAACAATACATGCATACAAGTAGCCATGGAACTTACTGTGACCAGATATGCGATGCCCGGTACCATCCCACAACAGCCTTGATCATTTAGCATCAAATAACTCCCATTTGAGAGCAACTCAAACACCGGATGAATCATGGCACCTGGGGAACCCTTCAAGTAACAGGAGAAGTTTGCAACCGAAGCGTTATAGGCCCTGTGAAGCAACATCTCCTTGCAAACTAAGGACTCACTTAAAGCACTTTCAGAGTTTGAACCGCTGAGAAAAACTCCAGTGTCCTCATTCCTGCATCTAAATCTGTACGGCAATTCCCTACTCGTGTATGTACCCTTCTCCTAGTGCTTCATATCTGCCTACCCGATGGTATCTGAGACAGTATTGGAATTGGAATGTCGTGACTTGCAGTGTAATATAGCCATGGATTAACTATTCTTTGGAAGGTGACTCAGCCACTGTGAAAGGTAATTGCTCCAATTTTTCAATGTGCAACATGGTATACTTTGCATCTCTTCGTGCCATTACCATCTATTCTTTTGTTAGATTGTCTGCAGAAAACAGTCATGCTATTGATGTATTGCCAGGGCACGTGGCCAGAACGTAATGATTGTAGCGTTCAGCTTAGTGATATAATGGACCGCAATTGTGATTGTCCGTGTTGTAGAATAAAGAAATACTCTTCCATTATATGTTTTGCAGAAGACACAATGTTGCCCAGTGAATAAATTCTGGATGATAGTGTGGCTATACCATAGTCGACCACAGCCAAAGCCTTTTCAAGGTTAACTCTATCTGTTTCACGTAGTCTCTCAGAAGCCTCCTGTTGAGAGATTTTCCATAGCTTGTTGTAAATATCATACAAGAAGCGCTTTTGATGTGACTTCTGGGACCTAACAAAAAATCCCTAATATTCATGTCATCTGAGAGAAGGGATAAGTGTTGTTTCACTAATGAGAGTGTTGAGATCCTTAGCCACTCTAGGCATAACTTCCCAACACTGTAAGATGTCACCACCCCTGAGTGTTCTGATTGTACATAGCGTGGGTCAGGCCTATGGATACTAAGCACTTGGTCGTACCCCTGAATCTTGGCTGACACCTATTTGTGCTGTGAGGTCAAACCAACCATCCCTTCCAATTGGGGTCTAATGAATTGTAAGAACCATTGTGTAGCCTGGCATCTAATGTATCCTCACTGTGTAGTGTCTAGTTTTGCCAACCCTCAATGTGTATAAGTGAGGGAATCTGAGGTGTGTTCAAATCCTTGATCTTGGCTAGCCCAAGACAGGAAGTCTGTTGCACAGTCTTGTTCAGGAAAATTATTTGATGTGGTATGAGGCATGCTCTAAATAGGGCCTCAGTTCCCTGAACCTGCCAATCTTTAGTCCCCCAGACAGATTTTGTGTCTATAGTGTCCCTCCAAAAGTCGAAATCCTGTAAAGGCAGTTGGGAAATAAAGGAAGCAGAGTATATCAGCTTAGAGTTAGTAAGCATATTTTTCTTTGCAGGTCTTTATGCAAGCCTATTATGGTAAGAGGCCAAGTCTGAAGTGTTAAACCCAGAAAAATAGGCAAACTTATGTGTAAATGTTATTGAACTACCTTTCGGTGGTGTCGGGCAATGTGCTAATTGAAAACATTATGTGGGACACTTGCTTTGTGCAAAAATGGTGACCATAGTCTTAGTAACAGAACATGTCACCAAAACTAGATGTACCATCATACAATTCATCATTTGAAAATGCAGCAGATTGTTCTAAATCAGTTAGCATAGTATGCACAGTTTCAATGTCCCAAACATCAGAGAGTGTACTAGAGGTGATTATATCACTAACAGAAATTTTAAATAAATTTAGGTACTTTTAAAAGTTCAGTAGAACCATACACATCATAGGAAACTCTGTCCCAAACTATTCCTTCAGGAACTGGAACTGCTGTAATGTTCACTAAGGACAGGTCCCTCTGTTCACGGTGTGCTGATGCATGCAGTTTCAGGACCAAGTTCACATGTTATACTGCAGAGCGTTCTGGGGAGTAATGTCCATTCAGGAGCAAGAAAAGACAGTCACTATACCAATCCAAATGACTAGGAACAATAGAACCATTGCAATCCAGAGCTGTGGCCAGGGAAAAACAAAGTAAGTCTTTTTCAGCCAAAGGTAGAAATCACAAATTCATTGTTTGTGGGGAACAGGCGGTGGCAGTAACTCTGGTTCACTTGGATCCGATGAAAAATAGTCAAAATTGATGAAGTAGCCAGATGCATTCCGATCTATCTTTGGTAGCTCAGCAGGTTTTGTGGAACTGGCAGATGACTTGGTTCGAGACATATTCACATAGACGTCGGTATTTGGCTGAATTGAGATCTGTGTGTCATTTGTAGTTTGATGTTGCTCAATATCAACAAATACAAGTTGCATTCCTTTGTTGGCAAGTCCTTCACTATGCGGAGTGGAGTCTTCAAAAGTTATTAGTCTTTCCATCTGAACTTCCTGTATGGTAGCGAGAGGAGATCGGTGGCTACCCAGGAACCCACATGGTCTACTGTTGAGTGTCGGCCACACAGTGTGGATTGGTCAGATCAATTGAGTTGAATCTCTTGTCTTTGCAGCCGGCAAGGACCAGAAGAAGTACTATTCTTGTTCCATCGACAGCCAGGACAGGGACAGGCGCTCTGTATGATGGGCCAAAATCTTTTATGTCCACAATCTTTTCTCTGACCAGGTCCCCAATCTTCGGGACCCAGACTAGTCTTGCCCGAACAGCTTTCACTTCTCCAGTGATGGTGCATTTTACTTGAATGTTGCTTTGTAATGCCCGGAATTCATTGAGTTCCTGTAAAACAGCCAAACGATCTTTGATGTCAAATGGTTTTTCATCCGCCAATGTGCTGCCACAGTTGAGGTCAGGTACCCACATTCTATCCCGAACAGGACTTCATATGGAGTACGGTCCGCTAGGGATTTTCTTGGCCAGTTGTTAAGTGCCCTCTGGACCCCATATAGGTGATTGACCCAACTGCCACCGAGCCTAATACCCTTGCTGTTAAGGATTGCTTTAAGTCCCGGTTCTTCCTCTACAGGATAGAATTTCCCTCGGGATGATATGGGGAGGAGTACCGCAATGCTACACCCAAACTTCCCATGGCTTCTTTGTAAGCCTGTGAGCTAAACGCAGGGCAACGGTCAGAATGTAATTTGACAATTGTGCATGTCGCAAATCCTTTATAACAGTTCTGGCTTCAGCTGAGCGCTGAGGCCAATCTCTCAGGAATATAGAGCATGCATCCGCTGCCACCAAGATGTACTTTTAAGCCCCATCAGATTGTAGGGGGCTGCAGTGGTCCAAATAGACTAATGCGAGAGGTCTGTCTGATATCAGTAGGGGTGTTTGTGATGGACGTGCTACGGTGGAACCTTTCATCTGCTGACAGACGCACTTGATGGGGCCCTAGGGCCTAATGGCATTTCTGCCCAAGTATTTAAGTCCACCCAAGCTTTTTTCACACCTATTCTCACTCCACTATACAATCACTCATACGCCACAGCAATATTACCGCAATCCTGGAAAGGTTCAATCCGGTTTCCAATACATAATAAAGGAGACCACTCGAACCCTGCGAACTACAGGCTAATAGCCCTGCTTGACATCAGAGCAAAGGTCTACGCCCGTCTATTACTAAGGGACCTAGAGGACTGGCTGAACAATAATGGTATCCTCCCGCCATATCAGACAGGATTCAGGGCAAACAGCTCTACAATGGATAACATCTTGGCTCTTTCCCATCTCTCCAAGCAAGCGGTACAGCGAAACAACCTGCCCCTGTTTTGCTGTTTTATAGGCTATACCACGGCTTTCGATAGAGTCAATCTAGGAATATTATGGGCAAAACTCGAATTCTGGGGGATCCCAACGACCCTTTTAAAAGCGATAAAGGCCCTCCATGAGGGGACATGGGTCCGAGTTAAACTAACCCCCACCACTGCAACCTCGAGAGTTGAAACTAACACTGGGCTAAACCAGGGCTGTGTTCTGGCTCCATTATTATTTAACCCGTACACAGCAGACCTGGGACAAGCTCTGAAAGATGCCATCCTAGTGTGGTGTTCTCCTTCTCCATTATCCTGATGTCCAAGTTCTATAGAACATAGAACTTGGAATACATGTCATGCCTGAGATGTCAGTTGCTCCTGGTGGCTGATGGATGAGGTTGTTAAGAATAAACCTACACATTAACTTAAAGAAGAGTTTGTGTATCTTTAAGAACATTACATTGGCGACGAACGTGGGATTGCGGAACAACAACACCTCAACATCAAGCCGTGATCATGAATAACTGCCTGAAGAAGTTCCTTGGTAATGGATTATAGAGATAAAGGAATGCGGGTAGTTTGGACACAAGAGGTACTGTGAAACTTAAGTAATTTTGGCGTGTGTGGCATTTTGGAGAGAGACGGCAGCTGGGTAAGCAGAATCCCCACGCTGTCGGAAATCACACAGTTATTTTAATATTTTGACTGCGAGTGCGGCGCGAGAAAGGAAAACAGATTTGCCTATTGAGGAAAATCGGCGTGTGTGCAGTGACAGAAGGAAGGTTATTTATCACTCATGCCCTTTGACTGCGAGTGCGGCGCGAGAAAGGAAAACAGATTTGCATATTGAGGAAAATCGGCGTGTGTGCAGTGACAGAAGGAAGGTTATTTATCATTCATGCCCTTACCTCCTCCAGCGGCTGTATATTGTGGACGGGAAGGCAGATTTTCACTTTTCCAGCGGCTGTTAAATTTGAGGAAACCTCATATCTGATCGGCTGAGGAGGGCAGCGGGAGGGGCTGGTGTCTGCCTGTGTTTTCTTTGTTCGTGCGTTGCCATTTATCAAAGGAAAGTGTTTCCCTGTAACGGACGGGGAGAAAGTTCGTTGGAGTCCGGAGCTCCTCTCTCTTGAGCTGTCTGCACTGATTGATGACGCATTAGAATCCTGCAAGGGGATTCGGTGAAAAGTTCGCGTCATCAATCTCATTAAGTTCAAAGGCATCTTGGCTTGATGACTCAGTTACGCTGTGAGATTCTATTGGAGGCGCTTCAGCACTGCGTGTGCGTAGGTGTCAGTGAAGCTGTTGTGCAATAAAAACAAAGCATTATTGAAAAAAAAACGTTACTTCACAGCTGAGGGGCATTTTAACAGATAAACACTGTATATCAACAGCAACTGTTTTAGAATACACATATGCAGGCAGAGTCAAATTAGAAATTAAATGTTTAAGTTTAAACTCTGTTTATTTACAGTGTTTAGACTCCTTGTGTGCAAAGAGGTTAAACGAACAAGTTAGGTGTTTTGTGTAATTTAAAGAGGAACTGTATTCATCCAAAATTTAAAAGAAGTATATTTCTAAGCTTTTGAGAGTGATTTAAAAAAAAAAATTACATCTCTATTCCGGGTGTGCAAAGAGAGCAGGGTTTTCATTAGTTTACAATGTGTTTTATTCACGTTTTATTATTTATTAAGTAAGACATGCAAAACGTAACAGCGCCACCGTTTTTTTTAAGCTCTCCAGGAGAGCCAGTTGTAAAATGGAGCAAATGGAAAACATTTTTTGCAAACTATGCACGAGTTTGTGGAACGAACCTTAGTGCAGAAAGGAGACATTCATTACTTTTACACTGTTTTGGTGGTGAAGGGCAAGAAGTTTAGAAAACTTGCCGGATTTAACAACAGAAGAACAAAGAGGGCTTAATGAATATGAGATATGTATTTTACAGCTGGATAAGCATTATTTGCCGAGAGTCAGCACCATTATGGAAAGATATTACTTTGGCACAAGAGAGCAAGGAAAAGAAGAAACAGTGGAGGATTATTTAACAGTTTTGAGGAAGTTAGCTTCTTCTTGTAAGTTTGGGACTGCTAATGAAGAAAGAATTAGAGATCAATTTGTGTTAAAGTGTAGGGAGGATAAAATTAGAGAGGAGTTATGGCTTAAGGATGAACCACCTTTGGAGGAAGTAGTTGCAATAGCTAAAAGGGTGGAACACATGTTAAAATGTGTTAATGAATTAAAGTGTGAAAAAAATAAAAATCAGTTAACTGTGGAAGAGGTGCTAGAAAGTGTATGTCTCGTAAAGAATGTGAAATCTAGTTCTAAAGAGTTAGTTAAAGAAGATTCTGCGAAGGATACTTTAGAATGTTTTCGTTGTTGAAGGTCTGGTCACAAAGCTAATTCGAAATCCTGTACTGCTTTGAGTTTTGTTTGTCATGGTTGTGGCAAGAAAGGTCATTTTATAAAATTTTGTAGAAATAAACAAAGGAAATTTCAAAACAGGGATATAAAAGAAATTATATGTCAAGTTGGTGAAAGTGAATGTAATGATCATCCTATAGGAAGAGTTAAGGTTGATGGAATCAATCTTGAGATGAAATTTGACTCATGCTCACATCTGACCATAATTTCAAAAGATACATTTTGTAAATGGTTCGAACACAAAAATAGTTTAAATAAGATGGATGTCAATCCAGGAGGTTATGGTGGGCAACCCATTAGTATGTTGGGGTATTTTAATGCATGTATAGAAATGGAAAAGAAATTTATAGTTGGGAAAATTTATGTCTCAAAAGTGGGGGATAGTTTACTTGGATGGCCACATCAACGTTTGTTGGGGGTTACATTAAATCCTAATGCAGAACCTCAAGTTCAGATTCAGAAGATTGAAGAAAATACAGATCAGTTTGTATCTGAATTTCCGTGTTTGTTCAAAGATGAACTAGGTTGCTTAAAGGGATATAAACATTGCATCAAACTTAAAAATGGAGCTGTACCATCTGTAGCTAAAGTGAGAAGGATTCCCATTGCTTTACAAGGAAGGAGTTAGAAAAGTTACTCAAACAAGAAATCATTTCTCCTGTGGAAGCTTCTGAGTGGATTGCACCAGTTGTTGTCGTGAACAAACCTAATGGTGACATAAGACTTTGTGTGGACTTGAGGTCGCTAAACAAGGAGGTGGTTGTTGATAAATTTCCCCTGCCTAATATTGATGAGATAATGTCCACGTTGAGTGGTGCAAAGTTTTTTACAACTTTAGATCTCACACAGGCTTATCACCAAATAGAACTGACGCAGAGTTCACAGGACTTGACAGCATT
This sequence comes from Calotriton arnoldi, assembly GCA_963921515.1. Classification (NCBI taxonomy): domain Eukaryota; kingdom Metazoa; phylum Chordata; class Amphibia; order Caudata; family Salamandridae; genus Calotriton; species Calotriton arnoldi. The sequence continues at coordinate 200,448 of CAWUFW010006426.1, read as the reverse complement.
CATCACGCCCATGGGTGCTTTCAAATATAAAAGAATGCCGTTTGGTCTTGTGTCTGCTGCGTCAGTTTTTCAAAGGGTCATGTCCTCTATTTTAAAAGGTGTGAAAAATGTAAAGTGTTATCAAGATGACTTATTAATATTTGGGTTGACTCTACAGGAACATGACATGATTGTGAGACAAGTTCTTGGGAAGCTTGAAAAAGCTGGTCTCACATTAAAATTTGAGAAATGTAAATTTGCTGTACAACAAGTTAACTATTTGGGTCATTGCATCACAGCCTCAGGTGTTGTTCCCAAGAAGGAATTGGTTGATACTATTCTCAACTTAGCAATTCCTAAATCAAAAGAGGAAGTTGTCTCTTTCCTGGGAATGATTGAGTATTATGGGAAGTTTGTAAACAATTTAGCGAGTAAATCAAGTAACATGAGGCAGTTGCTTGGAAAGATCAAAGAGTTTAGTTGGTCTAATGATTGTCAGAAAGAATTTGTGGGACTAAAAGAAGTTTTAAAAAATGCACCAAGTTTACAAGCATTCATCCCCGGTGGAGAAACCACTGTGGTGACTGATGCAAGCTCGAAAGGGTTAGGTGCCATATTAAAGCAAACCAGAGACGGAAAGGAACACTTAATAGCATGTGCATCAAGGAGTTTACGTGGGCCAGAATTAAATTACTCAGTAATTGAAAAGGAGGCGTTAGCTATCTTCTGGGCTCTTAATAAGTTTCGAAACTTTGTTTGGGGAACGTATTTTAAGGTCTGTTCAGATCACAAACCGTTAAAAGAAATTTTTACAAAGAAGGGATTAGATTTCATTTCATCATGTATAAGACGATGGGTTGTTGGTCTGCAGGATTTTAATTTTAGTGTAGAACATCTCCCTGGTGTTGAGAATGTTTCAGCTGATTGTCTGTCACGTTTGGTTTGTGATGTAGGAGAAGAACAGTTGGTAGATGATTTCTTGGAAGAGGAAGTCAGTGTTTGTGAAATAACCGCAGGCGTTATAAAAGAGGATGAGTGGAAAGAGGAGGTTCAAAAAGATAGTGAGTTGTTGAAAGTTATGAACATGATTCAAATGAAAGATTCACATGATGATTCCTTACCCAAAATTTGGCGAACAGTTGTAGACGAGTTATCTGTTGACAAGGAAATTTTGTTGAGAGGGACAAAATTGGTTCCTCCTTCCTCTCTAAGGAAAAAGTTAATGTAGGAGGCACATCAGGGTCACTTAGGGATTGTGAAAACAAAGGAAAGATTGAGAGCTTGTTTCTGGTGGCCGGCCATGGATTTAGAAATAGAGCGAGAAGTTAGAGAATGTTTGCAATGTAAAATCAGTGATAAGGTTTTTACCTCTCGCACTGTACCCATGGTTTGTCGTAGACTTCCAAGTAGTCCATGGGAAGATATTGCCATTGATATTGTTGGTCCCCTCAATGGTGAACATCGAACACCTTATTTAATTGTTTGGTTGATCTTTATTCAAGATTGGTGGAGATTTCGTGTGTATCAGATGTGACCTCTTATTGCGTTATTTCTTTCTTACAAGATGTCTTTAAGAGAGAAGGTTTTCCAAAAACTCTCCTATCAGACAATGGCCCTCAGTTCTGCTCTGGACAAATGAATGATTTTCTCCAATCATGTGGTATTATTCATAAAAAATGTTCGGTTTATCATCCGGAAAGCAATGGAGCAGTTGAAAGATTTAATAGGGTTATTAAAGAAAATATTCAACTATCCAGGATTAATTCCTTGAATTGGAAGGATGAGTTACAAAAATGTATTCTGGCTCATCGTTTCACTCCTCACACCTCTACTCGGAAGTCGCCTTTTGAATTATTTAAAGGCAGAACTCCCAACACGAGTCTGTGTCCAGGTTGGATGACTTGGGGTAAAGGTGTGAAAGACAATAGTATTGGTGCCTGGAGAAAAAGAGAAGAAAATCTACAGCACAAAAACAAAATTTATTTTGATGAAAGGAAAAAAGTAAAAGAAGTTTGTGTAAATGTGGGAGATTTAGTACGTGTGAAAGCTCCAGTAGGAGCATTGGCTTGGTCGAAGTTTACGGCGCCCATACGAGTTATGAAATGTTTTAGAAATGCTGTCAAATTGGAAAATGGGAAAATATGGAATTTGAGTTGAATTGTAATTGTCAAATCCAATCCTGAAATGTATAAGTCTTGTATCAATTTGCCTTATGTCTCGGATGAGTTATCCAAGTCATGTCTGAGACGTAGTGGTCGGAAGACTTCGCTACCTTCTTATATGAAAGATTATGTTAAGTAAAGTTTGTGGATTCATGATTTACCTTATTAATATCTCACCTGTATTTCTGTTGCATCTTATGTTCAATGCATTATTGGAAGGGAGATGTGTGGTGTTCTCCTTCTCCATTATCCTGATGTCCAAGTTCTATAGAACATAGAACTTGGAATACATGTCATGCCTGAGATGTCAGTTGCTCCTGGTGGCTGATGGATGAGGTTGTTAAGAATAAACCTACACATTAACTTAAAGAAGAGTTTGTGTATCTTTAAGAACATTACACCTAGTACCTCCAAGATACGGCAAGATGACCCTCGCTACCCTTCAGTATACGGACGACACAGTGGTTATGAGTTACACCAGGATCTGCAGCGTATAACAAGGAAAACTGCCTGCAAGTAAATGAGAGCAAGACAAAGATAATAATCTTTGGCAAATATTCTCAAAGAAAACAAGTGTCCTGGACTTTGGGCGACCACCGAATAAGGACAGCTACATCTTACAATTATCTGGGGGTATGGCTAACAGAGAGGGCCATGGCAGCCAAACAATGGACCAACCAAAGAGCAAACAATGAGGAAGAAACTCATATGGAGAGCTTGGTTCACAAAAAAAAAGATGAAGGCTTATGCCGATAAGAGACGACATGCAAGGGACATCATATTTAAAAGGGAGATTGAGTGCTTGTCCCTCAGATGAGAAACAGGAAGTCTGATGTTCTCTTCGATGCTGAGCATTTCAAGTCGTATCCATGAAAGGACACATGGTGACTGTCCAACGCCCTGGGAACTCCATTACGAGAGACTCCTCTCACTTTCGGCATTTGGCGCCACACAATCATCAGATCCTGATAAAAACTTAGAGACTGGTTCTGAAGCCTCTGTGACTGCTGTTGCACCTGCATTGCCAATGAAGATCCTGGACATTTCTGGGGACAGTTTCCAGTTTCCAAAGACACAATTAGGCCAGATGATATGAGCCCCATAAAGGCTAATTGAAAACCTTTAATTAACAAATAGTATATATCTATATATTTTGTAAAGAATTGTAATTTTTTATTTAACAGAGGAGGAGATGTTGTGTCTTGTGAGGTAGCAATGAAGGAACCCTTTTGGCTCCCGATGGACTCTGTAGACCTGTGATGAAAGTGTTAGAGTTTAATTAATGTTGAGTGTGCAGTTACACGCAGACGAATAAAGACGTCTACTACTAAGCTCCATGTGTGGCGTAGTCATTGGCGGGTACTCTGGGCTGGGGAGAACGCTAAAGGTATGAGCCAATGTTACCATGTTTGGGGGAGAGAGCACATGCACTTTAGCACTAATTAGCAGTGGTAAAGTGCTCAGAGTCCTAGAGCCAACAACATTGCGGTCAGAAAAGGAGGAGGAGGAATGCAAAAAGTTTGGGATGACTCTACAGAGTTGGCCATTTTCCATCACACATAAATTAATAAAAAACGATAAACTTACACCTATAGCGAGAAAAAATAAGTCTAATGACTGACCTTAATCTCTACAAACTATAAACAAATTAAAACTTAAAATGAAACTAAATTCTTTTTTTCATCCAACAGAAAGGAAAGCACCTGCTCCACATTTGAATATTAGAATATTGATAGCTCCTATGAAGACAATGGTGCAGCAGTGGCCTATATAAACTAACTTAGGCCCCCTGCTCTCAACATTTCCATGTTCTAATACACAGCCTTTGCCTTTCTCTTTCCTCTGCCTCCCCAAAATATATAGAATGGGTAGAGGAAAGCAAAAGGCAGAGGCTGATCTGCAAGACACACTGGAGCCTTTCCCCTTCGTATTAGCTCACAGCATACTTGAATCTCGCCTACGGCTCGGGCGTTTAACACTGGAGCGGAAATTAAATGGTCGGTATACCCCGCTACGGCAGGATATTAGCCTTTAATAGAACACCACCAACAGAACAGCTGCAAAACCATGTGAAACATCTAGCCAGAACATACATGGAAGAATAAAAACTAGAAGTAAATTCTACATGTTTATAACAAACATACCAATATCAAAATATAATATATATTTATACTATTACATTACTTTCGGATACATTGGCAGGGGTAGCAAAATGTACCACCTCACAGAAATGGAAGCAGTTACTAAATCACAAAAAAATATGTTGTAATTCATGTAAGAGAGCACAACCACCCTTCAAATGTAGCAGACATCGAAGTAATGAGATATTGCAGGATATAAGAGAGACAAGCACTAGCTCCCAAAAACCCACAAGAAAAATCCTTAAAGATATACTGCCTAAAGTCCCCAAGCACATAACAGGCCAACTACTACTGACACCCAATTTATAGCACAAACTAAAAAAGCCACCACTGATACCAAACCTGCCCCTAGAAAATAGCAAGACATACACATACCTGAACATTTAACAGTTACACATAATGTGGTACCTTTCATTTTAGATGATAAACTAAATAATGAGAAACACATCAGAATATTCTCTACAACAGATAACTTAGCAAAACTTAGACATTGTCAAATTTGGATGATGGATGGTACCCTCAAAATTGGTCACAAATCATTCTCTCAGATATATGATACATGGTGAAAAAACAAATATCCATTTTTTATGTGTCCTAATACCAAATAAACAAAGCAGCCCTTACTACAACCTCTTAAACCATATAAAACATAAACAAATTAATACTACCTGCAAAAAATAATCATTGATTTTTAGCAAGCCATGATTCAAACCATTTTAAAAATTTACCCCACCGAGCCATACAAGGCTATTACTATCATTTCAATCAAAGTATATGGAGACATATACTTTGAATATTCAACAAGTATCCAAAAATCTGTTGAATATTCTACAAATATCCAATTTGCCTTTAAAATGAAAACAATTATAGCACAAGCCTGTGTCCCAGTGATAGAAGTAGCCAACCAGTATAATGTACTAATAGAAAGCCCTTTCTACCAACAAAATGAAGACAAACTTAGGGGCTCATTACGATGGCGGACGGACTGGCTCCGCCCGCCATGGTGGTGTAAACCGGGACCCTCTGCCATGCATGCGGCGGTCCTGCATAACCGATTATGATGGGACCGCCACCGCGGCGGTCGGATTCCACACCTTTAACATTGCGGCGGTGGCTGCTGACAGCAGCACTGCCGCGATGTCAAAAAGAGCATGTTGTGCATTTTACTGCACTACGTGGCAGGCACTACACTGTGCCTGCCACTTGGTGCAGTGAAATGTAGAGGGGTACCATGGGTACCCCCCAGTGCACCCACACCTCCCCCCAACACAAGGGGGGCCCACAACGGGCCCCCAAAACCAAACTCCGCATGCCTTTCAACGGCAGTTGCTCCGCCGCGGAAAGGCTGGCTGGAGACCTCATCCTAATTTGGCGGATGGTGCTTGCTAGGCACTGCCACCATTTCATGGATGCAGACCGCTCCGCCGGACAATCGTAACGATTGCCTGTGGCGGTTCCTTGGCGGACGGGCTTTGCCTCCACCACGTTCGCGGTCTGGATCCCACCACCATTGTAATCTGGTGGTGGGTGAATCGCGGTCCGCAGGGCTGGCGGACCTCACCGCCAGCCCGGCGGGGGGGGTCCTTCCGCCATCGTAATGAGCCCCTTAGGGACATATTCACAAGAAAACTGCCGGAGTGCGGCGTTAAGCCAAAATTGCTAACACCACACTATGACAGTTTCCAAGCGCAGGGGTGCGCCGTATTTACAAGAATGCGATGCACCCCTGGTGCGGGGGCTAGATTTAGCTGCCTAGCGCCAACGCAGGCACCCTTGCACAAGGGCAGGGTAAGATTGTTTATGTGCAGGAAGTTTTCCCTTCCTGCACATAAACAATCAGTAATGGTTATTTGTAACTTCTATGTGTGCTGCTTTGAGCAGCACACACAAGTTGCAACTCGTCATTATTTAATGATTGTTCATGTGGCGGAAGGGACACCTTCAACAATCACTAGTGGTGATTTACTGAATGCAGCACACAGAGAAACAGCAAAAACGAGGAGCCAGATTAAGACCAGGTTTTTACCTGGTTTTATTTTTGGTGCTCCCCCATATTTACGCCACCCTTGTAAATGGGGGCAGTGTAAAAAAACAATGGGTGTTGCGGCAGAATGCCCACTGAAACACCCATTGCCCGCCGCTTTCACGTAAATGCTGTGTTAAAAGGGGCCTTATTTACAAGGTGGCGTTAAGCCACGTTAAGTGGCTTAACGCTGCCTTGTAAATAAGGCGAAGGGCTTATCACCACCAGAATGCCATAAAAAGTGGTGTTCTGGTGTTGATAAGCCCTTGCAAATATGGCCCTTAGGGGCATATTAGCAAGAAGAGGCGATAATCATCGCTAAACCTGCTTAGCGTGATTTTTTTTATCGCCGGCTATCGCTGGAATATATCGCCACGCTAACGCTGTATTAGCAACGATTAGCGCTATGGCGATGAATATTCCAGCGATAGCGGGGGAAATGGTCCAACATCGCTGAAAAACCAGCGATGTTGCATGGAGAAGGGAGAACACCTTGCTGATACGACCCTGTGATCGTATCAGCATAATCCACCCCCCCATGTTAGGTATGGCTAACACCTGCTAATTGCAGGTGTTAAATAAATGGCGATGACCCCGGTTAGCGCGACTTTTCACGTCGCTAACTGGGGCCATGGCCACCTTGCTAATAGGCGATAGGCCTGTTAGCGAGTGTTTCCTAGGTTTGTTCATCGGGAACGCCCACTTTGCATGTCATTAGCGATAAATATCGCTGACATGCAAAGCGGTAAAAAAACGGGCGCTAATGCCCGCAAACTGTCTCTAACTGCTGTTAGAGACAGTTTGCTGATAGGGCGATATAAATATCGCCGCTTTAGCGGCAAAAGTGCCGCTAAGCGGCGATAGTGCCCTTGCTAATATGCCCCTTGGTCCCCTAATGGACTACTTCCAGGACACTTGTGTTGTCAGACTTCATCACTCTGAAAACAGACGACAACTCAAATTCCAAATACCATGGAAATATATACTGATTCCCAAAAAAATCTCACAAAGCAATCCAAAGTATGTGAGAACCATAAAAAACCCAAAAAGTGTTTTAATAAAGGAAAGGCTCCAGGAAACCCCTAAAAAAGGAAATTATAGTTACAAAAAATTGGTTTGTTATATGTAAATTCTCAATGCCATAGGATACGTTTGTATACATAACCTGAAAGGTAAATAAAAAGATTCACCGGCAAAACACATAGGGGCTGATTACAAGTTTGGCAGTCCTCCTGTCATCCCACCACCACTGCACCAACTGCTAAGCCCATTATTACACCGCCCGCCAGATTACAATTCTAATCCAGGGCAGACAGGCAGTGAAGCGGCAGTGTCCTGTAAGGCTCATAGGAGAGCCTTGACTGCAGTGTGCCGTTGTGACAGTACCTGCAACATGTTCCTGCATGGTGTGCATGCCACACCGTGCAGAAACAGGGGTACAATTCTAGCGATGCACAACATGTGCCCCCCTGCATGCACCCCCAGGCCCAGAAGAGGCACGGGGCCCTGCTAGGGCCCCCTTAGTTGGCTCTCCATTAACCTTTTCATGAAGGGTTCACCGCAATGAAAAGGGTGGTAGACTGGAAACTTGTAATATGCTCGGCGGTGTCACATTGGCACCACCAGCATATTGCTGCCCCTCTCTGCATTGTCTCCGTCGCATGGGATCCTTGATCCTGTCGGAGCCAGCGGTGTTGTGGTGGTCCGAGCGCCACACGTAAAATACTGCGGGTGGTCCCGCAGTGTGGTGGGGGTTGGACCGCCACCACAGGCACAATTAGGTCCATACTTTCTCAAAAACAGATATACATAACAATCATCAAAATATAAGTATCATCACCCAATTTAACATAAAATACTGAGTAAAAGAGTGTACAAAAATATAAAATGACAAACTAGTGAAAAACATTAATACTAATGCATATAAACATACAAAAAAACAGAAATATACTTTAACTAACTCCTAAACCTCCACCCTTGACTCCCCCTACATTTAAAACCCTTCCAAACCACAGCCTGGTTCTGGGGAAATCGACCAAAATTAATAAAAAACGGTTCCAAATAGAAGGTAGTGGTAAACAAAATGGGTGCTATACTAATTTAAATAAAGACTTTCCCCCATAAAAACAAATGGGTAGTATTGTCCAAATGTTTTAAAAAATGTATAAAAATGCTAAAAAAATATTACACATATAAATCCTGTCTAAAATGTTATATATGTTATACTTAAATGTGAAAAAACTATAAAGTATATATTAAATAACAGTATAAAATATACACAAATATTTAATTTATACTTAAAAAAAATTATGTTAAAATAAAGTTGAAAATATGTATTTAAAAAAATGGAAACATTTTAGAAATCTGTTAAACAATGGGAAATAAATGTTGAAAATATACAACATACAATTGTATTTAAATAAAATGTATATTTTTTCTTATCTAAAAAATGAAAAAATGATTTATTCACTTAACTTTATATAAAAATGTATGTATATCTTGAAATATATGTGATTAAAAATGTACAAATATACAATAAATAAACTTTGAAACATAAATAAAAGTAATGTGATTAATAATATTATTGATAACAAGCATAAAACTCACTCTATATTTTTATATTTCCAATCACCAACAATACCAATAAAATAACACAAACCATTTCTACTGCATATAAATAAAAGCAAAATTAAAGATTTTAGAATAAAATGATCACACTTGAGTGATAAACCTTTTAAAAACAGTTGTAAGACAATAAAGAGGTGACGCTTACTATTGTCATTCCGATCTAACCATATTGGGAGAAACTGTGGACACTAAAGCGGTGACATTTACTATTCCCACTCCAATCATAGCAAACTGGGGGAAGGTGTAGGACACTAAAAAGGTGACATTTACTTTTCCCACTCCAATATAAAATAATTTGGGAAAGGTGTTGGACCGTAAATGGGTTATATTTACTATTCCCACTCCAATTGAGACCAATTTTGTGAAAGCATTAGACACAAAAGAGGTGAACTTTACTATTCCTACTCCAATCTAAACCAATTTGGGGAAGGTGTTGAACACATAGGGGCCGATTACGATGGCGCTCAGAAAACCTCCGCACTTTGGTCAGAGACTTTCCGAGCGCCATCGTCCGTTTGAATTCTGACCGGCTGCATGATGCAGCCAGTCCGAAATGAAACTGTCCGGTCATTCCGGCTGGCTTCTGACGGGCTCAAGGAGCCCGTCGGCCAGTTGGAACCGGCTCATAATCCCAAAGGGCAGGCCTTTCTGGGGTGACATTTATTATTCCCACTCCAATGTAAGACTATTTGAAGAAGTTGTTTGATGCTAAAGGGGTGAAATTTACAATACCCACTTTAAAAAAAAAACTTTTACAGAAGGAAATACAAATTAAAAATATTGCATACATGCTCAATACACCATAGTCACCAACAATGTAATTTCTATAAAACTAAATTACATTTCATCTAAAAACACTCTAATCAAAACTACAAACCTATATATACATAATTAATTATTAAAATATTAAAAAGTTAATTACTATCTATGATTAATACATTTTTGAAAATATTTTCCACCATTCCTAAACTTTAAACCATAACATTTCAAATACAATACTATAATTAAACTAACCATCATAAATTCAAATAAAAATGTAAATTGTTAGATTTTATAAAAAAAAAATAACTATAAATTAAAATGTCATTTCTAAAAGAACAAAATATTTTTAATTAAATTTAGAAATTTTAAATGTTTACTTACATTTTCTTAAAATATTACATTTTTATATTTTTCTTTTAAATAAATGTTAATACAATTTATGTATATATTAATTAATATAAAAATAAAATATATAAAAACTATGGATATACCACCATAAATTTAAAAGTTCAAAATTATTAATTTGCATATCTTTAAGATTATTACCTTAAAATGTTATTAAAAACAAACAATTCTAATAAATCTCCCCACCCTTATCCCCTAATAACCCAATATCCCGCTACTAAATGCAGTTAATTAATTACCACAACTAAAATTACACATTTCAACATTTGCATAACTAAAAAAAATCTAATTACTAAAACACAAATAAAAAAATATTTAACAACTACAATCAAACGCACTCCAATACATTACATGCTAATCAACACTTACAAATGATATCACATATTTTCTACATAGATATTTTTGACAATGATATTAAAAACAAAACTAAAAACAATATTTTTACCTTCAACATTCCTGTCGTCGATGTTTTTGATGTCACAATATTCTTGACTTAATATTTTGTACTACAATATTTGTTTCGGATATTTTGTCCAAACACCACCAAGAACACAGGGGCAGTAGGCCCTGAGGGTGTTGGGGCTCTGCTCTTCTTGTTTGCCTCTCATTTGTTTTATTACACTAACAGTGAATTCTAGACTATTCTTCACCTTTAGTGTAATAAATCAAAATGGAGCACACTGGAGCTAAAATGGGACATTCACTGGCAAATGAATAAAGTACAACAAAATTATTTTAATCATGCGTGCAGATGAAAGTGTGCTGGTGTGAGAAAGAACATGCTTATGGGTCAGCAGGTGTATGAGTGAGATTGAGTGTCAGCATTAATGAGCTAAAGTGAGTGAAAATGAATAAATAACAGCATGCAATTGAGTAACAATGAGTGTAAGGGATTGTGATTGAGTATGAGTGTGAGTGTGAATCAATGTGAGTGGAATGAGTGAAGGTGGGTTACATTGAATGTGTATGGGAACTGGGAGTGAGTATGAATAAGTTAGATAGAGTGAGAAAAAGGGAGTAAGAATGAGTGAAAATAAGTGTGAGTGAAAAGTATGAGTAAATGGGAATGAGTGTGAGAGAGTGTGAGAATAATTGAGATTGTAAGTTAGAATGAATGCATTTGAATGAGAAATTGGGTGGTAGAAGGTGAGACAATTAGTGCAAGAGAATGTAGTGTGAGTGAGAAGGATTAAGCATGAATGAATGTAAGTGAGGATGAGAATGTGGTGTTATGATTGCAAGTTTGCTATTAGCCCTGGCATACTGAAGGTAACTCTTCTCTTCTAATGGAGCTCATGGCAAAATGCTGGCATTGGCATACCGGGGGCACGTCTTTTTCATGACAAGCTCCTGCGACAAAACACTGAAAATGGCATGCTAAAGGAGGAGACTTACTAATTAATACTGGAGGTTATTCTATGCATAATGGGCACTCATAGTAAAATACTGGCACTGGCATAATAGAGAAAACTAGAGGCACTCACCTGTAGAGCAATTCTGGTCATGGCATACTGTTGGAAATTCTTGGCGTCTGGGGGTGGCACAGTACTGGTACATTGTAGTTAATTCTTGCCATAAGGGTCGACAACAATGCCATTAGGTAGGTGGTCAGTTATGACAAAATGCTGGGCCTGACATACTTCACTTAATGCTCACCAATGGCATATGGACGACATTAATGGCAACATTCTGGCAATAGCATATTGTAAGTTATTGTTGGTGTATGAGGGCACCGATTGCATATGATGGAGCACCCCTGATGAAGTACTGCCCTTAGCATAATGATGCCATTTTTGATATATGGGCAAACCCATAGCACATTTTGAAACAAATGTGGTCTACTCTCGGGAGGTGTCAGACTCCATTGACTTGGGAGTAGAGCACGGGAAACTTCAATATTGAGTGGTCTTTTAGAGCTTATGGCTTTCTTGCAAGTTTATTTGAAAATTGTGCTTTGAAACATATGATTTGACTCCATTTTAATCAACTTTGTGGAGCGGGCTCAGAGTTACCCTTACCCCATCCTCCCAAAAAATCCTAGACGATATCTGGCTCAAGTGCTTTGCTCATTACAATTCACGGCAAGTATTTCGTCTCACCACTTCCAAAGATCACCATCCACCACTGCAAGAACAGAAGGGAAACAGGGGCATATTTACAAGGATTTAAAGCCGGCGTAGCATGAATTTTTTTACGTTAAGGTGGCTTTTTTATTGCCATATTTACAGGTTGCCGGTAACTCCAGTTAGCAGCATTTTTTTCAGCGTCAACGTGAATTTTCAACATTGCCACTTGTGTTAGTGTTACTTACGGAAAATGAGATGCAAGATAGGCATTCCCGCATAAAAAATCCTGCAAAAAACACAACGCGATATTTACAAGCATTTCCTTGTACGTCTCTGAAAAAGAAAAACTGCTGCTAAGTCCCATTAGAGGTAGTTTTTTAATGTCAGAAAATAGCTGGTCTTAAAAATGGTTCAAACACACTTGGGTCCTATTTAAGAGGTTTTGGTGCAGGACAGGACTACTAGGCATCTTGCTGCACTGCCCTGCAACAAAACAAAACGGCAGGAATGAGCCCTACCAATAAGATAGGGTTAATTCCTGTCTTTTTTCCCCTACGTTGGTGCACAATGGCTGCCATGCACCAATGCAGGCACCCTAGCGCCATGGTTCAAGGGGGCCTGCGTTGCGGAGATGATTGATGTTGTGCAGGAAGGGATACTTTGCTGCACAAAAAGAGGAGAAATGAAAACATTTATCCCCAATGTGCCCCCCACATGCCACTCTTGGGGTGGTGTTAGATTCTGATGCATTTCCAGGTTTATGGTTTCTCGTAAATTTGGGAATGCTTCACATTCCATGGGTTTTGAGTGGGAATGCCAACTGCAGTTTTATGTGTGGAAGAGGCACATATTTACAAGGCCATGAAAAGCCACATAAAGTAGCTTTATGTGGCCTTGTAAATATGCTGTGGCATATTGCACCACCGGAACATCAAAAAAGTGATGTTCCAACGGTGTCAAAGTGCCTCTAGGATAATAAAAGAACTCCCATAATTCATCCTTGGCAAGGTCAACAACGCCATTGACTTCCTGCCATTGCAGCTAGGAGCACCAAGGAGACCACCCACACCATCCCTATCATGCGTCACCCACCAGAACAACTGCTCCATTCCCTTTGGCTGATAACTGGACCTGATCCCCTCTAAGTGAGGACCTCGGTAGACTAGAACGTCAGCAACAGTAAGTTGGAGACCAGGAACCGCAGAAAGCCAGAGACTCTCCGGAGCTGTCTGGAACCATGGAAGAAGGATGAGACGCACAACTAGTCAACTTTAAATTAGGTCATCTGTCGTCTGAGGAGTCACATCCGGGGGCCGGTTGGACTCTGCACCGGATGGCCATGTCGCAGTGGGGAAGTGCCAGGATATTGTCTCTGAGTGCGATCGTGCATCGTCACAGCCGCATGCAGTGCCTTCCTCCTCTCTTGTATAACCTGCTCCAGATTGGGGGTGGCCTGTAGTTGTGGTGGGATATGCCTGCTCCTCCTACACTTCCCACTACAACTGGCTCCGCGAATGACAGCTTATTGCGCAGACCCTTCACTCCCTGTCCGTAGCACCTGGCACCTGGTGACCAGTAGATTCCAGCCAGGTCCAGGCCTGTTAGCGGCGTCAAAGAATTGCGTGTTACCATCTGAGACCACTCGCAGCCTTGCCAAGAAGAGTAGGGAGTATTTGATGCTCAACTCTCGGAGCTGTTGCTCAATCACTAGAAATGACCCCCTCTGACTCTGCATCCCAGTGGCGTTATCCACTTTCACCTCCCCCAGCTTGCGTACCTCCCTCAGGACAGCGTCACGATCCCTTAAGGATGTAGAAAAGAAAGGATCTAGGACCTGTCCCCGGTAGCGAATGGCTTGCCGGCACTCGATGGGCCCACTCCACCACAAAGAATGGGGAGAGTGCTCCTGCTGGCAGTAGGTCATGCCACTGTATCAGCTCCTTCTGCTCCCTAGGGCAGACCCACCACCCACACGTTGTTCCACCGGGAGCTGCCCCCACATCCTCTGCTCTTCTCTCTAGTGACTTCCACGTTCCATTAGCTGCTGTACCTCCAACGCTGCGGTCCGGTTAATAGGGTGGGCTTCGGCCAGTTCTTGCTCAATGTCGTCTAATTTGTCAGTCAGCTTGGGATGATCTGCGCACTCCAGGGTGAAGTCGACTGTGATTTTGTCGATGCAGCCCCAAAGGAAGTAGGTGTTTGTTCGAGGGATGTACCCATTTTCTCCACAGCTGCTAGTACAGAGTCTAGTTTGGAGTCTAGGGTGTCTGCTGTCACCTGCCTCGGCGGCCAGTGACCCCCAGCCGCTCGCTTCACTGACACAGAGGAGCTGCCAGGTGTCACCGCCGCCCTTGTGAGCAGGCGCCCCATCCTTGCACCAGACGCCCTGGCACTATGTATGACATGCGATGCAGTGCAGTGTGGCCAGCCAGTCCCTCTCCTCCAGTCAGGTGTATGCTAGCCAGGAATGTTCGGGCGGCAATGAGGGAAATCCCCCTTACACCTAAAAGCACACTAGCAGGGGGCGAGGAAAGGCAGCACCATTCTGTCGCCTCCTCCGATCTAACAGTGGTGACCAGATTCCGTGTTCCCAGTGCCCAAGTGAGTAATGACGGATCCGACCCCCATGCCCCTGGCACCCGCCCCCACCATCAGCCAATATCAGCAACTTGAGCCAGTTAGTAGAGTCCCCCACCAGTCTTGTGCGGTGTCCTCGGCGATGTGGGTCCACTGCAGCATAGGGATTGCTCAGGGCACAGTGTGCACCACCCAAAGGCGCTAGGCCTGGGCCCGACAAGACCCCGGGCCTCCTCTGCTCCCCGTCCCACCTTCTCCTCACCTGGACATCGACACCAGGGCTCAATCCACCGCGCTCTCTCCGAATCAGTGATTTAGCAGGATCCTCAGCCAGACCGGATTTCACAAGCCTGGGTACCGCATTCACTGCTGAGTCCGCTGGGGAACCTCGCGATGCCCTTTTTGCATGAGCACCCCCACTCCCATTTTATGCTGGATTTTATTGATGGTGTACGGACACTGGATAGTGGGGCGCAGATGTCAAGCACCCAGGGTATGTGCTCTGACTCTTAAAAGCAGAGGAATTGGCTAATCCCAGATTTGCATATTTCGCTTCTATAGAGATCCCTAGTATTTAGTCCTCTGTGTACCCAGGGCCGGTAAGTTAAATGTAACTAATGGACTGGAACACTCATTTTGCACCACTAAAGTGACACTTGTAAACAATTGTCTAGGCCTGCCATAGCAGTCTAGCTGAGCAGTTTTAAAACTGCCATTTTGAACTGTTAATATCATGTTTTTAACCAACAGAGGCCAGTCTGCACGGGTGGATGGGTCACACCACCACCTTTTTTCCCCAACAAAGAGTGTCTGTCAGTTTAAAAAAGGTCAGCCTGACAGACACTCTTCTTGTTCAGATCAGACAGCCAGGAGCTAAATGAGCGCTAAATACATAGCCTCCTGGCTGCCTGGGCTGAACTTTGCCAGGCTGAGGATTTCATAGCCCTGTGGGTGTTATCTCCTCAGACTGGCAAGAAAGCCTTGAGGCCCTCCCCCTCATGATGAGGGGGAGCATCACTGATTTCCTCGTACCTCGGTGCGTAAGTTTTAAGCCCTGAAGTGCCCAGGGCCCAGTGTCAATCAGTGACACCTTGTCACAGAGTGGGGTGGGGTCAGCAGTCTCACTGACCCCATCCCACTCTGTGACGAGTAAGGGACTGCTGCCTTCCCTCATTGACTGACCTATAGTCAGCCAGTGAGAGAAGACAGCAGTTCCAACCTCCCTGGTACCGCCAAGGCTTCCCTCCCTGATAGCTGGTAAGTTTTAAGTTTTGTATATTTTGTGCATGCGTGTGTGTATGAATGTATGTGTCTATGTGAGTCAGTGTTAAGAATGAGTGTGTATGTGTATGCATATGTGAGTGCATGTATGAGTGTGTATGATTGCAGCTCCCCGCACCCGCTGCTAAAATTACTACCCACCACTGCTTTTAACAGTACTACAAAAAATATTAAATTTGGGGTGGGCGGATCTCACAGAGTTTCACTCTGCAGAATTCCACCAAGTTACATGAAAACTTTGTGAGATTCCAGGGAGTTGTGCGAGTGGATGGAATGAGGCATGGTGCGTTGCTTGCGCTGATTGTTACCGCCAGGAACTTGTTCCATGCTAGAAAATCAGTGCAAACGGCACCATGCAGCGCGCCTGAGGGGGCTGCTTCTTTGCTGCCGCTTGAGTAGATTGACACTGTTTGGTCGCATTCCGACATTTCCCTATGGGAGCATGTGTTACGGCCGTAAACTGGCCATAGTACATGCTCCCATAGGGACATGGGAGGTGGTGTTAATCCCTGCACCCCATGGCTGGTACCTTAAGGTGCAGGGATTAACAGAGGCCACTTATGGTGCCTCCTTGGCCCCCAACTCGAGGCTGTGCACACAAGGGGGCCCAGCTAGGGGGGCCCAGCTAGGGGCACCCATACTCGTTCTCCGACAGGCTTGCCATGTCGGAAAGCCGGGCATGGAAAGCCTGCCGGAGACCAAGTATGGTAATCCCAAGAGCGGAAAGACCGCCATTTGGAATTACATGCCGGCCTCCGACTGGTCGATGAGTCCGCTGGGGAACCTCCCGATGCAGGTGATGCAACAGGGCCCGCTTAGGTGTGAAGTTGCGGCGCTCCTGCCACACAAGTTTGGCGCAGCTCAGGGGCCTCACCCTCCACAGTGTCCGGGCAGAGCCACCTTCTCCGGCCTGTGATGCAGAGAGGCGCGGATCACCATCGGCAATCTCCTCAATGCACCCCGGTGTAGTGGTTGCACGTGTTATGCAATGCAGACCTCACCACATCGGTATGCAGGAGCTCCTCTACCGATCACAGCTCCAAGGGGCACCAGGCGGTCTTCTCACACAGGTCAGCAATGTGTCTCCATGTGACCTGCCAGACTTCCCCACCAGGTAAGGGGGATCGCCGAGGCCTCAATGTCTACCACCACAGGGCACAGGCTCAGGCCCGAGACAGCCCGCCTCCGCCATCATGCTGAAGTAACTCCACAGCACTGGCGCCTACCATTGTGGGTCTCAGACGCAGGTCCAGCGAGGCCTCCAGGCCTCGGGGACTGTCCACGCTTCCAGGCTTTGGCCGCCATGGTGTCACAAGGATAGTGCAATCAACAGTGCTGCATCACTGTTTTTCCCCAGCGGTGCACCACTTTTCATGAATGATGCCCTGATTCTGCATTTACTCTTCCCCTGGGACTCTGGCTGTTCATCCTGGCTGTTGAGGCGTTTGGAGGGGTTGCTGACCTGAACTTGGTCCTGGCTGCTCCACTCTGCATTCCGGTGTTTTTTTTTTTCTTTAGAGGGGTATTTTTAAGCTCTTTTTGCCTCTAGAAGCAGAAAAGTGATGTTGGGCTGCCTAACATGAATTTTTTTGCCCCTCTTTGGCAAGCCGTCACTTTTTGCACCATAACGTCAAATTTATTATCGCCATGCCGCTAGAGTTAGTGTCAATTTTCCCCACTGCTCGCACAACCTAATGCCATGTATCCAACGTATTGTAAATACGTCGCAAACATGGCGTTAGCTTTTGGCGATAGACAGCGGTAAAAAGCTTGCCGCTAAGAAACATCAAAACTGTTTTGCCGCAATTCTTGTAAATATACCCCACAGTGTCTTGGTGAGCCCTGTAGCTTCTACTGGGACTGGGAGATGACCCTTTCTTTGTAAAATACATAAATGCAGCAGTGTAGTGCACACTCTTCTGATTAATGCAAAAAATAACTAAACAAGTTGCAAATAAGCCATGTTTTTATTATTGAAAAAATATGTCTTTGAATCAAACATTCACTTCTCTGCTTAATATGAGAGATAGTGCCTTGTAAATGAACAGAAATCAAAATATATTACCAATGTATTAACAACAGGAAATAATGTAAGCCAAGATCATTGCTCATATTCAATATGGTCCATATCAACTAATAGCTGTAAACATAACTATGTTGTTTTTTTAATCTCTCTTTTCCTCTCTCTATAACTTTCTCATTGCAGTATACCTTATTGTGATGTCTTCAGGGTTAAGGTCATGTGAAATCATTTCCTGGGAAGATTGAGCGTCAAACGACATATGATGTTACTTCCTGTGGTGAACTGCCAATAAAGTTAAAGGGTGTGTGATGTCACTTCCGCTAGCATTTTGGTGAATAGATGTCCATGCCCGATTAACAGCAGCACAGTAGTTGCAGCCCAACACAGACCGGGACAGGATTCTCGCTGCACTGTAATTATAACCCAACATGGGCCAGTGCAGGATTCATGCAGCATATCAATTGTAGACCAACAAGGGTGGTAAACAAATCACACATCACAGTAGTTGCAGATATCACTCGGCATGGCAGTTGCAGCCTGACACAGGCCTGTGCAGTTCGCAATGTGAAATTCAGAGAGAGACTTAGGGGCATATCAACAACGAGGCGATAAACAATTATCGCCGCTTTTGCGTCCGTTTTCAGACGAAAAGCGGCGATAATTTTATCGTCTAATCAGCAAGGTCACGCTATCGCGTGAATCCTTGCATTATCGCCCATTCCCCCAACGCCCATCTCTGCATCTCTAATGAGATGCAAAGTGGGCGTTCCGTGCTAAGATAACTGGAGAAATGTCGCTAACCGACATTTCTCCAATTATCAAGCTGCACGCTAACAAGCACAGCGACAAGCAAAGTAGCGATAACCTCTGTTACTGCTACTTTCCTTACGCCTGCTTCTAGACTGACTTAGCCATGATATCCTATGTAAGGTGGATATCATGGCTAAGTATGTCTTTCCCTATCAGCAAGCTATCGCCAAACCTTGTGCGATTATCGCTGTATTTCCAGCGATATTCGCACAAGTGGCAGCTAGCGCTCTGAATCTTATCGCTTTGGAGATAAGCGTTGCTGATAGCACGCTATCTCCGCAATAAGATTCGGAGTTGGCCGGCGATAATTATCCTCGCGCTAAGAGCGCTGAGCGATAATTATCGCATGGCCTTGTTGATATGCCCCTTGGAGACTTATTGCAGTATGGATCATTCCTGGCTTCCCTCTCTCAGGCAGTCAACTTTCTCCTGTTGTCCCTTGTACAAAAATGCCCTTTTTGCATGAGCACCCCCCCTCCCATTTTATGCTGGATTTTATTGATGGTGTACGGACACTGGATAGTGGGGCACTGATGTCCAGCACCCAGGGTATGTGCTCTGACTCTTAAAAGCAGAGGAATTGGCTAATCCCAGATTTGCATATTTCGCTTCTATAGAGATCCCTAGTATTTAGTCCTCTGTGTACCCAGGGCTGGTAAGTTAAATGTAACTAATGGACTGGAACACTCATTTTGCACCACTAAAGTGACACTTGTAAACAAGAGTCTAGGCCTGCCATAGCAGTCTAGCTGAGCAGTTTTAAAACTGCCATTTCGCACTGTTAATATCACGTTTTTAACCAACAGAGGCCAGTCTGCACGGATGGATGGGTCACACCCCCACCTTTTTTCCCCAACAAAGAGTGTCTGTCAGTTTAAAAAAGGTCAGCCTGACAGACACTCTTCTTGTTCAGATCAGACAGCCAGGAGCTAAAAGAGCGCTAAATACATAGCCTCCTGGCTGCCTGAGCTGAACTTTGCCAGGCTGAGGATTTCATTACCCTGTGGGTGTTATCTCATCAGACTGGCAAAAAAGCCTTGAGACCCTCCCCCTCATGATGAGGGGGAGCATCACTGATTGCCTCGGACCTGGGTGCGTAAGTTTTAAGCCCTGAAGTGCCCAGGGCCCAATGTCAATCAGTGACACCTTGTCACAGAGTGGGGTGGGGTCAGCAGTCTCACTGACCCCATCCCACTCTGTGACGAGTAAGGGACTGCTGTCTTCCCTCATTGACTGACCTATAGTCAGCCAGTGAGAGAAGACAGCAGTTCCAACCTCCCTGGTACCGCCAAGGCTTCCCTCCCTGATAGCTGGTAAGTTTTGTATATTTTGTGTATGCGTGTGTGTATGAATGTATGTGTATATGTGAGTCAGTGTTATGAATGAGTGTGTATGTGTATGCGTATGTGAGTGCATGTATGAGTGTGTATGATTGCAGCTCCCCGCACCCCCTGCTAAAATTACTACCCACCACTGCTTTTAACAGTACTACAGAATTCCCCTGAGTTACATGAAAACTTTGCGAGTTTCCAGGGAGTTGTGCGAGTGGATGGAATTAGGCATGGTGCATTGCTTGCACTGATTGTTACCGCCAGGAGCTTGTTCCATGCTAGAAAATCAGTGCAAACGGCACCATGCAGCGTGCCTGAGGGGGCTGCTTCTTTGCTGCCGCTTGAGTAGATTGACACTGTTTGGTCGCATTCCGACATTTCCCTATGGGAGCATGTGTTACGGCCGTAAACTGGCTGTAGTACATGCTCCCATAGGGAAATGGGAGGTGGTGTTAATCCCTGCACCCCATGGCTGGTACCTTAAAGTGCAGGGATTAACAGAGGCCACTTATGGGGTCTCCTCGGCCCCCAACCCGAGGCTGTGCACACAAGGGGGCCCTGCTAGGGGCACCCGTACTCGTTCTCCGACAGGCTAGCCATGGAAAGCCTGCCGGAGACCAAGTATGGTAATCCCAAGAGCTGAAAGACTGCCCTTTGGGATTACATGCCGGCCTCCGACTGGTCGATGGGCTCAAGGAGCCGGTCGGAATTGAAACCGAAGATGGCGGTCGGAAAGCCTCCAACCGCCATCGTAATAAGCCCCTAAATCTCACTCATACTCATTCATAATTACTGAGTTTACTAATGCTTTGCATCATGTTTATGTTACTTTTGTGTTAGGGTGGGATTTACTATCCAAAGGAAATTCTGATTTGCGTTGGATAGTATCACAAAGTAATATAAAATTGCGCTATACACTGATTTGTGTTATTTTGTGTCAAGTGGGCGTTCCAAAAAGACCAAAAAGATTGTGGGAGGCATCTCCTGTATAGACCGCAATAACCTTATGGTGAATCAGTTACATTGTATCAAACTATCCTCTTGCGAATACCTATGCCTAAACATTGTCAGCAACAACATACCCCTATGTAAATTACATGTGATCTACCACCCACATGGTGACAACCTCTCCTTGATCAAACAAATCATGGAAATCATCACTTCCAACATAGGGCAACACTGCTCCCAAATCTTCCTTGGAGATCTCAACCTTCCTTGGAACGACCATAATGACCCCTCAGTTAATAGCCTAAAAACATACCAAGCGGACCTCAATCTGAACCAAATCTGCGACAGCCCTACGCACAACCTGGGTGCAACCCTGGATCTAGTGATTGCTAGGGCAAACTCCATCAAACTTGAATCTATTGTCCCATGTGACTGGACTGACCACCACCACATCACTTTCCTCATCACTGAACCAACGAGGACACAGAAACCCAGGCAATGAAAAAGGAACATTTGCGACATAAACTTCCAGAACTTGACAACCCTCAGCAACAATGTACTGCCTCCACCAGCGGACATGTCAGATGTCCATGACCTAACAAACCACTATAACAACTCCATGACTAGCATCCTTGATACAGTTGCACCCGTACAGCTAAAAAGACTGTCCCCTAAAGACTCCAAACCATGGTACATTGGGAGCCTAAATGAACAAAGACGTAACCTGAGACTAGCTAAGCGTGCGTGGAGAACCCCACCATCTCTAGAACACCTGAAGCACGTGAGATCATGGAGGAGCACCTACAACAAACACATTAGAAACTCAAAAGCAAATTTCTTCAAAGTGCAATTAGACAAAGCCAGAAATTGCCAAAGAAAACTGTTTGAAATTATAAAACATCAATCTCCTCAACAACCTAACGCCTCCACATTAGGTTCCAATCCACAACCAAACTGTAACATATTTGCCCCAACTTCTTTGAAAAATCAAAATAGATATAAAGTGATCTCCAAACAGCAATGGAACACCTCACAAGGATATCTCCAAATAGCCTCTGCCTGCCTCTAATCGAACAACCCCCTAACCAACAAGGATTCACCCTCAAAAATAACGCGTCATGGAACACTTTCAAAACCTTTGATGAAAATGCCATTCTTAAGATCTTAACAACACTTAAACCATCAAATCACTTCTGCGACCCTCTACCAGTCAGCGTCTTCATTGAGATCAAAATGTCTCTAATACCCCTCTGCACTAAGATAGTGAATGCTTTACTACTTCAAGGAACTCTACCAGACTGCCTAAATCAAGACAGATATCCCTCATTCTAAAAAAGCCCACAGCAGACCCCACACAATCCCAGATAACTTCCGCCCAATATCCACCATTCCCTCCCTAGCAAAGTTACTGGAGAAATGCATCCATACCCAACTATTCAAGTACATAGCTCACTCCACCTTATTGACCAATTTCAATCAGGCTTCCATCAGGGCCACAGCATGGAAATAGCCCTTACACACATTGTCGCTGATGCGCTCAGACTACTAGATCAAAATTAATTCTGGCTCCTAATCCTCCTAGGCTTACCTCAGCCTTCAACACGGTCAAAAATAACAGGTTCCCAAAGTGGTTCACCTCATTCCTAGACAACCAAACTCTAAGAATCAAGGTCAACCAGTCTCTGTCCACTACTACCCTGGTCACTTTGGGAGTTCCTCAGGGATCCTCCTTATCACCTACCCTCTTTAAACTCTTCATGGAGCCCTTAACTGAAATTCAGAATTTTTCCGATGTACAATACCACATGTATGCAGATGATACCCAACTATGCCTAAAAATATTGTCCCCTGATGCTATCCACTTACTCAACACAACTTTGCAAAAAACTCAAAACTGGCTGACCAGAAACCATCTCAAACTCAACTTGCTCAAAAACGAATTCCTCCCAATTGCCTCACCAAAAAAATACATCGACATTCAAGACTTGATAAAACACTTAACAGCCTTCAAATGCGTGCCACACATTTACACTAGACAAGAATCTTTCCATGCAGGAACATATCAGCGCAGCCACCAGAGGAGCAAACTTTCATATGAACATGCTTTGAAAACTAAAACCATTCCTCCCCTCTGACAACCTCAAATCTGCCATGCAAGCTCTAGTGATCCCCAGACTAGATTATGGGAGGCGTAGGATCCTGACGCATTCCCAGCTTTACAAAACATTGTAAATCTCAGAATATGTCATGTTCCATTGATATTGCATGGGAAAGCCCACAGTAAAACCTATGGAACACCCCTTTCACATTGAGTAATGAATTAAAGGTACCCATATTTACAAGGCCATGAAAAATCATGCACAGTGACTTTATGTGGCCTTCTAAATATGGGAAAGACCACTGCGCTGCCAATGAGTCAAAAATCATACCCCACCGGCGTTGCAATGGGCTTGTAGATGAGGGCCACAGAGTCCTACCACACACTTGTATCCATGCACACTCTTTCGGCACACACACTCAACATACACACAGGCTATCAGCTCAAGGTTCTGAATCTCACATAATAGCAGAACTTTACATATGAGGGGCTTGTAGCTAACACTTCTACTGACAAAGATAAAAAGGTCTGGTTATACTAAGGATTCACAAAACAGGATATGTTCCTAAATCTGCTTTTTGTGTCAAACTTTGCTCATGGACTTTATTGTACTCTCTCTATCAGGGCATGGTTGGTGTGCATTCAAGACACAGAACAGGTCCTGGCTCTTGCATTGTGTAACAGGCATAGGCCTCTGTCCACTCTCATAGATTAGCATGCTGCAAGGGCCAAACTAAAAGCAAAAATACCAGATACACAATAAATTGGAAAGTCCATGAAGGGCAAATTCCAGTCCCAACAGCTGGTATCTGCAGGAGAGACCAGGCACAACTTTTCGATTTCTGCCTGGTGAGTTAAACCCATTATGAGTTGTTGGGCCGAGAATGGGGCATAACATGCAGGACCCCAAATTACTGGTTCCATTAGCTCAAGCTGTTCCAATTTTGCTTTTAGCAGGAGGAAAATGTATGTGGAAAAACTTTCACTTTTATTTGGAATCAGACATTTTTGTATCTCCCATGTAGATACCACACTGCTCCAAGAAAGGCTTATGTTGTAAATTTGATCATGAAATCTCAACGTACATTAAAGGGAAAGCAGAAGTGTGAGCACTATGTTGTGATGACAAGAAGAGGCATGTATTGTTGTTCAAAGAAAGGCTGGCACAAACACATGTACCAGTCTGGAAGGGAAATTGAAGGAGGCATTCTACAGGCTAGAAGATAGTGTAGGGAACCTGGAGAGTAGGATAATATTTGCTGTGCAGTGTTTAAATCCACAAAAGAAAATGTGGTAGCAATACCTGCAACAAACAAAAACCTGTGAGTGAATATTTTTTTAAAACATAATACCCAACATACAGTGCAATCACAAGAGGATGGGATGACTGTTAGAAATGGGGGTCTCTAGTTGGCAGAGGTAGGTACCGTTGTCCAAATAGGGACCCTTGCTTCTAGTCAGGGTAATAGGGGACACCCTCCTAAAATAACCCCTGCTCACCCCCTTGGTAGCTTGGCACGAGCAGACAGGCTTATCTCAGAGGCAGTGTGTTAAGCATTTGTGAACAAATACAGTAATACAGTGAAAACACTACAAATGGACACCACACCAGTTTAGAAAAATGGTAAATCTTTATCTGAACCAACAAAACCAAATACGATAAAAATCCAACATACAATACTCTTGAAAATTATTACTTTGTGCAAAACAACCTTTTAATTGCAGGAAAATCAATAAAACACAGTTACTCCGACTCAATAGCTCCTCCTTGGGCTACCGCGATACTGAATATGACAGAGTCTAGCAATTGCAGCCGACGCGTCGATACCGGCCAGCAAAAGCGTCGACAGTACCTTTCTTGTCCCGACCAACACGTTGGTGCGAGACGGTCGGGGCAAACGTCGCGGTCGCGTTGTGAAACTTAGCGTTGCGGCGGACGAGGTCCTCATGATTCGCTGCAGGCAGCGGCTCGTTGATGGAGTCGGTGAGACCAGGGCTTGCGTTGAAGGGTCAGACTGTGCTCGCTGCGATGCTTGCAGGTCACGGTGCAGCGACGGAGCCGATCAATGTTCGGGTCGGGCAGCCACGGAGTCGGTGACGTCCTTGCAGCGTGTAGTGGTGCATTGCGGAGTGCGGAGCCCACAGGATGCGGTGCAAGTCAGACAGAGTCGGTTACCCTTTTCTTCTGCGGAGACGATCAGAGAAAGTGCCCACAGACACGGTGGGGTCTTTGCTGTTAAAGAGACCTCTAGAACAGGGGGCAAGCTCAGTTTCAAGCCCTTGGAGATCTGCTCTCCACGCAGGGGACAAAGCAAACAGCAAAGTCCTTCTCTCCTTTCCTTGGCAGCAAGTAGCCACTGCAGGCCAACCCCAGACAGCAAAACAGCAGAGGGGCAGTGTTCCTCCTCAGCTTCTCGGGCTCTTCTCCTTGGCAAAGGTTCCTCTTCAGTTCCCAGAAATGATCTAAAAGTCTGGGGTCTGGGCCCCTGTTTTTATACACAAAAGTCCTTTGTTCTCTGGAGGCAGAGAGTGTCTGTACCCAGCCAAAACCAGTTCTGTCCTCACTGGTGCAGCTTCCTGGCAGGAGGTGGAGATGGCATTGTTGAAGGTAGACCAGGCCCATGCAGGTGAAAGAAAATCTCCTCCCCCTACTCTAAATGCAATCCAGGTCTATTCAGCCCAGCCCTGACTCATCAGACTTCTGGAGCCACTGCCCCTCTCAAGCCCACGTCATCCAAGAGCCAGACATGCAATACACAAACCTAGCAGAGGTACACTGGATGGTTAGGAAAGAAAATACCTACTTTCTAAAAGTGGTATTTTCAAACACAGAATGTAAAAATCACCCTCACTAAAAGATGCATTTAAACATTCTGAGTTCAGGCATACTAAACTTTATTTTCCTACCTTGTTCACAGGGCCAGTTATGTTTATAAGATGTTATAAATAAACTCCCCATTCTGTCCTATGGGAACAGGTAGCCTTGCAATATTGAAAAATGAAATTGGCAGTAATTCACTATCAGGACATGCCACACACATCAGGGCATGTCCTACCTTTCACATACAATGTACCCTGCCCACAGGGGTACCTTGGACCTGGCTTAGGGGTGACTAATATGTAGAAAAGGGAAGGTTTAGGGACTGGCAAGTGTGTGCACTTGCCAAGTCAACATGGCAGTCCCAGACTGCACACAGGCTCTGCAATGGCAGGCCAGAGTTACATTTTACAGGCTGCTTCTGTGGGTGGCACAATCAGTGCTGCAGCCCACTAGCAGCATTTGATTTACAGGCCCTGGGCACACACGGTGCACTGTACTAGGGACTGACTAGTAAATCAAACAGCCAATCATGGAAACACCAATCCATAACAGTAATTTACAAAGGGGGCACTTGCACTTTGGCACTGAACAGCAGTGGCAAAGTGCCCAAAGCATCTAGACCAGCAAAACGGAGTACAACATACAGCGAAAACACAGGAGGCAAAGGCAAAAAATGCAGGGGAGCCCCACACCAATGGTGCCAGGTCTAACAATGACAGATGGAGAAACCACTTTCACTCTGCTGTAACTGAGAGACACAGCATGCAGCAGAAAGAACAAGTGACGAAAGGAAAGCAAATGGACATGCACGTACAGGAAGTATGCAGGAACATGCCCCCACACCGTAAACAAGCATTTGCAATGCAATCGGTCTTGCATTTGTGAAAGTTAGAGCTATTGGCATTGTAAATGGTATTGTTTTTTAATCATGTTTTTTGTCTGCAGTGTAGTGGATGTATGTTGTTTGTATTGGAATTATGTGGTTTAAATTGGAATTAATAGTTGTGTATTTGTGTAGTGTATTTGTGTATTGGAAATATGTGGTATGGTGAATAGATAGTGGTGAGAGCTGTATAAAATAGAAAGTAAGATTGAGAGTGACAGGTAGTTTGTGTATGAAAAGGTGAATGAACTGTTGATAGAGTAGTAGAAAGAGTGTGTGAGAAAGAGAATGAAGGGGAGAGAAGGTTATAGACGCATGAAGAGGCTGCACTTGTGGACACACAAGACACTTATAGAAGTAGGGGAGAGTGAGTGTTTGTGGTTTGGATTTTTTGAAACGTTATGGTAAAGAAACGGCATGTCACAACGTACCTGGAGACGCCGTGATGGAGGGTGAAGGCGAAGTGCTCCTTAGAGGGGCTTTTTTGAGAGACATATTTTCACAGTTTTTCACTTTCTTTCACTTCATTTTCACTGTAGACCCGAGAAGTTTTTTGTTGTTGGGAAGACATATTCCCACCTTACGTCTCTCCTCTCCTATATCTCTCCTCCTCACAGGATCTGGCTGGGAGGGATCGGGACGTCTCTGTCACCTACACGGACTTCTGTGGTTTCGACGACCTGCACGTGACCATGTCACAAGATCCAATCAACAGCGAGGATTACGGCCCGCCCTGCCTTGATAGGCAGCGCTTCCGCTGACGAAGGGGGCAGTGAATGGAAGCCGAGGAAGGACTACACGCCTGACCCGCTGAGGCAGCAAGAGGAGGACCGAAGAAGAGAGGATCCTGAAGCGTCCCGGACCGAGCCCCGACGCGTGGAAGCCAGTTCCCTGAGGACAACGCAAGAGAGGGAGCCGGACCTGATCCGGTACCGCAAAATACGCCACCGCACTCCAGGAGGAAAGTGGAGCGTAGCTGTCAGAGGTACATGCACGGCTACGGGGTATTTTCCAAAGGGGCTCCGGAGAGATGGGAGGTTCCTCCAGGTATAAGGGAGGGAGCGGTTAATAGCTCCTGGAAAGCGCGGAGGGAAGACCAGCTGTTGGGATCTCCCTAGAGCGTGGCACCCGTGTAATGTACCTAAAGCAACACTGGTGGTGGAACAGGTGGCTAGTCTATCCCCTCACTCCTTTTTCCCTATAAGTCCTCACCCCTTCTTGTTTTCCTTTTTCCGAGCATCAAAGAGACATCCCAAGGAGAAGAAGAAGCCCTTTCAGATGGTCCCTTGCCAGAAGAAAGCCAAGATAACCGAACTGACTCTAAAAACACTAAGAGCCCCATTATGATGGCGGGCGGATCGCCACCGCCCGGCCGGCTGTGGCGATCCGCCCGCCATCACAACCACAATTACCCCCACCATATTACCATGGCGGGGGTGCCGTGGTGGATGGAAAGTCCGTCCGCCGCTTTTCCGCCCGTCGACAATCGTCACGATTGCCGGCCGGGCTGAACTCCGGCCCAATATGGTGCCTGGCGGTTCAGGCCTTTCCATGGCGGCGATGCCGCCATGGAAAGGCAGGCGGGAATTGCTGTGGAGGTGCTTTGCGGGCCCCTGGCGGGCTGGGGGGGTTGGGGGCTGCACTTGGGGGTTACCTATGGTACCCCCCTTCATTGCCATGCACAAGGTGGCAGGCACCGCGCGGTGCCTGTCATGTTGTGCATGGCAATGCACAACATGCCTCTTTGGCATTGCAGCGGGTGCTGCTTAGAGCAGCACCCGCCGCAATGATAAAGATGCGGGATGCGACCGCGGACAGCCGCACCCCTGGCAGCCGGTCCCAGCACCGCCAGTCTGCCCGCCATCCTAATGGGGCCCTTAATAAAACATTGGAAAACGAACCTAAGCATTCTGGTGTTTAATTAATTAATAATTTCTGTGAAGCAAGGAGAATCGCAAGGACCAGCCCCTCCTCTTTCCCCCACCAAGGGAATAAAAACTGGGGAAAATATTTACTCGGCTGGCCTCGAGGTTCTCTTGCCGGCAGGGAGGGTGCCGCGATTCCCCTCGGTCGCTCTCCAGTGTGGTCTCCAAAGCAAGACTGGACCAGATACTAGAGGCAAGAAAGGAGGCAGACAGGATAGAGCCCTCGCGAGTGGAGAGCCATTGCCAGTCAGCCACTGCCAGTCAGCCATCTCCATGTTTCTGATGCAACTATTGCTGACTGCTGACTGCTGATTTCACCGGCGAGTGGTGAGAAAGGATTGAGTGCCCTGGGGGGCGCTAAAAACAGCAGAGAAAGGTGGTGCGGCGGAGAAACGCTGTGCAGCAGCAGTGAAAAGACTGAAAACTGAAGGGCTGAACAGTGAAGCCAGGCAGTAGCAGACACAGCACGCCATCCACCGGAGTCAATACTGAGAGGTGAGACCGGGGGCCTGGAGCAGTATCAGTAGCAGTCTGACAAGCCTGATAAGCCTGACTATAGTTGGTTAGAGCTGAGGCAGAAAGCCTTAACGCGTGGGGTGGTTGGAGAGTGGCCCGGGCATCTCTAGCTGCGTATTACCCAGGCAGCCTCGCTCTATTCGGGCTGGTGGTGTTTGGCTGTATTACCCTGATTTTGCCACAGTTAATAAAATTTAGCTTCCAGCTAAACAACTAACAACTCATTCATCAGAGTCTGAGAACTGGTTAACAGGTTATCAGGATAACAGGATAACCTAGTTTATATACACATACATGCACACCAAGGAAACACCGAGGAAACAGCAGAAATACACTGAAAGTCAGTCTTTGTGAGCAACCCAAGAGCCTTTAGACATCTAGTATTCAACAGAAACCATAAAACTAGCAGGATCTACAAAGAGGAGACTACTGAATGGAGAGAAATGAGATCAGGCAGAATTAGGCAGACTCCAGCCCAGAAGGCCAAAAGCGTAAAGCAAAGCATAAAAAAAAAGAATAAAAAAACAAACAACTAAACCAGAAGGCCCGGATTTTACTCAAAAGAGCCCATTAATTTCTCCAATACTAACAATGTTCAGAAATATAGAGAAAGATAGAAAAAGGAATTTAACTTTGAATTCAAGATTCTCCTTCCTTAAATACCCTGGATCCCTAATCTATTCAACTCCTGTAGAGGTACCAGGCCTCTTGACACCATTAGCTCCTCAGAAGTCAGCTTCATTTACTACCAAAAAAGATATAAAAAAGGACCCTACACAAGTCACAATGGATTCAAACAGCCTAAAGAGTCCACTAAACCTGCATCAGGATCCGGACCAGGCAGGAATAAATTTGGCAGTCCTAGAGGAGGTGTTTAAGGAAGACAGCATTGACAGGACAAACAACGGGAAAACATTCTTAAATAAGGAGCAGTTCTTAGACGAAAGGACAAACAGCTCAGATAACATAACAGAAGAAAAGGAAGAAATACCAGACAACAAGACCAAATCAGCTGGTCCATTACAGTATGGGCTAAAAGAGTTTGTTGGAGAAAAAAAAAAAAATAGATTCACCGACAATAAAGTTTAAAACACTTCAAGTAAATCCGACGTCTTCCACCCCTAAGTTCGTAACAAACAACGGGACAACACCAAGGTTAAAAATAGCAGCACAGGTCCATCAGGAGGATCAAGACGACCCCGAGGGACTGAATGACTCATGGCAGAATGTTCCCTGGCTTTCATCGAACAAAGACTCCTTACAAATGTCTGTCACCAAACCAAGTACACCGCCCTGGAGAAACGCACAATGTTAATATACAAAATAATACGGTCATACAAAGCTCAAAAATTTCACAAAATAACAACAACTTCTCCCGGTCCTCTCATGATACTAGCTATTTATTTAACTAAAATCAATTCACCAAGCAAGAATCAAAATCACAGTTAATACAAGGGGAGATACTGAGTGATCAAAGTAGCCTTCTGGAGCTTTTCAAATCTTTACTACAAACATTACAGACAACAACAAAGGCTCTCAATATGCAATCAGACAAAATGGATATTCAAATAGAATTAATGAATATTATAGCACTACAAATTGCAGGAATAAATACAAAACTGGACAATATGAACAATCTAATTACAAGAGTCCAATCCAAATATTCAGCCCAGTGTGCTTGTAGCCCGATTATCGACAAACTGAGCCTCCTACCCACGTTATTAGAACAGATAATATCGTCAAATAAACTAAACTTGGTAGCGACAGAACATAATGCTGAAGTGCATGATAAGCATGTAGTTAACACTTTGCAACTTAGCAAGTGTTTACCAAAAGAGGAACATAAGCAAACCGAAATACCATCTAAACCACAGGACATGCTAGTTCAACTAAGCCCGGTTCACCTAAAGGCCACAAATCAAGAGCCGAAATTAGAAAATGTAGGTGTAACAAACCTGGAGGGAAACAAAGCATTGAAGCAGACCCGAAAACAAAAAAAGCGTGATAGGAAAGCAAGAAACAAATTGGCATTACAAACAAAACAGCAGACTACCAAGGTATTTCCAATATTTAGCTCAACCGGGGTGAATAAGGCAGCCACGGATCTGACTAGTTCTACAGCAAGTACAGACGACGACTCGAGTAGCTATCATAAGGTAGAAGAGGCGGACTACGAAAGCCTGGCTGAAGTCAATCGGATCAAAGAAAGAGGAGCAGACACAATCCCAGTAACGGGCGAAGAACGTGTGGGAATCCAGGTGACAACATATTGAAAAGGAGAAAAATCGTTTGGTCCTGAGGAAAAACATACAGTAGCTAGGCATAAAATGGTAAACAAGAGCCTGACTCAGTCAAATGACGCAAGCAGGTCACAGCCACATTATATAATTTGGCAAGGCACTGACCCAGACGGAGAAGACTGGAAGAACAACGATCAGACAGAAAAAACAGTGAGGAAACCACAGGGCTCCAATGCCCTCGCTCCAAAGGGCGCTGATAATAAGGTCTCAACAAGACAAGGAGGCCTAAAAAAAGTTTATGGTACTACAGAAGTCCATGAGCTAGGATATCGAGATCCTAATATAATAAACGAAACAAATGAGAACCAAAAGCCTCAGTCACATAAACTTTGTAACAATAGGGTAGGGCCGCAACCGGAAAATCTTACACTCCAAGTTCTCAGTGAAGAAGGAGTAAGCCTAAATGAGGGCATGCAATTGAAACCTTTATGGGTATACAGACGAGAGAGCGATCAAGGACACCCTGGGCAGGAAACAGCAACTAAAAACAACAAGCATTTGCAATGCATTAGGTCTCACATTTGCGAGAGTTAGAGCTATTGGTGTTGTAAATGACAATGGCTTTTACCCATGTGTTTGGTTTTGAGTGGAGTGGATGTATGTGGTTTGGAGTGGAATTACGTGGGTTGAATTGGAATTGTTAGTTGTGGAATTGTGTGGGGTGCAATTGCGTGGTGTGTAGTGTATTTGTGTACTGAAATTGTGGCTTGGTGAATAGATAGGGGTGAGAGCTGCACAAATAACCTGATAAAACTCTCACTCTCCATGGAGGCATACACAGTATGGAAGCAGAGTGCTGTGCTGAAGTTGCTGCCTAAAATTTAACTCTTGACTTGGCAGTGTTTAAAAAAGCATGGAGATGTGACAACTGTGAGTGTAATGGAACAACAGGATGCCTGCACTGGGACAAAGAACTGCCGTGCACCGTGAGGCAAAGTCTTGAGTACTACACTGTCCTGTCTATCTTTCTTAGTGTCCCACCCATTCAAACTCAAAATGTACAAGAGCAACCAGTTACACCACGGGTAACCTGGATAATTACAATCACAATGAACAATGATTTACCAATGACTCATTTAAAGAGATTTATAAAATCTTCTGTACACCCCATTCGCCAAGATCCACTCACACTGTCCACAATTGTGAGAATTCACGTCCAGGAAAAAAACAATCAAGCAGGTTTCAGATTGAAATAAGTTTCCTTGATCAATGTTAAAGGACTGCAGGTGAACTGAGCTTGCATCTATTGCCTGCCGGAGCCGACTGGGCCAGTACTGCTCCAGGGGGAACGCTCTGTGCTCGCGGAGAATTAACTTAGTGGAAACTGATAAATGATGCCACCTGCCTGTCACACACGGAGCAGCACCGATGTGGGTCCTAGCGGACATGCAGTGGTGGTGGTGGTCATCTCAATGTGTGAGGTGTGCAGGGGAAGCCTGGCGTCCAATGAGAGAAACACACAATGAAGGATCATCAGCTTGGAGGGGTTTTATTATATTGAATTTACTTTGTTGTTACTTGAGACTACAGTGCAGGAACACAAATACACACACAGGAATCTGCATCTAAACTTCAGTGTGTAAGAGGCCTTTCCCGATGGGAGCACAGGGACCGAACAGGAGGAGAATAAAGATGATCTTTTAGGAGGGGGTTGACATAAAAGAGTAAGACTATAGGACGCTAGTGCATGAAATGCCTCCTCTGGGTAATATAAAGACCGGCTTTATTAGGCTGCCGAGTTCAGCTCTTGACCTTTTTTCGATAATTTCTTCTTACAGGATTGCTGGTTGCCCTTGGTCTCAGCTATTGTTTGCAAAATGGACTGTGTGACATTGGGATTTTTTTATATAACAATCTTTGAAACATTTATTAAAGTCACGTCATTGCTGTTTTTTTCTCTTCATTTTTAAGTACACAAGTCTCCTAGGTGCAGTAACACGCGAAAATGGCATGAAAATTCACGATTGGGCAACCTTGTTGCTGCAGTCGCTTAAAATAAGAATGCGTGCACAGGGTTTCCATTTAAATGCTACACTGTAGAAGAAAAATCGGCTTTGCATACTTTGTATTTGAGAACTTTTACGGCTCAAATAAAAACATATTCTCTGATTTCATTAACAAAGCCAGGGCTCAGGCGGTGCCACCTCAATCTAGAGCGCTAAAGATAACAATGGAACTGTGAACTCCCGTGTCCATGGCAACAAGAGCTAATTCTTCTTTCCAATTATGGCGGCAATTCTCTCCCATGGCATGAATCGGTTACAAAACAAAACACTCACAAAGACTTTTTGAGCCAATAGCCTTGCAGCTAATCGGGTAATAGGAAATAATGTGCAGCTAATACACACATTCCAGTCAGCCGTGTGTTTTCTTAAAACTTTGCTCCGTAAGCCTCCTTTCCAAGCAAAGCAATGTAAAGGATAGAAAACAGACACTCAGTTAAATATAGAATAATACTACGTGGTCACTGTGTGTCACAAACGTGCTGTGCTTGCAACACGCAAGCTCATGACTCTTTGTGGACGTTACAAGATACAGAAAAAGAATGGCTTTAATAAACAAGAAAGTGAACGAGTGGTGTGCGGCGAAGCCGTGAAAGTGAAAGCATTTGTAACCTGACACAACACAGATGGCAGGCTGCGCGCGCTGCTGACTTTGGAGCTAGAGAACAGGGTTCCAGCCTCGGCGTGGGCTGCATTATTTAAAAATAAACACGATCTTGGAGGGGAGGGAGTGGGGAGAGACAAATTAAAAAAAATAATACACACGGAGGGGGAGACAGATACAATTTTTAAAAAACACGGTTGAGACGGACAAATGTAGCATCTGAAACCAAATACAACAAATGGTGTGAGGAGGTGGCTCAACAATAACGCTGCTGACTTTGAAACAGGAAAACAGCGTTCGATCCTCGGCGTGGGCTGCATCATTTAAGCATGATTTAATTATGAATAAATTAAAGGTAAATAAATAAACAGGGTCGGGTAAGTGCAGGAAGCTGCCAGATGTGGAAATGCCAGCAGCAAAGAAAAAAAGTAGTCCCTAAATAAAAAGATAACAGCCAGCAGCGTAAGTTAACTGTAGTTGGTCCATGCTGCTTCCTCCAGAAACCGAAGAAAAAGGAAGTGATGTATCGGCCAACAATGAGCAAGATAAGAACAGCAATGCCAGCTTCCACCAATGGCAAGCAACAAAACAAAGACAAATGCAATGGGTGGAGTTTCAGTAGTAATACTGATTACTTCATGCCTCGTAAAGGCAGCGCATGCGCTGCCCTATGCGAGACCTAAAAAGGAGGCTAACCAGGAGAATTTGTCATTGTCAGAAATCCCAGCTCATAATACTGGAAAGGGAAGCATGATCCAATACGGAAATCTAAGGGTAAAAATGAAAAGAAGCAAATTATAGCGGACGATAAGAACGAAGATCTTTTTGTTGCAGATAGAGCAAGGGCATCAACTACTGAAGCAGCAAATACTTTTAATACGAATCGAAAGGGCGGCATGATATATTAAACAGAGGGATTATACTGAAATTAACAGCAGAAATTCCAGCCTTAAAACACTTGAATTCATTGAGCTTATTGGCCGTAGAATTTATCTCAAAAGAAAAACATACAAATATTGAACAAACATTGACTACATGGCAGTCAGAAGAAGAAGTCCAACTCATTATGAACTCTAATCTGCAATTCGAAGCTTGGGGAATTAAGCTGTCAAGACCGATCATACCACGCTATCTAGGCCCGTTGACTGTAAACTCTAACTATAATGTGAGTCACGGATCAGGCCAAAGAAAAAACAACCAGCAGGTGTTTACAGTTCTGTAGGGCGCGAAAGGTAGCAGCCTAACAACCTCACAGAGGAGAGAAGTGCAGAACGAACAGATGGCAGCGATCGAACCAGTTCAAGACAGATGGAGCTGACTGCCAGGAGCGCTAAGAGTAGACAAGGGCTACTGACCAACGGAAAAGCTAGCCAATAAGCTTGACTCTGGAAATATACATCTGCTCTCATGGAACATCGCTGGAGCAAAAAAATGGTTTGAGAAAGGCTGCCACCCTCAAAACTGGGAAACATGTGACATAATAGCGCTTCAGGAGACATGGGCACTGGATGATTTACCCCTGGCTGGGTTCATACATTATACCTTACCTGCAGTAAAAACAAAGATTTACGGATGGCCGAAAGGGGGATTGGCAGTCTACATATCTACTGCATTAAACATTGTATCGGAACAGATAGTGTCTCCGGGACCAAATATACAACTGATTAAACTCACCTCATGCATCGTCGGCAGAACAAAAACTGTCCTGCTGATCAACACGTATGCACATCCAATAGTTAGGGGAAAAAAAGCCCATAATGCCCAGTTAATTGCTACAATTACAGTCATAAGGAGCACATATCCCTTATGGGATATGGTACTGACAGGGGACTTTAACTCCAATTTAATATACACCCCGGATGAAGATGAGAAGCTAGTAGCTGTCAACATATACTGGAACGTCCCACTACAATACCAGCTAAAGAGAACATCTCCGGACCCCGTAGGTCAACGCCTGGTAAAAGCTTTAGAGTTTCTTGGGTTTAGAGTAATAAACGGCAGAACAACGGACGACTTCCCACCAAAATATACATTCCATGGAGGAAAGACACGATCTAGACTGGATTATACAGCCATCTCATTATCATTGATGCCATTACTCTCTCATTTTTCCATAGAGTATACAACTAGGAGTGATCATTCTTATCAGCATATACATTTCAGCTTAAAACTAGCCAAACATCAGGCTAATTCTACAATAGAAGGAAGCATCTACACAATTGACCTAAAACGTCTAAAATGGTCAAATGAAACGATAGATGCACTTCAAATTAAATTAAAGAGGCTGATAATGGATAGTGAAATCGAGGCCCCAAATAAAATCCAAGCATGGGTAAAATTCACTTCAGATCTAACAACATTAATGCCCAGGAAACAAAACCAGACTAAAAATAAAAAACAAAAAAATGAAATTAAACAAAAATTAACGGAAGGGGTGGGTGCCTTGAAACGTGAACTCAAAAGAGCCATCAGGAGGCTAAAAATAACATACCTCGACCAAGCAGCCTGGGACAATGTACGTCAGCTGAGGAAAACTTATAAAAAAAAGTTATGGGAAGAAAAGAGAAACAACAATGATACATTTTGGGCAGAATTACTCTGTCGTGCAAAGAAAACCAACTCAAATACATTCTAGGAAATAATAAATAAATTGCACAGGCCGGTGAACATGCTATCGTCAAACATACAAGAACACGAGTGGGCTAAATTCCTAACTACAAAGTTTACAGAAATCACAATTCTTGATAAGCCAGCATTGAACAACCAGGAATTAATGGAGGTAAAAAATATATCGGAAAACATCGCACAAGGAGTTGGTGATACAAGCAATCTAGGTGAGGACAGCATGAGCAATTCAATAGTAAAGAAGGATTCTGGTGCTAACCCAATGGAGGAAAACACTAAACTGCATGGCAAATACGGCACCAGTTCCCTCAAAGCAAAGATAGACCGGTCCTCCATGTCGGCTGATGGAATAATACGCACAATACAGAAAGGCAGAGGAGACGGTGCTCCAGGACCTAATGGCATTCCTCAAGCCATCTTTAAGAACGATCCATCCTTCTGGAGCGAGCATCTATTCATGTTATTTAAAGAAATAGAGCTACTAAATTGTATTCCACCTAATTGGCAAGGCTCGATAATGATACCTATTTTTAAAGGAGGAGATAGAACAAATCCATCGAACTACAGGCTAATCGCCCTTTTAGATGTCGAAGCCAAATATCATGCCTCACTTATTTTGGAAGATCTGAAGGAATGGTCAAACAACATGAATCTGATTCCAGTCAACCAAACAGGTTTCAGGCAAGGCATAGGGACGATCACAAACATCTTAGCTCTATCACTAATAGCAAACAAATGCAAGCGGAGGAAACAGCAACTTCACCTCTGTTTTATAGACCTAAAGCCAGCGTTTGATAGTGTAGACCGTCACCTCCTATGGAAAAAACTGCGAGCCTGGAATATCCCGGAGAGGTTGCTACAAAGAATACTGCAATTCTATTCTAAAACATGGATAAGAATCAAGATAGGAGACGGTTCTAGACTATCCAGAAAGCTGCCTACAACTAAAGGCCTTAAACAAGGTTGCGTATTGGCGCCACACCTTTTCAATCTGTTTATGTCTGATCTTGCACAAAGGCTAGATCGTATTAATTCCCATCCTCCGCAAATAGGTAAATTATTACTTACACATCTCTTGTATGCCGACGATGTGGTGTTAATGAGTTTAACTAAGATCGGTCTTCAAAGAGCTTTAAATGAAATGTCAGAATATATTTCATTTAACAAATTAGAAATAAATACATCAAAAACCAAAACAATGTTGATTGGCAATCACCGGAGAAGCAAGCAGAACATCTGGCTCAATGACAACCAGATAGAGGAAGTAAAATGCTACAAATATCTGGGGTTCTATATAGACAATAGACAAAATCATCTAGAGCAAAAAACGGACATGGCACAGAGAACCAGTGCACTTACATTTGCATTCAGAATACTGGCAAAAAAATTGAATGGACCATCATACAAACCTCTGCTTGCGGTGATGGCGGGCAAAATACTGCCAACGCAAACGTATGCCAGTACCGCTCTTCATGGCAAAGACTCAGACCTTTTAAACCGACTAATAGTCTCTACTTATAAAAATGTTTTCCAGATACATCGGTCGGCTTCACCGGCCCAGGTTCGTCTTGAATTTGGTCTCTTAAACGAAACTATAGGGAGAATGTATACCACAATAAAGCTTTGGTATCGATTGAAACAGAACGCGGCTAC
The DNA here is from genome assembly GCA_963921515.1 of Calotriton arnoldi. Taxonomy (NCBI): domain Eukaryota; kingdom Metazoa; phylum Chordata; class Amphibia; order Caudata; family Salamandridae; genus Calotriton; species Calotriton arnoldi. The sequence continues at coordinate 161,884 of CAWUFW010006426.1, read as the reverse complement.
CTCACCAATTAACAAAGCCCTTTGGACAGAAGTGGACGAGGACATAAAATCACCATACAACCAATATCTATATAAATCCTTGTTAAGAACCTGCACGACCGAGTTATGGGATAAAAACTTGCCATATCAGTCCTTCAAACAAGCAATAAACAAATCAGCAAAAATCCATTCATTACTGTTCGACAAAAATATCTTCAGGTCAAGGTCGCATGCCTGGATGGTGATTAATAACTATAAGACTCTTGCACCAGCACCTTACTTGAACATAACATTCTCAATCTACCTGAAGAAACAATTAATGGCAATACGTCTTGGGAAGCTACCATCGACAGCGGATCAGCCTACCTGGGAGCACACAGGGCCTAAACCATGTCGACTTTGCGGCAACTATAAAGAGGATTTTATCCATATAATCTGTATATGCACTAAACTTCACAATGCACCAGTCACTTTACTTAGAAAAACTTTTAACGCCAGAGGTATCAGGACCTGCAGAGCAGCAATAATTTTGGGGCTAAATCAATCTGACCCACAACTGAATTGCAAATTGATTAAATTCCTTATTGTCTTTGAACAGGCCCTGAAAACTGATTTTAAAAAAAGCCAGCTCGAAGGTTGTAATGTTTGACTCCTCCGAAGTAAAGCACGTGACTCAAACTTTAAAAAAAACAAATCAAGTCCGTGGGAAGGGTTGGAATTGCGCCAATGCAAATGGACAAGAATCTGGAATAATAATTAGAGTAGGATTAATTAACAGTGTGTAATATTTTATCAGCTACATATTGATGTAAAGTGCTAAAGTCTAGCAAATTTTATTGATATTTTAAATGTCTTTTATATTGTTAAGGTTTTAATTGACCAAACAATAAAACTTACTTTGACTTTGTTGTTTCTCCCACTGTCACACTGTGCTAATCTGAAGTGAAGCAATATGAGAAGTGCTGGATCAGTGTATTTGTGTGCAATGGAATTATGTGGATAGTAATTATGTGGTATTAAGTGTAGTGGACTGATGTGTAGTGGCACTGTGTGTTGTGGAGTGGCATGTATTGAGTAGAAATATATGCCATGATGTTGAAATATGTGGCATTATGTGGAATTTTGTGGGGTGGATTGGATGTATGTAGAGTGAAGTGGAATTATGTGTTGTGGAGTGGAATTTTGAGCCATGGAAAGGAATTGTGTGGAGTTGAATTGTGTTGCATGGCATTGTGTGGTATTGAGTGTAATCATGTTGTATGGAGTGGAGTGTAATTATGTTGTACGGTATTGCATGGCGTTAAGCATAATTTTCTACCTTTTGAAACATCTTTTCTGGCACTCTTATTGAAACTTGTACCAGAGCTGACCATGCTGCACCTGGCCTTTGTGTGAGGAAAGCTTGCACTGCCGCTGTGCTGTAGCGATTTCATGTGTGGGAAGCTGTAGTGCTGCACTGCAGCAGTTTTATGTGCAGGAAGCGTGCTCTGCTGCTCTGCCGCAGTGGTTTTATGTGTAGGAAGCTTGGACTGCTGCTGAGCTGTAGTGGTTTATGTGTGGGAAGCCTGCACTACTGCTGAGCTGTAGTGGATTATGTGTGGGAAGCCTGCACTACTGCTGACCTGTAGTGGTATATGTGCGGGAGGCTTGCACTACTGCTGGGAATAGTTTGAATGACTGTGCATAGGCAAAGCATGATGCGGAGAGAAATTCCCGGAGCTAGAATAACTGTGTACAGTGGTATTCAGGAGCTCATTAGGCGCAACATGGAGTGAACCAACATGCAATTTAAAATGTCTGGGTGCGGAGCAAAGAGTAACACCAAGCGCAGCCTTGCTTAGTAAGTGCATTATAGGTTTCTGAGAAGACAAGGGTACCCCAATATGTGAACCTGGGGTGGCGAGATATTAAGGAAACAGTGGTTCAGGTGTGGCCTAAATGGTCCAAAGCGAGAAAGTGACCCAGCAGGGAACACTTGGTTCTAAGATTTTGAAATTAATTCATGAGGGAGCAAAGGAAAGATCAGAGGAGAGTCATGTAGGTCAGATAAATGATAGACATTTATTTTACAACTTTTTGTATAGTATTCAGGTGCTCACATACATTTAGGTGAAAGGAAGCGTGACATGCAGGGTGATAGTGAGGTTTAAAAAGGCATCGCATTGACAACAGTATAATGAGCTCCACAGTTATTTTACAAGGAGTAATAGGAGTTCATGTTGTATGGTGGTGATGCATCGATGCCAGCAAAGGCAGAGGCAGAAGCAGGACGCTCCCGTCTGCACAGCTCCAGGCTCTCATTTAAAGGCCCTGCAGTTCGTTTTCTAAAAAATACAAAACCAATCATCCCGGCCAGCTGCCTTTCCATCCCGGGTTCCCTCCAAATAAGCAAACAGAGTCCTGGACAGACATTCCCACTCAGTTCTTTGGCGCCATTAATTCACGCCTTCAGCCCATTTTAAAAATCAGTACCAGCTGCCCACATCATTAACAGACGAATGGGCCTAGGATGATTTTCCTTTCTTCTAATTCAGCTTGCTCACCCTTGTCCTGAAGATGAACCCCACTTATTGGGTTCGAAACGCCGTCGACCACCATACAACATGAACTCCTATTACTCCTTGTAAAATAACTGTGGAGCTCATTATACTGTTGTCAATGCGATGCCTTTTTAAACCTCACTATCACCCTGCATGTCACGCTTCCTTTCACCTAAATGTATGTGAGCACCTGAATACTATACAAAAAGTTGTAAAATAAATGTCTATCATTTATCTGACCTACATGACTCTCCTCTGATCTTTCCTTTGCTCCCTCATGAATTAATTTCAAAATCTTAGAACCAAGTGTTCCCTGCTGGGTCACTTTCTCGCTTTGGACCATTTAGGCCACACCTGAACCACTGTTTCCTTAATATATAGTAAGTGCATTTGGCTCCAGAGATTAACTGACAGTGCTCTTATGAGAGCTGCTCACTCGTCAACATGTCATGTACACCGCATCTATACAGCAGAGTAACAGAAAGGAGAGCAGGCAAGATGGCACAGTTTCGCTGTAACCATTAGACAGCATTGGAAGGGTCTCCAAGCCCCCTCCCCACATAATGTGGGCTGCGGAGTCTGAGAATTTAGTACTACAGAGCTAGAAATGCGTGCTTAAGTTTAAACTTCCAAGGGTTTCAGGATCACTAAAGAGGTGCTTTCGGCATGCTCAGAGGGAGGCGCTGGAGCACTGATTGAGCAGCTTGCTCGAGTCAGACTGGCAGAAGATGATAGGCTTCAGGGAACTCACTTAGGTACACATTAATTGACTATGGCCGACTATCCAAAGGCAACTTGCCGCATTTGTATACTTCTCTGTGGTGTGTCAGCGTGGCAACACCCTGTATCAATATACATTAAAAAAAATAATGTCTGTTTAAAGGGCGGTGTTCACTGTATTTTTATGGTAAACATGAAAACACTAGGGGAGCCCAAGCTGCACGACACACGGGTCAAACCTGCAGTGACAACATTCTAGTCTCTTTCAGGTGCTCAGATGTAAAGTATTAATACATTAAAAATAAGCAAAGTGATAAAAGTACAATTTCCCGCCCTAACTCGCCTCCCCTCCCCCTTTTACGATACACTCACCTTAAATGTGAAATAAGTTCTACCAGGTCTGGGTTTGTGCACAAACAGGGCTAGCTTTTCTCAGTAAATGTCTGCTTGGGATCACTAAGAATGAGAGAAGAAGAAAATGAGACAGTAATTTAAAGTTAGCGAGAGACAGAAGGAAAGGATAAGAGGAAAATACTAATGCTCACAAACTAGAAAGAGAGAGCTCAGTGGGATCATGTTCCACTCAGACGAGGAGCCTTGTGCCACCTTCAGCTATACTTAAAACCAGGTGAGGCAATCAGCAGATCAAGAACTAACGAACCAGCCTGGTTGGAGAGGCACTCCAGCTTGCCAACTGGAATTCTTGCCCCGGCCTCTACCGGAAATGGCCACATCCCTACCACGAGTAAGTTGAAAAAGACCCTTGCTTGGGGGGACAAGATGGCTCAATTTTTTCATTCCTCTACTATATTTTTACATGGCCTTATGAGGTTTGCTGGGCCAATTGAATCACTGACATAATATCGACAGACACAATATCGACCTAACATATTATTGACACAAAAATATCAATCACACTAATATCGACATCCTATACTTATTTTAAAAAATACACTAATATCGATACCAAAATATCGTTAAACACATACATCGATACAAGTATTATCGAACACAAAGATATAGGGGGTTATTAGGATGTGCCCGCCACCCTAGCGGCGCTGGGTCCAGCCGCCAGACGTGTGGTGGTCCCGCACCGCTGATTAGGATGCGACCGCCACCCTGGCGGTGACATTCCGCATATTTGACATTGCGGCAGCACCCGCCGCAATTCCAAATTGACATGTTGTGCATTCCCATGCACAACGTGGCAGGCACCGCGCAATGCCTGCCACCTTGTGCATGGGAATGCAGGGGGTACCATGGGTACCCCCCAAGTGCACCCCCCACCCCGCCTCCCCCCAGGGGGCCCGCAACGGGCCCCCAAAGCAAATCCCCACCAGCTATTCCTTGGTGGCATCGCTGCCATGGAAAGGCCTTTGAAACCAGGAATTGCACCATATTGTACCCCAGCTCCACCCGACGGAAAAGCGGCGGACGCACTTTGCGTCCGCCGCGATACCCCCGCCATAATAATATGGCGGGGGTAAATCAATTTGGGATGGCGGGCGGATCGCCACCGCCGAGCCGGCGGTGGTGATCCGCCCGCCTTCCTAATGACACCCATAGTCCTAAAAAATATCGAACATGTTTAAAAAAGATACAAAATGTCAATAATGACAACAATAATATCATTGAAAAAAATATCGACATGTTAAAAACATTTATAAACATACAAAACTTAACCCAAATAATATATATTTTTCAACATACACTGCATACAAAAAAATAAAAATCAACATGTTTTACAATTAATTAAATATATTATCATAAAATATATTAAAAGCACACTATTAATAAATATATAAATATTATACCTAAATAAAATGCACATATTATTTAACATCTAAAACAATATAATTCACATATAATCCTCTAAAGCAGTAAAATAAAAAAATGCAATAATTGAAACTTAATTAGCGTTTTCCATATATGGAAACCAGTGACCAAAACAATTAAAACAATAAATGTCAACCAATAAACTACACACACTATAGAAATAAACCAATCAAATTAACCAAACAATTAATTAAACACTATATAAAGAAACGAAAAATAATCATTATTTTGCACCTCAAACGAAAAAGAAACAAGAAGGCGATAATATATAATAACATTTATAATCTGGTACTACTGCTAATGTTCGAAAACAAATATTAATAATTACAAAATAATTAATATGTATATTTTTATTTTATATCTCCTCTACAGATAATTCCCAAAACATCCAAACAATTACAGAACACTGTGAAAAATCGACTTGGAAATAAAGTAAGTATCAAACTAAATTAAACTAAAACTATTAGGTAAAATATCCAACTAAAATCCAACTTTATCCCAACTTCCCCCCACTTCGTACACAAATAAACAAAATTATTAAAAGTACTTTTTTTTCTACCAACAGAAATATCAGCACGAAAACTGCAATCAAACATCAAAGAAAGCGCATCAGTATTGAAAACGACTTCAAATTCAACATTGTAAGTATATAAATGACAATGTATGTATATAAATAAATAAAACAGTACAGTAATATTTTTAGTAATTTTTATACTCATTTTTCTTAGCATTTGCAACATCACGACTGAAGGCGCCCAATTTATAGTGCCACAAAAAGGAACATTTCTGCTATGTTACATGGGGTATGTGTATACCCAAGAAAAGCAAACTGGACTGAAAGTAAACTGGAAATGTAGTAAATACTATTCTAATAAATCTTATGGGAGGGCTACAACTAAGGAAACAACTGTTCTGTATGTTAAGGTATGTTAAGGAGCATAACCACCCCCCTAATGTTAGTGAAATTGAGTTTAGAAATGCTTTGGATAATATAAAAGAAGCTAGCACTAGGTCAGAAAAATCTACCACTGAAATACTTAAGGAAATGCTGCCCAAAATACCCCAACATGCTACTGGCCAAACGCCCTCAATTTCTTCCCTGAAAAGAACTATAGTTAGAACAAAAAAAGCTACTACCACCACCACACCTGCCCCAAAAACATTTGAAGAAGTTGAAATTCCTCCAGAACTCTCCATTACACATAATGAAGAACGATTTCTTCTTTATGATAATAAATCAAAAGATAAAAGAATAATTATGTTTGTAACTGCTAATAATTTACTAAAACTCCAACAGTGTGAAACTTGGATGATGGACGGGACTTTCAAAATATGTCCCAAACCATTCTATCAATTATATACTGTCCATGCACTATTCCAAAATACAAACATACCTTTTCTCTACGCTTTATTACCAAATAAGCAAAACTCCACCTATATTGAAGTACTGTCAAAAATAAACAGGAAACCAATAATTATTTTCCCCCAAAAATAATTATTGACTTTGAGCAGGCAATGATAAATGCAATACTAAAAACATACCCACACACAGCAATTCAGGGTTGCTACTATCATTTTAATCAATGTATTTGGAGACACACTAAAGGGCTCATTACGATGACGAACGGACAGCCACCGCCTGCCGTGCGGTGGCGATCCGTCCGTCACCAAACGTCAATTGACCGCCAGCCAGATTATGATGGCGGGCGGATCCACACTGCGACCATGGTGGACGTAAAGACCGTCCGCCACGGAACCGCCACAGGCAATCGGACAGATTGCCTGGCGGAGCGGTCTGCATGCATAAAATGGTGATGTAGCTTGTGAGTCAGCCTTTCCATGAAGGCGACACAGTCATGAAAAGGCTGGTGGAGATCCTGTTCGGGGGCCTGTTGCAGGCCCCCAATGGGGGGGAGGGTGTATGTGCACTTGGGGGTACCCATGGTACCCCCTACATTTCAGTGCACTAAGTGGCAGACACCGTGTGGTGCCTGCCACGTAGTGCACTGAAATGCACAACATACATTTTCAACATTGCGGCGGGTGCTGCTGTCAGCAGCACCCACCGCAATGTTAAAAATACAAGATGCGACGGACATGGTGGCGGTCCCATCCTAATGTGGTGTGCGGAAGCGCTGCATGTATTGCGGATGGTCCCGGTCACCACCATGAAGGTGGACGGACTACAGTCCGTCCGTCATCGTAATGAGCCCCTTAGGGCAAGATTCCGATCTCGCTCGGAAAGCCCTACGGCCGACTCGGTCCTGTAGAGCTTTCCGAGTGACTCGCGCTCCGAGGCTCCAAGTGACCAAGTATGATGCAAGTGAGCCCTGAAGGACTCGGGTCGCTCAGAGTCCCATTGAAGTCTATGGGAGCCTGTTGTACATTGCGGACATAGACTCAAATAGAGAAAAATGTTAGGTTGCGGAAAAGGGCTCCTCCTGTCGCGGGGACGCCTCGGTGCCGGCCGCCCCGTGCATGCATGTGTAGGGGGGACCTTTGGGTCACCCCCCGTTACCGAGTCATAGGGCTCCAGATGAGGGGGGGCCCGCTATGGCCCCCCGAAGTCCGCTTCCCAACGCATTTTTGAGTAGGAGGCTCCAACTTGATCCGGCTGCTCGACGCGCGCATCGTACTTGCTCGCTCGGAAATCGGACACATTGCGTTGTACGCGTCGGCCATGTCGGAGTCGTCCGGAAGGCTTCGCTGACGGCTACGAGTCGTTTGGAGCGCGAGGCTATTTATTCATCATACTTGCTCGCTCGTACAGCGGTACGAGTCGTCCGGAAATCGCGCTTACGACTCGGACTCGCTCATGACGGATGCCGTCAGGAGCCCTTCCGACCGACATCGGAATCGGGCCCTTAGTGTTGAATATGCAACAAATAGCTCCTTTGCATATCAAATAAAAAAACTTATAGCACTGGCCTACGTCCCAGTTACTGACGTAGCCGAAAACTACAATTTATTGATAATAAGTCCATTCTATCAACAAAATGAACAAAAACTAAGTCCCCTCCTGGACTATTTTGAGGATACCTGGGTGGGAAGACTGCGCAGATCTGGACACAGAAGGAAACCTAAGTACCACATTCCATGGTGGAATGTATACCACAGCACACTAAATAAAGAAGCTAAAACAAACAATGCTGTTGAAGGATGGCATAATGCCTTCCAAGCAACAACAGGCAGAGCTCCACCTACTCTACATAAACTACTACTATCTATCCAAAAGAACAGAGCTACCAACATCTAAGAATGGAGCAATCTGTAACACAAATAGGCCCAAAACTTACTAAACAAACTAGACAAATGTTTGAATACTTGCAATATAAAGTAAGACTATATCCAACAACTAGAGGCCTAGAATACGTAGAAACAATAGCTAAAAGCCTACTTTAACGTAAAAATCCTCAAAATATCCATATACTCATCACCAAAAGCAAAAATATAATTATAGTTTTTATATTTTCAGAAATATAATTAATTTGTCAAATATATTTATAAATAAACCCAAAATATATATTGACATATTAATTATTATTATGGAAATATAACTCAAAATAACACAACTTTTTCAAACATTTCCCTCCCACAATAAATAATTAAAAATACTTAGGAGTCGATTCCGATCTCGGTCGGAGGTGCACCTAACACTATTCGGCCGGGAAAAAACCCAGCCGAATGCCTGTTTCCCGACCGATTCGCACAGACGTCCGAACGAGCAAGTACGATGCGTATAACTGCCCAGATCCCGACCCAGTCGCACTCACCCAATACAGCTCCTGTTCTCCGACCGAGGCGGATCCGGAAACGCAGAATCGAGTCGCACGGAGGCCAAAATGCAGCCCCGTCCAGCCGGACTAGTACGATGCGCCTTCCGTACGCGCCGAACCCGTCGCTACGCACGGCACGTCAAAGCATCCGGGAGAGGCGCACATAAGCTCCGATTCGCACCACAAGACGATCCACGGCTACGAGACGAACACGCCAGCGACGAGGCGAAGCAAAGAGAAAGACGAACGAGACGAACCAACCATGAATGCCATTGCGCCGATCCTACCAATATTCTACATCTATTACCGGAACTGGCACGGACGCGTACGGCGCAGAAGGTAAGTCAGACACCCACCACACAAACAAACTACACGTACCCGACATATCACACACAAACATAGGGATGCAGAAATTACTTACACCAGCAACAGCAGCACCATAGGGGCGGGATGGCTATCACCAATGCCACATATACACATAGGGGCCTGGATGCCAACCACTAACACCACCCCTACCCAGGGGTGCTAGATGCCTGTCACTACTACCACCTCTACCCATGGGGGGCTGGATGCCTACCACCACTACCACCCATACTCAGGGGTGCCACATGCCTACCACCACTACCACCTCTACCCAGGGGGTGCTAGATGCCTACCACTACTACCACCCCTACCCATGGGGGGCTGGATGCCTACCACCACTACCACCCCTACTCAGGGGGTGCCAGATACCTACCACCACTACCATCCCTACCCAGGGGGTGCTAGATGCCTGTCACTACTACCACCTCTACCCATGGGGGGCTGGATGCCTACAACCACTACCACCCCTACTCAGGGGGTGCCAGATGCCTGTCACTACTACCACCTATACCCAGGGGGTGCTAGATGCCTACCACTACTACCACCCCTACCCATGGGGGGCTGGATGCCTACCACCACTACCACCCCTACTCAGGGGGTGCCAGATGCCTACCACCACTACCACCCCTACTCAGGGGGTGCCAGATGCCTACCACCCCTACCCAGGGGGTGCCAGATGCCTGTCACTACTACCACCTCTACCCATGGGGGGTTGGATGCCTACCACTACTACCACCCCTACCCATGGGGGGCTGGATGCCTACCACCACTACCACCCCTACTCAGGGGGTGCCAGATGCCTACCACCACTACCACCCCTACTCAGGGGATGCCCGATGCCTGTCACTACTACCACCTCTACCCAGGGGGTGCTGGATGCCTGTCACTACTACCACCTCTACCCATGGGGGGCTGGATGCCTACCACCACTACCACCCCTACTCAGGGGGTGCCAGATGCCTACCACCACTACCACCCCTACCCAGGGGGTGCTAGATGCCTGTCACTACTACCATCCCTACCCATGGGGGCAGGATGCCTGTCACTACCACCACCCCTACCCAGGGGGTGCCAGATGCCTACCACCACTACCACCTCTACCCAGGGGTGCTAGATGCCTACCACTACTACCACCCCTACCCATGGGGGCTGGATGCCTACCACCACTACCACCCCTACTCAGGGTGTGCCAGATGCCTGTCACTACTACCACCTCTACCCAGGGGGGGCTAGATGCCTGTCACTACTACCACCTCTACCCATGGGGGGCTGGATGCCTACCACCACTACCACCCCTACTCAGGGGGTGCCAGATGCCTACCACCACTACCACCCCCTACTAAGGGGGTGCCAGATGCCTACCACCACTACCACCCCTACCCAGGGGGTGCTAGATGCCTGTCACTACTACCACCTCTACCCATGGGGGGCTGGATGCCTACCACCACTACCACCCCTACTCAGGGGGTGCCAGATGCCTACCACTACCACCACCCCTACCCAGGGGCTGGATGCCTACCACCACTTCCACCCCTACTCAGGGGGTGCCAGATGCCTACCACCACTACCACCCCTACCCAGGGGGTGCTAGATGCCTGTCACTACCACCATCCCTACCCATGGGGGGCAGGATGCCTGTCACTACCACCACCCCTACCCAGGGGGTGCCAGATGCCTACCACCACTACCACCTCTACCCAGGGGGTGCTAGATGCCTACCACTACTACCACCCCTACCCATGGGGGGCTGGATGCCTACCACCACTACCACCCCTACTCAGGGTTTGCCAGATGCCTGTCACTACTACCACCTCTACCCAGGGGGGGCTGGATGCCTCTTACTACTACCACCTCTACCCATGGGGGGCTGGATGCCTACCACCACTACCACCCCTACTCAGGGGGTGCCAGATGCCTACCACCACTACCACCCCTACTCAGGGGGTGCCAGATGCCTACCACCACTACCACCCCTACCCAGGGGGTGCTAGATGCCTGTCACTACTACCACCTCTACCCATGGGGGGCTGGATGCCTACCACCACTACCATCCCTACTCAGGGGGTGCCAGATGCCTACCACTACCACCACCCCTACCCAGGGGGTGCTAGATGCCTGTCACTACTACCACCTCTACCCATGGGGGGCTGGATGCCTACCACCACTACCACCCCTACTCAGGGGGTGCCAGATGCCTACCACCACTACCACCTCTACCCAGGGGGTGCTAGATGCCTACCACTACTACCACCCCTACCCATGGGGGGCTGGATGCCTTCCACCACTACCACCCCTACTCAGGGGTTGCCAGATGCCTACCCCTACCACCACCCCTACCAATGGGGAGCAGGATGCCTACCACCAACAACACCCCCACTCATAGGATGGGTAATGCATGACACAACAAGCACACACCAACATAAGGAATGCAACAAAAAGACATCCCCCCAACACCATGACAAGCGTGTGTAGACTGTGTCAAATGCCTACAACACTGAACATGATTTTGAACATACAATGTGACCCCCTATCACATGTGTCACACATAAATGTGTGTGGCCCCCACAATGCAAGCAGACCATGACCACTGTGGCAATGGGGTCCAACCCCATCATCACAGTGACCAAAATGTAAGTGTGGGGCCCATAGCTGAAGCACATTTTGAACATTGTGGCAATGGGGTCTAAACCCCCATCATCACAGTGACCAAAATGTAAGTGTGGGGCCCATAGCTGAAGCACATCTTGAACATTGTGGCAATGGGGTCTAAATCCCCATCATCACAGTGACCAAAATGTAAGTGTGGGGCCCATAGCTGAAGCACATCTTGAACATTGTGGCAATGGGGTCTAAACCCCCATCATCACAGTGACCAAAAGGTAAGTGTGGGGTCCATAGCTGAAGCACATTTTGAACATTGTGGCAATGGGGTCCAACCCCCATCATCACAGTGACCAAAAGGTAAGTGTGGGTCCATAGCTGAAGCACATTTTGAACATTGTGGCAATGGGGTCTAAACCCCCATCATCACAGTGACCAAAATGTAAGTGTGGGGCCCATAGCTGAAGCACATCTTGAACATTGTGGCAATGGGGTCTAAACCCCCATCATCACAGTGACCAAAAGGTAAGTGTGGGGTCCATAGCTGAAGCACATTTTGAACATTGTGGCAATGGGGTCCAACCCCCATCATCACAGTGACCAAAAGGTAAGTGTGGGGTCCATAGCTGAAGCACATTTTGAACATTGTGGCAATGGGGTCTAAACCCCCATCATCACAGTGACCAAAATGTAAGTGTGGGGCCCATAGCTGAAGCACATCTTGAACATTGTGGCAATGGGGTCTAAACCCCCATCATCACAGTGACCAAAATGTAAGTGTTGACATTGAAAAAGCTGCAACTGGCAAACTGCATGGATGATTCCTGGTCACAGAACAACAAACACATCAGTGGTAAAGTAGTGCTTGTGTCCCATAGCAACATATATTGGGTGAGGCAAACAGTGCAGTGCAAATAAGACATACCTTTGGCCATGTGCAGACAAACATCACCCATGGGGGCTGACACTGTCAACATCCATCAATGACACAATGACAGAAGTGACCATCATAATGCAGACCCACATATTTGCACCAATGGGCACACAAATGTAGATACCCTGTGGAGACTGTAGATGTGAGGTGAACAAATAACATACCATGGCAGCAATGGGACACACAAACGATGATCATTGTGTTGACTGATGACCTAGGAGTCCCAGGGACAGCAGGTGAAACCCACCAAACAACATACAGCCAATGGCACACTAAAGATATGCCAATGTAGTGGTGCAGATACACAAACACAAACAGGCAGACCCACACTGCACATCAAACACAACAGGTGAGGGGGGGTGCCAGTGTCCCCAGGCAACACACAACACATGATGAGGCCTGAATACCAATTACACAGATGTACATACAGTGCCATACAAAAGTAACTCATGGATCCAAATCCCCTATGTGGGCAATCAGGCATTGTTAGATGAGAGGGAGCACAAATTACACATGTCACACAAGCTTGTAGGAACAGCAACTAACACAGCAAGAGACAGACCCACCACAGCACTACCCCCAGGGACCCCATATTGTGCTGACACTAGCCTGCATGATAATCCCACTGTGATGACAAAGTTAGATGTCGTTCACACTGTGAACCACAGCCATGTGTCCTGAGCAACTAACTACCATCACACCTACCCAAGCTCCAATCAATCAGCACGGCCTGCCAGCCAAGCCCAATATGGAGGTAGGGGTCTGGCCGTGCAACAACTCAGTTTTGCACACACTCAACACCACACACCCTGATCTCCACCAATGTGCAGCAGTGAAGCTCACATGGACTCGTGACATTGCACATGCACCCATGACAATACCAGGGGTGGTGGTGGGAACTAAGGTGCAGAAAACCATCACACATGGCCAGTCAACAAGACTCGTCAATGTCTGACACACAGCACAGTATGCCGTACATGGGCATGATGTGAAATCCACCACAATCAATGGGATCCTGGCCATAGTCACACACCAACGAAGAAGCCAAGGTGACACACGAAGAACACACGTACACAACTACCAACATTGCAGCTCTGACCCTGAGGAGTGGCAGCAGTCACACACACATCGTGTCACAATCACTGAAAGCTAACACAAACTGTAAATCACATGACTCGTGTAAACAACAAGTGCCAAGGGGAATCCTGAATGTGTCCCATCTGCGTTTGCCCACATCCCCAGCCCTGACAACAAAGACAACCTGGGATGACAACCTCATGAACATTAGTTTGCCATGCACCCACATCACAGAGAAACCAGGTCCAAGATGCTGGATGAACACAGAACAACTCAGCAAGCATCACAAACAGGAACATCCCTAGGGACACAGCCTGTGTAGGAAAAGGGAAGGGAACACGCACAGACATGCTTACACAACACACACCACAGGCCCACGCAATGTCACCAGATTACACACTGCCATGAGGGCACTCCACTCCTGTGGAAGGTCCGCTGTGCCAAACCTTGTCTGTGCACGACCCAAACATGTCAGCAGAACACTCCGTCAGTGAGTCAACAACCACAACACACAGAAGGCTCTGCTCACATCAGCCTGGGTACGGGAGTGTCACGTCAGTCATCTGCACACACACCAAACATGTGTCAAGCAAGTTGCACTGTATACACAGATGAGTCCTTCGACATTGATGTGCAAAACTGCATGTCCAGTGGAGCTGGGCACACAGTCAGGGAAATCGGAACATTGAACAGTGGTAAGCCCACCAGATGTGCATCAGTGTAAGACAAAGATGTTCATTTACAAATGCAAAAAGGACATCCCTGTGTCAAATGCTGAACATTACACCCTCAGACTGTAGCAAAGGATGCCATAGATCCAGACTACAACAGGACACATATCCCATGGACCACATGGAGTCCATCACTGCAACACTTCATCGTCCTGATGTGAACACTATTACAACTGCAAATGCAGGATGCTACTCATGTACATCAAAAGAAAACCCAAAAGTAAACAAAAAGAGGCTTTATTCAGCAAATGTCAGGGTAAACACGGAAGTCCAAAAGAAACTAAGGCCAATGGCCAGTCCAAAATTACAGTACCAACGGGATGAGAAGTGACAACTGGTCACACATTGCTTGCCTGCACTGGTACGGTTGGGGGACATCCCCCTTGGAGGGGCATACAAGGGGCAGGCCAGGCACCGCAGGGACAGGATCAGGGGATGGCCGAGTGAGGCAGTGAAGGGGTGGTGGGTGCAGGAGTGTCACCGGCAACTGCAGTGGAGGTGTCTGACTCAGGGGGCCGGCACCACTGTGGTACACAAGTCAGTTGGTGTGGGTGCTGCAACCACTGCAGTGGGCTGGACTGATGTAGTGGACTGGGTACCAACTGCAGTGCCCGAGTCAGACGCGGTGGTTGTGGACTCCACTGCAGTGCATGACTCCAAGGGAGTGGAAGGGTGGGCAGATGAGGTGGGCAGGACAGAGGGGGGACCCGGTCCCCACAACAGTGCCACTAACAGGCAGAGCGTCTGGGTTGGGGGTGGAAGAGCAAGTGGCAGGGGGAGGGCCTAAGCAGTCTGGGGATGCGGTAGCGGTGTGTGGGGAACCTGGGGCAGGGTGTGGCGGGGGAACCTGTGCAGTGGTGGCCTGGGGGATGGAGGAGAGAGACTGGGCGCTGGAGCTGCGTGGTGGTGGTGGTGGGGTCTTGCTCTTCCTGCTCCGGGGGGACTTCCTAATGGGCTCCTGTGTCTGCCTGCGCCTGGGCGAGAGTGTCCGGGGGCGAGGGGCACTCCTCTCTGTGTGGGTGGACTTCCTCTTCCCCTGGTATGCTGGATCAGCAGGAATGGAGGGGAAGAGGCCGAGGTCACACAGCAAGATCTGCTGTGTAGGTGGGGTAGCAGGTGAGGCAAGGGAAGGGGTCTTGGAGGGAGAGGATTTAGAGGACTGCGGAGTGAATGTGGATGCCTGTGTGTGTTCCCCATCCCCTGTGTCTGTGGTATCAGTCCCCTGAGGATGCTTATGTGCACGTCTTGCCTTACTCTTGGGTGTGTCTGTGCTGCTCGTGTCTGTGTGTTTGGCTGACTGTGCAGGTGTGCATGTGTTTGGACAGGTAGGGGGGCAGGAAGTGTGGATGGGGCAGAAGTGGGAGGGGTGAGGGACTGTTGGAGGAGGGACACTGCTGCTGTCAGGGAAGAGTCCATGGACTTATTGCTCCTCTGTAGGGCAGACATACCCGTCGAGATGCCCTCCATGAACGACACCAGCTGTGTCAACAGAGTGGTGTATGCATGGAGGACACTCAGCATTGCTGTCTGCCCTACATGGAGCTGCCGAAGGAGGTACACAGACTCCTCACTCAGGGCAGCAGGGGACACAGGGGCAGGGGGTGCGGTGCCTGGCACGAAGGAGACACGCTCCCGAGCACGGGAGCCTCCACGGACCTCAGGAATGGGAGCCAATGGGAGGGCGGTGGTGGTAGTGGTGGTGGCGGGGCCAGACAGACTAGCTGGCCTTTGGTGGCTGCTGAGACCCGCCTCCACAAGGGAGTCATCCTCCGAGCTGCTGTGGTCCCCAGCTGAGGTGGATGGTGCTGAGGACTCCTCGGTGTGGCTCCCCTCGCCCTCCGTGCCACTGGGTCCCTCTGACCACTCGTCCGATGCTGACCCAGTCTGGCTCCGCTGCTCCTCCTGGTCCATGGAGCTGTCCCCTCCTGTGGCCGTGGATGTATCTGCAAACAATTACGGAAACAGACAAACATCAGTCACCTGCACTGACCGCACACACCACAGTAAGTACAGCACATTACAGAGCAAGCCTTGGCATCCTTAGTTGAACATTGCCTAAAGTCCTCACACAGATTCGTGGAAGCCAATTGTCAGTCTGATGGTCAACCATGGGACTCACACCCCTCCTGCTCTTGCACCCATCTGTCTGGTGCCTGTCTGATGGTAAGACCCCAGTGTGGACACATGCACCACCTACACAGTTGTTGGACATTGCAGGGAACACGGTGAATTATGTGAACATGCACACATCACATCTCTTGCCACTGAGTCAGTGCAGGTGTCCAGATAAAGGGATGGCCAGAGTCTAATTAGAAATGCATGTGATGCATACCAGCACCAGACACCATGATGCACCCATGTCCGTATAGTCAATGCCACAATGGGGTGCATGTTGCACATGTCACTCCCCTGCAGGATCAGTCCCAGGAGGTTTAATGCCATGACACAGGAATGTGTGCAAAGTCATACATTACTGTCTCAAGTCACATGGCCATGGCAGCCAGCCAACAACAGTCTGCACTGTGTCACAATCCGAGGGCATGGGGAATGCAAGTTATGTGACTGACAAGTGCACATGTCCATCCCCCAAAAACCACATCATCTGTACTACTATTTGTCCACGTCATACCAACTGGACATATGGGGGACATGAAACACAACTCTCTGAACATGAGTACCTCACAGTGTGCTGTGAATGAAAATACAGCTGCCTGAAAGTCACAGTCGCAAACACCTGTGTGCACAGTCAAGTGATCAGACACCTATAAGTCACAGAAGTATCGTCTATCATGGTCACATCTCAGATGGCATGCTGAGCCTTAACCGATAAACATACCAGTAGTCCTGACACCGAAGACACAGCACAATGAGACAGAGGCAGACACCTGAGGGTACATTTCACTGATCACAACATGCCAGATGATACACGGGAGTGGGAGTAGAGTGTATTGTATGCCCTGGAGTAGGCATGACTGTCCAGCTCCACCTGTAAGAGGGATGAGTCCTGGACATTAGGCAGGTGGCTAAGCATGTGTGACACATTGGATACACATACTCCTGAGGCCCAAATATTGTTCCCACCAGCAGCATGGGTGTGTGCCAAATTCCCCAGGGACATGTGGTGAGTCAGAGCAGCAAGCGGACCACATATCAAAGTTACACCCAGATCACATGTCAGAACTTAGGCATTGTGTAAGCAATTGACCCACCCATGAATCGCACAACATAGTCACGGGAACAAATGCTGTCCCCCACCTTGAGCAAAGCAAAATGCAATGACACAGTCCCCAAATGACACAATTTCCTGACTATAAGGGCCACACATATGCGTATCAGAGGAGAAGTGGGCATGTCACAAATGAGGGACATGGGTCCTGGACCACATGACTGATGTACTGTGGAAGTTTAACCAGGCCAGAGGAGGGCACATAGCATGTCAGACAAAGTGCACAGTGCAGTCATGGACTCACCCCCTCCTTGCTGCTGTCTGTCCTTCAGCTGCCCATCCAGGTCAGGGAAGACCACCGCCAGGATCCAGAGCATGTGGGGTGTCAGGGTCCGGTGTCCGCCCCTCCTGCGAGGAGGCGACAGCTTCAGCTGAACCCTTGCGATCCTCCGGGTCCAGCCACGAAGGTCCTGCCACCTCTTCTGGCAGTTGCGGATCCTGCGCCTGTAGACCCCCACGGATCTTACTTTCCGGGCGATGGTCAGCCAGATTTCCTGCTTCTGGTGGGCATCAACCTGTGAGGATAACAAAGTGAAAAGGCCATTACTACACATGCAACATATACGTGCATCACACAGTTGGATATACATGTCTCAATAACAGGGGCATATGAAATATACAGGCAGTGCAACAATGGCTATGAACAGTTTGCCAGCAGTCACTACATGGTATCATTGCATGGGAAGTAAACCTAGTTGGAATGCACTGTTACTGCACTGTACCAGTTCAGTGCATGTAACTACACACTTTGGGGTGTGACAACTACTCAGTGGGCATGCTAGCCAGTGGTGTGCACACTGAAAGTCCTGCTAGTCAGACAACATGCACAATTAGTGATGCAGTGGACAGCACACTCACCTGCTCCCCTGGTTTCCCATACAGCTTGCTGTACTGTGGAAGGAGGCTGTCCAGCAGGGCCTGGTTCGCCTCAAGGCTGAAGGCTGGGGCTCTCTCCACAGTACGTGCCATTGCAGGAGCCAGAGGATGCATAAACAGCAGCAGTGTTGGTGGCAGATGTCGTCCTGGAGCATGTAGTGCAGGCAAGTGAGCTCTCAGGGGAACAGCCAGCATTATATGTGTGCTGCAGAGGCAGAAACTGTCCCATGTGTCCGAAGTGATAGGTCCAAGTCGTTTGCATCTTCTGAATCTGACCAATCCATGGAATAGCAGCACTAATACACGCCCACAGCATCCTTCAAATCTTCAACTTCATGACACCCATGATTTTGCAACATTGTTGTGGCTGGCCAACTGAATTCACTGCATCAGACTCGTTGGAGCTTCGAAACGCGTCCGTTGCCATGCCAGGCCCCAGCCAATGTGTGCGCACCGTTCGGTCCATCGCTGTACAACGCGTATTTCGGGATACAACGCGTACTCGCACACATCATATGCAATGGGCCGGCCGGGCACACCGATCGGTCCATTGCAGTTCAACGCGTACCCGCTCACAACAGATGCAATGGGCCGGCCGGGCACACCGATCGGTCCATTGCTGTACAACGCGTATTTCGGGATACAACGCGTACCCGCACACATCATATGCAATGGGCCGGCCGGGCACACCGATCGGTCCATTGCAGTTCAACGCTGTACCCGCTCACAACAGATGCAATGGGCCGGCCGGGCACACCGATCGGTCCATTGCTGTACAACGCGTATTTCGGGATACAACGCGTACCCGCACATCATATGCAATGGGCCGGACGGGCACACCGATCGGTCCATTGCTGTACAACGCGTATTTCGGGATACAACGCGTACCCGACACATCATATGCAATGGGCCGGCCGGGCACACCGATCGGTCCATTGCAGTTCAACGCGTACCCGCTCACAACAGATGCAATGGGCCGGCCGGGAACACCGATCGGTCCATTGCTGTACAACGCATATTTCGGGATACAACGCGTACCCGCACACATCATATGCAATGGGCCGGCCGGGCACACCGATCGGTCCATTGCTGTACAACGCGTATTTCGAGATACAACGCGTACCCGCACACATCATATGCAATGGGCCGGCCGGGCACACCGATCGGTCCATTGCAGTTCAACGCTGCACTCGCTCACAACAGATGCAATGGGCCGGCCGGGCACACCGATCGGTCCATTGCTGTACAACGCGTATTTTGGGATACGACGCGTACCCGCACACATCATATGCAATGGGCCGGCCGGGCACACCGATCGGTCCATTGCTGTACAATGCGTATTTCGGGATACAACGCGTACCCGCACACATCATATGCAATGGGCCGGCCAGGCACACCGATTGGTCCATTGCAGTTCAACGCGTACCCGCTCACAACAGATGCAATGGGCCGGCCGGGCACACCGATCGGTCCATTGCTGTACAGCGCGTATTTCGGGATACAACGCGTACCCGCACACATCATATGCAATGGGCCTGCCGGGCACACCGATCGGTCCATTGCTGTATAACGCATATTTCGGGATACAACGCGTACCCGCACACATCATATGCAATGGGCCGGCCGGGCACACCGATCGGTCCATTGCAGTTCAACGCGTACCCGCTCACAACAGATGCAATGGGCCGGCCGGGCATACCGATCGGTCCATTGCTGTACAACGCGTACATCGGATGACAACGCGTACCCGCTCACATTGTTTGCAATGGCCAATGTGTGCGCACCGATCGGTCCATTGCTGTCCAACGTGTATTGCGAATACAACGCGTACCCGTTCACATTGAATGCAATGGCCAATGTGTGCGCACCGATCGGTCCATTGCTGTCCAACGCGTATTGCGAATACAACGCGTACCCGTTCACATTGAATGCAATGGCCAATGTGTGCGCACCGATCGGTCCATTGCTGTCCAACGCGTATTGCGAATACAACGCGTACCCGCTCATATTGAATGCAATGGCCAATGTGTGCGCACCGATCGGTCCATTGCTGTCCAACGCGTATTGCGAATACAACGCGTACCCGCTCATATTGAATGCAATGGCCAATGTGTGCGCATCGATCGGTCCATTGCTGTCCAACGCGTCCCTGTACAAGTCACTGGCATATGTCACCATGCCTGTCACAGGTGAACATATGCCAGGCACATATACTTCCCAGGGAGTGAGGGGCACACCTACAACACCACAGCCTGTCCACACTGTATCCTAAGGCATGTAAGGCTGCATTACCTATTCCGTGTATGGGGGTGAACATGTTGTTCTGTGGGTGTCACTTGGGGGCAGCCACTCCCAGGCTGTGCACGTGTTCATGGGGACAGAATCCTTGGTGTGTCGTGCACATGACCACTGTGATGTGCAACTGTTCATTTCTGAGCATGTGGCATGGTCACATTTCACGGTGGTGTATGTGTATGTCATGTCACATACCCCCTGAGTCCCAAGTGGGACGGTATGTACATCCCAGGGTGACCCATTGCCACAATAGTGATGGTCCTCCACAGTCTGTGTGCATGTTGTGTTTACAATGTCTCTGATTCCATGTGCACAATGGGAGACAGTCTCCACATCCACGTTGTTTGTGCATGGACTTTGATGTTGTGCGTGTGTGTGTCACAGACGTCCATGTCTGTCCTGCCAAGGCAACAGGGACCACTACCTGTGGGGGTCAAGGTTGTTTTGCTGTGGTGTATTCATGATACACCATGTCATGCCAGTGTCCATGTGGCAATACAGGGTCCCTGGGAATCTACCTGTCGATGAGCTGTGATGCCTGGGGCACATCTGTCCTCACATGTCACTGTGGGGTGTGTTTGGAACGTGGCAGCAGGAGATGGGAACTGTGACACGGCCTCATGATATCCCATGGCACAACCTGGGACTTGCTGATGCCACTTGTTGAACTGTGATGTTAGATGTATCATGTGATATTGAGTATGGTCAATGCCACATATGTGGGGTGACTGACAATCTTTCTTTCTTCATCTATGCACTGCAGGGCACCAGCTGTCCATAGACCATTCCCTGACCTTGCAACCATGGTCGAACGGGACTGCATCCGACGGTACCGCTTCACCAGGCCGCTGATTGAGGTATTGACGGTGCGGTTGGCCCCACATTTGCAAGCTGGCCGGACATACCCTACAGCGCTGACCCCCAAGGTGAAGGTGATGGCAGCCCTACACTTCTTTGCCACCGGTACCTTTCAACACACTGTGGCGTCTGCTGGTGGGATGTCACAGACCATGTTCAGCCGTGTGCTCCGCGATGTTTTGGAGGCTATGTTGATATACCTGAACCAGTACATCTATTTCCCTAGACTCCAACAACTCACTGACGTGAAGAGTGACTTCTATGCCCTGGGGAGGACGCCGCATGTCATTGGCTCCATTGATGGGACACATGTGGCTTTGGTACCACCACAGGCCCAAGAGCAGGCATACAGGAACCGCAAACACTACCACTCGGTCAATGCACTGGTGGTATGTCTTGCAGATATGAGCATCTCACACGTCTGTGCCCGTTTCCCAGGTTCTGCACACGATGCCTACGTGATGAGGAGTAGTCGCATCCTGAGGATGATGTCACAGATGCGGAACCAGCGTGCCTGGCTTGTTGGTGTGTACTGACTTTGTACCATTGTGTGTGTTCTGCAATGTAGTGTTCCACCCACTTTTCCAACTCAGCTAATGTGCAATTGTCTGTATGTAGGTGACTCCGGATACCCCAACATGCCGTGGTTGCTGACGCCCCTCAGGAACCCTGTGACACCAGCCCAGATGCGCTACAATGAGGCACATGGTCGGACCAGGAGAGTGATCGAGCGGACATTTGGTCTCCTGAAGAGCCGCATCCGCTGCCTAGATAAGACAGGAGGGGCCCTCCCATATGCCCCAGCAAAGGTGTGCAAGATTGTCATCGTCTGCTGCATGCTACACAACCTGGCAGTGCGGAAGGAGTTGCCTCTCATCCTGGATGACGATGACCAACATCCGCCACCTGTGGAGGATCCTGGCCTGGACCACGATGCCAGTGATGATGGTGATGTCCGCACACAGCTCATCACCAACTTCTTCAGCTGAATGTGAGTATCCGGAGATGTCATGTCAATGATGTGAGTTTGCATGATATGTGTTGGTGGTGCTCTGGTGCTGTTTGAGTGTGGCCATGTGCTACATGACTGTATGCGTGAAGCGATGTGTCCTTACAGGTAGTCTGTACTCCCCAACAGTGTTGACATGCTAACTTGGTTCTGGGTGGGTATCGTGTGACATGTATTGGGCATGAGTATTGCAGTTCTGTCCTGTTCTTCAGTGCTTTTGACTGTGTGTCATTTCTGTCCTTCACAGGGTACTTTCAGAGTCGTTTGGTCAACTGTGATCCCCCGACACCGTGATTAAACTTCCAGGGTGGTAGCTGTCGTGTCCCTACAGGTGATGTGCGCCACAGCCATGGACTTCCTTCCTTCTACACTTGTTGACTGTGTGCCCACTGCCAGGTGGGATTACCTTGCATCTGTAGTGGTTACAACATGTTGCAAATGTGTAATAAACCTGTGCTTCACTTTGTGATGTGCGTTGTCTGTGGTCACACATCTGACTGACATTTGCTTACTGCACCAGTGGGCTAGTTAACAAAGACTGTGAATAGGTGTTGTGTCTGTGCATTGCACCGTATTTCCTGGCAACATCAGTGTAGGCGATGAGTCAGATGGCCTTGGTGTGTATATGTTGTGTAGCCCTGGTGGTGTGTCTCCCTCATATGTGTCACGTCGCCATGACTCACATGCCTGTGTTGTACTTGCTGTAGCAGTTAGCATGCACAGTGTAATTTTGCAGGTCATCATCTCCATGACAGAAACCACGTTGGAATCACAACAGAGGCAGGTGTGGTGTATTAGTGTGTTTATTGTCATACATGTGTGAGTATAGTGCACAGGGTGGTGGGTGCTGTACATTGTGATTGTAATCCAAAGTTCCTAGATGATTTGGAAGTCCTGGTAGCAGATATGTCCTGAGTAAAGTCCACAGTCATCTGATACATTGGTCCAACTTGTACTCCCCATGTCATGTGGGGGAGTTGTGTTGCATTCAACAGGGTGAACAGTTTGCGCACAAAGGTGATTATCCAGAACAAGTGTTGGCTTCCTGGGGGTTGCACATGGCCATCGGCCTCTCAGTTGCCCTTCCTCGGACGACCCCTCTTCTTTGGGGGGGGACCCTCAAGTGCAGGCTGCTGCGGTGCAGGGGACTCTCCGCCAGAGTCATCCTCCCTCCCTGTGGCAGTTGCAGTTGTTTCAGCACCAGATGTTGTGGGCACACAGGGAGGTGTTGACATGTTGCTGCTCATCTGGCGGAGGCATTGTAATATGTCCCTATGCACCGCCGTCATTTCTTGCAGTGTGTCCCACTTGGACTCCATGCGGGACATGTATAAGTCCAAGCGGGCATGATGGGCAACCTGCTGCTGTCGTATGTCCCTGAGGAGCCCCACTACCTGGCTGAGCTCTCCGGTGCTGGTCTGGTATGCATCGGCTATGCGTACCAGTTGTGGGTCATAATGCAGTCCAGACCCCTCTGCAAGCAGCGACCTATGTCTACCACCCCTCCCACCACCCCTGGTGACACGTGCAGGACCTGAGGTGGCACGCACAGGTGACCCTGGGCCCCCTTGGGGGTTCTTGGTGGTGTTGGTGTCCATGGCCCCACGTTGGGCCAGGGTCCGTGTGCTGGTGGTGGTGGTGCTCCTTGGTCTGTCCGTGTCGGCAGGGGTGGTTTGTGTGTTGTCAGTCGTTGGAGGGGTGGGTACAGGGGGTGCAGCTGGTGGTCCTGCTGGTGCTGCATGATGACTCGATCCGGAGGTGCCAGGTAGGTCTTCGTCATCCGAGGAGGGCAGAGGCTGTTCCACACCAGTGAGCTCCGTTTCCCCTGGAGCCTGGGAGAGGGACTCCTCAGCGTCTGCTGCTGTGTCCCCATCATCACCTGTTTTTGGGAGACACACACAATGTATGTTATGTTTCTGCAGGCATCAATGGTTCACACCCCTGACAGTTGTGACTGTACCTCTGGATGCGGGCCTGTACATTGCATTGTCCTAAGTTGTCACAGTCAGAGGTTGATATTGGTGTAGCACATTGTCCTGCATACTTTGAGCATTTCAATATGAATGTTGGGGTGTGTACATGGCCTGCATTGGTTGTATTTGGTGGACATCCGGCCCTCCTTCTCCCCCAGCCCAGTTATCCCACCATGAAGCATGCCACCCTTGCAGTGGGTTCAGGTTGACTCTCAGGATGTCAGTCAGTGGTGTCCTGCTGTTGGTTGGTGCACAGTTGCCAGCAGGGCCATGTGCTCCCCACAACTGAGCACCATTGTCAGACATCTTTGAAGTGGCTTTTCACTCCCTGTGATGTGCGCATGGTTCAGGGTGGTGTTGATGGGACAATTGTGAGGGTGACCAATATCTGTGACTACCACTCCCATCATGCTATTGCCTCCACCCCACTTCCCAGCATGCCCATACTTACTTGCTTTTGAGTGTACTTCACTGTGTGTGGTTGTGACAGCAATGGCAAGATGGCTGACAGTGGTGTCCTGCTGTTTGTTGGTGCCCAGTTCCCAGCATGGCCTTGTGATCCCCGCATCAGAGCACCATTGTCAGACATCTTTGAAGTGGCTTTTCACTGCCTGTGATGTGCGCATGGTTCAGGGTGGTGTTGATGGGACAGTTGTGAGGGTGACCAATATCTGTGACTACCACTCCCATCATGCTATTGCCTCCACCGCCCTTCCCAGCATGCCCATACTTCCTTCCTTTTGAGTGGACTTCACTGTGTGTGTGTGTGACAGCAATGGCAAGATGGCTGACAGTGGTGTCCTGCTGTTTGTTGGTGCCCAGTTCCCAGCATGGCCTTGTGATCCCCACATCAGAGCACCATTGGCAGACATCTTTGAAGTGGCTTTTCACTGCCTGTGAATGGCGCATGGTTCAGGGTGGTGTTGATGGGACAGTTGTGAGGGTGACCAATATCTGTGACTACCACTCCCATCATGCTATTGCCTCCACCGCCCTTCCCAGCATGCCCATACTTCCTTCCTTTTGAGTGGACTTCACTGTGTGTGTGTGTGACAGCAATGGCAAGATGGCTGACAGTGGTGTCCTGCTGTTGGTTGGTGCCCAGTTCCCAGCAGGGCCTTGTGCTCCCCACAACAGAGCACCAGTGTCAGACATCTTTGAAGTGGCTTTCCACTGCCTGTGATGTGCGCATGGTTCAGGGTGGTGTTGATGGGACAGTTGTGAGGGTGACCAATATCTGTGACTACCACTCCCATCATGCTATTGCCTCCACCGCCCTTCCCAGCATGCCCATACTTCCTTCCTTTTGAGTGGACTTCACTGTGTGTGAGTGTGACAGCAATGGCAAGATGGCTGAAAGTGGTGTCCTGCTGTTGGTTGGTGCCCAGTTCCCAGCAGGGCCATGTGCTCCCCACAACTGAGCACCAGTGTCAGCCATCTTTGAAGTGGCTTTTCACTCCCTGTGAGGTGTGCATGCTTGGGTGTGAGCTTGCTGGGCCATGTGGGTGGGGGATGTTGGGCTGTGACTACCACTCTCATCATGCTATTGCCTCCACCCCCCTTCCCAGCACGCCCATGCTTCCTTCCTTTTGACTCTGCTTCCCTGTGGGGTTGTGTGCCTGTGCTGACAAGATGGCTGACAGTGTTATCTGGGGTTAGTTTGGCTACAAGTCCCATGTGTGTCCCTGTGCTTCACACAGCATAACCCAGGGTGGTGGTTCTTTGTGGGATATTTAATTAGAGTGTGAGGCAATGCATTCTCCCAGGTGAGTTGTGTGGAGTTGTGTTAAGGGTGTGTGTGAGAAAAGCAGCTGGTAACTATGGTCAGTGCTGACAGTCCTCATTCCCATCCAGCCAGATATCCCACCATGGAACGTGCTTCCATTGCAGGGAGTTGAAGTTGGCTTTCAGGATGTCAGTCAGTGGTGTCCTGCTGTTGGTTGGTGCACAGTTGCCAGCAGGGCCTTGTGCTCCCCACAGCAGTAGCCAGTGTCAGCCATCTTGTCAGTTGTTTTCCACTCCCTGTGATGTGAGCATGGTTCATGGTGGTGTTGATGGGCGCATTGTGAGTGTGGGCAATATCTGTGACTACAACTCCCATGATGCTATTGGCTACACTGAGTTGCCCAGCATACACAGGATTCCTTCCTTTCAGTGGGCTTCCCTGTGAGGTGGTGTTGTAGTGGTGGCTACATATCTGGCTGTGTTTGTTAGTTATATTTGTGCCACTACCTAGCTGTATTTGTAGTTGTGTTTGTACATGTGATGACACAGTTACATATCACTATGAGATGGCATGTGTTGTGTTTATCT
Organism: Calotriton arnoldi; assembly: GCA_963921515.1. NCBI lineage: Eukaryota > Metazoa > Chordata > Amphibia > Caudata > Salamandridae > Calotriton > Calotriton arnoldi. The sequence goes on along the minus strand of CAWUFW010006426.1, from coordinate 134,777 downwards.
GACTGACATACACATCTTGGGATGATTATGTTTTGGTTGGTGTGTATTTGCTAAGGGTGCATGGTTTGACTATCCCCTTGACAGTGATGTGTGTGTATTGTCGCACAATATTGTGTACCTTTGTTGTGTACTCACCAGGCTCTGGGATGTTTTCTAGTCCATATACGCTCACTGGTGGTAGGATGGCCCGCACCTTCTCCTCCCAGGACCTGAGGTATACTGGTTTGGCAGGAGGGCCACTGCCGGTGTGTTGGCTCAAGAGGTAGTCCTTCTTAAGTAGGTCCCTGACCCTCCTGCGCACGTCATACCACCTGTTCTGGATGTCTTCCTTTGTGCGCAAACATGGTGATTGTGCGTTCACCCTGTTGACGATCCTCTCCCACATCTTGGTTTTCTGCGACATGGGGGTCTGTTGGACCAGTGTACCAAACAGCTGTGGCTCTACCCTGAGGATCTCATCTACCAGGACTTCCAATTCACTATCTAGGAACTTTGGATTCTTCTTTGGGGGCATGGCGATTGGTGGTGGTGGTGAGTGATGTGTGTGGGGGTGTGCAAGTGAGGGTGTGTGAGTGTGTGTTTTGCTGGGTGTATGTGAGGGTGCTATTTTTTGTGGTGCTGATGGTGTGTGGCTTGTGTGATGGATGAGCTGTGAGTGTGTGTGTGGTTGCTGTCTGTTGGTGTTGAGTGCTGGCAGGTCATTTGAATTTGCAAAGGATCATGGTAGGGATTTGTGTCCTTTATATGGGTGGAGTTGTAGGTGTGTCTATGTTCCCTGTTCCGCCCCCAGTATTTATTGGCTTGGTAATTGCTTGTTTGGCCTTTTTTTTTTTTTTTCCTTTGTACTTTTTGTGCATGTAGGAGACGTTCTTCTGACCGAGTCGGACCCTGCAGTTGTCTCATGCGAGCTTCTCCGATTCGTTCACGCTGTGTTTGTGCTGTTTTCTGTGCTGTGTACGCATCGGTCGCGGTGTATTGGGTTGCTCCGGCTCGCTGTTTTGTATGCGTGTCGATCGTACGGCTTGAGCTCCGTGCGACTCGGTCGTGTTTGCCACGCGTTGCATCGTACTTGGCGGGTCGGAGTTCGCGGGTACGTTTCGGTCGGGATCCTTCCTGGTGCGTGTCGGTCGGTTCGATTCGCGTGCTTTTCCGGCCGGATAGCTGTTTTCCACGCGGTTTGGTCGTTCGTATTGTGTTCCGTACGAGTCGGTCGGATTTTGCACGCATTTCATCGTACTTTGCGGGTCGGGCTGCACCGGTACGTGTCGGTCGGAATAAATTCCGGCTCCGAGTCGGTCGGTACGTTTTCCGGCCCGAATCGGAATCGGCCCCTTACTGTTTCTGTAGCTGAAGACAGGAAATCCCAACTGCTGTAAATCAATCCAGGTATATCATAATACCAATGGAACAAAAAAATTCCAAAAATAAATGGAAAATCCAACTGTTTCGAAATGCATCCACTGTCCGTAAATCCACAAACGATAAACCATAAAAATTCCCGATTTAAAAAAAAAAAAAAAAAACACTCCTTGAAAACACGAAAAATTAAGGAAGTGTAAAATAATTATTAGTTGACTAAAACTAATACACACTTCCTTAAGTTAAAAAAACGCAATCTTCACCAAACCGCAACTTCAAATTACGACCTGTAAAAAAAGAACAATCCCACCCACACAAACATACACATAAACTATAACATAATACTATTACAAACATTACTTACACCATATTTAAACATATTTACACATATTTCGACATTTCTAACATAGGCCTCTAAACAAACTGACGACGTACCGCTAAAACATAACTTACACATAAAAATCACCAAAACTACAAAAACCTTACACTACACACACTACCTAGCAACTAACTACCTTTAAATTAACAAAAAAAGTATAGTTTAAATAAAGAAAATTAAACTTACCTTCCCCGATGTGGCGCAGCTTCCAACCGACGGGCTTCTCACCTCCAAAATGACCCAAAACAAACGCGAGCGGTTACAAAATACAAGTCATAAACAAATATGGCTGCTTTAAACAATAAAAATGTATCTATTTCTTTAATAAACTGTTATACCATAATAAATACATTACTAAAAACTCTTGTAAAAATACTACAAATTATTACTTATGTTTTAAAAATGATGTTATATTTTTTCTTCAATGTAAAATTATAATAATAAATATTACAAGACATATAATAATTATTGTCATAATTCCATAAATATACATATTGTATACAATGTTTATTAAAAATATGTACTAAGTGAAAAAAAATTCAAAAAATGTATACATATTATGTTAGCAAACAGTGTGTTTTTATCTCGGGAATGCTTTCCTATGGAGAGAAGAACATTTACTACATACAGGTATTTGCTATATGATTTTGAGGGTCCCTTTAGGTTGTGATGTGTTAGGGGGCCACACACACTACCTAGCACCTAACTACCTTTAAATTAACCTAAAAGTATAGTTTAAATAAAGAAAATTAAACTTACCTTCCCCGATGCGACGCAGCTTCCAACCGCGAGCTTCTCGCCTCCGAAATGACCCAAAACAAACGCGAGCAGTTACAAAATACAAGTCATAAACAAATATGGCTGCTTTAAACAATAAAAATTAATCTATTTCTTTAATAAACTGTTATACCATAATAAATACATTACTAAAAACCTTTGTAAAAATAGTACAAATTATTACTTATGTTTTAAAAATGATGTTATATTGTTTCTTCAATGTAAAATTATAATAATAAATATTATAAGACATATAATAATTATTATTATAATTCCATAAATATACATATTGTATACAATGTTTAATAAAAATATGTACTAAGTGAAATTTTTTTTAAAAAATGTATACATATTATAAAAATGTTTGTATTAAATAAATTCATGTACTAATTAATATTACTTATATTTCACATATAATTAATATTAATTAAAATATAATATTATATGTGAAAAAATATAATACAATATTAAAAACTGTTTCCAATAAAAACATGTTAAAACAGATATGTTAATATAAATTTACAATATATGTATCAATGTAATAAATGTCCACAATTCAAAATAATAATGTACAAGTGTTATTAAAAAGTATTATTTTTTTAAATTGTTTAAAAAGCAATGTAAAGCTACATTTATGTATGTTAAAAAATATACATAACTAATAAAAAGGGTAATAATGTTTAAAACTCTATTTGCTAAATTATTATGTATAAAAGTATACATATGTACCAAATGTATGTCTGAACAATAAAGATTGTATTTATTTTCTCTGTGTAACAATATACATTAAATGCACTTAATAAAAATATATTTTTTTCTTCTCATTACTATCTGTTTAACAATAAAGAAACATTTAAAAAAAAAAAATGGCTCATTATTTTTTTATTAATGTATTAATGTTTGAATATGTATTAAAATATGTATTTTAATCAATGTACTTTATAAAATAATGTCTTTATTAAATATATATATATATATATAAAATGTTTTTTTAATTAATTTAACCTATTGTATTATTTATACACATTCCCACTATATTATTTTTTTAGTTTTCAAACCTATCAACATATATAAATAACTATTCCCACTCCAATTAGTATTAAATCTGGGAAGGTGCTGGACACTAACCATTTATAATTAACTATTCCCACTCCAATTAGTATTAAATCTGGGTAGGTGCTGGACACTAACCATATATAATTTACTATTCCGACTCCAATTAGTAATAAATCAGGGAAGGTGCTGGACACTAAACATATATAATTTACTATTCCCACTCCAATTAGTATTAAATCTGGGAAGGTGCTGGACACTAACCATATATAATTAACAATTCCCACTCCAATTACTGTTAAATCAAGGAAGGTGCTGGACACTAAACATATATAATTTACTATTCCCACTCCAATTAGTATTAAATCAGGGAAGGTGCTGGGCACTAAACATATATAATTTACTATTCCCACTCCAATTAGTATTAAATCTGGGAAGGTGCTGGACACTAAACATATATAATTTACTATTCCCACTCCAATTAGTATTAAATCAGGGAAGGTGCTGGGCACTAAACATATATAATTTACTATTCCCACTCCAATTAGTATTAAATCTGGGAAGGTGCTGGACACTAACCATATATAATTAACTATTCCCACTCCAATTACTGTTAAATCAAGGAAGGTGCTGGACACTAAACATATATCATTCACTATTCGCACTCCAATTAGTATTAAATCAGGGAAGGTGCTGGACCCTAACCATATATAATTTACTATTCCCACTCCAATTAGTATTAAATCAGGAAAGGTGCTGGACACTAAGGGGCCGATTCCGATCTGGGTCGGAAAACGTACCGACCGACTCGGAGCCGGAATTTATTCCGACCGACACGTACCGGTGCAGCACGAGCCGCAAAGTACGATGAAATGCGTGCAAAATCCGACCGACTCGTACGGAACACAATGCGACTGACCGAACCGCGCAGAAAATAGCTATCCGGCCGGAAAACCACGCGAATCGAACCGACCGACACGCACCAGGAAGAATCCCGAACGAAACGTACCCGCGAAATCCGACCCGCCAAGTACGATGCAACGTGTGGAAAACACGACCGAGTCGCACGGAGCTCAAGCCGTACGACCGACACGCATACAAAACAGCGAGCCGAAGCAACCCAATACACCGCGACCGACGCGTATGCAGCACAGAAAACAGCACAAACACAGCGTGAACGAATCGGAGAAGCTCGCACGAGACAACAGCAGGGTCCGACTCGGTCAGAAGAACGTCTCCTACATGCACAAAAAGTACAAAGGGAAAAACACACAAAAAAAGGCCAAACAAGCAATTACAAAGCCAATAAATACTGGGGGGGGGACAGGGAACAAAGACACATCCACAACTCCACCCATAAAAAGGACACAAATCCCTACCATGATCCTTTGCAAATTCTAATGACCTGCCAGCACTCAACAGACAGCAACCACCCACCCACCCACCCACAGCTCATCCATCACACAAGCCACACACCATCAGCACCTCAACAAATAGCACCCTCACATACACCCCACAAAACACACACTCACACACCCTCACTTGCACACCCCCACACACATCACTCACCACCACCACCCATCACAATGCGCACAAAGAAGAATCCAAAGTTCCTAGATAGTGAATTGGAAGTCCTGGTAGATGAGATCCTCCGGGTAGAGCCACAGCTGTTTGGTACACTGGTCCAACAGACCCCCATGTCGCAGAAAACCAAGATGTGGGAGAGGATCGTCGACAGGGTGAATGCACAATCACCATGTTTGCGCACAAAGGAAGACATCCAGAACAGGTGGTAGTGTGTGTGCAGAAGGGTCAGGGACCTGCTCAAGAAGGACTACCTCTTGAGCCAACACACCGGCAGTGGCCCTCCTGCAAAACCAGTATACCTCAGGCCCTGGGAGGAGAAGGTGCGGGCCATCCTACCACCAGTGAGCGTATATGGACTAGAAAACATCCCAGAGCCTGGTGAGTACACAACAAATGTACACAATATTGTGCGACAATACACACACATCACTGTCTAGGGGAGAGTCAAACCATGCACCCTCAGCAAATACACACCAAACACAAGATAATCATCCCAAGATGTGTATGTCAGTCAGATAAACACAACACATGCCATCTCATAGTGATATGTAACTGTGTCATGACATGTACAAACCCAACAACAAATACAGCTAGGCAGTGGCACAAATATAACCAACAAACACAGTCAGATATGTAGCCACCACTACAACACCACCTCACAGGGAAGCTCACTGAAAGGAAGGAATTCTGTGTATGCTGATCAAGTCAGTGTAGCCAATAGCAACATGGGAGTTGTAGTCACAGATATTGCCCACCCTCACAATACGCCCATCAACACCACAATGAACCATGCTCACATCACAGGGAGTAGAAAACAACTGACAAGATGGCTGACACTGGCTACTGCTGTGGAGAGCACAAGGCCCTGCTGGCAACTGTGCACCAACCAACAGCAGGACACCACTGACTGACATCCTGAAAGACAACTCGCACTCCCTGCAATGGAAGCACGTTCCATGGTGGGATATCTGGCTGGGTGGGAAGGAGGACTGACAGCACTGACCATAGTTACCAGCTGCTATTCTCACACACACCCTTAACACAAACTCCACACAACTCACCTGGGAGAATGCATTGCCACACACTCTAATTAAATATCCCACAAAGAACCACCACCCTGGGTTATGCTGTGTGAAGCACAGGGGCACACATGGGACTTGTAGCCAAACTAACCCCAGGATAACACTGTCAGCCATCTTGTCAGCACAGGCACACAACTCCACAGGGAAGCAGAGTCAAAAGGAAGGAAGCATGGGCATGCTGGGAAGGGGGTGGAGGCAATTGCATGATGGGAGTGGTAGTCACAGCCCAACATCCCCCACCCACATGGCCCAGCAAGCTCACACCCAAGCATGCACACCTCACAGGGAGTCAAAAGCCACTTCAAAGATGGCTGACACTGGTGCTCAGTTGTGGGGAGCACATGGCCCTGCTGGGAACTGGGTACCAACCAACAGCAGGACACCACTGTCAGCCATCTTGCCATTGCTCTCACACTCACACACAGTGAAGTCCACTCAAAAGCAAGTAAGTATGGGCATGCTGGGAAGTGGGGTGGAGGCAATAGCATGATGGAAGTGGTAATCACAGATATTGGTCAGCCTCACAATTGTCCCATCAACACCACCCTGAACCATGCGCACATCACAGGGAGTGAAAAGCCACTTCAAAGATGTCTGACACTGGTGCTATGTTGTGGGGAGCACAAGGCCCTGCTGGGAACTGGGCACCAACTAATAGCAGGACACCACTGTCAGCCATCTTGCCATTGCTCACACACTCACACACAGTGAAGTCCACCCAAAAGCAAGTAAGTATGGGCATGCTGGGAAGTGGGGTGGAGGCAATAGCATGATGGGAGTGGTAGTCACAGATATTGGTCAGCCTCACAATTGTCCCATCAACACCACCCTGAACCATGCGCACATCACAGGGAGTGAAAAGCCACTTCAAAGATGTCTGACACTGGTGCTATGTTGTGGGGAGCACAAGGCCCTGCTGGGAACTGGGCACCAACCAACAGCAGGACACCACTGTCAGCCATCTTGCCATTGCTCACACACTCACACACAGTGAAGTCCACCCAAAAGCAAGTAAGTATGGGCATGCTGGGAAGTGGGGTGGAGGCAATAGCATGATGGGAGTGGTAGTCACAGATATTGGTCACCCCCACAACTGTCCCATCAACACCACCCTGAACCATGCGCACATCACAGGGAGTGGAAAAGAATTGACAAGATGGCTGACACTGGGTACTGCTGTGGGGAGCACAAGGCCCTGCTGGCAACTGTGCACCAACCAACAGCAGGACACCACTGACTGACATCCTAAAAGACAACTTGCACTCCCTGCAATGGAAGCACGTTCCATGGTGGAATATCTGGCTGGGTGGGAAGGAGGGCCGGATGTCAACCAAATACAACCAATGCAGACCATGTACACACCGCAACATTCATATAGAAATGCCCAAAGTATGCAGGACAAAGTGCTACACAAATATCAACCTCTGACTGTGACAACTTAGGACAATGCAATGTACAGGCCCGCATCCAGAGGTACAGTCACAACTGTCAGGTGTGTCAACCATTGATGCCTGCAGAAACATAACATACATTGTGTGTGTCTCCCAAAAACAGGTGATGATGGGGACACAGAAGCAGACGCTGAGGAGTCCCCATCCCAGGCTCAAGGGGAAACGGAGCTCACTGGTGTGGAACAGCCTCTGCCCTCCTCGGATGACGAAGACCTACCTGGCACCTCCGGAGCAAGTCATCATGCAGCACCAGCAGGACCACCAGCTGCACCCCTGCACCCACCCCTCCAACGACTGTCAACACACATACCACCCCTGCCGACACGGACAGACCAAGGAGCACCACCACCACCAGCACAGGGACCCTGGACCAACGTGGGGCTATGGACACCAACACCACCAACAACCCCCAAGGGGGCCCAGGGTCACCTGTGCGTGCCACCTCAGGTACTGCACATGTCGCCAGGGGTGGTGGGAGGGGTGGGAGACATAGGTCGCTGATCGCAGAGGGGTCTGGACTGCATGATGACCCACAACTGGTACGCATAGCCGATGCGTACCAGTCCAGCACCGGAGAGCACAGCCAGGTAGTGGGGCTCCTCAGGGACATTAAACAGCAGCAGGCTGCCCATCATGCCCGCTTGGACTTACACAAGTCCCGCGTGGAGTCCAAGTGGGACACACTGCAAGAGATGACGGCGGTGCATAGGGACATATTACAATGCCTCCTCCAGATGAGCAGCAACCAGTCAACACCTCCCTGTGTGCCCACAACATCTGGTGCTGAAACAACTGCAACTGCCACAGGGGGAGGATGACTCTGGCGGAGAGTCCCTTGCACCGCAGCAGCCTGCACTTGAGGGTCCCCCCCAAAGAAGAGGGGTCGTCCGAGGAGGGGCAACTGAGAGGCCGATGGCCATGTGCAACCCCCAGGAAGCCAAAACCTGTTCTGGATAATCACCTTTGTGCGCAAACTGTTCACCCTGTTGACTGCAACACAACTCCCCCACATGACATGGGGAGTACAAGTTGGACCAATGTATCAGATGACTGTGGACTTTACTCTGGACATTTCTGCTACCAGGACTTCCAATTCATCTAGGAACTTTGGATTACAATCACAATGTACAGCACCCACCATCCTGTGCACTATACACACACATGTATGACAATAAACACACTAATACACCATACCTGCCTCTGTTGTGATTCCAACGTGGTTTCTGTCATGGAGATGATGACCTGCGAAATTACACTGTGCATGCTAACTGCTACAGCAAGTACAACACAGGCATGTGAGTCATGGCAACGTGACACATATGAGGGAGACACACCACCAGGGCTACACAACATATACACACCTAGGCCATCTGACTCATCGCCTACACTGATGTTGCCAGGAAATACGGTGCAATGCACAGACAAAACACCTATTCACAGTCTTTGTCAACTAGCCCACTGGTGCAGTAAGCAAATGTCAGTCAGATGTGTGACCACAGACAACGCACATCACAAAGTGAAGCACAGGTTTATTACACATTTGCAACATGTTCAATCAATCAATCAATCTCCTTTATTCGGATATACAAAATATCCATAAAAGTACAATGAAAAATACCAGCATACATTAATATATTCAAATTTAAAACAACGATAAATACCTAATTTGATACAATAAAATACAATGATAGCATATACACTGTTAGAAAAAGAGACAACACCGCAAGGGTAAAATATTACATAAAAATATAGCAGCATGATAGATAAAGTGCATATTTTATAACAAATATCAATCATTAGAGTACGTTAATTTTGCTTAAATAATGTCCATAGAGGCACGTGAGCGAACAGCCATTTTCAAAAATGTGCTTACGCGAAAAATTAATTTTTCCCCATCAAGTTTAAGAATAACACTGTAGGCTTCTCTGAAATCATCAATACCCAGAGCTTTAAAATAAGGGATCAATAATTGCATACTGTATTTTCGGTAGTAGTTACAAAAGAATATAAAATGTAACATTGTTTGATTTCCATGGTTGCCACAATAACATGGCGTTTGCTCAAGGTTTATATTAAAGCCTAAAGGGAAGCACAATAAATATTTTAGAGTGCCTGATCTAAGGCGAAAGAGCAAACTACGATCCCAGCGGTTAATAGCTTCTAAAAGGTAACCAGCTGGCAAATATGGGCGGATAACATCGCCCTCTACCATGGATATATATCGAAATACTGTGGATTTCGGGAATTCTCGCTCGTACCTAATACCTTCATAGTGTTTATACAGAGCCTTCTGAATAATCTTTTTATTGATGCCTTCCAAATGATTTGGATTTATAAAAATATGTGCGAGATTTATACTAGTCAAGCTAGTCCTAACAGCAGTCAACCATGGTATATCAATACCCTTATCACAATTAAGGCAGTCAATTATAATTTCTCTGCTCAGTGCTGCCGCTGGATTTTGCCATACTTTTAACCAAAAACGGCGGGGCGAGACCTAATATAATCTTCCACATATAGCAAATTCAACTCTCTATGACAGATATAAGATGATGAAGAAATCGGTACCCCCAGTACTCTCCGGCAAAATCTATTTTCCTCGATCTGGGTGCTATTAATATTTGTATGACCCCATATCTCTGCCCCATATGTTACTATGGGTAGACACTGAGTTTTATAGATATTCAATAAAGATAGCACTACCTCAGATCTTCTAGGCTGGGGAAAACTCAAAAGTGAGTTAACCGATTTTGAGAATTTACTTCGGCCATATGCAGAATGGGCCGCCCAAGAACCGTTATCAGCAAAAACTAGGCCCAAATAGGGGAAAGTGCAAGTGCTTATCAGTTTTTCAGGACCTAAATTAATAACTTTAATAGGATATTTTTTGGGGCCACAACACATTAAAAAGATTTTTTTAAATTAGTGCAAAGATCTAATCCGTTCATAAAATCATTAAAACCCCTAACTAAAATGCGGAGAGAGTTCGGGTGCGACCCATTAGAACCGCATCATCCGCATACAATAGAGCAGGGAGTTGATTACCATTGATCATTGGGACGTCTATATTCAGAGTTAATAGTGTATTGTGCAACTCATTGATATATATAATAAATAGGAGAGGGGCCAGTACGCACCCCTGCCTGACCCCTCTACCAATGGGTATGTCCCCTGATACCTCCCCAGCCATGCTAATCCTAACCCTTGCCCTTAAATCCCTATGTAAATACGATAAAAAGTGCACTAAATCCTCATCCAACCCGTATCTTAAAAGGCATGCCCACAAACGCGATCTATTAACAAAATCAAAGGCGGATGTCAAATCCATAAAAGCCAGGTAGATTGGGGATTGCCGGGCTATTGTGTATTTACCTATAATTAAATTAAGATTAAGGCATTGTTCCACAGTTCCCAAATTACTTCTGAAACCTAACTGGCATTTATTTAAAATACTTCCTTCCTCCGCCCAGGACCTGATTTTGTTGAATAATACCCTGCCAAGTATCTTAAGAGTATTATCAATCAGGGAGATCGGTCTATAGCAGCTCGGGTTGGATCTGTCCCCCTTTTTAAATATTGGAACAATTATACTGGAGGCCCATGTTTCAGGAATATGGGAGTTTGTTAAGTTATTAAAAACATTCAAAAGAAGAGGTGCCCAAAACTCTGTATTATACTTTATAAGGTCGATCGGTAGACCATCCGGGCCAGGGGCCTTATTCCCTAAACTCTGATCAATAGCATCCTCGACTTCAGTCAGCGTTATATGTATTCTTGACACAGGATGAATGTCACTATAGTCCCCATCGTCAGGTGGAGCTGTATATAATTTAGAAAAATGCGCTTCCCAAGTTTCAGCAGATATATTACAACTTATCGGGGTAATTGAAAGGGCCCGGGTTCTCATCTTTTTAACCACAGCCCAAAAACCCTTTGAATTATTGAGCCTTGCAGCACATGCCAAGTTGTCCCACTGTTCTTTTAGGATTTCATCTTTTCTCTCCTTAACCGCCTTTTTATATTGGCCCCTCAACAATCTTATGTGGTTAACATCCCTTGGTGCCTCTTTCATAGCTGCCCGAAGATCTCTATTTGCTTGTGAGCATGTGGTATTAAACCATTTCTTTTTATTGTTTGACACGGGTCTTGAAATTATTTGTTTAACACCTGCGCATAAATCAGTAAATGCAGTAACTACCTCGGGGTTAGGGTCAGTTAACGACAGGCAGCTATTAACAGATAAGTGATATGTTAACAGCATTTTTAAAAATACTTTACTATTATCTATGCCTTTCCATATAATTCTTAAATTGTCTGTCGAGGATGCTATGTTACAGGCCCCTGGTTCCTTAGAAAAGCCGGGTTTTAGTGCTACCCTAAATGTTACAAAGTTAGGGTTATGATCCCCATACGTGGTAGGTATAACCTCGGCTTTAACCAAGAGATCTTCCAATTCGTCTGATATAAAGACGTAGTCTATTACTGAAGCACAACCGCGTCCTCTATAGGTTGGCAATGGGTGACTGTTGCAATAATTTGTATCGGCAATATCCATCACATTAAATAGATTATATTTTGGTAAATAACCCAATAACTCAGTCCCCCTTCTACATGGGGGTGCTTGCAATGTATAAGCAGCACCTACCCAATTTACCCCTGAAATTTTAGCGTTAAAATCACCACCCAAACAAATTCCAACTGACTTATGTGACCTCATTGAGTCTTGAAACTCTGAGACAAAATTAAAAAGATTCACAAAATTAAAATTAGGTTCGGATAAAAAATCATTATTATAAAAATTAATAAAACAAATTGGGACCCCACGTGTATATATCAAGGCCTGAAAATTAATTCTATGTGTAGGAATAATTTTAACAGTACCTCCTGAAGAGATATTAACCCAGATAGAAAGGCCTCCCGACTGTCTCCCATATAACGAGGTATTTGCCATTACATTAAAACATTCAAACCCTTCAAGATACAGTTCTTTTGTTGCCCAAGTCTCTTGAAATAGCAATACATCAAATTCGTTTACCATCTTAACCCAATCCTCAATGGCTATTTTAGATGCCAGCCCGGCGATATTCCAACTTAACACACGCAAATCGTGTGTCTCCGGGCTGTCAATTGTGGAGGAGACCGATGGAACTATAGAGAGGGATGGCTCAGTAGGTGTTATTATGGGGTGCAGTCAATCTAAACTATCCAAGCCAGAAAGGGCCATAAATTTGTTTTGCGTCAAGTATAAATTGGTATCCAATATATTATGTCTAGGGTTTGGCTTATAAAAATAACCAAGAGGTAGTGAACAAATATCAGTAGATGTGCCATTGGTACGCTCTTTTGCTGATAATACAAATCTTACAGAGGCTGGTCGCCGAAAATTAATGACGACACAGTCACCCTCTATAATTTTGTCTGATAATCCAACCCAGCCCACCCTGCGCACCATTATAATGTCATTGATGTTACCGGCACTGAACCCTTTATGTTTGATCAACCAGTCAGTGCATTTATTTCGTAATTGGTCCCAAGATTCAGGCTGGTTTTTCCCTATTGGTGGGACTCCTGCAAGGATCAAAACATAAGGGCAGGATGCCGGAGGTAAATTTAACACATCAATTCTGCCCTCAGTACACTCGCCTGTTTTGGGCTTAATAGCAGCAATCTTAATGTCATGCGCAGGATGGGCGTTATGTACAGAAATTAAAGGAGAAGTAGTGTTGACCTGTTCATTCGGTACATGTGGACTAAGAGGATCGCTAGATTTTGATAGTGTGACATTATGGTTTGGGTGCTTAGGAGCAGGACATCCTTTAGCTTGAAGGCAGGTCCTACATGAATCTACCATAGGATGCTGATCTTGAATTACAATTCCCTGTGTCAACCCAGGTTGTATTCTACTTACAGATTGTTGATTTGGGGGCCCCTCCCTGTTGGGATACTGGCCTAAAAGTACTACCAGGCACACTTAATTTATTAAACAAAGATTCTAAGCGATCCAAACGTTTCCAGAGTATAGTAAAATTCCTTTCAACAAGCTCCCTAACATTCTCTTTAACAGTGTCTATAATAATATCGATTGCTGTGTCCCCAAGTGTAAAATTATTAGAAATTGCCGGTAATAACCCAGTCTGAGTGGAGATTGAACGATTTAACGGCTCAGAAGGGGTTAAGTCAATATGAGCGCTGACAGAAGCTGTGGCGACTGTATCAACTACAGCTGCCGGGCCCTGGATCCATGTGCTTAGAGCGGTGCGCTGCATCTTCAAACGTGGGGGTTGTTTCCTCTTAGGACAGGCTGGTTTGGTTAATTTCCTTTTTCTCTTAGCCCCGGATATTTCTGGGTTCGGGGAAATGTTCTCAGAGTCAACAAAGTCTCTGCTATACGTTGAAATAACAAGATCCTTAACTCCCCCTGTGGCCCCAATACTATTACTTCCCTCAGCAACCAGCCGATTTCCTTGAGCTGACAAGTGCATGTTAAAATCAGATAATGGATACGGCGGCTGGGTAGGGCTAGGGAAATCCCTGTTTGCAACTAGTGGTGAAATATGCGAACTTGGTAGACCCAGGGACAGACGTCTCTCTGTCAATTCTATTTCGGTACTAACAATACTGACGGCTCTCTCCAACATGCTATCAATAGTGGTAGTACTACGCAAACTATGCGGAGCATTGCGTTTAGACGTCATTTATATTATCCGTGGCAATATTTATTTAACTTTATATTGCTTACCACGTAGAAGTCACAGGAAGTAGAGATTAACAAATCTCAGAGGGGTTGCCCAGCCCGGCCTCCTTCGGTCTCTGACGGGCAAGGACGGGCCCGCCCTTGGCCCGGGCTTCGCCCGGGCGCGGCCCGCGCGCGTCCCGCGCTGCGGGGGTCACCGGCGCTCTTGTAGCGCTTGGGAAAGGCGTAGCTCCTCCCTCCTGGGAGAGCTCTGGAGTCTGGGGAATTGAGTCCCCCTCCGCAACAGCAAACAGCAGTGGCAGCAGAGCACGTCCCGCGCTGCGGGGTCACCGGCGCTCTTGTAGCGCTTGGGAAAGGCGTAGCTCCTCCCTCCTGGGAGAGCTCTGGAGTCTGGGGAATTGAGTCCCCCTCCGCAACAGCAAACAGCAGTGGCAGCAGAGCACGTCCCGCGCTGCGGGGGTCACCGGCGCTCTTGTAGCGCTTGGGAAAGGCGTAGCTCCTCCCTCCTGGGAGAGCTCTGGAGTCTGGGGAATTGAGTCCCCCTCCGCAAGCAACAGCAAACAGCAGTGGCAGCAGAGCACGTCCCGCGCTGCGGGGGTCACCGGCGCTCTTGTAGCGCTTGGGAAAGGCGTAGCTCCTCCCTCCTGGGAGAGCTCTGGAGTCTGGGGAATTGAGTCCCCCTCCGCAACAGCAAACAGCAGTGGCAGCAGAGCACGTCCCGCGCTGCGGGGGTCACCGGCGCTCTTGTAGCGCTTGGGAAAGGCGTAGCTCCTCCCTCCTGGGAGAGCTCTGGAGTCTGGGGAATTGAGTCCCCCTCCCGCAACAGCAAACAGCAGTGGCAGCAGAGCACGTCCCGCGCTGCGGGGTCACCGGCGCTCTTGTAGCGCTTGGGAAAGGCGTAGCTCCTCCCTCCTGGGAGAGCTCTGGAGTCTGGGGAATTGAGTCCCCCTCCGCAACAGCAAACAGCAGTGGCAGCAGAGCACGTCCCCATGTTGTAACCACTACAGATGCAAGGTAATCCCACCTGGCAGCGGGCACACAGTCAACAAGTGTAGAAGGAAGGAAGTCCATGGGTGTGGCGCACATCACCTGTAGGGACACGACAGCTACCACCCTGGAAGTCTAATCACGGTGTCGGGGATCACAGTTGACCAAACGACTCTGAAAGTACCCTGTGAAGGACAGAAATGACACACAGTCAAAAGCACTGAAGAACAGGACAGAACTGCAATACTCATGCCCAATACATGTCACAAGATACCCACCCAGAACCAAGTTAGCATGTCAACACTGTTGGGGAGTACAGACTACCTGTAAGGACACATCGCTACACGCATACAGTCATGTAGCACATGGACACACTCAAACAGCACCAGAGCACCACCAACACATATCATGCATACTCACATCATTGACATGACATCTCCGGATACTCACATTCAGCTGAAGAAGTTGGTGATGAGCTGTGTGCGGACATCACCATCATCATCATCATCACTGGCATCGTGGTCCAGGCCAGGATCCTCCACAGGTGGTGGATGTTGGTCATCGTCATCCAGGATGAGAGGCAACTCCTTCCGCACTGCCAGGTTGTGTAGCATGCAGCAGACGATGACAATCTTGCACACCTTTGCTGGGGCATATGGGAGGGCCCCTCCTGTCTTGTCCAGGCAGCGGAAGCGGCTCTTCAGGAGACCAAATGTCCGCACAATCACTCTCCTGGTCCGACCATGAGCCTCATTGTAGCGCATCTGGGCTGGTGTCACAGGGTTCCTGAGGGGCGTCAGCAACCACGGCATGTTGGGGTATCCGGAGTCACCTACATACAGACAATTGCACATTAGCTGAGTTGGAAAAGAGGGTGGAACACTACATTGCAGAACACACACAATGGTACAAAGTCAGTACACACCAACAAGCCAGGCACGCTGGTTCCGCATCTGTGACATTATCCTCGGGATGCGACTACTCCTCATCACGTAGGCATCATGTGCAGAACCTGGGAAACGGGCACAGACGTGTGAGATGCTCATATCTGCAAGACATACCACCAGTGCATTGACCGAATGATAGTGTTTGCGGTTCCTGTATGCCTGCTCTTGGGCCTGTGGTGGTACCAAAGCCACATGTGTCCCATCAATGGAGCCAATGACATGCGGCATCCTCCCCAGGGCATAGAAGTCACTCTTCACGTCAGTGAGTTGTTGGAGTCAAGGGAAATAGATGTACTGGTTCAGGTATATCAACATAGCCTCCAAAACATCGCGGAGCACACGGCTGAACATGGTCTGTGACATCCCACCAGCAGTCGCCACAGTGTGTTGAAAGGTACCGGTGGCAAAGAAGTGTAGGGCTGCCATCACCTTCACCTTGGGGGTCAGCGCTGTAGGGTATGTCCGGCCAGCTTGCAAATGTGGGGCCAACCGCACCGTCAATACCTCAATCAGCGGCCTGGTGAAGCGGTACTGTCGGATGCAGTCCCGTTCGACCATGGTTGCAAGGTCAGGGAATGGTCTATGGACAGCTGGTGCCCTGCAGTGCATAGGTGAAGAAAGAAAGATTGTCAGTCACCCCACATATGTGGCATTGACCATACTCAATATCACATGATACATCATTATGAGGCACAAGTACATGATGTGTGCAGTTCCGTAAGGACATGTATGGCACCTACATGGCCAACATCTAACATCACAGTTCAACAAGTGGCATCAACAAGTCCCAGGTTGTGCCATGGGATATCATGAGGCCGGGTCACAGTTCCCATCTCCTGCTGCCACGTTCCAAACACACCCCACAGTGACATGTAAGGACAGATGTGCCCCAGGCATCACAGCTCATCGACAGGTAGATTCCCAGGGACCCTGTATTGCCACATGGACACTGGCATGACATGGTGTATCATGAATACACCACAGCAAAACAACCATGACCCCCACAGGTAGTGGTCCCTGTTGCCTCGGCAGGACAGACATGGACGTCTGTGACACACACACGCACAACATCAAAGTCCATGCACAAACAACGTGGATGTGGAGACTGTCTCCCATTATGCACATGGAATCAGAGACATTGTAAACACAACATGCACACAGACTGTGGAGGACCATCACTATTGTGGCAATGAGTCACCCTGGGACGTACATACCGTCCCACATGGGACTCAGGGGTATGTGACATGACATACACATACACCACCGTGAAATGTGACCATGCCACATGCTCAGAAATGAACAGTTGCACATCACAGTGGTCATGTGCACGACACACCAAGGATTCTGTCCCCATGAACACGTGCACAGCCTGGGAGTGGCTGCCCCCAAGTGACACCCACAGAACAACATGTTCACCCCCATACACGGAATAGGACATGCAGCATTACATGCCTTAGGATACAGTGTGGACAGGCTGTGGTGTTGTAGGTGTGCCCCTCACTCCCTGGGAAGTATATGTGGCTGGCATATGTTCACCTGTGACAGGCATGGTGACATATGCCAGTGACTTGTACAGGGACGCGTTGGACAGCAATGGACCGATCGGTGCGCACACATTGGCCATTGCATTCAATGTGAGCGGGTACGCGTTGTATTCGCAATACGCGTTGGACAGCAATGGACCGATCGGTGTGCACACATTGGCCATTGCATTCAATGTGTGCGGGTACGCGTTGTATCCCGGGTAAGCGTTGTAGAGCAATGGAACGATTGGTGTGCCCGCCGGCCCATTGCATTCAATGTGTGCGGGTACGCGTTGTATCCCGGGTTCGCGTTGTAGAACAAGGGACCAATCGGTGTTGCCGGCCGGCCCATTGCATTAAATGTGTGTGGGTACGCGTTGTATCCCGGGTACGCGTTGCAGAGCAATGGACCGATCGGTGTGCCCGGCCTGCCCATTGCATTCAATGTGTGCGGGTACGCGTTGTATCCCGGGTACGCGTTGAACTGCAATGGACCGATCGGTGCGCATCCATTGGCTAGGGCCTGGCCTGGCAACGGACGCGTTTTCAAATCTTGAACGAGTCTGATGCTGTAAATTCGGTTGGTCACCCACAACAATGTTGCAAATTCATGGGTGTCATGAAGTTGAACTTTTGAAGGATGCTGTGGGCGTGTGTAAGTGGTGCAATTCCATGGATTGGCCAGATTCAGAAGATGCAAACGACTTGGACCTATCACTTTGGACACATGGGACAGTATCTGCCTCTGCAGCACACATATAATGCTGGCTGTTCCCCTGAGAGCTCACTTGCCTGCACTACATGCTCCAGGACGACATCTGCCACCACTGCTGCTGCTGTATCTGCACCCTCTGGACCCTGCAATGGCACGTACTGTGGAGAGAGCCCCAGCCTTCACCACTGAGGAGAACCAGGCCCTGCTGGACAGCCTCCTTCCACAGTACAGCAAGCTGTATGGGAAAGCAGGGGAGCAGTGGAGTGTGCTGTCCACTGCATCACTAAATGTGCATGTTGTCTGACTAGCAAGGCTTACAGTCTGCACGCCACTGGCTAGCAGGCTCACTGAGTAGTTGTCACCCCCATAGTGTGTAGTTACATGCACTGAACAGGTATAGTGCAGTGACAGTGCATTTAAACAAGGTTTTACTTCCCAGGCAATGATACCATGTAGTAACTGCTGGCAAACTGTCCATAGCCATCGTTGCACTGCCTGTGTACTCATGTGCCCCTGTGATTGAGACATGTATATCCAACTGTGTAATGCACGGATATGTTGCATGTGTAGTAATGGCATTCTCACGTTGTCATCCTCACAGGTTGATGCCCACCAGAAGCAGCAGATATGGCTGACCATCGTCCGGGCAGTGAGATCCGTGGGGGTCTACAAGCGCCCGGATCCGCAACTGCCAGAAGAGGTGGCAGGACCTTCGGGGCTGGACCCGGAGGATCGCACGGGTCCAGCTGAAGCTGTCGCCTCCTCGCAGGAGGGGTGGACACCGGACCCTGACCCCCACATGCTCAGGATCCTGGCGGTGGTCTTCCTGATCTGGATGGGCAGCTGAAGGCCAGAGAGCAGCAAGGAGGGGGTGAGTCCATGACTGCATTGTGAACTTTGTCTGCCATGCTATGTGCCCTCCTCTGGCCTGGTTAAACTTCCACAGTACATCAGTCATGTGGTCCAGGACCCATGTCCCTCAATTGTGCACTGCCCACTCCTCATCTGATACCCAGGTGTGGCCCTTACAGTCAGGGAATTGTGTCACTTGGGTACTGTGTCCTTGCATTTTGCTTAACTCAAGGTGGGGGACAGCATTTGTTCCCCTAACTCTGTGGTGGGCATCATGGGTGGGTCCATTGCTTACACAATGCCTGTGTTCTGACATGTAATCTGCGTGTTACTTTGATATGTGGTCCAATTGCTGAGCTGATCCACCACATGTGCCTGGGGTATCTGGCACACACCCATGCTGCGGGTGGGAACAATGTTTGGGCCCCAGGAGTGTGTATATTACGTGTGTCACACATACTTAGCCACCTGCCTACTGTCCAGGGCTCATCCATCATTCATGTGGGGCAGGACAGTCATGCCTACTCCAGGCCATACAATACACTCTGTACTCCCACTCCGTGTATCAGCTGACACGTTGTGCTCAGTGATATGTCCCCTCAGGTGTCTGCCTCTGTGTCAGTGTGCTGTGGCTTCGTTGTCAGGACTGCTGGGGTGTTTCTCGGTTGGGGCTCAGCATGCCACCGGAGATGTGACCATAGGAGACAATACTTGTGTGACACCTAGGTGTTTGATCACCTGACCGTGCAGACTGGGGTATGCGAATGTGAAGTTCAGGCAGCTGTTTCCCATTCACAGCAGATTGTGAGGTGCTCAGGTTCAGAGGGTTGTGTTACAGGTCTCCCATATGTCCAATCGGTATGACCTGGACAGATAAGGGTTCAGATGATGTGGTGTGTGGAGGATGTACATGTGCACTTGTTCAGCTCCGGGACTTGCATTCCCCATGACCTACTATTGTGACACAGTGCAGACTGTTGTTGTCTGGCTGCCCTGCCCATGTGACTGGAGACAGTGATGTATGACTTAGCAGGCATGCCTGTGCCATGGCATGTAACTTCCTATGAGTGATCCTGCAGGGGAGTGACATGTGCTACTACATGCACACCATTGTGGCAATGGCTATCAGGACATGGGTGCATCATGGTGTCTGTCGCTGGTATGCATCACATGCATTTCATATTTGACTCTGGGCATCCCTTTCATCCGGACACCTGTACTGACTCAGTGGCAAGAGTTGTGATGTGTGCATGTTCACATGCTTCACCGTGTTCTCTGCACTGTCCAACTACTGTGTAGGTGGTGCATGTGTCCACACTGGGGTATTGCCATCCAACAGACACCAGACAGATGGGTGCAAGGCCAGGAGGGATGTGGGTGCCATGGTTGACCATCAGACTGACAATTGGCTTCTCCTATTCTGTTTGGGCACTTTTGGCAATGTTCAACTAAGGATGCCAGGGCTTGCTCTGTAATGTGCTGTACTTACTGTGGTGTGTGCGTTCGGTGCAGGTGACTGATGTCTGTCTGTTTCCCTATTGTTTGCAGATACATCCACGGCCACAGGAGGGGACAGCTCCACGGACCAGGAGGAGCCACAGAGCCAGACTGGGTCAGCAGCCGAGGAGTGGTCGGAGGGACCCAGTGGCATGGAGGGCGAGGGGAGCCACACCGAGGAGTCCTCAGCACCATCCACCTCAGCTGAGGACCACAGCAGCTCGGAGGATGACTCCCTTGTGGATGCGGGTGTCAGCAGCCACCACACCCCAGCTAGTGTTGCTGTCCCCGCCACCACCACCACCACCACCACTGCCCTCCCATCGGCTCCCATTCCCGACATCCGTGGAGGCTCCCATGATCGGGAGCGTGTCTCATTCGGGCCAGGCACCGCACCCCCTGCCCCTGTGTCCCTTGCTGCCCTGAGTGAGGAGTCTGTGTACCTCCTTCGCCAGCTCCATGTAGGGCAGACAGCGATGCTGAGTGTCCTCCATGCACACACCACTCTGTTGACTCAGCTGGTGTCGTTCATGGAGGGCATCTCATCGGGCATGTCTGCCCTAC
Organism: Calotriton arnoldi; assembly: GCA_963921515.1. Lineage (NCBI taxonomy): Eukaryota > Metazoa > Chordata > Amphibia > Caudata > Salamandridae > Calotriton > Calotriton arnoldi. Next base: position 113,310 of record CAWUFW010006426.1, on the reverse strand, counting down.
AGAGGGGCAATAGGTCCATGGACTCCTCCCTGACGGCAGCAGTGTCCCTCCTCCAACAGTCCCTCACCCCTCCTGCCTCTGCCCCATCCACACTCCCCAGCACCTTACCTGTCCCAAGCACACACACACCGGCACAGGCACACACCAGCACAGACACAAGCAGCACACAGACACACACGCCAAAATCAAGACGCACACGCACGCACAGTCAGGGGACTGAAACCACACTCACAGGGGATGGGGCCCAGGCACACACACACATGCATCCACGAGCACTGCGCAGTCCTCAGTTACCTCTCCCTCCAAAGCCCCTTCCCTTGCCTCACCTGCAACCCCAAAGACACAGCGGCTCTTCCTCAGTGACCTCGGCCTCTTCCCCTCCGATCCAGCTGATCCAGCATTCAGGGGAAGAGGAAGCCCACCCACACGGAGCGGAGTGCCCTCGCCCCTGGACACCCTCCCCCAGGCGCAGACCGACTGACGCCCCCATCCGCAAGTCCCCCGGACCCGGAAGAGCAAGACCCCGCCGCCGCCCCTGCAGCTCAGGCACCAGGTCTCCTTCCTCCATCCCTCAGGCCCCCACTCCACAGGTGCCCCCACCACACCCTGCCCCATGTTCCCCACCCACAGATACACCATCCCCAAAATGATCAGGCCTTCTCCCCTGCCACTTGCTCTTCCGGCCCCACACCCCGCTGCGCTTGTCTGTGCCACTGGTGTGGAGACGGTGTCCTCCCCTCTGTCCTGCCCACCTTACCTGATCCCCATTCTCCTCCCCTGGAGGTAGGCACTGCAGTGGAGTCCACTACCACCCGGTCTGACTTGGGCACTGCAGTGGGGAACCTGTCCACTCCATCTGCACGGCCCACTGCAGTCGTGCCGGCACCCACACCATCTGACTCATGCCCCCAGTTGTGCCGGCACACACCATGTCAGACACCTCCACTGCAGTTGTCAGTGGCTCTCCAGCACCCACCACCCCTTCCCTGCCTCCTTCTGGTGAGCCCTGATCCTGTCCCTGCGGTGCCTGGCCTGCCCCCCGTATGCCCCTCCGAGGGATTGTCCATGGTTTTTATCAGTGCAGGCATGCGTAGGGTGACATCTGCCACTGTCACCCTGTTTTGACTTTCAGGATGGACTGGCCATTGGCCTTTGTTTCTTTTTACTGGACTTCAACTTTTGAACCCACATATGCTGAATAAAGCAACTTTCTGTTCTCTAGTGGTTTTGCTTCTGATGTACATGATGTTGATGATGCTAACCATGCCCTTGCTGCAGTGATGGTGATATTTGGTCTCATGAAAATGAAGTGTTCCTGTGCAGGAACCCATGTGGTCCAGGGGGAATGTGTCCTATCCTGTAGTGTATCCATGTCATCCTTAGCAGCATCTGAGGGTGTCATGTTTTCAATATTTGGCAATGGGATTTCCTACTTACATTAGCAATGTCACATCTGTGGCTTCCACCCCTGCACATCTGTTGTGCTTGCCATTGTTCAATTAGTCTACTTCCCTGACCGTGTGGCCATCTCCACTGGACATGCAGGTTTGGGCATCAATGGGGAAGGACTCATCTGTATTGTCAGTGCAACTTGCTATACATGTGTGTTGGATCTGTGCTGATGATTTCGTTGACATTCCCATGACCAGGCTGATATGACGGGAGCCTTCATTTGGTGCTAATTGTTGACTGTGTGACCAAGTGTTCTGCTGACATGATGGAGCCCTACTGAGGCAACATATGGCACAGCTTTCCTCACACAGGAGTGGAGTCCCCTCATGGCAGTGTGTACTCCTGTGACATCGCCTGCGCCCAAGGTGTGTGTTGTATGAGCATGTCTGTGTGTTCACTTCCATTTTGCTGTGCATGCTGGGATCCCTAGTGATGTTCCTGTTTGTGATGCTTGCTGAGTTGACCTATGTTCCCCCAAAGTCTTCTCCCTGGGTTCTCTGTGATGTGGGTGCATGGCACATAACTGGTCATCAGGGTGTCACCCATAGGTGTGTTTGCTGTCAGGGCTGGGTTTGTGGGCAGACGCAGATGGGACACAGTCAGGATTCCCCTTGGCACTTGTTGTTTACACCTGTCATGTAATTTGCAGTTTGTGTTAGCTTTCAGTGATTGTGACACGTTGTGTGTGTGACTGCTGGCACTCCTCAGGGTCAGGGCTGCAATGTTGGTAGTTGTCTATGTGTGTTCTTTGTGGGTGACCTTGGCTTCTTCATTGGTGTGGGACTGTGGCTGGGATCCCATTGGTTGGTGTGGTATTGCCGTCATGTCCATGTACAGCGTAGTGTGCAGTGTGTCAGACATTCAGGAGTCTTGTTGAGTGGCCATGTGTGATGTGTTTCTGCAGCCTTGGTTCCCACCACCACCCATGGGATTGTCATGGGTGCATGTGCAATGTCACCAGTGCATGTGAGCTTCACTGCTGCACATTGTTGGAGGTCGAGGTGTGTGGTGTTGAGTGTGTGCAGATGAGAGTTGTTGACCGGCTAGACCCCTGCCTCCATGTTGGCCTTGGCTTACTGGCCGTGCTGATTGATTTGTGCTTGTGTAGGTGTGATGGTAGTTTGTTGCTCAGGACACATGACTGTGGTTCACAGTGTGAACGACATCTAGCTTTGTTATCACAGTGGGATTATCATGCAGCCCAGGGTCACCATATTGTGGGGACCCTGGGGGTAGTGCTGTGGTGTGTCTGTGTCTTGCTGTGTCAGTTGCTGTTCCTACATGCTTGTGTGACATGTGTGATTTGTGCTCCTCTCATCTAACAATGCCTGATTGCCCACATAGGAGATTTGGATCCATGAGTTACCTTTGTGTGGCACTGTATGCGCATCTGTGTAATTGGTATTCAGGCCTCATCATGTGTTGTGTGGTTGTCTGGGGACACTGGCACCTCCCCCCCCTCACCTGTTGTGTTTGATGTGCAGTGTGGGTCTGCCTGTTTGTGTTTGTGCATCTGCACCACTGCATTGGCATATCTTTAGTGTGCCATTGGCTGTATGTTGTTTGGTGGGTTTCCCCTGCTGTCCCTGGGACTCCTAGGTCATCAGTCAGCACAATGATCATTGTTTGTGTGTCCCATTGCTGCCATGGTATGGTATCTGTTCACCTCACATCTACAGTCTCCACAGGGTATCTGCATTTGTGTGCCCATTGGTGCAAATATGTGGGTCTGCATTCTGATGGTCACTTCTGTCATTGTGTCATTGATGAATGTTGACAGTGTCAGCCCCCATGGGTGATGTTTGTCTGCACATGGCCAAAGGTATGTCTTATTTGCACTGCAGTGTTTGCCTCCCCCAATCTATGTTGCTATGGGACACAAGCACTACTTTGCCACTGATGTGTTTGTTGTTCTGTGACCAGGAATCATCCATGCAGTTTGGCAGTTGCAGCTTTTTCAATGTCAACACTTACATTTTGGTCACTGTGATGATGGGGGTTTGGACCCCATTGCCACAATGTTCAAGATGTGCTTCAGCTATGGGCCCCACACTTACATTCTGGTCACTGTGATGATGGGGTTTGGACCCCATTGCCACAATGTTCAAGATGTGCTTCAGCTATGGGCCCCACACTTACATTTTGGTCACTGTGATGATGGGGGTTTAGACCCCATTGCCACAATGTTCAAGATGTGCTTCAGCTATGGACCCCACACTTACCTTTTGGTCACTGTGATGATGGGGGTTTAGACCCCATTGCCACAATGTTCAAGATGTGCTTCAGCTATGGACCCCACATTTACCTTTTGGTCACTGTGATGATGGGGGTTTGGACCCCATTGCCACAATGTTCAAGATGTGCTTCAGCTATGGACCCCACACTTACATTTTGGTCACTGTGATGATGGGGGTTGGACCCCATTGCCACAGTAGTCATGGTCTGCTTGCACTGTGGGGGCCACACACATTTATGTGTGACACATGTGATAGGGGGTCACATTGTATGTTCAAAGTCATGTTCAGTGTTGTAGGCATTTGACACAGTCTACACACGCTTGTCATGGTGTTGGGGGGGATGTCTTTTATGTTGCATTCTTTATGTTGGTGTGTGCTTGTTGTGTCATGTATTGGCCATCCTATGAGTGGGGGTGTTGTTGGTGGTAGGCATCCAGCCCCCATGGGTAGAGGTGGTAGTAGTGGTAGGCATCTGGCACCCCTGGGTAGAGGTGGTAGTAGTGACAGGCATCCAGCCCCCATGGGTAGAGGTGGTAGTGGTGGAAGGCATCTGGCAACCCCTGGGTAGAGGTGGTAGTAGTGGTAGGCATCTGGCACCCCCTGGGTAGGGGTGGTAGTAGTGACAGGCATCCAGCTTCCCATGGGTAGAGGTGGTAGTAGTGGTAGGCATCTGGCACCCCCTGGGTAGAGGTGGTAGTAGTGACAGGCATCCAGCCCCCATGGGTAGGGGTGGTAGTAGTGACAGGCATCCAGCCCCCATGGGTAGAGGTGGTAGTGGTGGTAGGCATCTGGCACCCCTGGGTAGAGGTGGTAGTAGTGACAGGCATCCAGCCCCCCATGGGTAGAGGTGGTAGTGGTGGAAGGCATCTGGCACCCCCTGGGTAGAGGTGGTAGTAGTGGTAGGCATCTGGCACCCCCTGGGTAGGGGTGGTAGTAGTGACAGGCATCCAGCTTCCCATGGGGAGAGGTGGTAGTAGTGGTAGGCATCTGGCACCCCCTGGGTAGAGGTGGTAGTAGTGACAGGCATCCAGCCCCCCATGGGTAGAGGTGGTAGTAGTGGTAGGCATCTGGCATCCCCTGGGTAGGGGTGGTAGTAGTGACAGGCATCCAGCCCCCCATGGGTAGAGGTGGTAGTAGTGGTAGGCATCCAGCCCCCCATGGGTAGAGGTGGTAGTAGTGGTAGGCATCTGGCACCCCTGGGTAGGGGTGGTAGTAGTGACAGGCATCCAGCCCCCCATGGGTAGAGTTGGTAGTAGTGGTAGGCATCTGGCACCCCCTGGGTAGGGGTGGTGTTAGTTGTTGGCATCCAGACCCCTATGTGTATATGTGGCATTGGTGATGGCCATCCCGCCCCTATGGTGCTGCTGTTGCTGGTGTAAGTAATTTCTGCATCCCTCTGTGTGTGTGTGATATGTCGGGTATGTGTGGTTTGTTTGTGTGTTGGGTGTCTGACTTACCTTCTGCGCCGTACGCGTCCGTGCCTGTTCCGGTAATAGATGTAGAATATTGGTAGGATCGGCACAATGGGATTCATGGTTGGTTCGTTTCGTTCGTCTTTGTCATTGCTTCGCCTCGTGGCTGGCGTGTTCGTCTCGTAGCCGTGGATCGTCTTGTGGCGCGAATCGGAGCTTATGTGCGCCTCTCCCGGATGCTTAGACGTGCCGTGCGTAGCGACGGGTTCGGCGCGTACGGAAAGCGCATCGTACTTGTCCGGCAGGACGGGGCTCTGTTTTGGCTTCCGTGCGACTCGATTCTGCGTTTACGGATCCGGCTCGGTCGGAGAACAGGACCTGGATTGGGTGAGTACGACTGGGTCGGAATATATGCAGTTGTGCGCATCGTACTTGCTCGTTCGGAAGAATGTGAGAGTCGGTCGGGAAACAGGCATTCGCCAGGCTTTTTTCCCGGCCGAATGGTGTTAGGTGCGCCTCCGACCGAGATCGGAATCGGCCCCTAAGGGGCCGATTCCGATCTGGGCCGGAAAACTCTCCGACCGAGCCGGATCCGGTGAGTTTTCCGACCGAGCCAGACTCCAGAAGTCCGACCGAGCATGCTGCCGGACTCGACTCAGTCGGGCTCCCATTGAAGTCAATGGGAGCCGGTCGTACAACGCGTACACGGGCTCTCATTGACTGAATGGGCACGTCGCGAACAGGGGGGCCCCCTACAGTGGGCATGCGTTGGTGCGACTCGCACCGCACATGCATGTGTAGGGGGGACCCTTGGGTCCCCCCTGTGTGCGACTCGTGTGGCTACGCGTGCAGGGGGGTCCGTCACGGACCCCCCAAGTCCGGCTCCGACAGCTCTTCTGAGCCGGACGCTATGAGTCGGTCGGGCTGTTCGAGGCACGCATCATACTGGCTCGGTCGGGTAACGTCTCCATTGCGTAGTGCAAGCCGTGTCCGTATGAGTTGGTCGGAGCGGTTCAGACCCGGGAACGAGTCGGTCGGCGGTTTCGCGTGCGCTCGCATTGTACTTGCTCGCGCGGACGCCCGTACGAATCGGTCGGGAACTAGGCCTCCGAATCGGATCCGGTAAAGCCGAATCCGATTCGGTGCCCTACCGGCCGAGATCGGAATCGGCCCCTAAACATATATAATGTGCTATTCCCACTCCAATTAGTATTAAATCTGGGAAGGTGCTGGACACTAACCATATATAATTAACTATTCCCACTCCAATTAGAATTAAATCTGGGTAGGTGCTGGACACTAACCATATATAATTTGCTATTCCCACTCCAAATAGTTTTAAGTCTGGGAAGGTGCTGGACACTAACCATATATAATTAACTATACCCACTCCAATTACTGTTAAATCAAGGAAGGTGCTGGACACTAAACATATATAATTTACTATTCCCACGTCAATTAGTATTAAATCAGGGAAGGGGCTGGACACTGAACATATATAATTTACTATTCCCACTCCAATTAGTGTTAAATCTGGGAAGATGCTGGACACTAACCATATATAATTTACTATTCCCACTGCAATTACTATTAAATCAGGGAAGGTGCTGGACACTAACCATATATAATTAACTATACCCACTCCAATTACTGTTAAATCAAGGAAGGTGCTGGACACTAAACATATATAATTTACTATTCCCACATCAATTAGTATTAAATCAGGGAAGGTGCTGGACACTAACCATATATAATTTACTATTCCCACTCCAATTAGTATTAAATCAGGGAAGGTGCTGGACACTAAACATATATAATTTACTATTCCCACTCCAATTAGTGTTAAATCTGGGAAGGTGCTGGACACTAACCATATATAATTTACTATTCCCACTCCAATTACTATTAAATCAGGGAATGTGCTGGACACTAACCATATACAATTTACTATTCCCACTCCAATTAGTAATAAATCAGGGAAGGTGCCGGACACTAACCATATATAATTTACTATTCCCACTCCAATTAGTATTAAATCAGGGAAGGAGCTGGACAATAACCATATATAATGTACTATTCCCTCTCCAATTAGTATTAAATCATGGAAGGTGCTGGACACTAACCATATATAATTTACTATTCCCACTCCAATTAGTATTAAATCTGGGAAGGTGCTGGACCCTAACCATATTTAATTAACTATTCCCACTCCAATTAGTATTAAATTAGGGAAGGTGCTGGACACTAAACATATATTATTTACTATTCCCACTCCAATTACTATTAAATCAGGGTAGGTGCTGGAAACTAAACATATATAACTTACAATTCCGACTCCAATTAGTATTAAATCTGGGAAGGCGCTGGACACTAACCATATATAATTTACTATTCCCAGTCCAATTAGTACTATATCTGGGAAGGTGCTGGACACTAAGGGGCCGATTCCGATCTCGGCCGGTAGGGCACCGAATCGGATCCGGCTGAACCGGATTCGATTCGGAGCCCTCATTCCCAACCGATTCGAACGTGCGTCCGGGCGAGCGAGTACGATGCGAGCGCACGGGAAATCGCCGACCGACTCGTACGCGTGTCCGAACCGCTCCGACCAACTCGCACGGACACGACTCGCACCGCGCTATGGAGACGTTCCCCGGCCGGGCAAGTACGATGCGCGCCTCGAGCAGTCCGACCGACTCGTGCCATCCGGCTCAAGAGGGCAGTCGGAGCCGGACTTTGGGGGTCCGTGTCGGACCCCCCTGTACGCGTAGCCGCGCGAGTCGCACACAGGGGGGACCCATGGGTCCCCCCTACCTGTGCATGTACGGCGCGATTCGCTTCGACGCGTACCCGCTGTGGGGGGTGCCCTTGTTCGCCACGCACCCATTGATTCAATGGGAGCCCGCGTACGCGTTGTACGACCGGCTCCCATTGACTTCAATGGGAGTCCGACCGGATCGAGTCCGATTGCATGCGTACGCATCGTACTCGTTCGGTCGGGCTGCTAGGGTCCGATTCGGTCAGAAATCTCTTCGGGTTCGGCTCGGTCGGAGTGATTTCCGGCCTGAATCGGAATCGGCCCCTAAACATATATAATTTACTATTCCCACTCCAATTAGTATTAAATCAAGGAAGGTGCTGGACACTAACCATATATAATTTACTATTCCCACTCCAATTAGTATTAAATCAGGGAAGGAGCTGGACACTAAAAATATATAATTTACTATTCCCTTTCCAATTAGTATTAAATCAGGGAAGGAGCTGGACACTAACCATATATAATTTACTATTCCCACTCCAATTAACATTAAATCAGAAAATGTGGTGTACACTAAACATATTTATTTTTAAATACACAATTACAAAAGCTTACAATATTTAAATAGGTTACTCAATATTCAAGTATTAAAACATATTCATAAAATAACAAACACCCAAAAAATGTAATTATTATAAAATAAAACAACATTAATATATTTTCCATATAAATAAAAATATTTTAATAATTATAAAACGTAAAATTTATTTTTATATATAATTTATAAACATAATGTATTTATTTTTAATATGTGTAAATTATTAAAAATTCTTAAGTATTATTTTCAAAATATTAAAAATTATTTTTTTTATTTGCAATTTCACATATATAATTTATTTCAAACAAAATAATCTCTCCTATTTATTAAAATTTGTACAATTTTTAAATGTCATTTTTTAAAATAAAAATATATTTTTTAAATGTACATAAAATAATCCCCTATGAACACAAAAATTAAACTTTTTGAATTATAAGTTTTTTATTTATAAAAATTATTTCTTGGATTTTAACTAAACCTTTTTTCAAAAATATACAGAAATACCACACATAAATTCACTATAAACACAACATTCTACTACTAAAAAATAATGTTTCTTTAATTTAATTTTCAATCTTTAAACAATATTTTAAAACACTCCCCACCCTTATCCCCTATAAACCCAACATCCCGCTCCAAAAACAACAATTATTTTAAATTGAATTTACATTTAATTTCAATTTTTTTAATTTAAAAAAATATTTTTAAAACACTCCCCACCCTTATCCCCTATAAACCCAACATCCCGCTCCTAAAACAACAATTTTATATTAAATTAACAACTATTTTTACTTTTTAAATTTTTTTTTAAACTTTTTAAAACACTCCCCACCTTTATCTCCTATAAACCCAACATCCCGCTCCTAAAACAACAATTTTCAATTACATTTTCAATAATTTTTAATTTATAAAATTTAAAAAAAACTTTTTTAAAACACTCCCCACCCTTATCGCCTATAAACCCAACATCCCGCTCCTAAAAATTAAAATACAATTTAAAATTTTTATAACATTATTTAACTATTATTATAACAGAAACAAACATATATCAAAATATAAAATACTACAACGATATTTTAACATACCGATATTTTTGTAATCGATATTTAATACAACTATATTTTTTACAACACAAAAAACAATATTTTTTACATCTTTAAACTTAACATCGATATTTAGTACTGTTGATATTCTAAACTCGATATTAATGTATATCGATATAAAAAAGTCGATTTTATGTCCACTTACCGGGCCAATTAGCTCAATGAAATGAACCAAGACTACAACTCCCAGAATGCACTGATATTTTAAATAAAAATGCAAAACTGGAAAGATGGTGTCTCAGTGGGGTCATCTAGTCGCCCTGCCCAGGCGTATTGTGACTTAGGAGGTGAAACGCGTGTGTGCTGTTACCCCCAATATACCAGAAGATGGTCTTTATATTAATAAATATTCATAGCATCAGAAAAGAATGTGTTACATCTTTCTTTTTATTATATTCTTTTTGCTTTTCATGTTATTGGATTGGTCTCACAGTGTGGAAAATTCTAGTGCTGGACATTAACATCCAGTTGATCCCAACGCATAAAAGGTCAATTCATTGGCCTCAACACCAGGTTGCAATACGTCTGGCGTGTTCTTTGAAAGGAGGTTTATTTTGGACCCTCAAAATAATGTTTTGAAGAACAAGGGTGGAACATTGGGCTCCCAGTATCTTACCACATATAGCTGGTGTTTTTAATCACATCTGTCAAAACATGAGGAACTAAGCAGTCCCATGTGACACCATCCACCATTATTGGCTCTTAGCAAACAGCATTCTGGGACTTGTAGTTCTCTCTTTACTGCCCGCTGTATGACATAATAATCTCACTGAAACAACAGTGCTTTCGACGGATCCCCAGCCCCCCAGCACCTTGAAACCCTTAGGGGTGAGTAGCCACACTTTACAAGACACTTGATTGATTGATTTATTGATTGATAGAAAATGTCTGCTTATTTATGGTTAGAAAATGTCTGCTTTTGTATGGGTTGAAAAAAACGTGTGTCAGCTGGTAGTTGTGAAAAAATGCAAAAGTGTTACAGTGCCCCCCTTAAGCCAGTTGCTGTAACATGCAGAATAGAAGCTAATTGTGTGCAATCAAGCACTGACGGATAAGCCTTGCTTTACGTTATTTTACGTTCCACTGAGAGGAAGGAGGAAGGAGCTGGGAGTGAGACACAAGCTCGGTGAGGAGTCTGGTGCCCGGCCGAGAACAACCGCTAAGCAAGAGCCCGCCTCGGAAGCTTCAGGAACTGGGTGAGGCGTTGAGTCAAAGCTGGGGGGTGTGATGCTCCGACACCTGGTTTCACAGATTGGAGCCTTGCCATGCAGAGAAAGGCTCACAGCTCTGCTCCTCTCCCCCTGGATATGCCGGGTGACCCCGGGGGCAGGGGTGTCCGCCGCACCAGGCAGCCAGCAGAGATTCCACTGCATCTACGGAAAACAGCATTGGTAAAACCCAGCACTGCTCAGGATACTAAGGGGCTCATTATAATGGCAGAAGGACCGCCACCGCCGGGCCGGCGGTGGCGATCTTTCCACCATCGCCATGAGATTTACCCCCGCCACGGCGGAGGGAAAGTCCGGCTGCCGCTTTTCATCCGGTAGCAATCGTCACGATTGCCCGGCGGAGTGGTCAGCATGCTCACAATGGCGGTGGAGCCTAGAAGGCTCTGCCGGCACAATTATGATGCCGGCAGTAGCCAGCCTTTCCGTGGCGGTTGAACCGCCATTGAAAGGCTGGCGGAGAATGACTTCCGGGGCCCGTTGCGGGCCCCCCTTGTGTTGGGGGGAGGTGTGGGTGCACTGGGGAGGTACTCATGGTTAACAAGGGAGCGGGACTTTAATAGCCGGTATAGCCCAGCTACGAAGAGCTATAAGGCTATTAGAACATTCTGCCACTAGAGGGCAGAATGTTCTAACAAATAAAACAAAGGCTTCAGGGAGCGCAAGGGGATTGAAATCCCCTCAGGCTCCCTGAAGCCTTTGTTCACAGCCACAGCTGTGAACAAAGACAATCATTGGAATGTTGGAGCTCCGGGCTTATACCAGCCATTATAAGCCCGAAGCTACTCCATTGTTTTCAATGGAGCTCCCAACATTCCAATGTTCTAATAAAATATATACAATGCTCCCCGCATTTGATATGGTGAGTGAATCCTGTACCTGCATTTTGTTATACTCCACCCTCACAGCACCTTTTTAAAGTACTTGAATATAGGTTTTGTATTGATGCTATGCTCAGGGAATGTCACTGCGCTGTCAAACATTGTAACCTTTGTGTCTTTATAAAAAAACAGGGCCGCCCAGTGTGTTCCTTTCATTTAGTGCGGATTTGTGTTAAACACAAGCATGCAGGGTATTTCAGACCCTTCACCAGGTAGAGTGTTGCTTGGAAAAACACCTAAAAAGTATTTCTTAGCGTATTTATGATGGCTTAAGAAATCCCGAATATGAACAGTGTCCATTTTACAATACTTTAAGATAGTTAAACAAAATCTGAAAAAAACTTTTTGGGATGGTGGTCTGATTGGGCTTTAGAGAACACAAGTCTAACTGATTTTGTACATTCTCCAGATGCGCAGTGCACAAAGGCAATGTTTCAGGTTGTTTGTTTAAAAAAGAATTACGCTAGCAGGTGTTCTCTGGTTTTTCAAGGGTCTCCTCTGCCTTACGGGTCTTCTTTTGTGAGCGCTTTATTCATAGGGATCCAGCGGACCCCTATGCCTCAAAGACATCCACTTCCTTTTAATGCTTATGCTCGGCCTGTACACAATTCCTGGGATTGTTTGTTCATGAGTTCGATGACAGCTAAAATCACAGATCCCACCACATCCTGGGCAATGTTCGAGGCCGCCGCTTTAACATGGTGTTTTGCAATTTTGTAGCCTCTTCTCAAGAAAGGCATAGCTCTACTAAACAAACTACGGAAAAGAACTCCCTGTCCAGTCTTGTGCTAACAGGGGCCCCTTGAAAGAATGGTGGCCCTCCATATCTGGCCAGGTGTCTTTAATAGTCCCTGTCCAGAGCAGGCTCACCATATGTTTTCATGATCACCATGATGACTTAATATTCGCTGCCACGTCACAGCCTTAAATGAAGCCTAACAATAACTTTCCCATATTTAAAGGATACAGACTCAGATTGATCGTCAAAGATCATGACTGACACTGATACCCAGCAGGTCAAAATGGTTTATAGAAATTGCTACGTAGTCTGATTTAGTTTATTGAACATCTATCATCGTGTTATTTTCCCCTTTCACTTGGACACATCTCAACAATTGCGAATAGCTATCCCCAATCCTCTGCAGCTCTACAATGTTGCTATACACGTAGATTGTATAGAAACCTCCGTTAATATCGGGGTGCTTAGGGCCTGTCTCTACTTAGCTTTTGACATGGGCATTTTATTAAAAATAAAGAATGTTAGCAACACATAAACAGAGCATACTTTACAGTTTTATGGTACACGTCTTGTTGTTGGACAGTTTGCTGACTTTCACAACATATACATAATGACACATGCTACATACATTACTAGGGGCCCGGCAGATATTTTGTCGCAGCGCCACAAGTTTTGATATTTTCACAGCCATAAACTCAACGGCTCTAGACAGGACTTCCCGATCACCCCGCCTAAAACTTTGTACACTCAGGATTAAACCTGGGCGGAACTCGGCAAAGTGACCAAAAAACTCTACCGCGCTACGCGGAGTTCCGCAAGCGGTGGAGTGCATTTGGTCATGCCTGGTCATGCCTGTTCGTGTTGATATCCAGCATTGGGTGTTTGTCCTGTGCTGGAAAATCAATGTGAACGGCACCATGTGCAGCGCAAGAGGCTACTGCTTATTTCTGCCTCTTGGGTAGATTTTCTCAGGCGGCAACTTTCTCAACGCGAACGGAAGGTTTCTCAATGCGAGCGGTCGCGACCACCCACGACCGCTCGCATTGAGAAATCCGACTGCCCGCGTTGAGAAATCGCGCCGGAAGGGGGATTTTTCTCTTTCGCCAACTTGACATTGGGGAGCACGAGTGAGGAAGAAAACCTTGCTACGCTGTGCGTAGCACACGGTTTTTGGAACTCTGCATATTCCGCGTATCGTAGAGTGCGGAAAACTCTGCAAACTACGTGAACGGAGCGGAATTCACCACCCAGACTTACCCAGGATATTGATGGCATTCAAAAGATTGTACAATTCTCTGTTGTACAATACACAAACTTTATTTCTGAAATAATCTTCAGTCAGAAGCTCCAAGGTGGTATGTAAGCTGGTCGTCAGTCGTAGTATTAACTCTCTTATATAGTATTTGTATGCGCTCCAGTATTCCTCCATTGTAAGTAGCCACGCATTGACACGCCAGTTGGCTATGCATGTAGGACTGTCACACTGCATAGCCGTGGGTGGCTAACCAGGCTTCAGATAGCGCAGAGTTACAGGTTGTATTTCAGCTGTTCTTTCTTTAAGCAACACATATATCAATCTGGTAAAACATATGGATCCTGGCCGTAACTCCATAAGCATCTTGTGAACTGACATTCTGATGCCCGTCCTAAAAGTGAGTAAGTATGTAACATTAAATAATGCATTAATGATGCGGTACAAAGGGTCTCATCAATTTTTAAAACAGTTTCCGTGGGGTCAAAAGGTCGACTCTATTTTTAAAATAAATATCACACATACACCTTTCTATAGCCCTTTCTGTCATACTTCTAACAAAATATGTACACAAACCTTGCATATATGGCATCAGATCTCTTTTCGCATGGTCAACAAGACTTTAATCATATTAGGGTGGACATTTTTCTTTTCCCCAGACAAACCATACTCCAATCTTAACAGTTAGTACACATTGTGCGGGTCTAGCAAGCTACATTTATGACTGATTGTTCTTGAAGTGCATGACTCGTATAGATACTTGTGAGCCTCCTGCTGCGGATCATTAATTTTATGACTAAAATAGAGGTTATAATAGTCACGTTTGTCACACAAGTTCAAAACAATTGCAGCAAAACCTTTAACAGGCCATATGGCATTGCAGAGTACGCCTGGAGCTTCCTTTTTAAAATCTGTGATATTATAGGTACAAACACATTTCTTATGCAGCTCTTTGTTTTGGATTGTAGAACTTTCAATCTGTTTTGAACAGCATAAGCAGGAAAAATGCATGGCATTAACCTTTGGCAGCATCCCCTCTACCACGACTCTTTTTGCTGATGCTTTCTATGGTTTAAAAAAGAAAGATTAACTATTACTTAAAATTAAAATGTAGCAGTATAAGTAAGTGTCTAGAAGGTTTTTTACTGTCCTCGCCATTTTCGTGGGACTCGACGGCAGCTCTGAAATCTTGAGAGTCATTGAGGTCTATCGAAGCATAACTGGCGTTGAAGTTTGAGCACGGCTGTTGCACGACGATAGCCTCCAGAGACGATTCCTCTAGAAACCTCATATCTTCATAGACCGGTGAGTTAGGAGCTGTTATAGATTCTTCACCATCTTCAAAGTCGATGTAATTGTTTCCATCAGTTGCATCGTTACTTGAGGCTTTGTTACTGCTACTGTAGTCCTTAATAGGGGATATCAGTTGCTGCAAATCCTTGAGACTGAGATTTCAAACCGTTGGCAGAGCTCCTCGTTAAAACCAGTAATGTCATGACCACCATCTTAAAGATCGCTCTGCTGCACGTTCTGCTCCATCTTTGTAGGTGTCAGGTTACGATAATATCTATCAATAGTGTTCAAGCCACTAACAGAGGGCATCTTTTTGGTGAGGTGACTGTTACTCTTCATAACGAGCAAGCGATCTCTTTCTGGAGGGCGACTCCTGGGTTTGGCATAAGCTGCATAGGGGGCTCCTTATATGTATTCTAAACATCAAAACAAAAAGGGGTGTACTCCTCTACATCACATCATGGTCACATGATCTCCAGGGGCTCTGGGTCGTTGGGGGCTGCCCCATAGCCCTAATCACGTTTTAGGACCATGAGAACATGACTAGTGCGTGACCGTGGTGATGTAACAACACACGTGACCCAATACAGTTACATGACCCCCCCCAACGTGATGTCACTTCTGGGGGAGGGCCCCCAGGGGCCTAGAAGTCCTAGTATCAGAAATGAAATCACTTCTGGGGCAGGATAACTGTCACTTTTTGCATGCCAGTCTAAAGTTCCAATGGCTCTGAATGAACTACACCAACATTACAAGTCTCAAAATGCACCAATGTGGCAAATACAAGCACAGGCCAGGAAACCAAGGTTTTTATGACATGGAACCAAAGGTGTAGCACTGATTAGTGTTAACCAATTTGAAGGTTTTTTTTTAACCCCTCTCCATTTCTCCCCATTTTTTTATGCCTCCCTGCCGTGCCCACCCAGGGATTCTGCCTTCCAGGGAGGGTTTCCAGCCACCTCCACTGATAGTAGGCAGAGCCCCTTATACTCAGAGAAGGTCGTACTAATGCCAGCACAAACAAGAAGCACACGTTTTTGGGAGCAGTGTAAGGTAATCCTGGATCTATGCTCAACACGCAAATCAAACTGATTTGAGAACGTATCTTTATCACCGAGCTTATAGGTGATATTTTTAATTGTAAATAAAAGAAGTTTTGGCATGTCTGTGAAACAAGCGTGTGACCTGCAGGTTATATAAACCGTTTCTGCCACCAACGCCTTCAACCCAGTGCACTCTCACAGCACGTCTCTCTTTTTCCAGAACAGGCACTGAACCCACTATGCTGTGACAGCAAAGGGCTCCTATGACCTTTCTGTTCCTTCAAGCGGGCAGGTGGCAGTGTGTGTCAGCACCATAGTGGAAAACATAAGTTGGAGGATCCTGTGTCATCTGTGACTCAAAAGTTTCAATAGCCGTGTCCCATCCATACAAGTCTAAGCTCTCCCAATTGCATTATTCCCCAAAGCTGTCCAGAACACCCACTGACCACATCCGTAACAGGCCTTTGCTTCTGTCGCCTGGTGCAAGTCCTTCCTGTCCTTGGCTGAAAGAACACAAGCTTTCCTATCACTTTGGAGTGATTAAGGAATCGCTCTGTTTCTTCCTTCCAGGAAAATATTGCGAAATCTTATTTTAAAGATAGTAATAATTACAAGGAGGAACCAATTTTTTGGAGTTGCTGCTTGTTGCTTCTGGAGAGGGGTATTTTCAGAGACGTAAAATCCTTAATGACTTTAAATTAAAACAAGAGCTGTCACAGAGACTAGTAATGACTCATGGAGAGTCACTGTGGAGGCGTAAAGATGAGCCTATGAGACGGGACAAGAAACAAGATAAGGACATGCTTTACAGCTGTTGGATGAATGTGCTTTTTCGTAAAGTCCAACGAGCCACGGCCAATTAAAAAAAAATAGTGAGCCGAAACGAACATACATAGCCAGAAGTAAAAGTCCACAAGTAATAGGGCCAGTAGCCTTGGGCATTAGCAACACACCAAGAGGAGGGACAAATATATGCGGTTAACCACAGAAAAGCAAGGGTTTTAAAAGAGCACACAAAGGAACAAATAGAAGCAATGGGCATGGTCTAAGCTCCCAGAGAAGATACAGCATGTCTCGAGGCCAGCACATGCACTGCCAAGGTGAGACCTAAAAAGATGTCTCCCGAAAAGGACTGTAGTACATGTTGGCTTGTAAAAAAGTTATTCAAGTAAGCAATCTCTGCCGATTATTGGAGATTTTCCTTAATCTGTCATGTAAATGTTTAATGGTACTTACAGTGCATTTAATGGTCAGTCAGTAATTGGGGAGCTTTACACACTAATGTGGTTTGCTGGTTATCATTAGGTCTGGCTACAGATCGCTTTTGCTTTTGCCAGAGCTCAAGAAGCAAACATCTTCAATGTGCGGTTGAGGAAATGTGATGTCATACTTAGCAACGCATTTTACACCTAACCTGTCCTTTTACTGAATTTTCACCTGAAAGTGTGTCAGTACTCCTGTTGATGTTGCACCATCTATGGCTGTAGAGTTACATATTACTTTGCACCTGTGAGAATGTGAATTATTAGCAAAGTGGGTAGTACTCCTTTTTAAGTAACATTGGCTCTATTCTTTACTAGGTCTAGTTAAGTCTCAATAATTTAAACCCGAGTTCAACCCTTGGTAGCTGTACCATTTAGGAGAAATATTTTCAAGCATTTACCAGCACCAAAACAGTCAAAAAGTAGAAAACATGACACAATTTAAATCTCACTTCAGTTGATACGAATAGAGTAAAATCTAATGAACTGGTAGACATCAAAAAGGGCTACTATCAGATAAAGGAAACCAGTGATATGATTTTTAGACGTTTTAGGTCAAAACAACACTTTAAAGTGCAAAGTGTCAATTGTGGTTATCTGGTTGCTCTAGACTGGTCCAAGTCAA
This sequence comes from Calotriton arnoldi, assembly GCA_963921515.1. Taxonomy (NCBI): domain Eukaryota; kingdom Metazoa; phylum Chordata; class Amphibia; order Caudata; family Salamandridae; genus Calotriton; species Calotriton arnoldi. Next base: position 95,426 of record CAWUFW010006426.1, on the reverse strand, counting down.
AAGTTAAGTTCAACCATCGTCTACAGCTGGTTGGAAACAGGGACCAGGTTCACCCCGGTAAAAAGTCCTCATTGACAAGCCGTCAGCAAGTCGGGGTGGAGCCTGGATTCAAAAAAGAGCTCAATGATGACTGCTGAGTGAGTGAACCGTGCGTTCTTGATGAGACCTCGCCTCCTACAGGAAACTTGGCGCTATGGTCATCCACGCTGAGGATGCTCTGAAGCGGGCAAAGTCCAGAGTATGTGCTCAGAAATGTCTTCTCAGCAGACAAATGGTGTTTGATGTCAGCCTCAGTGAAATACCTCTACGTTCAAACTTAGACACCTTTCTGGAGGTCGGTACCCTTTCAGTGGGCATATTGAATCCGAGAGGCAATTTGACATTGCGGCTGCAGCTTGGACGTTGACTCTGGTCTCTGCTGGCTCTCTGGAGGGAAAGTTCTAAAGAAGTTTCTAAGTGTCAACATTTGCAGGTTTTTAGGGTCAGAGGAGAACACTCTAACACTATCCAATGGTCCTGGATCATGTGTGCACCACTTGGAGGTTAGGACTCACTCTACCAGAAGCCACCAGCAAGGTCCAGGGCAAATCCAGTTGGAAATGGTCAGCTGGGCTCATGAAGGAGGAGGCTTATGCAGCTTTTGCGGCCCTGTAGCTAAACAGGAGGTCAGCTAAGTGACGCTTGGAGTCTTTGTCCTGGGTACAAGTGGGAGCAAATCAAGTCTTTGGGGACTCTCATCACAGGTTCAACAGAAGGTGAAGTCCTTCTTCTGTCTTTCATAGGTCCAGAAAAAGGAATCCAGGGGTGCTGCTTTTATGCCTGTCACTACCGTATATGGGGGGACTCAATGACCAATAAGGAAAAAGTTCTTGGGGGCAACCCTACCTACTCTGACATAATTTCCTGAGAGTTCGCCTTTAAACAATCCCACATTGCACTCCAGTGCAAAAAACCAACATGACAGGACATGTATCCCCCTTGGTAGAGTTCTGGGCTTACCCCTGATGTGTATTTAGAGAAATTAGAAAATCTCTCTCAAACCAGTTCTGAAACCGTTTTCCCCCCTAACTGGGATTGGTGCTATCCTGGCTTCCTGGACAATGTAAATGGCAGGCCTAGGTGTGAGTTACATCTGCCTGTGAAAGGGGATGCCCCTTTCCTTTTGAAGCTTGTTCATTTTGTAGACACACCCTCCTGAGCATCTTGCCAAGGAAGAGGTTCCACACCCTCCCACTCATGGCCCTTTTGTGTTTTCCTGGAAGCCATTAACCGCTCCTGGAAGGAGAAAATCAGGGTGCCAAGTGACAGCTACAGATTAACTCAGAAAAACTACTAGAGGCTTTTGGCAGGAACAAAGTGACTTTCTAATGCCACCTTTTACTTAATAGTTACGTGAAATCTGGTTTCGGATTTAAAGTGGATATGAATTAACTATTAAAATATGTGGCTTCAGTATTTTTCCAGCTGGGTAGAGCCACTCCTTCAGCAGTGAAAAACGACTTTGTAGATTTTTCACTGCCAGGATAGGTAAAACATAAAATACCATGTCCAGCTTTTTAATATCATGCACTCTGTCCTATGGGCCCTTAAGGCCTATCTTAGGAGTGACTTATAGACCATAATTAGGAAAGTTTAGGTCTATCAAAAAGGTGATTTTGGCAGGCCAAGATGGCAGTTTGAAAACTTCACAGCTAGGCTGCAGTGGCTGGCATAGAGTCATGTTTTCACTTGTCATTTTAGTGTTGGCACAATAAGTGCTGCAGTCCACCAGTGACATTTAACTTACCGGCCCCGGGTACACAGAGCATTATCTACTAGGGACTTATAGGCAAGTTAGATACGCCAATCCTACATGTTCTGAGGGGTCAGAGCACATACCTTGGGTACTGGACAGCAGTGCATCAGTGTTCAGTGTGAATAGGTGATTTCTGCAGTTGTTGCTTTTAGTCGTGACCTGTTCTGGTGCAATCTGCAGTCATGGGCATCTGTGAACTGCAGTGGTGGCGAGGTGTGGTCTGCAGTGATGGCCTACAGTTGTGGGCAGGTTTTTCCTGTAGTGGTGGTCTGATGTTGTGAACAGATGTGCTCTGTAGTCTTTGCTTCCAATCATGGCCAGGTGTGATCTTCAGTGATGGCCTGCAATTGTGGGCGGGTGTATGTTGTCATAGTTGCGTGCAGACGTGGCCAGCAATAAAATCCAGCAACAAAGTAGGGGATGACCACCCAAAAAGGGAATTTTCTTACAGCATCCAAATATTTCTTTCTGCTAAATGTGATTTGTTCGCCTTAAAGTATGTTCAAATACATGCTGATCATTCACTGAGGGCGATTTTTCAACTTAATGTGATTTTACAGCTAAATGTAATTTTGCTTTAAATGTGTTAGTACAGTCCTGCTTACTTTGCACAAATGATGATTTTGCACCCCTAAATGTGTTTGTTATGATGCTGCACCAAACCAAGAATGGTATTCTGTCACACATTCCTCCTCAATTCCTTGCAGTCAACAACCTACTACAACATTGCACCTTCCCTATCCAGGATAAGGAATCCGTTGTGAACCTGATTTTCATAAACACTGCATTCTAATTTTGAAACATCTAAAATTGTTTTGGTCAGACCACTTCCTCATTACTTTCAAAATCTTGATCATAACACACCCTTTACTTCCTACAAATCTACAGACCTCAAACACTTTACAACAAGCATTGATAAAGCAAAATGTTTTAGCTTTAATGACGTAAAACATGCAAAGATAGGCATACATCATGCACACATACTATTTGGTCTATGGTTCTGTGCAATCTGTCTGTTTCTGTGCTTCCTATGTCTGTGTGTTGTTTTTATTCCCCAAGCTTGTGGTAGAGCTGCTTTTTACTCCCTGAGCTTGTGTTGCTGGTGCCATGCATCACTGCAAGCTTGAACAAAAAAACTCATAGTGCAGACTTGGGAGGGACAGAAAAAGGCAAATTGTGCCGAAAGATGACAAAAATAAAATGTTTGCATTTGTGCATGCTTGTACTTGCACATTAAAACCAGACCTGTAAACTAGAGACTGATTCTCATTATGGAAGCTCAGCATTTAATCATGTGTTACTAACATAACATGATCCCTTCCCTTCAGTGATGTGGGAATGAGTTCAATTTGCATTAGACAAAGACTTGTTAGGCCAGGGATGGGATAGTTCCAGGGCTGAATGACATTGTTCCACGTGTAGCAACACAATCTGGGGTAAGACAGGATTGCATACATTTATCACTGGGTTTAGGCACCATGGTGCTGTCGTATTACCTTTCAGTTTAATGCTTTTAACTTCTTCTTGACTCTCATTGTGGTTAGATCTTCGACGAAGGGATATACTCCTGGAAAATTGAAGGACAGACTTAGGTTCCATAATTTTATAAATATCAGACTGCAAATCCAGGGTAGAGATACCTATGCAGGTTTCCAAGCAAGCACAATTTGAAAGACCAGAGGTGGTGATGGATAGTCAAATATAACATATTATCAAATCTATCTATGTAATTCATCTCTCCAGAATTCTCGTCAAATACACATGCAACAGTGTTAGGAAATGTATATCTTTTTCTGGGGTGAAAAAGTGAATCAAGAATCTTTGTGGCGGATGTTCAGTAGTAGCTAGCAGGAATAGGTTACAAGCAAACAGACTCTGAGGATAGATAAGAGATCTTTATTTGTGACATTGCATGGGGCTGCGATTGATACAATACGGTCTCTTTGTGCGTACCTGCTTATTAAAAGCTATACTTTTCAAAAAATGAAAAAAAATAAAATAATACTTTATACTTTGAATATAAATTGAAAAATCAGGCCGTTTCACTGCTGCTTGCTAAAAACAAATCAGGCCATTTCCCTGCCTATTACTCGCTTGCATTCTTCTTTTGATTGCTACATATACCCATACACTGCCTCTTGGTAAGATGTAATGGTCTGGTCATTGATAGTGGGGAGTGTAGCGTCCTCTCCAGCCTGGGGATCCGACAATGACTTCGCCACACATGGCGCATGGTATTACACGTCTTTATTTGTTTGTGTGTAAGCGCAAACTCAACATTCTAAACCTACATTCACTTGACTACGTTCTAACACTTACATCTCAGTCCTACAGAGCCCATCAGGAGCCAAAAGGGTTCTGTCATTGCTAACTCACACAACACTACATATCCCCCTCTGTTAAATTAAAAATTAAAATATTTTTAGAAATATATACACAATCACAGCTCTTCGATGAGCCTTCGTGGCACTATGATTACTTATCCAGATCTGGTCTTTGGAAACTGGGAACTGGCAGTAGATCTGCTGTGGCAATGCAGAAGCAACAGCAGAGAGTCTTTAATTGTCCTTCCAGAACCAGTCTCTACATTGACATCAGTACCTGACAAGTATTGAGCCGCGTGTCAGACATGCGAGGAGTCTCGCATAATGGACATCCCAGGATGCCGGGCAGTCACCATTTGTCCTTTGGTGGTCACGATTTGGACTGGCTCAGCATCGAAGGGAGCATCAGATTTTAGTTTTTTCGACTGACGAACAAGCACTGGATCTCCTCTAGTGAAAATAATGTCTTTTGCATGTCATTGCTTGTCTGCATTGGCCTTCATTTCCCTTTTACAAACCACGTATTTTGTATGGGTTTCTTCCTCAATATTTGATCTTTTGTTGGTGCATTGAGCTAACTTGGTCGTCATTGCTCTCCTGGACATCAAGGTTGTGGGTCTTTCACCTGTGGTTGAGTGAGGGTCGAATAGTAAGCTTACAGAGTAGAATTCAACACAGTTTTAAGGTCGAGCTTTTCCAACATAGCACACTGAACAGCTTTCTTTAATGTACTCATGAAACGTTTGACAAGGCCATTGGGCTGGAGCCATAGAGGTGTATTTTTCTGATGCTACACATTATGATGATCAAGAAAGTCTCTGAATTCTTGACTGTTAAAAGGTGGGCAATTGTCAGATTTTAAAATTGCAGGAACACCTCATGTCACAAAGATGCCGTCTAATCTTTCAATGACTCTTTCTTGAGTGATAGATGAAAGATTTTCTGTCAACGGAAAATGGGAGTAGTCGTCAACAATCAACATCAGGTGATGTTGTTGGAACCATCACTTTCTGGTTGGCTGAAGGGATGCCCCAGCCAGGCAGAACCTGACGCTCCCATCAAGAGCAGTTAATTACACATGCAGTACAACCTTCGCCCACCCTTGGGTAGTGTGGCACTGAGCAGTCAGGCTTGTCACAGAGGCAATGTGTAAAGCAAAGGCACTGTGCTCATCTACGGTAAATCCTCGGCATGTCACAAATGAAAGACTTCACACAGAATGTGGATAAAATATTGTTTATATTCAACTACCACATTCATCGATGCAACATGAAAATCATGTATTTCTGGGTCTAAATCACATTAGGCAATCCTATTAGCAGTACTAGGCACAATTGTGTTGATAAGATATAATTAGTATGCACACATGGAACAATTCACATTCTAAACCCCACAAAACGATGTCAGCACCAGGCACACCCACACAATTCTCATAATTCAATGTAACTCAGTTATAGGGTGCACCCTGGGTCACAACGACATCAGAAATATGTACATACAAAAAATGGTAACACTTTTAGCAGCACTGCGGGCCTGGGCCATGCAGATAATAACCAATGTTAAATGTAAGGTGCTTTTGGCAAGTAATCATCTTATAACCACACTGCCGACCAGTGTCGTGAATCAGAGACGGTCCACTGACTGTCACTCCCATGCACACACACTCACTCTGCACCGCTACATGGTGCCACAGGTACCAGCCTGGTCCGTACGGGACACTCATGCACACATATGCACACCACACCTTCATGTGGTGCAACTGATACCCAGCAGGTCAATGGTCAACATGCTACAGACCCCGTGGCTCCAAGTCTCCCGCCACCTTCCAACTCACCCCTACTTTCCCAAACCCCTCCGGATGGAATATCACCAGCCACCCCCTCCAGACACTAGGCAGCACACGGCCAAGGTCACACTTAGTCTGGGTCCCTGGAAAGCATGTGGGGATAGGTAGCAAGAATAAACAAGAGGCAGATGTAAACAAGAGGGTCTTTGGCACCACTCAGGAAGTTCACTAACAGGTTGTGAAGCAGAAGTGGGTTGAGGCAATACAAACAGGGGTTCTGCAAGGCCTTCCGGCACCAGCACAGTTCTGTGAAACACAGTGGGGTCATGCAGTTCCTTGACCTGCTCCTGAACTTTCTGAGAAGCGTTCCCCAAGCCTAGTCAATCACTCTCACTCATACTTGGCACCAAGAAGCCATCGGGAAGGGCCAGGTGAGGAGAAGGAAACTGGTCCACTGTGATGGGGCCAGAAAGATAACAATCAATGGATGGGGAATAGCACAAGGGGAACCTCCTCATCTGAGGAGGCACCCCATCCAGTACACGTTGATCAGGGTCACGACCAGGCAATCCAGGCACAAGGTCTGGCGCATGACGAGACTGACCGCACAAGATACTTCAATTGACATAACGATGAGATGCAAATTCCGTACCTCGCTGGATATGAGGCAGTCTGTCCAGTACACTTTGATGTAGGTTGCACCAGATGATTCTGGTCACACACACAGGCGTAATGTAGGAAACTGGGTGTCTGTTGCAGTACCCTCTCACTTTTTTCCTGGTTTTTGATGTAACCTTGACAGGAAGTGCACACAGTCCATGTAAATCAGGTTCCCTGTGCCAGAAGCTCTTTCCATAAACTGTACCTTTTGTTTCTCAATTGGCACAACTTCAGTAACCCTTGTAATTCCATAGTAAATTGGTACCCCTGGTACCTAGGGCATTGGCACTGAAGAGGAACCCCAAGGGTAGCAGCAGGGATTGTGATTCCCTAGGGTGCCCTCACCAAGGCCATGTACACAGCCATTGCATACTACATGCCTTGGTGCAGAAAACAAACTAGGAGTCGACGTGGCACACATCCCTATGTGCTATGTCCACAGACACTGCATGAGATATAGGTAAGACACCCCTCTGGCAGGTCTTATAGCCCTAAGGCAGGGTGCAATACATATCCTGTGTGGAGGACAAATCTAAATAAGAAGATATGCCCCTGCAATATCCATGTCGATTCTTGGATATTTTAAGTGAACAGGGAAACCATAAAGAGTACATGGGCTGGACACTAGTCATTACAAGTTCCCCAGCTCCATGATGGCTTCACTGTATTCTGTGAAGTTTGGTACCAAACATCTCATTTTAATATACTGCACTGATTCTAGTGTCAGGTGTATTAATAATTGCACGCAGATGACACCTTAAGGGGGTCCCTTGAATCCTACCAAAACTCTTATTTTGGCACCAACTGGTCTTAGCCAGCCTGTCACCACCAGCCAGAGTTTCTGACCTCATGGGGTGAGCGCCAGCGCGCTCAGAGGCCGAGAACAAAGCATGTCTTGGGCAGAGGTGTTCTCACCTTCCCCTGGTTAGGAAGGCCCATCTGTGGCAGGAAGCTTCATGTTGCACGTCGATCATCCTGCGCCCTAACTTGGGTAAATCTACTCCCAACTACAACCCCCACAATGCACTTTTTCTAGCAATCCAGTAACCTTGTTTGTGTGCTGCCACAAAGACACAACTTCATCTTATTTGTCATGTGACTGGCTTGAGATAAAAGAGCGATACCAAAGGGGATGGACGGAGCGTTTGAGCAAATCAAACACTCACCCCCAGTCAACTGATCTGGGTTTAATCCATCATCATTCTTTAGCTCACTCCACCACCCCAGTTCAGACATGGCCATATGCAAATCAGTCTGACCCTGTGCCTCATGGGAACAGTCCAGGCCGAACTGCCAAGCCATGTCTTCCCTGGACCGGAAACAAGCATCCTGGGACCGGTTTCTGGCTATTCAGCCGTCATCAGCCAGGCTAGCTTGAATCCAGTGGCAAAGTGAGCAAGGGACCCACGTCTGGGCATACCATGCCAACTTAGGGCGAACAAAGCGATACCAAAGGGGATGATGGACGGAGCGTTTGAGCAAATCAAACACTCACCCCCAGTCAACTGATCTGGGTTTAATCCATCATCATTCTTTAGCTCACTCCACCACCCCAGTTCAGACATGGCCATATGCAAATCAGTCTGACCCTGTACCTCATGGGAACAGTCCAGCCCAAACTGCCAATCAGCAAGCTGTCGCTAACAGGTGTTAGCGACAGCTTCCAGGCGATAGCAACTGGTTTGGGTGCCGCTTTGCATGTCAGCGATATTTATCGCTAATGACATGCAAAGGAGGCGTTCCCAACCTAACAGCGACTGAAAGCGGTCGCTAACATACCTATCGCCTATTAGCAAGGCCCGCGAAGCGTTAGGAAAACGCGCGCTAACCACGATTAGCGCTGGATTTTTACACCTGGTAGAAACCTGACTTACCCATTATAGTCTATGGGAGGTGGATTCTACGGTTAAGTCCCCACCTGCCTATTAGCGAGAATTTCCTTGGCAATGGGAATTTATCGCTGGGATTCGCCGCTATCGCTGGATATTTTTTCGCATTGGAGATAAACGTTGCTAATAACGTGTTATCTCCGCGATAAAATCCAGCGATAGGTTTGCGATAATTATCACAAGTTGTTGCTAATATGCCCCAGAATGTGGTGTATTAGCTCTGTGTAGATAATGATGAAGATAATGATGATAGCAAAACATGTAACCATAGTTTACAGAATTTAAATATAAATCCTCATTTTCAAATACTGTATAGGATTTTAATTCAGATAACATGTTTGATACCGTTACAATGTCCCTTTCATCAGAGAATGAACCTGGGGTTATTATATCGTCAACAGCAATTTAAAAAACATGGAATTTGTAAAGTTTCTGTGGGCCCAAAAATGTCATATGGGACCTTATCCCACACAATACCATTATGGACAGGAAATGCAGTAGTGTTCACAAGGGATACATCTCTTCAGACCTTAGGTAGGAAGACTAGGGCATAAGTACTTCAGCTACCAGTTCTGAAGAAGAACGTTCTGGGAGATGTGTCCATTTAATAGCATAAATCGAATCCAGATGAAGAGAAAAACCAAGCAAAGGAAAATCCAAAGGTAGTATAATGGAGGAACCAGATAAGTCTGTTTTAACCAAGTGAACACAGCACGTGTACCATGCAAGGAAGAGTGTGAAGAATCTGAAAAAAAATCTGCTATGTCAACAAAGTAACCAGCAGCAGTCTGAATAAAAGCAGGAATCTCATTAGGCAAAGGAGAGCATGTTGGTAACTCCAAAGGCAGTTGATGATATATAATGTAATTGTTAGGTGCCGCAATAGAAACAGGCATGAGTGCATGTTCAGAATCAGAAGTCTGGGGAATAGCTAAATTATGACTGCTTAGTGCATGCAGAGGGATGTCTTGCAGGGCAGGGAGAGGAGATAAGGGACTACCCAGATACCCTCATAGCCTACTGTTTAGGACTGGCCACATGATGAGCTTGATTAAATCAATGGAAACTTGTTGTTTCTGTTTACAACCAGCAAGCGGTGGCTAAATCACAGTTTGAGTACCATGAACAACAAGTACAGGCAATAGGGCATTGTATGATGGGCGAATTTCCCTCTTATCTGTAATATTCAGCCGGACCAGATCCCTAACTTTGGGAATCCAGCCAGAAGTCACTGGTTGCTCCTTCACTTCATCAGTGGCTGAATGTTTAGTATTCACAAGCGAGCACTCATCCCAAAAGTCTTGTAATTCCTGTAAGGCAGTGAAACGTTCATTGATGTCAATGTGCGCATCAGCCACCACTGTGCCAGGGTTATCAAGATCTGGAACATGCATCTGGACCCCAAAGAGGACCTCATACGGGGTACGACAACACAAAGATCTTCTAGGCATATTATTTAAAGCTCTCTGTACTCCATACTGGTAATGGATCCAACTACGACCTGAACCTAATAGTCTAGCTGTTAAGGGCTGCTTTAAGTCACAGTATTTCTGCTCCACTAGCAAGTTTCCCTCAGGATGATAAGGAGAGGAATAATGCACAGCAACACACAGGGTGCCCATGGTATTCTCGTAAGCCTTTTAGTCAAAAGCTGGTCCCTGGTCCAAGTGGAATGCTGCTACTGGCATATGTACCAATAAAGACCTGTAAATCTTTTATAACAGTTAGAGCTTCAGTTGATGGCTGAGGCCACACCCATAGAAATCGAGACCATGAATTTACTGCCAATTTAAGCGCACCATCTGAATGGAGTGGTCCGTAATGATCCAAATAGATACAAATTAGTGGTTTATTTGAAACTAGAAGGGGTGTCTGCAGTGGGAGGGCAACGGTGGAACCTTTAATTTGTTGGCAAATGCCACAGCAAAGGACATATTGTTTAGTCTGTTTATAAAGACTCTGCCACCAGTAGCTTTTCTGTAACAAGGCAACTGTAGCTGCCACACCAGCATGGGCAGACACTAATCTTTCTATCGCAGTAATTATAAGCTCTTACCTGCACCTGGTTGGGTATCACTCGTTCAGCCCTCCCAGGAATTCGGGCAAAAGGAATGTTTTGGGCACTCAACAGATAGGAGAATTGTTTGGGAACATTTGTAGGTGGGGGTGTGCCGCTAGCCAAAGCAGTGACTGCAGCATTAATGTCATTATCTAGTCTTGCTTGTGAATAAATAATCTCAGCTACTAAATCTGTCTGAAATGCTGCTTTGGCAGTTTCATCAGCCAATGAATTCCCTACAATGTCTATTCCAACACATTGATGACCCAATGTGTGAATGACATGAGCCCCTGGCAAAACATATTTAAGAGCTGCCACCTTTCCCCAAAGCAATTTATGCTTTTTAGTGTTATCTTTAGAGTCTCTGAATCCATTTAGGTGCCAATAGTGTAAATTATCATTATAGGACTGGACGCAGTAATAGGAATCACACACAATAAGTGTTGGGAATTCTGGATCCATATTCTGCAGTGCCAGAACCAAAGCTTTCAGTTCAGCCAGCAGAGTGGTAGAGTTGCTCAAAGTTTCTGTATATGTGTTTTGGGCCTGATTTTCACCATCTTTCATGGCACCCTCCATTGCAGCAGATGCTGGCGAGCATTTATGCTTAGTAGCAACCACGGGCTGTGCTGATCCATCAGTATATATTACAAAATCATAATGATCTAGAGGCAAAATTTTATTTGAAACGGGGTATTCTTGTTCATACTGGAGAACTTCCTGTGTTCTTAGTGTAGTGTCAAAGACATAATCTAGTTTAGTAACTGTCAAGGAAGGAAGTGGTCCACTGGAGCCATCCTTGTTGTAAGGCTTTAGCGTTAGGAATGCTTGCTTTTATGATAGCCTCTAAGGTTGGAATGGGAGAAACCTCTAGTATGCATTTCCCCTGTGCCAATGGATGTTCCTTTAGGACAGCTGTTTGAACTGCAGTCAGAATTTTTTCAATCGATGCAAAACACATTTCGGCAATAGAATATAAACGTGATTTATATGCAACCAGCACTGTTTCCTCTTGGTTAAAGGTGACCTATTATACAATTATGCAGATTACTAAGTTAGTTTTGTTTACACGAGTGTGCACGTGTTTGGATGCACTCATGTTGGTTTGCAATGTTTTGAAAACAGAAGTATGTTCTGAAGTCCAATGTGTATCTGGAAAATCAGAAAAAATTTAATCGGACAACAGTTTAACCCACTGTGCGTGCTCTGGTATGTATGTTCTACAAAAGTCCAGAAATCCTAAAAGTGATTGTAGCTTTTTTAATGTATTTGGTGGTTGGAGAAGAGCACACGTCTCTAAGAAGTGTGGGACAAGGCTTATGGACACTAATAAAATCAATTTTAGATTTCTTTAAATTCAATTTATAGCCATATTTAGCAAATCCCAAAATTATGCGATCTACTCTGGCCAAGTGTGTTCTTAAAACATCATCTGTGAGGTAAAAGTCATCAATATAATACACCGCTTTTGAGTCATTTTTTTTTTTTTTAAATTGATGACATGCGGGCAGCAAACAGACCGAGACTGTTCTTATGGCCTTGTGGGAGCCTACAAAATTTTCTTTGGGCCCCTAAAGTGGTAAAAGCCGTCAAATCTCTGCTTTCAGTGCCATATTGCGACAGAAAAAAAGCACTGGAAATATCCAATGTAGTTTTATATTTTTACAAACAATGTTGTTCATTAAAGCTATGCTATATGAATTTTGCATTGCAAAAAGTGAGTGTATGGCTCTTTAGATGTCTATAGTCTAAGGCTAAACAGAAGGAATGATCCGGTTTGGCTACAGGAAATAAAGGATTATTCATAGGACAGATGCAACGCTCAATCACTCCTTGATATTCTAATTGTGACAGAATTTCCATAACAGGTTGCATAGCTTCATTTTTAATAGGGTATTGTGGTTGCTCTTGAGGGATTTAACTTATTGGTAAAATATGATAAGGTGAGTCCTTATCCCAGCCTGCTTGGTTGCGATGTAACGCAAGGGCTTGTGCAAGAGCCCACTCTGTGGCATACGCTTTTTTAACTTCCTCAGATACAAGAACCAAAAAGGATGGTAATATTACCTCCTCCCTCTGTGGGTCTTGTCTAACAAACTCAGGTTGCCAATCTGCCTCAGCCAGGAGAATATCAAAGAAAGGGAGGGACCGGGAGCTGTATTTAAACAGGTCCTGCACGCAAGCTCCAAATTAGAACTGTGTATCAAAAGGGTGTGCAGTTCCTAACAGGGAGTGCAGGGAAAAGGGAGGTCTTTCTTCGTGATGCCCTCACACACCCCGAGGGATGTCATGCTTCATCATTGGGCCATGCACCTCGTCGGGCCGGCGCTGCAATGCCCGACGAGCTCCCGTAAACGGGTCTCCTTGGCGGAGATCTTTTGAAGAAACTGTAGGGTGCGTGCGGGTGTGAGGGCTGGGTAGTGCACAGGTAGGTGGGCTTAAAATAAGTCTGCAGCAGTCCTATTCAGATATGATTTATTTGCTAAGGAAGTTCCAGCTTAGTTAAATTGTGTTGGAGCCCTAAGTGGGTGCAATGTTCCTAAAGGGCTGTCGCGGTGTAGTGGGTCAACATGTTTCGTGCCTGTTCTGCCCCTAGCGGGTCATGTGGCACTTCATCAGGACCTAAAAAAGTGAGTGGTGCACTACCATGGGTCTGGTTCCCTAGATATGGTATGATATCCAGACGTGGTAGAGTGATACCCTAGTAGACTTATACTGGTGTAGTGTAGACCTATTGAAAAGGGGAGAAGAAGGGAGGGGGAAAAAAAAAAACAACAATGGAGAGTGTAAAAAGGACATACGGCGCGTTGCTCTTAGGAACAGTCAAAACGGCTATGGTGTAGCTGTCATGTGGCATGCGCATGTGGTGTTACACTCTCTGGTAGCTCAGTTGGGTTCACGGCATCAAGGTGATTCTATATCGGCGCCACGGTGCTACTAAATGTGACAGGTGACGGGATTGAAAGATGTCCATAAATGCGGCATGTGGTACTACACATTTGTGTCAGAAGTGCATGTAAGGGGCCTCATGTGCACGTGGAGGTACCCTTACTTTCACTATGTAGGTAGTCATATTATTAGCCTTCATCTAGGCGGGCTGTGAGATGCACATACGTGTTCACGCAAAAGTGCACTGGCTTTCACTCTGTGGGTGGCCCCTGTCCAATGCAGGCATGAGTTATGGTGCTTACATCATGGTAACTGGCGCCAAGCGTCGCGTTAGGCTTAAAAAAGCAAATCAGGTACAACGCAAGGTGGAACCCAAAGACTATTAAACACGTATTACGAAACATGGGTGTGCACGTGAGTGCGAGTTTCGTGATTGTTTCCTCTCAAGTCAGTGCAGGCGGTAACCTGCAGGTATATAGCTGCCGCTTGTGGCGTGCCTGGAGCCAGATGGTCCCGGGGGGTCTAACTGCATTGCAAGCATTCACACAATACAATACACGCACACAGAGGTATAGGTGGTAGGTTGAGGGTGGTTGTGAAAGGTATCGCCGCTATACAACGTGCCAGAAAGACGGTGTGGAAATAATGCAGCACATAACTACTCACCCCCAGTATAGGAGCCTACAGCTTTACGGGGAAGGCAGAGCGCGTTGTTCCTCTAAGGCTGTAACAAAAGTTAATTCCAGAGTCACAAAACAAGCCAGATGCATCGCTTACTGGTGTTCCCAATGGCGTAGGTGTTTACTCACGGAAGGGTGGCAGGCAACTAGCGTGATTCCTACCCTTGCTCCGGGCCCCGTGCCGGCTGCTTCCGGGTCCGGAGTTTTTGTCAGCAAAACGTGCGTCAAAGGCGTCCACAAGCTAGAGGGGTAACCTAGGCGGCCATCTTGGGAGTATAAGTGTCAATTCAACTTTACTGATTTTCGCTGTCTAAGCGGTCTCTGGTTAAAAGCGGTTTTTTGTCCATTGGGGTCTGGGTGAACCGTGTGTTTATGGTAGAAACAAATTATATATGGTTTGGATCGTTGTGTTGTCTAAGAACACTACATGTTATGCAGCAGTATGAGTATTGGATTGCATAGCATGCGCACTCTAGGTAAGGGAGAGCCCAACATCACCCATGTAGAGTCGAGGGCAAAATCTAAGGAGGATCCGCGTCAATACAACTTTTAATTGTATCTATGTTGGTGGTCTCTAAATTAAATATAATGGTTCTAGGGCAATAAGGGGCTGGGTTAACTGCGTACAATTGTAAAAGTATATCATTATGATGACAGTGTAACCCACATGTCATAACGCAGTATGCATGGGTCTAGGAGTACATCATGTAGGGGAGACCTAGCAACACCCAGGCAGTGTCGAGGGGTGGTATGGATGGCAACATGAAGTGCAAAAACCTTGCCTGCTAGAGAGCTATTGGTGCCGATGGTTCGCTCAGTAGGCTCAGAGATAAAGAGTTGATTATGCACACAAGTGTGAAGTGTGGCAGAAACAGGTGAGAGGCACGAGTGGGAAGAATGGTAGATAAGAATATGCATATCACTTAACGGATTAGTTCCGCCCCATACAGCCATGGCGCTAAAGGACAAGGAAGGCAATGCTAATCGAAGTGATAGAAATTAAGCATCGCCCTTAACGGTTTAGTTCTGCCCAAGGAATAGCGTCATTGAGACCCCGGGTGTCAGATGATAGTTTAAACACCCAGCCTTGTTCCTTCCTAAACAGGGCTTCTTTTGTGATGTTTTGGAAAGCTTACAGGATGGTCCAGTGTAGATCATTTGGGGTGTGATTGTGTTCCGCATAGTGTCCACACATCTTTGTGTTGGTCTTTCTACATCTGATGTTGCTTCTATGTTCTGTGATCCTTGTTTTTGCTGAGCAAGTTGTCATGCCGATGTATTGAAGGTGGCAGGGGCAAGTGATTAAATAGACGCAGTTGCGTGTATTACAATTAGTGTGTTTGTTTTGCCTCCATGTCCAAGTGTTAGTAAGTGAGATTGTCTTAGTTGCTTGGGTGAGGGGACAGACTACACATTGTCCACAGGGATTGTGGCCTGTGACTGGCGGCAGGTTCCATAGTGTATTGGGAGTAACCCTTGGCAAAGCACTATGCTACGCTCGCGTAGGTTGCGAAGTTTGCGCTACTTCGCACAACGCGAATTGCACGTAGCACAGTGCAAACACGCGTAGCGTAGCGTAGCATAGTGCAGCGGTCATTTGCTTGCTCGCGGTCCTCAACGTCAAGTTGGCGACCGCGAGCAAGCAAAATGACATCCCGGCAAGACTTTTTTCGTTCGCGATCAGCAACATCAAGTTGCCGATCGCGAGCGTGGAAAATAAACTCTCGGCGAGATTCTCAACGCTGGGAGGTCAGGTTTCTCATTGCGAGTGGTCGCGTATGCTCGCGACCGCTCGCGATGAGAAACTACCAGTCCGCGTTGAGAAGCTGCCGCTCGAGTAAAATCTACTCGAGCGGCAGTAAAAGACAGCTTCGCACTGTGAAAGATGTCGTTTTCAATGATTGCACAGTGCGGACAAGCATCCCGCACTGGGCAATCATTGCGAACAGTGCACTACGCAGTTCGCGTAGTGCTACGCGTAGCTCGCGTAGTGCTACGCGTAGCTCGCGTAGTGCGAACTGCACTTTGCGTAGCTTCGCGTAGCGCTACTTCGTGAACTACGCCCAGGCTTAATTGGGAGGTGGTGGTGCACTCCTTCTGGGTCTGGTGTTGATGAGTAAGTCTTTGATGTTGGAGGTGCGTTTGAAAGCGAACCTGGGCGTACTAAAAGCCTGTTCTCCTACTTGGAGAATTTTCCAGTGTTTATTGATGACCCTTTTTTATCATGTTTGATTCTGATGTGTAGGTGGTAACACATGTGATAAGGTCCGACTTGGGTTTGGTGTGTGTTTCAAGTAGAGCCAGTCTGTTGGTGTTCCGGGCTCTTTTCTGGGCATTTTTTAGTTTGTTGATTGGGTATTGTCTATGCGCTAGGTGAGTACTCAATTCAGAGGCTTGTCTTTGGTAGAGTAGTGGACAGTGGCTGTCAGTAGGTTTTTTGTAAGTGATGGTTTCCAGCCTGTCTGGTTTTCTGATAATCAGAAGATCTAGGAAGGGTAGTTCTATTTCAGAACTATTGGCTGTGAATTTAAGGTACGGGTTGAGGCTGTTGATCCAAGTGAGGAAGGCAGGGATGTTATCACTATTGCCTTTCCAAAACCCCAGGATATCATCTATATAGCGTCGCCACAATTGGACATTGTGCAAGAAGGGGTTGGAGTCAATGAGCACGTGCTTGCCCTCGAAGTCCGACATGTAAAGACACACCAGACTTGGGGCAAAGGTACTGCCCATAGACGTCCCCTGGGTCTGGTGGAAGAGACGATCCTCGAATTGAAAGAAGTTTTCAGTTAATGCAATTTGTGCACATTCCATGATGAAACTGATGGGGGTAGGTGAGGTCCATGGGTTGTTACGTAGGAATTCCTCCACTACCTCAAGTGTGATCTGTTGGGGGTTGTTGGTGTAGAGGGCCTCTACATCTAAAGTTAAGAGAACGTCTGGTTGAGTACCCTCTCAGTTGGTTGTCTCTATTAGCTTTAGGACGTCTCTGGCATCCTGGAGAAATGTGGGTGTGGTATGGACCAACGGTTGGAAGAAGTGGTCGCAGAATTTAGAAAGGGGTTCCAAGACTGACCCTGTGCCCGAGACAATAAGTCTTCCAGGGGGGTGTTAGCCCTTTGTGGATTTTGGGCAGAGTGTAGAAATAGGGCAGTCTTGGATTGTCGTTGGTCAGGAAATCAGCCTCGTTTTTAGTGATCCATTCCTGGTTGAGAGCTGCAGAGACCAATGAGTTGATACGGGTGATGAGGCGTGGTGTAGGAGCATGGCCCAATGATGAAGCATGACATCCCTCGGGGTGTGTGAGGGCATCACGAAGAAAGACCTCCCTTTTCCCTGCACTTCCTGTTAGGAACTGCACCCCCTTTTGATACACAGTTCTAATTTGGAGCTTGTGTGCAGGACCTGTTTAAATACAGCTCCCGGTCCCTCCCTTTCTTTGATATAATTAGCACGGAGGCTCAGCCGTGGGACCTTCCCTGATCCTCCCCTTGCCCAGAACTTTGCAGCGGCAACTGTCCCCACAACATAATGGATCAAAACCAAGAACTCTCCTTCGGCGACGACCTAGTCTCTGAAATACTGCGAGCACCATCGATACTCGACCAGGATGGAGGAGCTGCCGCCAGTAGCTCCAACAGTGACTGGACTACCATCACCAAAATGAAACGTCAGTTGATGAAAATCATCATGCACGGGCCATCATGACGGAATATCTACGCGCCAACGTAGCCCCGAACGGCCTAATAGTGACCAACTCACCAAGAATATTTCTTGAGGACAAGCAGTTCAAGGAAGAATGGTCCCTGGTGTCCTGGAAGTGTACCAGGGACCTGCTGGTTTTAATCATCAAAACAGCCAAACGCTTGGCCGACGAACTTATAACGAAAATCACGATAGCCGAAGGGGCTCTGAAGGCTTCCATCGCCAGCACAAATTTCAAAGCTAAACTGGCCGAAATCACCAGAGAAATCAATGACAATAAAGACTACCTCATGAGACAAAAAGTTGCCAAACTGCAAAAGGATATCACAAGGTTCAGTAAGGAAAAGATATACCCTTACCTCAGAGAAGACTACACACCCTCAGGAGAAGATTATTCATCTGACGACAGTTCCAACTCACGCAGAAGAACCTACTCCTCAGGTAGCAACCCCAGCTCCGAGAACCGAGGGGCCCATCAACCTCATCAGCAACAACGGAACACGATGTACGGATATGGACCACCCTCCTACCAGGGGCCACCTCTACCACCCCCCTACCACGGTCCCCAGATGTGGCAATATCCTAACTATCAGCATGGGCCTCAACCACTGTTCGCCCCCTTCCAACCACAACCTTTTTTAGACAGAGGCTGGGGCAGAGGGCGAGGCAGAAAAAGAAGAGGGAACCAGCAGCAACCGAAACAAGTGCAATGGCAAGATCAAACTCAACAAATGCACATGGAGTTGAGGAGCCATCTGGAGAAGAAAAAAAAATTGTTAATCTTTCTGAAAGACCACTTACGGCCATAGAGACCACCGTACTCAAACGCAGTTTGGGATTTGTACCTACGCCTAATATCGACAATTTTCGCACTAACTGTGTACTCCAAAATTTGTTCAGGAAAATACGCCTTAAAGCCTACTTTGGTAATCAACCAGAATCGACACCGGAAGTCACTGGCCTACATAAACCCTCTACCTTTACCCCTAACTCCAGCATGGTCCCCCCAGAGATCCTTACGTTTGAGAGAGCTGTCCTGAAAGAAATAGCAGAAAAACGCACCACCACAGGTTTCTCAAATACATCGAAAGTAGAAGCTGGGGCAATCAAATTACTGGCAAACGACCCAACAATCACTATCAAGGAGGCTGACAAGGGCGGAGCAATCGTGATCATGGCCACAACAGATTACAGGCACGAATGCCAGCGCCAACTCCAGAATGACCGCTACTACACCCCCTCACTGAAGACCCTACACCATGCCTCATCACCCGTATCAACTCATTGGTGTCTGCAGCTCTCAACCAGGGATGGATCACTAAAAACGAGGCTGATTTCCTGACCAACAACAATTCAAGACTGCCCTATTTCTACACTCTGCCCAAAATCCACAAAGGGGTAACACCCCCCCCCCTGGAAGACCCATTGTCTCGGGCATAGGGTCAGTCTTGGAACCCCTTTCTAAATTCTGTGACCACTTCTTCCAACCGTTGGTCCGTACCACACCCACATTTCTCCACGATACCAGAGACGTCCTAAAGCTAATAGAGATAACCAACCGAGAGGGTACTCAACCAGACGTTCTTTTAACTTTAGACGTAGAGGCCCTCTACACCAACATCCCCCAACAGATCACACTTGAGGTAGTGGAGGAATTCGTACGTAACAACCCATGGACCTCACCTACCCCCATCAGTTTCATCATGGAATGTGCACAAATTGCATTAACTGAAAACTTCTTTCAATTCGAGGATCGTCTCCTCCACCAGACCCAGGGGACGTCTATGGGCAGTACCTTTGCCCCAAGTCTGGCGTGTCTTTACATGTCGGACTTCGAGGGCAAGCACGTGCTCATTGACACCAACCCCTTCTTGGACAATGTCCAATTGTGGCGACACTATATAGACGATATCCTGGTGTTTTGGAAAGGCAATAGTGATAACATCCCTGCCTTCCTCACTTGGATCAACAGCCTCAACCCGTACCTTAAATTCACAGCCAATAGTTCCGAAATAGAACTACCCTTCCTTGATCTTCTGATTATCAGAAAACCAGACACGCTGGAAACCATCACTTACAAAAAACCTACTGACAGCCACTGTCCACTACTCTACCAAAGTTTCCACCCTAAAGCTCTCAGGGAAAACCTCCCCTACGGGCAGTTTTTGCGTATACGCAGAAATTGCAGTAATGTGGAGGACTTCAAAAGACAAGCCTCTGAATTGAGTACTCACCTAGCGCATAGACAATACCCAATCAACAAACTAAAAAATGCCCAGAAAAGAGCCCGGAACACCAACAAACTGGCTCTACTTGAAACACACACGAAACCCAAGTCGGACCTTATCACATGTGTTACCACCTACACATCAGAATCAAACATGATAAAAAGGGTCATCAATAAACACTGGAAAATTCTCCAAGTAGGAGAACAGGCTTTTAGTAAGCCCAGGTTCACTTTCAAACGCACCTCCAACATCAAAGACTTACTCATCAACACCAGACCCAGAAGGAGTGCACCACAGAACATAGAAGCAACATCAGATGTAGAAAGACCAACACAAAGATGTGTGCACACTATGCGGAACACAATCACACCCCAAATGATCTACACTGGACCATCCTGTAAGCCTTCCAAAACATCACAAAAGAAGCCCTGTTTAGGAAGGAACAAGGCTGGGTGTTTAAACTATCATCTGACACCCGGGGTCTCAATGACGCTATTCCTTGGGCAGAACTAAACCGTTAAGGGCGATGCTTAATTTCTATCACTTCGATTAGCATTGCCTTCCTTGTCCTTTAGCACCATGGCTGTATGGGGCGGAACTAATCCGTTAAGGGGTATGCATATTCTTATCTACCATTCTTCCCACTCGTGCCTCTCACCTGTTTCTGCCACACTTCACACTTGTGTGCATAATCAACTCTTTATCTCTGAGCCTACTGAGCGAACCATCGGCACCAATAGCTCTCTAGCAGACAAGGTTTTTGCACTTCATGTTGCCATCCATACCACCCCTCGACACTGCCTGGGTGTTGCTAGGTTTCCCCTACATGATGCACTCCTAGACCCATGCATACTGCGTTATGACATGTGGGTTACACTGTCATCACAATGATATACTTCTACAATTGGACGCAGTTAACCCAGCCCCTTATTGCCCTAGAACCATTATATTTAATTTAGAGACCACCAACATAGATACAATTAAAAGTTGTATTGACGCGGATCCTCCTTAGATTTCCCCCCCGACTCTTCATGGGTGATGTTGGGCTCTCCCTTACCTAGAGTGCGAATGCTATGCAATCCAATACTCATACTGCTGCATAACATGTAGCGTTCTTAGACAACACAACGATCCAAACCATATATAATTCGTTTCTACCATAAACACACGGTTCACCCAGACCCCAATGGACAAAAAAACGCTTTTAACCAGAGACCGCTTAGACAGCGAAAATCAATATAGTTGAATTGACACTTATACTCCCAAGATGGCAGCCTAGGTTACCCCTCTAGCTTTTGGACGCCTTTGACGCACGTTTTTCTGACAAAAACTCCAGACCCGGAAGCAGCCGGCACGGGGCCCGGAGCAAGGGTAGGAATCACGCTAGTTGCCTGCCACCCTTCCGTGAGTAAACACCTACGCCATTGGGAACACCGGTAAGCGATGCATCTGGCTTGTTTTGTGACTCTAGAATTAACTCTTGTTACAGCCTCAGAGCAATGACGTGCTCTGCCTTCCCCATAAAGCTGTAGGCTCCTATACTGGGGGTGAGTAGTTATGTGCTGCATTATTTCCACACCGTCTTTCTGGCACGTTGTATAGCGGTGATACCTTTCACAACCACCTTCAACCTACCGCCTATACCTCTGTGTGCGTGTATTGTATTGTGTGAATGCTTGCAATGCAGTTAGACCCCCGGGACCATCCGGCTCCAGGCACGCCGCAAGCAGCAGCTATATACCTGCAGGTTACCACCTGTACTGACTTGAGAGGAAACAATCACGAAACTCGCACTCACGTGCACACCCATGTTTCGTAATACATGTTTAATAGTCTTTGGGTTCCACCTTGCGTTTTACCTGATTTGCTTTTTTAAGCATAACGCGACGCTTGGCGCCAGTTACCATGATGTAAGCACCATAACTCATGCCTGCATTGAACAGGGGCCACCCACAGAGTGAAAGCCAGTGCACTTTTGCGTGAACACGTATGTGCATCTCACAGCCCACCTAGATGAAGGCTATTAATGTGAATACCTACATAGTGAAAGTAAGGGTACCTCCTCGTGCACATGAGGCCCCTTACATGCACTTCTGACACAAATGTGTAGTACCACATGCCGCATTTATGGACATCTGTCAATCCCGTCACCTGTCACATTTAGTAGCACCATGGCGCCGATATAGAATCACCTTGACACCGTGAACCCAACTGAGCTACCAGAGTATAACACCACATGCGCATGCCACATGACAGCTACACCATAGCCGTTTTTACTGTTCCTAAGAGCACCGCGCCGTATGTCCTTTTTAAACTCTCCATTGTTGTTATTTTTTCCCCCCGTCCCTTCTTCTCCCCTTTTCAATAGGTCTACACTACCCCAGTATAAGTCTACTAGGGTATCACTCTACCACGTCTGGAGATCCTACCATATCTAGGGAACCAGACCCTTGGTAGTGCACCACTCACTTTTTTAGGTCCTGATGAAGTGCCACATGACCCGCTAGGGGCAGAACAGGCATGAAACATGTTGACCCAGTACACCGCGACAGCCCTTTAGGAACATTGCATCCACATAGGGCTCCAACACATTTTAACTAAGCTGGAACTACCTTAGCAAATAAATCATATCTGAATAGGACTGCTCCAGACTTATTTTAAACCCACCTACCTGTGCACTACCCAGCCCTCACACCCGCAAGCACCCTACGGCTTCTTCAAAAGATCTCCAAAAAGAGCCCCGTTTACGGGAGCCCGTCGGGCATTGCAGCGCCGGCCCGACGAGGAGCATGGCCCAATGATGAAGCATGACATCCCTCGGGGTGTTTGAGGGCATCACAAAGAAAGACCTCCCTTTTCCCTGCACTCCCTGTTAGGAACATCAGCCAGGAGAATGTCATAAGCATTTGTCAAATTCTGCCAGAACATTACTTTAATAGTATGCATGTCCAAATTATAAAGCCAAAAGTCTATCAGGAGGGCTCAGCTGCTGATCTGGAGTTTCAAGTCATTAGTTGGTCTCACCACCAAAAACTCTTGAAGAGTCGATCAAACTATCATGACATCTGCTCCGCTGTCGTGCAGTGCTTTCTCCCACATCTTGTTCAGGATGAGCGTCCTAAGTATTTATGGCATATTTAGCATAAATTCCTGCCACTTTCTTCTTTTTAAAGTGTTGTTTTTGTTGTGGAAGTGTTTCTTTATGTTTTATGATGACATCAGAGGAGAGATGTGAATCCTTTTTCTCTTTCATGTACTCCTCCTGTCTTTGTTCTCCTCATCCCCCACACTGTGACTGTCTGCTTGATGAGTCCTCAAAGGAATGAGAGGGGTGTGTATCAGAATACTGATGCCTATCAGGCTGTTTAACTGTATCACGGTTCAGTAAATTCTAGAGTTTTTCAGTGGACTCCTGTAGAGTAGATCTGCTCTGTGTTTTCTGTTCATTTTCTTTTGTTTTTTTTATCCCAGCATTTTTTAGAAGACTCAGGTGTCTGCTTGGTGGTCTCTGAATCAGATTTTGTATTAAGTTGTGGTTTACCAGGCCTGGTTCCCTGATTATCACGACCTATAGAAGCATAGGTCTCAGAAATTATTTTTAGTAGCTTGCATTCCTGATTCACAGCAGTCATAGTCACGAGCCGTTGGTGTATGACCAATGTTGCTGCCTCCCTTTTAATGGCACCTAAAATCATTGAGAATACTGTGGCAAAGTTGCCAATTAATTTCATCCTCAAGTCCAGGGCAGGGGCTGCCCCGTATTCATTTTGAATTTACTTTAGCACTTCAGGCAAAACAGCAATTGATGAGGTGCCCTGTGTTGTGGTATATATGGCAGCAAAAACAGTACCTCATGTCACTCAATCTTCAATCGGTAGAACCATACCAAGGGGAAGATACATAGTAATAACTCTAAATTTATCTTGGGGTCCTGCATGGGGAAACAATGCTTCAAGCTGATTAGTTATTTTTATGCTATTCAAAACGGAATTTCCTACTGTTTGGTGGGTACTTTACCCTCAATCGCACTGATAGTAACTGGACTAATGGCAGGCAGAGCTAACTGTGGCTGCCCAACATGAACAGCCCATGCTGGGTCAGGTGATATTGTACGCATAACAAACTGCATTAGACGTGGAAGCAGTCTAAGTGATTATATAAAGCACACATTTTGACATTATTTAATGCAGCTGTATTTGAAAATGGTGTGTAGCTGGCTAAGACTGGCCAGGTTGCCCTGACATTACTGAGAGGACCCAATCTTACAATTTGATGTGTGTGTGTGGTAGGGCACATTTAAACCAGTTTTTATGTTCCTGGTATGTTAATGGTATTTCTAAATATTCATACAGTCTATATGCAGGTGGAACTGCTGCTTTAGTGTATATATGACATGTTTATGTGTTAGCATCAACTGCAGCAAAGTTTCCCCAGGAATATTGAATATATAGATAAAATGGCTTTATTCTTATGGCAGAATGCTTACATTTTTGTTGGAAAGGCATGCGTGGAAAAGCCATGTGTGTGGTAACATTTTGCGTGGTAAAGGCATATGTTTTGTAGTGGATGTGTTGTAAAGGCATACTTGGTAATGGCATGGGTGGTTCCATCATACATCCAAATACCTTGAGTCCAACAGTCCTGTTATCGTCAGAGGGTAAAGTTGCAGAAGGGAACAGGCCAACTGCACACACATAGGGGTATATTCACAAGAACGTGTGCTAAACAACACCAAAAAATGCTAACGCAACTTTACACATCACAGCCGATCGCGGGAAAATAACCCCGTGTCACTGTGGAATTCAGAACACGGCGGTACCATGCGATAGTCTGCCGAAACCGCGGCCAATGTCCGCGATACAACCACCTCGACGGAGATAAAAACACAAACCTCAACGCGAAAAAACCTGGAAATCAGCGATAAGCAGCACCAGGTCTGCAATCCACATGCGTCAGGCGGGAAAAAATCGCCATAAAAGTAGAAAACACACCCAAACACAAAATGACCAACACCCAAGCACCATGGAGGCAGCCGGAGCAGGCGCAGAGGACGAGCGCAACCCCACAAGCACCCCGGACGACAAGCCCGGGACCTCTGGGACAGGGAAGGGCAAGGACAAGAAGACGAGGAAGACGAAGTTCAGTCCACAGGCAAACAGGATCATAGTCACGGAGGTGATGGAACACCATCAACAACTGTTCGTCACCTCCAACGTGTCATTGGGCACCAAAAATGGAATATGGCGGGACATCGTGGACAAGGTGAATGCCGTCGGAGAGCACAAGAGGTCAATGGACGAGGTCAAGAGGCGATGGAATGACATCAAGCGAAAGAACAAGGAGAAACTCGCAGCCAACCAGAAGGCAGCAATGCAGACTGGAGGTGGGGGCCCAGTGCCACAGCTCGTGCTGGATGACATGGAGGAGCTGGTGTCGTCAGTCATCAGTGTGGATACTGTGGCCGGAGTCGGGGGACCGGGCACTGCTCGACAGGACACAACACAACCTCAACAGGGTGAGTGACCACCAGGTACTGGGGGGATGGGTGGGGATGGCCACGATGGCACACATGCACAATCAAGCAGAGCACAGTGCACACCCACAATGGCTCTGGGTCATGGCCCTGATCTACAGACTGTCACAATGTACAATGCCATGCTGTCTGAATGTCAACATGTACCACGTGGCTACATACATGTGGGCACATTGTAATACCCCATCTCCCCTTCACATTGCAGGGGCACCATCAACACTTCCTGCAGAGCCTTCCCAACCACTCTTCACTGATGAGGAGGACACCACCAGCACCGACACCCAAGCCCTCCTAGACATCATTGACATCATCCGCAACTCACCTCCAAGATCAGGGCAGCCCAGCTGCATCGAGGAGACCCCTCCCACCACCCAAACCACCCAGCAGGAGGCACCCACAGCCCCAGCAGTCTCCCAAGACCCCCAGGAACAACACACGGCCTTCCAATTCCATGTGCTGGAGGGCCAGAGGGAGTCGGCTGAGCAGGTGCGGGTGGGGTTTGACCTTTTGGCCACCAAACTGGACGCCATCCATGGGTGTCTAGGCCCGCTCCATGGTCTCCAACGAGCCCTGACTGACTTCGCTGGAGTCATGACGCGGAGAGAAGAACACCTGTCCGCTCAGAGTGGCTCCAGCGATCCCAGCCGTGAACTGGCACACATGCGGAGGCTCATGGAGGACATGGTGCGGATGGAGGCGGAAAGGATGGCAGCCACCGCTGCACATCAGTGAAATGTAGCTGGGATCTACCATGCCCTGCAGATCCTCATCATGGCATTGCTGCCACAAGGCGTGGCGCTGATGAATGCAGCTGCCCCCACACCATCTACATCTCCGCCCCCTGGTGTGTCAGTGCCTCCCAGTGCGGCAGGCGTATCCACTCCGGCACATGATGTGTCACTGCCACACAGTGCGGCCGACAATCCTCCTCCGGCCCCTGATGTGTCAGTGGCACACAGTGCAGTAGCCGGTACTGCAACACCCACAGGTGAGGCAGAGCACACATCCGAGGACGTGGATGGGATTGTGATCAGAAGGAGGCACTAGCATTCATTTCCGCCACCTGGTCTGTTTCTGCTTGGTGCTGCACATGGCCACATGACCTTCCACTGACCTCCGATACACTCCGCTGCACTCACCTTGGACCGCGACATGGACTGCCATATCCTGTTTGATGACCAATGACACGGCGACCACACTGCGGACTGTACCCTTCCTCTCCCGCAAGACTTGTCATCCCCGGATGGACTCTGCCTGGCCCTCCACGGGCCCATATTGTGTAGTGTGCTTGGCATTGCCCTGTACCCCTCAAGCTGCCAAACACCACTGGATGTGCAATAAACATCCAGTAACGCACTGCTGTGTTATGTCTTTCATCATTCATGTATGGATGTGTGGATGAATGTAGGGACAGTGATTTCCCTTGCGTCAATGATGCTCATCTAGTGGGATGCCAGTCACAGTGTGCTACATTGCCTATTGGGTTCTGGGTGCTGTGGTCACTACAACAGGGACACACGCATTGTCCAGACATGGACTGAACCACGCCCAGAGCCCCCGAGTCATTGTTGCAAGCCCTGCGCTGGTCCGGCGTACGCCAGGCCAGAGCACTCCGCTTACGCTCCGAGGGGGGGGACCCTCATTGCTACCTGTCGCAGGCGTACTCGCTGGTGGTGTGCAGGTCACTGGTCTAGTTGTCAGCAAGTCACGGCCACTCCCTGAGGGCAGGTTTGCACACACACCACACCCATCCGGGACAGGCGTCACAGGCCATGTGACCCCGCCAACATAAGGGGCCGACAACGTCACATTCCCCTCTGCCGGTGGTGACTGGATGACGGACGCTCCACGGTTCTCAATCATAAAGGGCCCATGAGTTGTTGCGCACAGGGTTAGTGGCACCTGAAGCCTTGCGGACATCACGGGCCTACCACCACGTGGCGCTGACTGGGGTTGCACAGGGTTAGTGGCACCCGAAGCCTTGCGGACATCACGGGCCTACCACCACGTGGCGCTGACTGGGGTTGCACAGGGTTAGTGGCACCCGAAGCCTTGCGGACGTCACGGGCCTACCACCACGTGGCGCTGACTGGGGTTGCACAGGGTTAGTAGCACCGAAATAGCTGAGCGGGTGTGCAGCCTGTGATGATGACGTGTGCACTGATGTGGTCTCCGCCATTGATGACTCAGGACTCAGCTTCATGTGTGGGACCTGCTGGGGCGCGGAGCGGGTCCGCATGATGTGGACCATGCCATGGATGCGGGACCGGGGCCTGGAGCTTGCAGGGGCACGTGGTGTGCTCACTGGTGGACACACCGGTGGCAGCAGGTAAACATTGGGGCCTGGGTGCGCAGGGGAGGCGGTGGCTCTCTCTCTCTCCCTTCCTTTCCTTCTCACTCTCTCTCTCTCCCTTCCTTTCCTTCCCTCGCTTCCTCTCTCTGGCTTTCTTTCCGTCTCTGTTCCTCTGTGTCTCGCTCAGTTGATGTGCGCATGACACACGTCCTGATTTTGTGCTTTATTTTCCAGGCTGTGACGTCGAGATTGTCCCTGACGGACCCGACAGGAGTCTTCCGCATTGGTGTTTTGTGTTGTATTTCAATAAAGTTTTGGGTTGTTACTTCAGTGCTGTGTGACTGTTTCTTGTTCTTCTGGCCACATGTGTGTTATTTTTTTGGCAATGTGCGTCATCATGCGCTTTTTGTGGCTCTTGTGTCGTGCACGGTATGTGTCTGTCCGGGGGATGGGGGGGCTGGGGGTGGTGGCGGTGGGTGTTGTGACCCTCATGGGTATAGGAGCTGCATGATCATTGTCTATAAATTGGCATCTGTGGGTCTTCAGGTGTGGCTCTTGGCTGGGCTCCCTTTCATGCTGTGGGTAGTCGTCCTGCTTAGCACCAGCAAAAGGCAGGTGTTAAATCCCTGGTGCTACCGCAGCTTATCGCCAGTTTTTGGTTCGCATCGCAGATCTGGCAGTTCGTTGTGAAAATGTGTGTGTTTTTGCACGGGAACGCCTACTCTGCATCTCATTAGTGTTAGTTGGTGGTGTCCACCGTGGAGATACATTTTGGGGCAGTTATCGCGGGAATACTGGCGATGTCTGCAGTTTGCACCGGCTTGTGAATGGGGTGTTAATTCTATCTCCACTTTTGATGCGTTAAGGTGGAGATAAATCGGAGATAAGTCCTTGTGAATATCCCCCTTAGTGTTAAAAGCAGGACATTACCAATTATTTGGGTTTTTGCTCTGTTATGCTCATGCATATGCAGAAGAATTTGGTGAGGGAGGCCTGGCTTGAGTAGAGTTGGAGGTAGGGGGAACTATCAGTGGTCTGTAGAAATGTGGTGATAGTGCATCAAGGGGCATATTATCAAGGGCCGTATCGCCACCTTAGCGGCACTTTTTGCCGATAAAGCGGCGATATTTTTATCGCCCTATTAGCAAGCTGTCGCTAACAGCTGTTAGCGACATCTTTATGGCGAACGCGACCGTTTTGTTGCCGCTTTGCATGTCAGCGATAATTATCGCTAATGACATGCAAAGTAGGCGTTCCCAACTAAAAGCAACTGCAAACAGTCGCTAACACAACTTCCCCCTATTAGCAATGCCCGCGAAGCGATAAGAAAAGTCGCGCTAACCGCGATTATCGCTGGAATTTAACACCTGAAAAAAACTTGACTTAACTATCTTGTCAATGGGAGGTGGATTGTAAGGTTAAGTCCTCACCTGCCTATTAGCAAGCTTTTCATTAGCGCAGTGAATTTATTGCTGGATTTCTTGCGCTATTGCTGGGTTTCGCCGCTATCGCTGGATTTTTTATCGCCTTGGAGATAAGCGTTGATAATAACGCGTTTTCTCCGCGATGAAATCCAGCGATAAAAAACACAGCGCTAAGCGCGCTTTGCGATAATTATCGCAAGTCCTTGGTAATATGGCCCCAAGTCTTTTCTGTGGAGCCTGGTTTTGTTGTTCAAGAGCGATATTTCACTATCTTTGTGGTACATTTTGCTTTTACTTCCTTTTGGTTTTTACTTTTACATACTACGGGGCTTATTTATGGTCCCTTGCGTCACTTTTGCGCCGCCGGTGCGTCACTTTTTGGGACACATCAGCGTTGTAAAAAAATGCACCATGTTGAGCCATATTTAAAAAGTGACGCATCTAGGTAGATGCGTCACTTTGTAAACCCCTGCGCCACATTATACCTGTGCCAGGTATAATGTATGCAGGGGGGGGCATTCCGACGCAACAAAGGGTCGTTGAAGTGAGTCAGTGAAATCTATAAGATTTCACTGCGCCATTTCTAGGACGCAAATGCGTCAATATTTTACGGCTGCCTCATAGCAGGCGTAAGACTGACGAAGGCGCATTTAACATGGGACTTGCCCATGTGTAATGACCCATTGCTGGAGTTGCATCACTTTTGTGACACACTCCAGCAATGCGTCATTTTTGCGCGTACCGATACGTCAGAAATACTGCTGTATCTGTAACTCCTTGCAACATGATGCGTCATAGTGTAAATATGACGAATCATTGGTGTTGCAAGGAGGGTGCAATGAAAAGTGACGCATCACTGTTTTCTCGCAGCGATGCGTTACTTTTCATAAATGAGGGCCTACATTTGTCACTTTGGAGTAGGTGCTCAGTGACAGAAAACAGAAAACACTCCACTTCAACAGCAATTAGTGTTGAATCTGACACACACTGCCAAGCTACCAACCACCAGCCAAGAAATTCACCTGACTGAATGGAGCCCCCTCACCAGAGAGGACACAGCATCAATCAAGCAGACCATCCAATTAGGGGCTGCCACAGACCCATGCCCCATTACATCTTCAGCTTGGGAACTTCCCCAACCAGCACCACCCTCTTCCACACCATCAAAACCTCCATCACATCCGTTACATTCCCAGATGCCTGAAAACACACAGGCGGCAATGCTCCCCTCAAAAAACCATCAGCTGACCAAAACCAACAATGCAACTTCCATCCAATATCCCTGTTCCCGTACCCAGCCAAAGTGATGGAGAAGGCCATCAACAAATAATTCTCAACCCACTTCGAGACCCAGTACATATTGGACAAAACCCAGTCTGTTTTTTGTAAAAACCACAACACCGAAACAGCACTCATTGCAGCCACCAACAACATTAAGACCATCGTAGACTACAGAGAAACAGCAGCCATCATCCTATTCGAACTATCCATAGCCATCAACATACTTTATCTGGACGATGCTATGTTTCAATAAAAGAGGTCCAGAAATGTTCAATGTCAATAATGGATTGCCTATCATAGTCACGTCTTATCTTGAGCATTTTGGTAAAAAGATCAAATTTAAGGCTAATAATTCTTGTACTGGTACAAATTGTTACTCTGTGACATTAGAATCAGATTGGAATTATTAAAAAGTCCCAAAGCTGATCTTTAGACCGTAGCAAATTAAGGAACTCAGGAGTCCTGCTGGACAACAGATTAATTTATAAAAGCTAGGTTAATGCAGTAACCTCTTCTTGCTTTTTTGTCTTAAAAACCTTTAATAAAATCAGACATCAGATTCCTCATGACCTTCTGAAAACACTAGTCATTGCACTGGTACTCTCACGCATTGACT
Organism: Calotriton arnoldi; assembly: GCA_963921515.1. Classification (NCBI taxonomy): domain Eukaryota; kingdom Metazoa; phylum Chordata; class Amphibia; order Caudata; family Salamandridae; genus Calotriton; species Calotriton arnoldi. The sequence continues at coordinate 64,264 of CAWUFW010006426.1, read as the reverse complement.
ACTGTAGCGACCTTTATCATAATCTGCAAGTCAATCTCATACAAAAATTGAAAACTGTTCAGAATTCTGCAGCTAGAATGCTTCAAAATCTGCCTAAATTCCAATCTGCTGCTCCAGCGCTGAACAAACTTCATTGGCTCCCAGTGAAAAAGCTAGCTGCTTTTAAATCACTCTGCTTTGCCTACAAAGCCTTAGCCAGAACAGGTCCTGAGTACTTGAAAAACACTTTCAGCTGGTACACTCCTAATAGACCCCTCCGATCCAGCTTTGGGAAAAAACTTGCTGTGCTCCGCCATTGATTGACCACCTGGGGTGGCAGAGGCTTTGTGAAAAATATCACACTCCTTTTGAATGAACTTCCTCTGGATTTAAAAACAGCTCTCACTCTTCTCCAGCGGAGGCCACTCCATTAGAGCGGCGGACGCCGCCCCCCCTGTCACCAGCAGAAATTAAAACGATAATAAATTCGGTTTTAAACCCGTTTTATTATCGTTTTATTTTTATCCGCTGGACCCTCCCCCAGGACTCTGACGAGTCTTGAGAGTGGGTCCAGGGGATCACACTGCTGGTGGGGGAGTGGTGGGTACTCCCTTCACTGCACATGAGGTGTCTGGCCGGCTGTCTCAGGCCGCCAAACCCCTCATGCACAGTGAAGCTCTCTCCAGCCTTAGCTGCGTTGCTGGGGTTGGAGAGCAGGCACAGGCTCCCAGTCTGCCTGGGAGCGCAAGTTGTCGGTGCTCCGGCCTAAACTGAAGCTGCTCTCATGCAAGAGCAGCTTCAGGATTGGCCGCATGGTAGGCTGGGAGCCTGTGCCCAGCGCCAAAAGAAGGACGAGGCAATGAGCGGGAGACGGCGGCGGCAAGGTACGTTTATTTGTTTTTTTCTTTTTTTGCCCCCCAAACGCTCCCCACCTCCCTCCTCTGGCCCGGCCCATCCCCCGACTTCATCATGGGACGGCCGTGTTAGAAATGGGATTTCTGGTTGGTTAGGGCAAGCGCCTAAACCAGGTAGAAACCACCACTCTAGTCAGGGCAAGGGAGTTACACACCGAAGATAACCCCTGCTCCCACCCTTGGTAGCTTGGCACGAGCAGTCAGGCTTATCCCAGAGGCAATGTGTAAAGCGTTTGCGCAACACACACACACAGCAGCGACACACTAGGCACACCACAAAAGAAACTCCACACAAAGTTATATAAAAATAGCCTTTGTATTATCTATAAAACACATCAGAATATGATCATACATGTACACTGTGCCACATGGCACTAAGTTATACGTTACAGGGGATTATATACAGGACAGGGCCAATCGGGCCACTGTCAGAACCATCAGGACAGGTAAGTAATCACACAACCAGTAACTACTGGTACAGACACTCTGCATAAATCACATCAGGCCTAAATACATTATGCATAAACCTTAGGCCTAAACACATTATGCATAAATCACATTTAGCAGTGCACCATAATACCGCTAGTAAGGTGCCCCCATCGCCTGAGGGCCTTATGCCCCACCAGGATGCAAAGTGATCCAAGGCCAATTGCCCTTCCTCGGGGGCCAATCTGGGCTTTCCCATAATGCCCTCTGTCCACAAAAGTCGGGGCTCTAATGGGGGGCGAGGGTGCAACTCACCCTGGTTTCTTAGTGACACGAAGATGCCCCCCACGTTGCAGCTGCCGTGATCTGGTGGTACAGCTGAGTGCACAACACTAGGCACCAATAGTGCCTTGGGAAATCGCGTAGGCACTACCAGTGCTCCCCTAGCTGCCTCTGCAGCGCAGACAACGCGATTGATGCACCGGGGCGGGGGGTGCATCTCACCCCTTGCTCTTAATCAAATAAAAAAATGCCCCCGTCGTTGCAGCTGCCCACAATCTGGCGGTGCAGCTGGGAAAAATTCTGGGCACAAACAGTGCGTTGTGAGCCCCACTCACCGTGGAAAGGCGTGAAGCTTGACAAAGGGAGCCCGTGAGGCTCCGGTCCTCAAACCGGCATCCACAGTGTGCCCTTTTCTAACACCACTCGCCGGGGCTTCTCTCTGCCTTCCCCGACTTCGGCTTGGCTTCTGGAGCTCTCCGGGAGTTCCTCGCGCTGACTTCTCCTCAGATACCGAATGCCCTCGAGGCTCCATCTCTCTTGTTGCGACAGTCTCGTCCCCACAACAGGATAGGTCACACGCGGTGCTCTCCTCGGCCATGGGAGCCCTGCCTACAACGAGGCACTCACTCTGCCTGACTTTCGGCGGATTCTCCTGAACCGCTCCGACTGATTTGCTGTGTACAGCAACGGCCCCACCCACAACCAGGCAAGACGCCTGACTTCCTGCTCTGCGGCTCTCTTCCCGCTTTGCAGAGCACAGCACACAGTAGTGCAACGGACGCAACAAAAGGGCTCCACACGCTCCGTCAGGCAATCACCGGGAGCAGTATTCAACGGTGGAGCGTCCCACCAGCGTCCCAAGCGCTCACCACACACTGTGGGTCCCAGGTACAAGGACAAGTGGAGCACTCACCCTGCGCTTGCCTTTTCAGCAGGGGAGGCTCTTCCCGCTCAAGTGTCTCCCATGGTGAGGCACCACCAGGGGCAGACAGCGCCCTTCTCATGAAATGGGCAAAGGGCAGGTCTGGGCCCAGGCAGGCCAGCTCACTGGGCCCTCTAGCAGAGGGTGAGCCCCTCGTGGCAGTTCCTCCTGGCGCCCCGCAGTCCAAGTAAGCACAGGAAGCACACAGACATGGGGTCATAGCCCCAATATTGATATCAGCCAGGTCTGTGTTCTGCCCTGGCACAGGGCTTGGGGATCCAGTCACAACCAGTCTGGGGGGCACTCAACATTGTACACAACAGTCCCCTTTGACATTGTAGGTCCTGGCCCCAGACACCCCACAGGGGGGCGGAGCCATCATTGTCCCAGGCAAGCACAGACCTATTCAGGGTCAGGGGCTACTCCTCCCACTATTCAAAATGCAGATCTGCCTATTCAGCCTAGCGCTGACTCACCCAGCCGCTCTGCAGCCACGGCACCTCACCAGCCCCTGCCACTCGAGAGCCAGACATGCAATACACATCAGGCAGGCACAAATACACTATTACTATTCCAAACATACCAAACCTGACCACGCTGCCCCTCTCATATCAGGAATTACCACTGAAACACTTATCAGGGAATCCCCAATGCATTCCTATGAGAGAGCAGCCTCACAGCAGTGAAAAACCAAAATGGCTGTTTGTCACTACCAGGACATGCCACACAGTTAAGGCACATGTCCTACCTTTTGCCTACAATGCACTGTGCCCATATGGCTAGCTCTGGCCTACCTTAGGGGTGACTGATATGTAGTAAAAGGGGGGTCACAGACATGGCACCCACTTTATGTGCAACGTCACAGTGGCAGTAAACTGCACGCGCAGGCCCTGCCATGGCAGAGGCCTGAGACAGGTTTGCAAGCCCACCAGTAGCTGGCCCCGGGTATATTAAATACCACTTTACAAGGGACTGAGAGGTAAATTAAATTAGCCAAACAGGTGTAGACCAATCTTAACATATTTACCACCGAGAGCACACGCACTTTACACTGGACAGCAGTGCTAAAGGTCCCAGAGTCCTAAAACCACCAACACCAGGTCAGAAAAAAGACTAGGAGGAAGGCAAAAAGTTCGGGGATGACCCTGCAAAAAGGGCCAAGTCCAACAGGCCGCTACTACTCTTCTCATCTTTAGAAAAAAACGATAAATCTGGCTCTACAGTAAATAACATGTCCATGGTCAGACATCTGTTTGTCCCCAATTTGCACATTTTCCTGCTTCAGATCAGTGCCAAGGACCCACAGGGCATAAAAGCGCCTTACAAAACCTAAAATCAAATCAAAAGAGATGCGAGTGAAAGGAAGCAGGAGAAAAAACATTTTATATTTTTTTTGAGAACTGGGTGTGTTTATCAATCTAAGTGTGATAGCTGTGCCCTAGGTGAAGGTCTGAAAAGTCTTTTATGCATTCACTTTGAAGAATTATAATAAATTCTTGGATGACAAGAGAAGGTGTGGTGTGTCTCAACATCCATTTATATGTGTTTTTCTAAACATTACTGGTAAATCCTATTTATGCACATCTTATTCCATGTGCTCCTAGCTTGACACCTCTCCTGAGATAGGGTGCTGTCAATACTCTGCCTCATGTTCTGAAGTTATTTTACAAAAAAACTCCTTGTTTCTGGATCCACCTAAAATTTGGACTACTGCAGCAACACCTAGCAAGAAGGTACGTGATCAGCCTATAACAAGTACCTGCAGCTATCAATAAAGTCAACGAGGTGACAGATCTTTGGCAACTGAACTTACCGTACACAACATTTCGACAAACACTTAATAAAGTAGAAAAAAGGCACTCGCTAATGGAAGATAAAACTATATTCAGTAAGCACTCACACGCGTGGATGGTACTGCAATCATATTAGATTTTACAACCCGCAGCATACCCGATTATGACATACTCCATACACTTAAAAAGGAAACTGGTAGCAATACGCCTTCGTTCATTACCGACTAATGCTGATCAACCAACCTGGAAATATAATGGGCCGTCGTCTTGCACTCTATGTGGTGCATCAAAGCTGGACTTTGTTCATTTAACCTGCATATGTCCCGTTTTAAAACCAAATCGGCTTTTATTGCTAAAAAAACCTTTTAACGCTAGGGGCATTCGTACCTGCAGATCTGCCATACTAAAGTGTCTTGATCCAAACGACCCGCAATCTTAACTGCAATCTGGTAAAATTCTTACTTTTATACGAGAAATTAATCTGAACTAGTATCCCAACAAGCAGAATAGCACTTTATCCAAAAAAAAGAGGAAAAACGCTTGGCACATTTGTTCAAATATTGTCTTGTCTGCCTGTATCTTTGCTGACCATCAGTTTTCAATGGGCCTGATTCACAGAACTAACTTACGTCAAAATCCTAAACTTACAACAATTTTGGTATTCACAGAATGAACTTACACATTTGAGTATTCACAGAATGAACTTACAACAATTTTGGTATTCACAGAATGAACTTACACATTTGGGTATTCACAGAATGAACTTACAACAATTTTGGTATTCACAGAATGAATTTACACATTTGGGTATTCACAGAATGAACTTACACATTTGGGTATTCACAGAATGAATTTACTCATCCTAACCTTATGTCCGCACTCGGCCGGAATTTCCGGCCCGGTGGCGGACATAAAGTTAGGATGAGTAAGTTCATTCTGTGAATACCAAAATTGTTGTAAGTTCATTCTGTGAATACACAAATGTGTAAGTTCATTCTGTGAATAGCCAAATGTGTAAGTTCATTCTGTGAATACCCAAATGTGTAAGTTCATTCTGTGAATACCAAAATTGTTGTAAGTTTAGGATTTTGACGTAAGTTAGTTCTGTGAATCAGGCCCAATATGTATATAATATTTGTGACAAATTGTCCCAACATGATTCTCTCAACTGTAAATATACTACTGTTGACCAATGTTTTTAACATGTACATTATATTTTTATAACATGTCCGGTTTTATCGAAATATTGTTATGGTTTTAATTAACTTAAACAATAAAGATTCATTCATTCATTCCTTGTTTCTGGTATTACGGGTATTGAGAAAATATTTCTTAATTTCAAGTGTATTTATTTCAGGTCTTGGGTCCAGCTATCGGAGTAGTGCCTCTGCCCAAAGAAGCGGAGGTTGCCCTGGCCATGGCAGCATTCTTAAAGCAGGTGGGAGCCACAGTCTCCATCAACTGCACCAACAACATCACTGCCATGACCCTATGCTACTGGGACCGCAGCATCAAGGGTCCTGATTATATGATGGAGTTTGGTTGCATCACTGATTCTGAGGCATTGGATATACATGATGGGGCATATTATCAAGCCCTTTATCGCCGCGTTAGCGGCACTTTTCTGCCGCTAATGCGGCGATATTTTTATCACACTATTAACAAGCTGCAGCTAACGGGCCTTAGCGTGAGTTTATTAGCGATAGTGGCCGTTCTTTTACCTCTAAGCATGTCAGCGATATATATCGCTAATGACATGCAAAGTAGGTGTTCCTGACTAAAACTCCATTGAAACAGTCGCAAACACAACTTCCCCCTATTATCAATGCCCGCGAAGCGATAGGAAAATTCGCGCTAACCGCGCTTATCGCTGGAACTTAACACCTGAAAAAAACTTGCCTTAACCATCTTGTCAATGGGGGGTGGATTGTTGGGTTAAGTATACATTTGCCTATGAGCAAGCTTTTCATTAGCGCTGTTAATTTAGCGCTGGAATTCTCACGCTATTGCTGGTTTAACACGCTATCGCTGGATTTCCTATCGCCTTTGCGATACGCGTTGATAATATCGCGCTATCACGGCGAGGAAATCCAGCGATAGCCGGCGATAAAAAAGTCAGAGTCTCTTGTGTTTCCATCTGTATGTTGCACCACAAGTCCCAGAATCCTTTTGATTAGAACTGGCAAATCCCATTCCCACTATTGAATACATGGGCCCAGTACTGCTGCCATATATACCTAACACTGTTAAATAGCAATTGACAAAGAGCCCCTTCCACTTATCCAGACGTGGCCGGATCAGTCAGGAACATCAGGGGGGGTGGTGCTGTGCAGAGGAAAATCTACAGACAACTGAATAGGGAAAATTAAAAACAATTATCCCAAAAATAACTCACCTTGTGCTTGCCGCATCACCGAGCACAAGGTAGAGTGAATCCATATTTTAAGATTTTTTTCCCCTATTCCGTTGTCTATTTTCCACCCTGCCCCTCCATTACACCCCAACGCCCCACTGCTCCTACCTGCACCAGCCATGGCAGTGCTTCACAATACTGTTAGCATGCAGACGATATGAGGAAATGTCAGACAAGTTACACATGTACATTTCCGATTTGGTGACTTTTCTCTCTTCTCACCTATTGACACATACAGCCAGAGTACAGACAATCACAGTAGCAGAGGTCCCTGCATCTTCTGGGAGGAAACAACATCATCCAGAGCAAGGCATACCACCCTCACTAACTGGTAAGTCAAACTGGTCAGGAGATGGTCAAAATGCATACATTGTCAGCTGGCAACAGAGGGACATATAGGGCTGAATCTCAAAGGTAACCGAAGATGAAAATCTAACTTTACAGCTATTGGAATTCTTAAAGGACATCTCTCTTTAGCAAATTACATTTGTGAATAGCGAAAAACTAAAAATAAGATATCTAGGTTCATCATACCGTTGTGATTTGGGAACATTACATGTATTCCATCAACAGTTTGTTTAGCCAGAGCTATCAGCATTGCCAATGTCTTTAAGCTATGTTGTAGAGCAGTGTGTGGGGGGCTATGCAGCATGCTGAAAATGTATAATAAAAAAGCGTTATGAGTGAGACCTAAAAAATGAGGTACTGCATTTTTTTCAGTGCTCGCATACAGATCAAAATGTATTCCAAATCTATTTTGTAATTGTAATGTCATTTATATACACCTGACGAGGGATCAGGATGAAAGCTAACTCACCATCACTGTTAGACCTGGCACCATTGGCGTGGGTCTCCCTTCCATTTTTTACTGTTGCCTCCTGTATTTTTGCTATGTGTTTTGCTGGTCTAGATGCTTTGGCCACTTTGCCACTGCTATTCAGTGCCAAAGTGCAAGTGCTCCCTATTGTAAAGTGTTGTATTGGATTAGTGACTCCATGATTGGCTTATTTGATTTACTTGTCAGACCCTAGTACAGTGCACCATGTGTGCCCAGGGCCTGTAAATCAAATGATGTTGGTGGGCTTGCAGCACTGATTGTGCCACCCACAGAAGCAGCTTGTGAAATGTAGCTCAGGCCTGCCATTGCAGAGCCTGTGTGCAGCCTGGGGCTGCCATGTCGACTTGGCAAGTGCACCCACTTGCCAGTCTGTAAACCTTCCCTTTTCTACATGTTAGTCACCCCAAGGTAGGCCCAAGGTACCCCCATAGGCAGGGTGCATTGTATGTAAAAGGTAGGACATGCCCTGATGTGTGTGGCATGTCCTGATAGTGAATTACAGCCAATTTTGTTTTTCACTATTGCAAGGCTGCCTGTTCCCATAGGCCAGAATTGGCAGTTTGATTATAACATCTTATAATCCTAACTGACTCAGTGAACTAGGTAGAAATTCGAGTTTAGTATGCCTGAACTCAGAATGTTAAAATACATCTTTTAGTGAAGGTGGTTTTTACATTCTGTGTTTGAAAATACCACTTTTAGAAAGTAGGTATTTTCTTGACTAACCATCCAGCCTGCCTCTACTAGGTTTGTGTATTTCATGTCTGGTTTGTGAGTGACAGAGGCTGGGATGGCTCCAGGAGCCTGGGTGAGTCAGCACTAGGCTGAATAGACCTATCTGCATTTGGAGTGGTGGGAGGAGTAGCACCTGGGCCTGAATAGGGCTGTGCCTGCCTTCCACAATGCTGGCTCCACCTCCTGTGGTGCGTCTGATGACCCTGGCCCACACTTACAAAGGAAGAAGTTGTGCACTGGCAGAGTGCACCCAGAACTGGTTTGGACTAGGTACAGACACTCTCTGCCTTCAGAGACAAAGGATTTGTGTGTATAAAAAGGGTGACGCAGAACCCAGAACTTTAGATCACTTCTGGGAATCAAGACAAACTTTTGCCAAGGAGAAGAACCAAGGAAGCGGAAGGAGGAGACTGCCCCTGTGCTGTGCTGTTGGGGTTGGCCTGCAGTGGTTACTTTATTGCCAAGGAAAGGAGAAAAGGAACTTTGTGTGTACTTTTACTATCTTGAGGAAGATCTCCAAGGGCTTGAAGCTGAGCTTGCCTCCTGTTCTGAAGTCTCAGGGACACAAAGACTTCATCACCAGCTCCCCCTGAATTTCCTTGCTGGGAATTCTACTTGCAGAGAGGTGAATACTGTTGTTTGGGCCCTCTGAGAAGACTGCATGTCGCTGGGAGCTGGAAGCGCGATGCAACGAGGAGAAGCGTGTTGCCGCCGCAGCTGTTCACCGTCGCATCACCGACAAAGCTTTTCGCATCACCGGAGAAGTGTGTCGCCGCCACAGAGGTCGCCATTGCATCACCGGAGAAGCGTGTCGCAGGGCTTGTCGCAGCTCAGAAGTTACAGAGTTTGCCGCACGGCCATCGGGCGTGCACGCATCGCATCCAACGTTGTCGCATCGCATCAAAGACGCCATTTTGTCGCATTGCACCGGATGATCGCATCGCATCGAAGCGCCATCTTTGTCGCATCGTCACCGGGCCGCAGTAAGAAATGACGCATCAACTCCCCACACAGTAAGGAAGCGAGCCTCAACTCCCCTGCGCAGCAGTAAGGAACCGACGCATCCACTCCCCTGAGTGTAAGGAACGGCGCATCAACTTCCCTGCGACCCTTTTGTTTGTTTTGCGTGACGCATCTCAGGTACTTTGAGAGTAAAGTGTTGCATTTACCATCTACATAGAACTAAGCTATTTCTACCATTTTAAAGTCTATTTTTGATTACAGTATTGTGGATTTTTGTTGTTTGGTCTTGTGTTAAGTCTAGTAAAGATTACTTATTTTTCTAAACTGGTGTGGTGTCCATTTGTAGTGTTTTCACTGTATTACTCTATGTGTTCACAAATGCTTTACACACTGCCTCTGAGATAAGCCTGTCTGCTCCTGCCAAGCTACCAAGGGTGTGAGCAGGGGTTATTTTAGAAGTGTAGCCTCTTACCCTGACTAGAAGCAAGGGTCCCTATTTGGTCAAAGGTACCTACCTCTGCCAACTAGAGACCCCCAATTCTAACAATCACCATGTGCACAATGCATGTTAGGGCACATGTGTATTTGTTGGTTGTCCTAGTTTCAAACCCATGACCTGCCAGCACAGAATATGCAAGTAGCAGAAGTTTGATTCGCTACTCCCACATAGCCACTGCATTATTATTTATTTGCAAAACACCTGCCACCAAAATAGTATCTCTGTCATGAGCAAATGAATGTCTATTGCACGCCATTAAAGTGCACTACAATGGGAAAGTATGTGCACCTAATACACAATTTATTAGAAAGCAAACTGATCTAACAGTCATAAAAAGGAAAATAACATTCCTAAGAAAAGATGAGATAGAATGAATGGAGTGCTTAACTCTAAATAAACTCCTTGTGCTTTGAGGAAAATAAGCTATTTTGCCTCCTCACTGGATTGATAATGAGGTACCTGGTGGGTTAAACCATGATACCTGTTGTCTAAGTAAGCATCTTACCCACATGGCCTCATCACACGGGTAAGACACCATCAACCTGCAAATCTGAGACAGAAAACTGGAAGTGTACCAGCTGAACAGTTATTCTACAGAGTGCTTCAGGCACACTCCTGTCATTTGAAAATGTGGAAATAATTATGTACATGTGACAGGCTGTAACCCCAGCGCCATTCATAGACCCCGGAAGACTGGAATAGGAGCCGGGAGGAAATTTGAGCCTGGGTCTTACACGAGTGCTGCAAGGAGCACTGACAGATAGTACTTCCCGTTGTTGTAATATAAATAGCCGGCCTTACATTCCCAAAGCCTAACCTAATTTGCGAACAAAATCAAGGCCAGGGCTATGGTGAGGTTGTTGCAATGTGGAAACCATTCTGAGCACCCTAAACTGCTGTCCACTCAACCGTGGGACTTACGGGTTGTTCGGTGGTACTGGTGTGGCCAATGTGCAGAAATTGGAAGAGGAGAGATGGGCCAGAGAGCGAGAGGATATAAAGAAAGCGTGAGGTGAAAGAAAACCAGTGTGACAAGATATATTGTACTAGCTAGAGGAGGATACTCACGAAGAGACACACAGAAAAAGTCAAACACTGAAAGAGAAGATATGAACCGAGAAAGAGAGACAGTCCGGCAGATTTACAAGCCCCCTGTGCCACCAGTACGTCACATTTCGTGACGTACTGGTGGTGCAGGGGGCTCCTCCATATTTACAAGGAGAGGAAAAGCCACCCTGCGTGACTTTTCCTCTCCTTGTAAATACGGCCCCTTCACACGCACCACTTTGCGTGGAAGGGGCGTTCCATGGGTGTTGCTGTGGGTGTTCCCACGTAACACCCATGGAACAAGACACATCTCCAGATTTACGAGAAATCGTAAATCTGGAGATGCGTGTGTATGCTACGCCACCCTAGAGGTGGCGTTGCGAGGAGCATCGAAGAGAAATGTTTTCATTTCTCCTTGTTTTTTCCTCTTTCAATGCGTGCTGCATTCTACAGCACGCATTGAAAGAGGAAAATGCCTGTAGTGATTGTTTTTGTGCAGGAAAGTGCCCCTTCCTGCACAAAAACTATCTCCCCACGACGCAGGCATCATGGCACCATGGTGCAAGGGTGCCTGTGCCAGCGCATGGCTGCAGTTTGTGAGCCAGTGCAGGGGGAAGCACAGAGATGCAACATTCTTGTAAATATGTCGCATCCCTGTGCTTCGGAAGTGCCGCAGCGTGGCGCAGCCAAAGGGCTTGCAGTGCCACGCTGCGGCACTTCCTCGTAGATCTGCCCCAGAGATTTTAAAAGTGGAAGAGTTCACCAGCGGAACAGATGGCCCCTTCATTCCCTACTGGCGCTTGATCCTTTCTTTAGCAGTCAAATTTATAACCTCTGCTGTAATGACAGCAAAAGAAACTGGAGCTGGTGAAATAAAACGTATTCTGTACGCATACAATATTCTGCTCTTACTTTACAAATGCAGAAACCTCTCTGCCTTATGTTCTAGATACTATAACTCTATTTGGCTAATTCTCGGACGCCAAAATTAATTGGAGCAAAAGTGGGGCATGGACTCTGAACCCCACAACACCTTATTTTCTATACAAATGCGCTAACAGCTTGCCGCATGAAATCTGCAAGCCATGCATTTGCCGGAGGAGCAGGCCGCCAGACTGAGCTCTGGAGAAGCAGCAGACGGTAGCCACGGCCCATCCTGCTATCAATACTGCGGGCTTCAAAGTACGAACCTATTCATTAACGTAAAGCAGACAGCTTTCACAATTACACTACCGTAGTTGCCAAGTTTTCCGATTGTTTACCCAAGGCTGGTCAGCTGAGCCTCCCCTTTTAAACCGGCACAGGGCAATCATGTACCAGAAAAGTGACTTCTGTGCCAACAACGGCAGCGAGACTGCCTCGAGACCGGAGCTAAAGCTGGTGGGGTCGGCAGGACTTGCATGCTTCATCCAGAGCGCGACGAAGAGGCTGCGGTGTGACAAGGAGAACCAAAGCTGCTGCGCACCGCCTCAGTGGATAATCACTGCATGGCATAGGTCACAGTGGAATGTCGCTGTGCCTGGTGCTCAAACAGGAAAGGTGCCATCAACAGAGTGAGGGCCCTTGCTCCAGTGACTACATAGCACTGTAGAAAAGAACAAGCAATACGTGAGCAGGACCGGCAACTGGAGTCACAGAGGTAACAAGAGCAGCCTCGACTCCGCCCACTCAGGCGTCATGAATAAATTAATCTCTGTGCGCCTACTAAAAATTAAAAATGTATGTGTTCATCTGTAATGTATGTAGCTTGCATGTAAAGCGCTCCAATATCTACAGATCGAGTTCGCGATAATAAAAAACAAGCATTTGCAATGCAATAGGACTCGCATTTACACAAGACCTATTGCATTGGAAACAGGAGTGTGGGCAAGCAAGAAGGCACAACAGGAGTGGTGGAGCGGGGGGGAGAAGTCATGGACTGCTGGGAGGAGTGGGGAGCCAGGGAAGAAAATAGTGTTCGGAGTAAAGGGGCCAGTAGCCATGGAAGGATACAAATGAGGACATGGCTGTCATGAGGAGGTACTAACAAGCCTAAAACCAATCAGAAGGCAGCATTTAGGACCTAAGCCAATGAAAAAGATGGGCGGAGAGTGGACGGAGCTTCCTGAAGCTTCCATACTATACTGAATACTTGCGCTGCAACGCTAGGCTTGACCTAAAAGGAGTCTCCACTATATTGTAATTGTTTTTGTAGACAAAATCTAGAAATCCAATGTCGACAAATATAACAATGATGAACAAGAAGTGAGATTCAATTGTCAGGAGTATTGAGAATACATCCAGTGTCCAAATTACAATGTTTTTTCAATACATGAAATTGTCCAGTCAACCCAGCTGGTTATATTTGTTAACATCGGATGGCATGTTTTTTGGCTATAAACAAAACACGATAGTGGACCTTACTTTAGGAATTGTTGTGGTGTCAATTTGATAGACTTTGCTTCTAGGCAGTGGTGCCATTATACGTTGAATGTGGGATCATTCATGATATTTAGTGCCACACACTTTTGCAACGGTAGGGCCCACACTGCTTGTGCTTATCCTTTGTGCCTGACATTGAGTGCATCACATGTGACAGCTGAAATGTAAAGTTGCAAACACACTTATCATTGTAGGTCCAATGATGTTGTCCCAGATTCCAAGACCCACATTGACTTCTGCTACAAGGTTAGCTGTGACATCTGGTTAGGGACCACACACTGGGCAGGTGCGGGGCCATGGTAAGTAAACCCAAGAATAATGTACCTGAATGCTCATGCTCATGAAATGTGCCTTTAATCTCCGCTATATGTTGTATGTGTTCTACAACACTGTTGTCCTGCATCACAATATGCCTACATATGGCATTTAACCACATACCAGATTACACCATGGTGGCAAGTGAAAGGATGACACAAAATGTATGACAAGTGAGTGCAGAATGGACATAAAATAGTATATAGTGTCATATGAAGTGTACTAGACACAGCTAGATTGTAATTCAATGATATGAAAACTCTTGCAAAATATCAATGGACAAATCCTATTGAAATTGGTGTGGATGAGGGTCGCACTGATGCCAGTTGTGCACTTTTGTGATGGATGTATAGGCTGCTACGGTGAATCTTGAGGAAGTGAAATGTTCAAATTTCATGCCTGAAAAGCACAACACAAATCCAGTATAGGGGTAACCATCAAAGCTTCTCAATTTACCCACAATGTGGGATCCTAGTCAAATTTTGCATTCTGCTTGCCTCCTCTTCTACTGTATTCACCTATATAAATGAGTGTATAATATATGAGGTTAGGATGTCTGCTGTACAAGACATCATCCGTTGTCAGCTAAGTACTACCATGATGTTGTAAATGGATTATGGGAACAGAGGACACTCAAAGGATGGACATAACAAATGTGTGATCTCTAAGTCCAAAATGAGCTTTGTGACTTCATGTGTAGGGAAGCACAAGTGAGCCACAAAATGTACCTGACTATTGCACATCTCACGTATGAACTCAGCAATGCAATGTTTGATCTGATGTGCAAATGTGAAACTGGTCAGCCTGGTGAAGTACACTCCTTTCGACTTGTCAACAGACAACATTTTACTCATGAGGCATGATGGTCTTAACGGTGAAGGTGTAGTTAATGTAATGCAGAGGAGTTCTGAGTATTTATCCCCTTCCTTCAAATATCAGTAACCTTCTCATACACGTTTGTCTGTTGATGTGTCATCTCATTGATGTCAGTGCTGGGTGGAGATAACAGCTGACAACTACTGCATGTGAGCAGGGGCCCACATGTAAAGTCCATGAGGTCAACATGCTGCACATTGGCCAGGAATATCATATCAATGGTCATTGAGAATGACACATACATGTTAGCTCATAGCTACCATCTGGTGTACTGAAATATAGATATGTAAGTCTCATCACAGCTGCTGACAGGAAGGCACCAGTGCAGCATACAACACCATCCTGGGGAATGCAAGACATCCTGGCTGAAGCAGTGAAACCCTCTCGCACCTGTCCATCAGGTAAGTGTGGTGTGAAGTGTTTCCCTATCATAGATTACTAAACCATGACAAAGATCAAAATCCCCTTCTGCATAGAATCTGCAGTCGGTGTTTACAAAGTTACATACATATTATAAGCGTCACATGTGCCTGTTTGTAAATCAGTAATGCAGATCATTGAGTATCGTGTCACTTCCCTCTCCAGCTGCTGGATCGGGGACCGCTTCATCAACTATACCTATGAGGAGCCAGGTTCAGCAGTTGACATCAGGGGGGATCGCAAAGGGACACAAAGCTGTGGCTGGAGCTGGTGAGTTTGCTTGTATATTGTACATCTCCATTCAACACATCACTGCTATGGTGTGAGCTTTCACGTGTAGGGGTACCCAAACCAGGTCACATGTGCTTCATCTGTTGATGCAAAGTACAGTATAACCAACCCTTGTGTTGCGCCACATCTTATACTAGGTCAATTGCTTATCCTGTTGCAACCTCTGTTTTCCAGGTGATGATGACGATGAGGAGGATGGACCTTCCAACTGTGTTGGGCGACAGGCAATCAAAGGGAAAATCCACTGCTCCTGCAGGCTGTAATGTCAGCTGCAAGTACTGTGTAAGAGGAGGAGGATGAGGTACCTGAGGAGGCTGAGGAATTTGACGATGATGAAGACTATCTGTCCATCCTCTCAGAGGATGACAATTCAGATGTCCATCCTCTCAGAGGATGACAATTCAGATGCCATGGCCAAAAAATGTCCCACATCGGCCAAATTTGGCAATCCCTCACACCCTCCACCCGGCAAAATGCCTCACCCTCCAAAAAGAAAGATTGCCTGTCCTCAGCATAGAGCGAACCAGCCACAGCTCACACGCACCCCAACACATACATCACTCCCTCACAGCCCTCACATTCATTACAGACATGGTGGTTCCCCTGCAAAATACTCCCTATATAGTGTATCCCAGGCATTCTCTCCACCATCTGAAGGAAGTACCAACCCTGTTGTGGTGCAGGTATCCCTGGGCACCATTCTCCTGTCCACAGGCTTCTACCTGCCACCCTTCCCCCTGCTGTTGGACCTGGTGGTCTCATCCATGGCTGACCCCTGCAGAGAGGGCCTGCACCTGGCCATGGTGGCCAGTGGGAGCAGGACTTCTTCCAACAGCAGGCAGATGTGAGGCAGGACATTCGTGCCATAGGGGCCACCCTGTCAGACATGTTTGAGGCCCTGCAGGACATGCGCCAAATCCCTCAGGTGGTGGACAGACTGACCCATGTTTTGGACAGGATGGATAGATCTTGGCAAGACATGTCCAAGAATATCAGAGACATGATATCCATCCAAAGGGAAGAGAGTGCAAGACACCATGCCTTGGCCATGAAGATGATGGAGGGCATGCTAAAAGTGATCCAAAGTTTCCTTTCACTGTCAATGCAGGGAGGTGAGCCATCACATCTGCCTGCAGCACATCACACCCACACACCTGTACCACAAACTGCACAGGACCACAGCAAGGGTACACACCCACCACCGCCCCCTATCCAGGCACTCCCCCCACCTGCACATCCACCACCACCCCCTGAACAGGCACTCCCTCACCTGTACATCCACCGCCACCCCCTAAACAGGCACTCCCCCATCTGCACATCCACCACCACCCCATAACAGGCACTCCCCCCACCTGCACATCCACCACCACCCCCTGAACAGGCACTCCCCCCACCGGCACATCCAACACCACCCCTGAACAGACACTACCACCACCTGCACAACCACCCCCTGTATACGCACAAACACCAACTGTACAGACACTATCTGCCCCTGCACATGAACATCACCCTGTACAGGCACATGCACCACACCAACCTGCACCCGGGCGACAACCCAGACATAATCCCTCACAGCGATCCTCACCCCCAAATTTGCAAAGTCGCAAGCACGATCCTGATTGATCACATCTAAAACATTTTGTCTAGTGTGAATATGTGTAAATAAAAAGAAAATCTCATCACAAGTCAAGACTATGTTCCGTATTATGTTCTGATAGGCAAATGTTTACCAATTGTGGTGGCCTAGAGATGAGAGGATGAATGTGTGTGGGTGACACATGTACAAGTGTAACCCCATCATTGCAACAAGCTCTCATGTGCAGAGCAAATCACTCCCAAAATATATATCCATATTGTGTACAAGACATTCACAATGAAGTTAAACAAGATAGAGAAAGTATGATTCAAAATAACATTTTATGCAAAATAATTGTGGAAGTAGAAATACAACAGCAGTCCGTTTGGAAGGGAGAAAGGAAAACAAATGATGTTCTTAAAACAGAAGGAGAAGGGAACTTGGAGTGAGGTGGGGCCACATAAATATTAAACGTCAGGGAGCGTCAGGGGAACCATTCTATATACAAGGGGCAAAGTAAATAGTTGTCCAAAAAGACAATTCTGTCCAACAGGTCAAGTGTCCTTCTGGTCACCCTCAATTTGCACAATGGCCAGATCTGAAGCGGGCTCCTGGCTGGCCTTTGCAGGACCAGGCACCACACGAGGTTGGGACACATGAGGAGTACGGGGGGGAAACAGTGTGGTGCAACGGACAGGGGGAGACATTGAAGATGGTGTGGGAGGGAGGTTGGGATAGGACAGACAACATGGCTGCACCCAGGGAATTGACACTGGCAGTGAGGGTGGCCATAGCTCATGCATTTATCTCTCGCATCATGTGCAGCTCTGTACACATCAGCAGCATGATGCGAGAAGCATGTCTGGCTGACCCTCAAATGCCCACATCACTTCCTGTGGCACAGCCACAGGAGTAACAACACAGGGAGGGGTTTGGGTAGAACATGAGGGGTGTGGTGCCTTGGATTCGGGGACGATGTTGGTGTCTTCTTGGCAGCCACTACGAGGGGGATTAGTTGCAAGGGATGCAGCTGGAGGCCCCAAATCAATGGGGGCCTCTAGATTTAGGGAGGTACTGATGGCTGGCCCAGGTTGTGTAGTGGCCTGCCCGGGGACACCTCACCAAAAGAAAGTTGTGTATGGTCCGGGGGAGAGTAGATCTCCTCCCCCTGGCCAGAGGAGTCCAGTTCTCCCCCCCTTCAAAGTCCTCAGCCTTCACCCTGTCCATAGCACCAGAGGTGTCTTCCTGCTCAGTCCGGGTGGGCGCAATTCCCCTGCCTCCTGATGTTGAAGGTCCCGCCTCATCTTCCTCTTCCTCACTTGTGGATAGAGGTCGTGGCTGCCGGTGCACCAAAGATGTCCTGCTCCGAACCGTGTCCTGCTGTTGGTCCTCTTGGCCAGCTGAGCCCACTGAAATGTAAGACAAATCATGATGTAGTGGTTGTACACATCAGAACAAGACACATACCTAGATGAGCCAAGGGCAGACTTTGTTCTCCTCTGATCACACTATACAGTTGTCAGTGATTAGGAGCTTAAATTACATGTATGTTCACTGTCATCTTCCGATTTGAGTTGGACATGAACATCTCACTTGAATTTTGGTGGCTTACACATATTTACTGATCAACCCTCAGCTTTGGCATTCTTTTGATCTGTGTGTCCTGTCACTGCTACATAGGCAGCTTCCAAACCCAGTCTACAAAAGGAGATCAGAGAGAGTCCAGATGGTATTAGAATGGGCCTGTGATATGGAGTATCTGCACTTTTACTTCCGGACAAATGTCATCTGCTGTCTAGCATTGTTTGAGACAACACAAATGCCGATTGGGGGGGTCACACATCCATATAGGGTCTGGGCTATTAGGTTTGCTAAGTTGTGAGTCTAACCTTTTGATATTCCCTCTCAAAAGCTGACAATCCAGTGCCACATATTGGCTTCGAAGACTGACCAGGTAGTGCTGTACACTGGTGAACAGTAGTGGCTAGTTGTTACAGCAACCTGGACTTGAAAAATGGCATACGAGCCACTGAAGGTAAGACGTGTGTCTGTGGACACACTTGGCGAAATTGGAAACACTTAAGAGTGAAGCAAGTGTAGTGTGGATTGTGGCCTCATTGACGACATTGCTAAGTTAGCTTAGGCCTAGCTGCCATGATGCCTCCTTTGCACACGTTACTCTGTGACTTTGTTTTTCCAGACTCTGCTTGTGACCGTTCACATTGGAACAGTCTGCCTTTTTGCCTTTCACCTTTTCTCATGTTCTCTGTGGTTTTCGTCTGCACACAATGTACAAGGTCGAAAAACAACGTCCCTTGTTGTTGCTGTTCTGGTCAGCCCCTCGCACTTAGACTTAACATGAAATACAGCTGCACTGGAGAAATTCGTGTGCTTTTAATATTGTGATCTCCCTGTTGGTGGCACTTGGAGAAAAACCTTTCCAGGGAGAAGAGCTGTGCTTGTCCTATGATGTAAACCTTGCATCTAGTTCTCGAGGTATGGGGGTCCCCCTGACAAAGCCCAGAGGTCTTCTATTTTTATAATAAACTAGTTACTAGCACGAGGAGGGTGGCAAGGCATTTTAGTCCTATATCCACTGTCTTCATAAAATGATGTCCCCGTTTGTATTCTATGGAATTGTAACCATGCTTACTGTTTTATCTTTATGCATTATGCTGCTAGTACTGGCACGTGTACTATGTCTTAGAGCACGATAGTCGAAATACACATTTTAAACTATACTGTGTCTCTTACTACGCACTTTGTGGACAAGTATGAGTGAGTAATGAAAGAGTGTTCTTGCTCCCGCGATTCCTGTAAGAGTCCGTGTTCTGGGATGTCTAATCATTGGTAGCTTCGCTGTAGTACGGAGAACGAATGAGACACTATAGCTAGTCGGATTGGGATTTTGGGCACTAAGGTGGATGGTTGGTACACCACTATTCACCGAGGTCCTGTTTTCCTGCGCATAGTTCTGTATATGTGCAGAATCCCCGCAACATGGCGCCCAACGGGGGACTTCTTATCTGCGAGACGCTGAGTAGTACTTGTGCTTGTCCACAATTCCCTTCACTTATGTTTCCGGAAACATATATGAGGGTGTAACCTCCTATATTGATGTTTTTATAGGTTCTTTCAAGCTTGAAGTTATTAAAAGGTGTTCTCTTTTATGTTAACCCTGTATTGCGCTGCCACGCACTAGGTTGTTTTTCATTCTTGGTCTTAATGGCTGTGAATATAAATATCCCGGCACATAGCCGCGCTGCGCTCCGAGCTCATTTGACAGCGTATGGAGTGCCTGACGTGAGTGTCGCTCTCATCTTTGTGGTCCAAGCTGATCCGGCTTACCACTTTGAGGTGTTTTACTCATGGGTCACTTTTCCGGCGGTGGAAGGAGCTGACAATTTGTTCCAAGTTTATGCTCCCACCGCCCTTCCCAACGTTTATCGGCCTTATCAGGCTCTTGAAGTACCGCTCACGGCATGGCAACACCGTGTTTGGTTTAATGGCGCCCTCCCACATCCGGTCACCCCGATTCATTTAGGCCCCTTATCGATAGATGGGGCCGCTTGGCCTGTTTTGGCCGGGTATACCCCACATCCACGTCATTTAGCGGTTCCGGTAGATGAACTGCGCGTGTTGCATACGTCTTTAATCCGCGTGCACAGAGCGTTAGTAAAATATGTTACAGGCAACGTCCAGATGGCCCCTCCTGGAGTTGCGGCGCATCCAGCTGGGCTTGGCGGTGTGACCATAAGTCCCGTCATGGTTAATTCGGTGATGAGCAAGCGCCCACAGAATAAGGATGATTTGCCTTATTGGCTTGCAGAAAAATTTGACCAGCTGGAGGCGGTGTTTCCAAATACCTCTCCTGTGGAAAAACACAGGATTTTGACTATTAGTTTGCCAAAAGACTTAATTCCCGAGTTGACAGAATGCAACAACTGGGGCAAGGTATTCGCAGAAGTGTATGCGAAGTGTTTCGGCACTCCTTCCATGACGGTCCTCCCCACCGTGATTAAGCGTGTGCAAGATGAACATGGCCCTGAAGCGGCTGTGGAACTGGGGATGAGACTGGTGGGAGTGTTCGATGTAGTGGCTGATCTAATCCTTGCGAATGTCAAGGGTGATGCAGTCAACTTTCAAGTCGCTAATGCTTTGGCTTTAGTCCCAGAGCTGGACAAGCCTCGAGAGTTACCAAAAATTATTGCACAGGCTTATAAAACCATTGGCCGCAAAAGTTTGGGGGTTAAGCCTTTTGCTAAAACGCAAACTCAAACACAACCACAACAAAAATCTAAGTCTAATAAAGACGAGAAACCGTTCTTTTCTAAAAAGAACTGGAAGTTGAAGAAACAGGGAAAGCAACAACCAAAACCAGGGTCGCGTGCTGCGTCACCGGTTTCCGTATCTTCTGAACGCACTTATGATTTGCGCGACTGAGCGAGAATTAAATCTCCTGATAGATTTCAAGTCCCTGACCAGGGTTCTCCTCTTCTTCACAGGCACCGTTGACCTCACAGGCTGGTGGAGGAGATCACCAGGAAAGAGGCAGGGGTCGTGAGGCCCCACAGGGACGAGACCAACCTCGACAACCTGGCCGAGGGAAACAAGAAGAACTTCCACGTTCTCGCCCACAGTTTCAGAAGAAAAAAGTTGCCGCTTTAACAGCGAGATATGCCACAGACGGTGAGAATGAGACTCCTGAATTGGACGTGGGCAGTGATGCTGCTAGACAGCGCTGCGGAAGTTACCATAGTGCGGGAGGCACTACGTCCTCATGTGGAGGCGACAGCAACTGACACTTTCA
Source organism: Calotriton arnoldi (assembly GCA_963921515.1). NCBI lineage: Eukaryota > Metazoa > Chordata > Amphibia > Caudata > Salamandridae > Calotriton > Calotriton arnoldi. Next base: position 42,744 of record CAWUFW010006426.1, on the reverse strand, counting down.
TTACTGTCGAGACAGCTGACACCCGAGTGGCACCTCCTGACAGACTATTTAATATTGTCCTTCAAATTGAAGGTGACATTGAGCGTGTTATTAAAGGGATTTTTTGGGAGAATCTGACCTCTTCTTACGACATTTTGTTGGCGGAAGCAGATTGGCTGCCCCCATTCGTACTTGCTGCTCCGAGAGGGGAGGAAGTCATCCTTCCGAGCTTTTCGCATCATGTCCCCAAGGACAGAGCGGAGGCTTTAGCAGCTGAATGGGCTATGGCCCAGGCCCCGGCACTGTACCGTAATCACGTCGGCTGGGATGAGGATTCTCCCCCCATGATATACCATTGCGGTCTATGCCACAGCCTCAACCCCAATATCCCCTCCGGCGGGAAGCTAAGGGTCCAGTTTCCGACATTCTGACACAGTTAGAATATCAAGGAGTAATTGAAACATGCGTATCACCAATGAATAATCCCCTTTTCACGTTTTTTAAACCCGATGGGTCTTACCGCTTGGTTTTGGACTACCGGCATTTGAACTCCCATTGTCGAACCTTTGCGGTACAGAATACCCATAGTTCTGCGCTCGTAGACAGTCTTGTTCGTAAAAAATATAAAACGACACTTGACCTTTCCAATGGTTTTTACACTCACAATTTGTCCCCAGACTGCAGTCAATGGACCGCGTTCACTTCCGGTGGAAAACAGATAAAATTCCGGCGTTTGCCAATGGGCTACAGGAACAGCCCAGGGGTCTTCGCCGCCCGTGTTGTCTCTTTGTTGGACAGCATAGACCCAGATGCGTATTCGTACGTGGATGATATATATCTGACAGACGATGAACTATGGCCGTATCTTTCCCGAGTAGACCGCATTATTCTTGAGTTCGCGGTCTTAGGATACAAATTTAATTTTGCCAAATCTCACATCGCAGAATACACTGTGTTGTTTTTGGGCTATGAGCTCAACAATGAAGGTAGGGGCTTAGCTCCCCACTTCCTGGAGGAGTGCGCACTTTTGCGCCCTCCAATGACCCTAAAAAAACTTCAGTCTTTACTGGGATTTTTAAACTTCGGGCGTTCTTACATTCCCGAATATGCCCAGCATATCAAGCCTCTTTATGCCTTGATACAACCAAACTTTTCGAAGTCGTGCTGGCTTCCGGAACATTCCTCTATACTGCACTCTTTGCAGTCTGATCTACTTGAATCTAAGTTCTTGTTGACTCGTGATAACCACACAAACCTGGTGATTAGAACTGTGCCAGGGGCAGTGGGTTTCACGTACTTAACGTTTAACGAAGGTGACACAGTTCCCATTGCCTACAAGTCGCATCTATACACTTCTGCCGTGTTGTGTTTTTTGACTGTGGAGAAAGTTTTGACTGCAGTGCAAATGGCGATTCTTAAAGAACGCGCACTGGCACAACGAAAACGCATCTTGGTTGTCACACCCTATCCTGCCCTGGAGGCAGTGACAAAGGCAAGTGTACCAAACTCTAAGGCTTTGCACCCCTGTTGAATACAATGGGCTACTTCTCTGACGGCTCCAGATGTCACTTTTATCTTTGATTCCTCTCTTCAGACACGAGTTCCTGCAGTATGAATTTGTTCATCCTCCTCCTCTGTCTTTGCTGCCGCTTGAGGAGTACAAATGTATCATTTACACCGATGGTTCGGCGCAACCGGCCACGGGTTCTAAGCATGCGTATTCAGCAGCATGTGCTATTGTGGCGGGTACAATGGTGAACGGAGAGTTCAAGTCGAGTGTTGTGCACACGCAGGCACTGGGGGACAGTACCGCCCAATTAGCCGAGCTGCGTGCTTTGGTGCTCGCACTTGAGTTTGCAGACCCGGTTGTGACTACACTTATTGTAAGTGATTTTTACTACTGTGTACAGTCTTTTAATGACAACTTATTCTTTTTGTCTCAGAACGACTTTAGAGATTCTAAAGGCAGCGCAATTAAGCATAAACTGCTTAGGGTTCGAGTGGCGGATCTTAAACAACATCTGCCTCTCACACAGGTGATTCACACTCTTGGCCACCAGCGTGTGGGTGCACACGCGGTTGGTAACAGTTTGGCGGATGAAGCTGCCAAATCAGCAGTAGCCACGTGCTCAGTAGCAGCCGTTACACGATCCATGACGAAAATAGATAATGAGATTTTGGCAGCTATTGCTGCAACAAAGGAAGGTACTAATTACCCACAGGGTTTCCCTTCCAAGTACTCTTATCACTTAAGTCCCGACCAGGTTCCTTATGTAAGAATTCCAGACGTTGGTGATCGGCTGATTCCCAACGTGGACCGCAGAAATTCTTTGATAACAGCCACACACGAAGGCTTGGCTTCGGCCCATGCTGGCGTGTCTGCAACTGTTTCACTCTTGCAGCAGCGTTACTGGTGGCGTGGTTTATATAAACAAACCCGTAATTATGTCCTTTCTTGTGACATTTGTCAGCAAATTAAGCCCTCTACGGTTACACGTCCGCCACAAACACAGCTCTGCATTTCTAATAAACCTTTTGGTTGTGTATACCTTGATCACTGCGGTCCATTTTCTTCTGATATTGCATATAAATTTATCTTAGTTGCAGTTGATTCGTGCACACGTTTCATCTGGGTTTGGCCACAACGTAGTGCTGACGCTCGAAATGTCATCAGGGATTTGCGTGTCTTTGTGGGAGTTTTTGCCTGTGGCACCTTCCATTCCGACCAAGGTCCAGCGTTCGCCTCTAAGGCGTACAAGGGCGTGATGAGGTCTATGGGGGTGCTGGTGCAATTTTCGTCTCCATACAGGCCAGAGGGCAACTCAATTGTGGAGCGAATGAACCGTGACTTAAAGCAATCCTTGACAGCTAGAGTCTTAGGTACTGGCAGGAACTGGCTGTCCAACTTGTATGACGTGCAACGTGCACTTAATAATCTCCCTAGAAGATCTCTGGGTGGGCGGACCCCACACGAAATGCTCTTTGGCATACAGATGTTTGTGCCAGGCCTTGAGGGTCTAGACTTGGTGGCGAATGCCGCAATCATTGACGTAGATAATCATTCTACTATGCTGCAGGACTTACAAGAGACCCGTGACAGACTTGCAAACGAACACTTACCTTCAGCCACTGACACTGCGTTACAGATTCCGGTTGCCGGCTGGCTTCCGAAGATTGGAGATCTGGTCCGAGAGAAGGTGGAGAACAAAAAAGAATTTGGCCCCTCTTATCGTGCACCGGTTCCAGTTCTTGGCTTGAAGGGTACTCGTACAGTCATCTTACCACCGCTTCCTGGTCGCAAAGACAACAGATACATCTCAGTGGACAATGTCAAGCTACAAAATCTGGCCGCTCCTGAATAGTGTGACACCTGCGGTATCATGTCCAGCAATTTCAAGAAATCCAGTTCGTGACACTCCGGTCTCCACAGGCGCTGATGTTGCCATTGGGATGGTCGCTTTGCCAGATCGCTTGCTCAACCTCCCGGCTTCCTCCTGCAACGAGGAAACTGAGTATACTTACCCCGCAAGTGAGTCAGTGGCTCATTTGCCTACAACACCGCTGAACCCAACTCGTTTTTCCTTTGATTCGTCTTCCACCTCATCTTTTATCCCGACCAAATTCCATTTTTTTGTATCCTGGTTCAGAGACAATTTTTTGGTTCCTCCATGGACCTACATCTGGTTGGTGCTATTCCTGATTTTCCTGTTCATGTCCGTTGGCTTTGTGACAGTTTTTTTCTTGCTCATCAATGGTCACTATTTGCCAGAACGCTCTGCGGTGAACTCTGTGGCTGGAACTTTGGTTCCGCATTCTTCTTCTCACATCATGAAGCGTGACCACACATTTGTGAACATTTCCGCCTTTCCAGTTGCAGATGGCATCGTGTGGGATGCAGTGAATTTCCAAATCCATGGACCGACAGAAATTATTAATGTCCCTAATGTGCTTCGTGTTTCCATGGGTGATGTGGTAAACAGGAATATTCATTCAGATGATTGGGATGTGCATGCCATTGAATCGTTATTTTCTGATTTGAAATATTATGCTGCTTTTAATGCTGACGATTTGTACTTAAATTCTACTAATTATGCCGATTTGTATTGTTACCAACATTACGGTAATCATTTTCTGCATAAACCAAGTACACTTTGAGGTAGTTTCAATTATACCCAATGGGAACATTGCCCGACCCCTCTGCACGGTAGCTCCCAAACACTGATAAATAAATTCACTTACTTTACAGACTTTAATAGATCAAACCCTGGGTCCTATTATTTTAAATTGAACGTTTCTTCAAATCCAAAGGTGATTTTGACCCAAACCAAATTGCTATATTCCAGTTCCTTTATGGACGCATTAGCTGTTGGTGGCTATGAATACTGGAAAAACACCATTGACTTGAAATCAATATGGGGCACTAAATCGTGGCAGGTACGCGGTACAGAAGCCTTGCACCGCGCTTGCCTTATCCCCACCCAAATATTATTTTTAAATAGTACTATATATCAAACAACTTGTTTGGGTTTGGCGACTTCCAAACAGTTGAATGCACCTTCCACTCCTGTGTTGTCTTCCTGGCCGAACAGAAGCTTGCATTTAAATATTTCCCTTGAAAGTTTGCAAGCGTTGTTTCGAAATAATTCGTTTAATGTCTCTGCACTAGATCAGTCAGCCTGGTTGGTATGGCCCATAGCATCTATTGCCTGCCAACTGCGCTTTCATAACTCTGCTCCTGGTTACAAACAGGATAGACCCGATCCACGCTTTTCTGACTCACGTACAGTTACAACATATTCGGTTGGTAAATTGTGTAAACAGTGGTTGCAGCACTCTACATTAGATTCCGTAAAACAACATTTATCCCTCCTATCAGGCAGCATCGATCTGGCCGATTTTGTTCTAGGACCTCGAGGTCCAAGACCTAAAAGATTTGTTTATGCGACTTACAATGAACTCTGGAAGCTTTCACAAATAGAAGCTGCTTCCCGTTTACGGGAAATAGATCAAGCGAATCTAGAAAAAGTGCTTGCTGTTGTCGACAATAGTTTTAACACCCTGTCTTCCCGCATTTACACATTAGAGAATATTGTTTCATCTGTTGTTGATATTGTACAGGATGATGTGTCTGTGTTATATCATGGTCAGAATCAATTGCGTTCAGTAATGCAGTTTGCATGGACTTTGCAAACACTGAAAATGGGGAAGGTTCCATGGCATTTTTTAAACACATCTGCCTTGCTCTTGCCGTTTAATTTAACTGAAAAACAGCAGTTCATGTCCATGAAGGATGCAACATACACTCCTGTACATATAGAAAAAATTGATCCTTTACCGTTCTCTGTGGCGGAGACTGACTCTGCAGTGTGGCTGGTACACGGGGTTATCACCTTGCCTTTTTCTTTATTTCAATTCAGTTCATGCATGAAACATTATCCGGTTGGCCGTTTTGAGCCTTTGGGTAGTGCCTTTTTGCACGAACTATGGTCCCTACCTTTCACATACAGATGCCTTAGGGATGACAAGGAGGTATTTCTCACAGGAGAGTCTTGCGATTCTACAGTGGGTCATTCCCTAATTTGTAAAAACATTAAATTGCACGGGGCTTGTAATGTTTCTGCCCCGAATCTTGCTTGTGTTTTAAAGGGCATTCCTGTTCCTGTTATATCTCCTACTTTCACTATGCTTGCTAATGGTAGCTATCTCCTTTTAAATAATCAGGACTGCTTTGGGATGCAGGCAGGCATACCCTATATTGTAACAGTTTCGCAACGCGTAGTATGCTGCAAAAATGTGCTTTTTCCACCCCCGCGTGGGAAGTTAGATAGTTCCATTTGGCCTTGCATACCTACTTTGAAGGCGGATTTCAATAAATTGAGCAGAATAAAGGCGCTATTATTAAACCAGGAGGTTATGCTCACTTCCGCATGGGAGACCTTCGTCCTCCAGGTGGCCAGTACCCACAGTGAGATACAGGCCCTTTTGAACACAAACCTCCCCCAACATTTCGGTGAACTGATTCACCGTGTATTCAATGCTTCTAATACCGAAGGTCTTGTGCACTTTTTTAAAGTTGGGGGCTCTGGCCTTTTGACCTCCTTTCAGACTATATTTGGTGTTATTCCGGCTTTTATTCATTCTATTTTTCCAGCGTCTTTGGTGGCTTCCCATTGATCCTAGCCTTAGCTGCTGGAATATTGCTTTTACTTTGTCTGTTGCGCAATGGCTGCACCTCCTGGGGGTCTACACAGTGAACGCATGATTGACAGCTTCGGCATCCTGCCACTAGCGACACTCAGCGTGTCTTATGGACTTTCTTATCGCTTTGCGTATTTCACTTGCGTGCAACCTGTGATGTCCTGTTTACGATGTCCATTCTCTTGGTCCTTGGATATTTGCCTCTCCAATACGTCTTATTCGGACCCGGATTTTGACCAGTTAATGGGCCCCTTAGTGGCCCATGAACGGGAATGTTCCGGTGCTGGATTAATGGCGCGTGCGGCTGCACTTGGGGTCTTGGCGCAATGGGATATCTTGGCGGCTGCTCAGAAACTCCTACAACGAAGTTACATTGAGTATCACGCAAGTTGTCCCGCAATGCTGATCACTGCTCCCTATTGTGAGGAACATGAATGCAGTTTTGATTTGTTGAACAGGATGGCATCTCTTTTTTCAGACGATGACAATGATGTCTTTTTGGAAGGTGTTGCAGTTTTCTGCGCATACACTCTGATGGATTAGTGGCATTGACTCTCAATGAACTGCACTGCTGGATTTTTTATTCTCTTTGAGTGACCTATTGTCTGGCCCTATCTTTTTTTTTCCAAAGTTTTTTTACTCTCCCTTTCCTTCGAAGGGACATTTCCCACAAATAGACGTTTACATTCTGCTCCATCTATTCGAACTCTGTTTTCGTCCTATGTCTTGACCTATGGACTGACCAGGGGAGGGTGTAGTGTGGATTGTGGCCTCATTGTCGACATTGCTAAGTTAGCTTAGGCTTAGCTGCCATGATGCCTCCTTTGCACACGTTACTCTGTGACTTTGTTTTTCCAGACTCTGCTTGTGACCGTTCACATTGGAACTGTCTGCCTTTTTGCCTTTCACCTTTTCTCATGTTCTCTGTGGTTTTCGTCTGCACACAATGTACAAGGTCGAAAAACAACGTCCCTTGTTGTTGCTGTTCTGGTCAGCCCCTTGCACTTAGACTTAACATGAAATACAGCTGCACTGGAGAAATTTGTGTGCTTTTAATATTGTGATCTCCCTGTTGGTGGCACTTGGAGAAAACCTTTCCAGGGAGAAGAGCTGTGCTTGTCCTATGATGTAAACCTTGCATCTAGTTCTTGAGGTATGGGGGTCCCCTGACAAAGCCCAGAGGTCTTCTATTTTTATAATAAACTAGTTACTAGCACGGGGAGGGTGGCAAGGCATTTTAGTCCTATATCCACTGTCTTCATAAAATGCTGTCCCCATTTGTATTCTATGGAATTGTAACCATGCTTACTGTTTTATCTTTATGCGTTATGCTGCTAGTACTGGCACGTGTACTGTGTCTTAGAGCACGATAGTCGAAATAAACATTTTAAACTATACTGTGTCTCTTACTACGCACTTTGTGGACAAGTATGAGTGAGTAATGAAAGAGTGTTCTTGCTCCCGCGATTCCTGTAAGAGTCCGTGTTCTGGGATGTCTAATCATTGGTAGCTTCGCTGTAGTACGGAGAACGAATGAGACACTATAGCTAGTTGGATTGGGATTTTGGGCACTAAGGTGGATGGTTGGTACACCACTATTCACCGAGGTCCTGTTTTCCTGCGCATAGTTCTGTATATGTGCAGAATCCCCGCAACACAAGGATCTCAAAGTCTGTCTTGACTACATGGCACATGATGATCTGTCTTAATCAGAACCCAAACTCACTGAATGCAATGCAAGTCATAGCATCCAATACCCATTGGCCTCTCATACACACACTGGACAGTGTCTGTACCATTCCTCATCCAATGCACACATCAGTTATGATTCCCTTGGTTCACTGTTAGTGGCGCTGGCAGTGCAAGTTCTGTACAAATGCACGTGTGTGGCTCAATTCTCCAGTTGTCATAATAAAACTACCACTCCCAGAATGCACTCTGCCCTGTACAGTCAATGTGCTACAGTGAGTCTTTTGCTTTATAATGACTGCTGCATAGACACAGAATAGGTAAATGGAGGCATGGGACACATGATGGTACAGATCTGTCTTCACTCACATCATACTTTCAGACACATATTACATATAATGAACTTACCAGGTCTCTGCTACTCATGCTCCTCCAGCTGAGCATGGAGGGTCGGCCAAGCTGCACGCAGGACCCTCCTGTACAGTGGCGAGAGGCAGGAACGATGCACAGGGTGCTGGGAAGACTGGCCCAAGCGTTTTAGGTCCTACCTTACGCTTGCGGCATGCACTGTCCTTCTGGGTGTACACGCCCACTGCACTGCAGCGCTCCCCCATGGTATAATATAGCTGAGGATATTTGTTAAGCACCTCCTCAGCTAAAATGTATAATTCCCTTTCAGTGAAAGGGGGTGCTTTCTCCTCATAGCCCTCAGCTATTTTGGGTGTAATTAGGTTGAACTGAGCAGCAGGATGGCAGAGGATCTGATCTGTGAGAGAGGATGACTCAGAATGAACGGAAAATGGCTGTCAACAACTTCCTGTGATGTATTCCTGTCTACCACTTCCTGTATGTCATTTCCTGTATGAAAGAATGGGTTCCGGTTCGTTTTTGGAGCTTCCGGCCCGAATACATACTCTCTGGTTGCGGAGAGTAGGTTCCGAAAGCGGCGCGTCGGGTCTGCATACTGTCACATGGTTGCTATGGGCACTGCCGACATCTTTAAGTTAGCTGAGCCCGGGAGCCATGATGCAGCTTTTGAGCATGTTACTAGATGCTTTCTCTTATACAAGACTGTTTATACCTTTCACATGAGAACTGTCTGCTGCGATCGTTCTCCGCTTATTCCTGGAGTTTAGTCTGAACATTGTAAGCAAGGTCAATCAACAATGCCCCTTGTTATTCTGTTCTGGTCAGGCCAGAGCACATAGACAAAACATACCCCTGCAGCTGCTGTTTATGTAACAGGAACATGAATGCAGTTTTGATTTGTTGAACAGGATGGCATCTCTTTTTTCAGACGATAACAATGATGTCTTTTTGGAAGGTGTTGCAGTTTTCTGCGCATACACTCTGATGGATTAGTGGCATTGACTCTCAATGAACTGCATTGCTGGATTTTTTTATTCTCTTTGAGTGACCTATTTTCTGGCCCTATCTTTTTTTTCCAAAGTTTTTTTACTCTCCCTTTCCTTCGAAGGGACATTTCCCACAAATAGACGTTTACATTCTGCTCCATCTATTCGAACTCTGTTTTCGTCCTATGTCTTGACCTATGGACTGACCAGGGGAGGGTGTAGTGTGGATTGTGGCCTCATTGTCGACATTGCTAAGTTAGCTTAGGCCTAGCTGCCATGATGCCTCCTTTGCACACGTTACTCTGTGACTTTGTTTTTCCAGACTCTGCTTGTGACCGTTCACATTGGAACTGTCTACCTTTTTGCCTTTCACCTTTTCTCATGTTCTCTGTGGTTTTCGTCTGCACACAATTTACAAGGTCGAAAAACAACGTCCCTTGTTGTTGCTGTTCTGGTCAGCCCCTTGCACTTAGACTTAACATGAAATACAGCTGCACTGGAGAAATTCGTGTGCTTTTAATATTGTGATCTCCCTGTTGGTGGCACTTGGAGAAAACCTTTCCAGGGAGAAGAGCTGTGCTTGTCCTATGATGTAAACCTTGCATCTAGTTCTTGAGGTATGGGGGTCCCCCTGACAAAGCCCAGAGGTCTTCTATTTTTATAATAAACTAGTTACTAGCACGGGGAGGGTGGCAAGGCATTTTAGTCCTATATCCACTGTCTTCATAAAATGCTGTCCCCATTTGTATTCTATGGAATTGTAACCATGCTTACTGTTTTATCTTTATGCGTTATGCTGCTAGTACTGGCACGTGTACTGTGTCTTAGAGCACGATAGTCGAAATAAACATTTTAAACTATACTGTGTCTCTTACTACGCACTTTGTGGACAAGTATGAGTGAGTAATGAAAGAGTGTTCTTGCTCCCGCGATTCCTGTAAGAGTCCGTGTTCTGGGATGTCTAATCATTGGTAGCTTCGCTGTAGTACGGAGAACGAATGAGACACTATAGCTAGTTGGATTGGGATTTTGGGCACTAAGGTGGATGGTTGGTACACCACTATTCACCGAGGTCCTGTTTTCCTGCGCATAGTTCTGTATATGTGCAGAATCCCCGCAACACAAGGATCTCAAAGTCTGTCTTGACTACATGGCACATGATGATCTGTCTTAATCAGAACCCAAACTCACTGAATGCAATGCAAGTCACAGCATCCAATACCCATTGGCCTCTCATACACACACTGGACAGTGTCTGTACCATTCCTCATCCAATGCACACATCAGTTATGATTCCCTTGGTTCACTGTTAGTGGCGCTGGCAGTGCAAGTTCTGTACAAATGCACGTGTGTGGCTCAATTCTCCAGTTGTCATAATAAAACTACCACTCCCAGAATGCACTCTGCCCTGTACAGTCAATGTGCTACAGTGAGTCTTTTGCTTTATAATGACTGCTGCATAGACACAGAATAGGTAAATGGAGGCATGGGACACATGATGGTACAGATCTGTCTTCACTCACATCATACTTTCAGACACATATTACATATAATGAACTTACCAGGTCTCTGCTGCTCATGCTCCTCCAGCTGAGCATGGAGGGTCGGCCAAGCTGCACGCAGGACCCTCCTGTACAGTGGCGAGAGGCAGGAACGATGCACAGGGTGCTGGGAAGACTGGCCCAAGCGTTTTAGGTCCTACCTTACGCTTGCGGCATGCCCTGGCCTTCTGGGTGTACACGCCCACTGCACTGCAGCGCTCCCCCATGGTATAATATAGCTGAGGATATTTGTTAAGCACCTCCTCAGCTAAAATGTATAATTCCCTTTCAGTGAAAGGGGGTGCTTTCTCCTCATAGCCCTCAGCCATTTTGGGTGTAATTAGGTTGAACTGAGCAGCAGGATGGCAGAGGATCTGATCTGTGAGAGAGGATGACTCAGAATGAACGGAAAATGGCTGTCAACAACTTCCTGTGATGTATTCCTGTCTACCACTTCCTGTATGTCATTTCCTTTTGATAATACAGGAATGCATGTTTAACACGGGCACACTTGGAGAGGGACCTTTCCAGGGAGAAGAGCAACACACACCTGTGATGTAGAAATAAGATCAATGGCCTAAAGGTTTGGGGTCTGCTGACAAAGCCAAGAGATCTTCTATTATATAATAATACATATTCTGTCCACGGGGAGGGAGCTTAGGCACAGTAGTCCTGTCTCCATTGCCTTTATATAATGATGTCTCCCTTTATAATGTATGAACTTGCTGTGATGCTGACAATATTTGTGTTTTGCATTATTACGCTTGTAGAGGCATGTATACTGCATTTTAGAGCAAGTTAGTTAAAATAAATACTTTAAACTAATTCAGTGACTCTGTCAGATCTTATTGTGGACAGGTACGAGAGTGTGCGCGAAAGGGAGTGTCTTGTTACCGTGATTCCTGAGAGATCCGGGAGTGTTGTGTTCTGGGTTGTCTAATCATTGGTTTCTCCATTTGTGAGTAGGAGAGCGAGTGAGACACTATAGCTAGTCGGTCCTGGGCTCGTGGATATGAAGGCGGTAGGAAGGCGTAGCCCCTATACACCGAAGTACCATAATCCTGCCCATAGTTCTGTGTATATGCAGAATCCCTGCAACAATACGAGGTGTACGCTCTGCAGACGGAGAGCACCCATTTGTGCCGAAAGTTGCGAAAACGGACCAGAACCCATTCTTTCATACAACAATGACATACAGGAAGTGGTAGACAGGAAATACATCACAAGAAGTTATTGAAAGCCATTTTGTGTTCATTCTGATTGTTAGACTTGGCATCTTTTGGCGTGTTTCCCCTGAGTTTTTGCTTTCTGACCTCCCGGTTTTGACTGGCTTAGTGTTTCTGCGCACTTTTCTCACTGCTGATCAGTGGTAAAGTGCAAGTGCTCCTGTGGTAAAATGTGTTATGGATTGGTGTTTCCATGATTGGCCTATTTGATTTATGTGTCAGTCCCTAGAAAAGTGCACTGAGTGTGCCAGGGCCTGTAAATCAAATGCTGTTAGTGGGCTGCAGCACTGGATTGTGCCACCCACACAAACAGCCTGTAAATGTAACTCTGGCCTGCTATTGCAGAGCCTGTGTGCAGTCTGGGACTGCCATGTCGACTTGGCAAGTGTACCCACTTGCCAGGCCCTAACCTTCCCTTTTCTTACATGTCAGTCACCCCTAAGGTAGGCCCAAGGTACCCCTGGGGGCAGGGTGCAGTGTATGTGAGATGTAGGACATGCCCTGGTGTGTGTGGCATGTCCTGATAGTGAATTACTGCCAATTTTGTTTTTCACTATTGCAAAGCTACCTGTTCCCCATAGGACAAAATGGGGAGTTTGTTTATAACATCTTATAAAAATAACTGGCCCTGGGAACTAGGTAGGAAAATAAAGTTTAGTATGCCTGAACTCAGAATTTAAAGATGCATCTTTTAGTGAAGGTGATTCTTACATTCTGTGTTTGAAAATACCACATTTAGAAAGTAGGTATTTTCTTGCTCAGCCATCCAGCAGGCCTCTGCTGGGTTTGTGGATTTAATGTCTGGGTTTTGGCTGACAGGGGCTGGGGAGCAGCAGAGGCTCCAGATAGTCTAGGTGGGTCAGGAAAGCTGAATAGACCTGGGCTGCATTTAGAGTAGGGGGAGGAGATTTCCTTGTGCCTGAATGGGCCTGGTCTGCCTCTGACAATGCCGCCTCCACCTCCTGCCAGGAAGCCACACCAGGGAGGGCAGAACTGGTTCTGGCTGGGCACAGACCCTCTCTGCCTGAGAGGACAAAGGATTTTGTGGTATAAATATTGGGGCCCAAACCCCTGAACTTTAGAACTCTTTTGGACCAAGAAGACTGCTAAGAAGAAGAGCTGGAGAAGCTGTGAGGAGGAACTACCACTTTGCTGAGTGCTTTGCTGTGTCGGCCTGCAGTGGCTTCTGTTTTGGGCAGGGAAAGGACTGGACTTAACTTTCTGCAATCTATTTTTGTGACTTTCTCCAAGGGCTTGAGGTAGAGCTTGCCCCCTGTTCAAGAAGTCTCAGGAACAGCAAAGACTTCAAGTTCTTCTGCCCACAGCACTGGGGACTGTGTGTTTTGTGCTGTAACAGAAAAAAAGCAACCCGACGCCGTCTACGACGCCGCTGCCGACTCCGTGTCCTGAAGGCACCGCAGGTGGCACCGCCACCATGCCACACCGCGACCCTGGTCTCACCGTCAGCGCCTGCTGACGCCGCCACCGAGCCGCTGCTCGCACCGCGACCTGTGGGCACCGCACTCCGTATCGCCTCACGCTTCACGCCGCCACCTTGGTATCCCCGATGACGCCGCTCCATGCCGAAATCGATGCCGCTGCTTGCCCTGTGGTTCGAGGGCACCGCTCGTAAAGTTACACGACGCACCACTCTCATCCCGCACCACAGCCTTGGCCTACCGATGCCGGTGCCATCGACTCCAGTTCGTAAGCCGACGACAGCACTTCCGCAACAGCAACGCCGCTGCTTGCACCGTGACCTGCCAGCACCGCGACGAGCACCGCATCACTTCGCACCGCGACCCTGGTCTCACCGACGACGCCATCTGATGCCGCCACTGAGCTGCTGCTCGCACCGCGACCTGACGGCATTGCACGCCGCACCGCTGCACTTCGCACCGCAGCACCCGACGCCTGCCGATGCCAGCGCTCCTGACTTCAACCTCGAGGAGTTCGATCTGCAACACGTGCGACTCCAAGGGCCCGACAACTCCTGCACCGACCTCCAGAACCGATGCCAGCGGACGCCGTGCTTTCGGAAGCTCAACGAGAGGTCGTTGATGCCCTGCATTTCTAAAGGTACTGTTTTGTGTTGGCCTCTTAACACCGTAGTTGGCCCGCGACGCCACGGTCAGCCAGAACTGTTTGTATTTGTTTGTTCACGATAGCGTGATAGCCTCAGAGGGAGCTATCGACTTCAAGGAACTGTTTTTCAAGGTTATTGTGATAACTGAAGATTTCTTAATACTGTATTGTGGATTTTTATTGTTTTTGGTCTTGTCTTAAGTATATAAAAATATTGGATATTTTTCTAAACTTGTGTGGTGTTTTTTTGTAGTGCTTACACTGTATTACTGTTGTTTATGTGCACATGCTTTACACACTGCCACTAAGATAAGCCTGACTGCTTGTGCCAAGCTACCAAGGGGGTGAGCAGGGGTTATTTTAGGAGTGTAGCTCCCTTATCCTGACTAGGAAGAAGGGTCCCTATTTGGTCAAAGGTACCTACCTCTGCCAACTAGAGACCCCCATTTCTAACACTGATTCATCCACCATCAAAGATCAAATCCTCTGCCATCCTGTTGTTCTGTAGCAGAGAATCCTGAAATGACAGTGTAAGGGAAAATCATAGACATGAAACAAAAGGTAAAACAAACCATTAAATGAAATTTGGGCTGGGACTGGGGGAGGGGGGGGGGCTGGCACAACATCACATCCCAGGATAGTTTTCTCCTCCTTTGCATTATGGTACATGTAGTCCATATTTAGTACTCAACACAAGAGTTGTGTGTCGTGTTACGGTAAATTTGGGGGATGCAGTGCTGTGTATTCCAGACACATAGTGCCTGATTCACCCAGAACATCATCACTCACGTTGAGGGCCCATCAATTGTGGGAGAGTCAAATCTGTTGGGGGCAAAAACTCAACAATGCCATAGTTAGGCCCTTTTGTGATTCAGACACCCATTCTTAAAAGGTCCAAGAAGGTCTCTCAGAACATATGCATCGAATCCTCTGAGTCAATAGATTCCTTAGGGACGTCCACTACACTGATTGCTGACAACAGCACATGACCTGATGCACGGTCAGCTGTGGTTTACATACAGTTAGTGTGGCCTGCAAAGTAGTGTCAAAAAGGAATTTTTGGACAGAGTCGTAATTATCCAACTTTCATCATTGACAACAGACTGCAAACCACATTTTGTCAATAACACAACAGGTTGCTCATGTAAAAAAAAGTGGCAACCAGCTGATCACGGACTTGAATACCCTGACCTCTGTTATGTGCAGTGGCCCGGTTGGCCGGATTCAGAGCTAGCCAAGGTACAACAGGTATGTGTAAGCCATGACTTAAAGCTATATTGTGCAAAACACAACAGGCTGATATGATCTTGCACACAACTTCAGGGAAGTACATCAGCACAACCCCTGTACGGTCAAGACATCTGAATCGCGACTTCAACAGACCAAAAGTGCGCTCTATCATGTCTCGCCTTCGTATGTGTGCCCTATTGTACCTACGCTACAGGACAGTGGTTGGATGTTTATAAGGTGTGAGGAGTTGAGGGGAGAGTACATACCCAGCATCACCTAAGTAGGGAAGATAGGGCAATTGGTTACATTTCCTTCTTAAATTTAAAAAGAACATGATCTATACTTTGGTACATGCAGTGTATGTTGCTTGATGATTCTTATTGTACAATGGTTGTTAATGTAAGGTGGTATTCATTTTATCTATTTATTTGAAAGGTTTTATATAGCGCTGGCTAGACCCGTGGGTATCAGAGCGCTTTACAGGAGCAGAAGCAGTACGAGAAATATAAACAATTGTTCAGGGTAAAGCATAAACAGTCAAATACAATACCACAACTTGAATTAGAATTAAAAAGGACAGGGAAAAGCAATTTACATGAGAGGAGGGAATAAGGTACAGCAAATTTTACAAAGGTAATAAAAGCACACAGGTGGGGCTCAACAAAAGAGTAAAGTGGGTGGCCAAAAATCTGGGCGGATTAACGTGATATGAACGGCTAAATAATATAGGTGGAGGAGAACAGTTTAAGGAATAGAAGCGCGAATGACGGAGAAAAGATAAAGGTAGTGGTGGAGGGGAAATGGTAGGAGGGCATGGGGAGGGGTGGAATGGGGGACAGGTCGCAGTAAAGAGAGCGGCTGTATAAAGTGGGGACCGAGGAGAGAGCAAGGGAGAAAGCAAAGGATCATTAATAAAGGGGAGGTAGAGTGTAGGGTCAGAGGAGAGATTATGGACCAAAGTATTTGTTGAGGAGATGAAATTTAAGGTCTTTTTTAAAGCTAAAGTAGGAGGGGTTACAGCGCATGTCCTTAGGGAGTGAGTTCCATATATTCGGGGCGTTCCCGGAGAAGGAGCCAAATTGGGTGGATTTCTATTTAAACAAAGGGGGGGACGAGGAGGTGAGCATTGGTGCTTCTCGGCGGGCGGGAGCACCCGGCATTGTTGAGTTTGTTTGTAAGGTATAGCAGTGTTTGTTGGTGAAGAGCTTTGTGTGTAATGCATGCAGTCTTGTAGAGGCATCTACCTTCAATGGGTAGCCAATTGAGGGCTTTTAGGGTCAGCGAGATGTGTTCAAATCGTTTACAGTCAGTGATGAGCCTGGCCGCCAAGTGGAACACAGATCTAAGGGGAGCTAGGTGTACTTTAGGGGTTCCGGTGAGGATAGCGTTGCCATAGTCAAGTTTGGAGAGAACTTGAGATTGGACAACCCATTTGAAGTCTTCTAATGGAATGAAGGGTTTAATTTTCTTGAGGTGTCGGAGAGTGAAAAGAGCTCCTTTAGCCGAGTTTTTTATATGGTCATTAAGGGTAAGGTTTTTGTCAAGGGTGAAGCCAAGTGATTTTGCCGAGTTGGATAAGGAGTGCGAGCAATTAAGGGCATTGAGGTCCGAGATCCAGCTTTGGATGGGGAGATGGTTGTTTTTTGGGGAGAAGAGAATAATTTCTGTTTTTTTTGGGTTCAGTTTGAGATGGTTAGAGAAGAACCAGTCTTGGATCTTACTCAGGGTGTTGTTGAGATGAAGTATGTCTGAGTGGGATCTAATCTTATAGTAGAGTTGGGTATAATCGGCATAGAGGTGGTAATTGATTCCAGCTTGTTTCAAAATGAGGGTAAGGGGTTCCATAAAGAGGTTAAAGAGGGAGGGGGAGAGAATAGAGCCCTGGGGGACGCCCAGGGATACAGGTGTAGGTTTGGAGAGGCAGTCTTTGATTTTAATTTGTTGTGTTCTGTGTTGAAGGAAAGAAGAGATCCATTTGAGGACCTGACCATTAAGGCTGAAGCGAGCTTTAAGTGAATTCAGTAAGGAAGAATGGTTAACAGTATCAAAGGCTGCAGAGAGGTCAAGAAGAATAAGAAGGCAGGTCTCACCATTATCAAGGGAACATTGAATGTCATCCACGATGTTTAGCATAGCGGATTCAGTACTGCAACCTTTTCTAAAGCCGGATTGAAGGGAGTCAAGTAAATTGAAATTGCCTACGTGTTTGTCCAATTGGAGCAATGAACATCTTTCAAGGGCTTTAGAAAGAAGAGGGAGGTTAGAGATAGGGCGGAAATCATTGAGATCATTGGGGTCGGCAGTGAGGTTTTTGAGAATTGGAGTGATTTGACCGAGTTGAAGGGAGTAGGGACGCAACCAGTGGCAAGGGAGGAGTTGATGATATTAGTTCAAGAAGGGGCAATGATGTGGTTAAGTTCATGAACAAGGTTAGAAGGGAGAGGATCTTTGGTATGCGAGGTTGGCTTTAGTTTAGAAATGATATTGAACACTTCGAGCTCAGTCATAGGACAGATTTATGCCGGGAGGCATCGTTTTTCAGAAGTAAGTTGGGCGAGTTGTCATCGGGAGAATTTGTGGTGGGTAGGTAAGTGGGAGGATTAAGTGGTTGGGGTGGAGTTAGAGAGGGGGCGTGTCATTGGTAACGTTAAGGGCATATGGGGGCTGGTCATAACCAGAGGAAGATAGAAGGATTGGTAAATTTTGCCGATTTTGTCAGAAAGGAAGTTAGCCATTTCCTCGCATCTCTCAGTTGAGGCCATCAACTCAGGAGGGGCGGATGACGTTTGTTTTCTAACAATGTTACACAGTTCTCTGGGCCAATTTTTAGTACGCTCAAGTTGAGCTCGAAAAAAGGTTGCCTTGTCAGTGAAAATGTGTTTCTTATAAGTTGATCTAGCCGATCTGAGGAGGGCGAGATGAAAGGAAGAGGGGTGTTGTCTCCATGTTCTTTCAGCCAGTCTCAGTTGTCGTCTTTCATGATTGAGTTCCGGATTGAACCAAGATTTGGACTGAATGTTTCTTTGATGCCTAAGTTAAAGAGGGGCAATTTGGTCCAGGACTTCGCTAATGGTCTTATTAAAGTGTTCTGTGAGTTCGTTAGCATTTTGGGAGAGAGGGGGGGGAGAAGTTGTGCTTGGAGTTTAGATTCAAGTACACCATGGGGTATTTGTTTGAGGTTTCTGGTCCACTTCAAGTGCTTGGTATTTATAGTAGGGGGTAGGGGGGCATTGGAAGCAATCTTAAACAGGATGAGGTGATGATCAGACCAGTCTGTGGGGATGATGTTGGAAAGGGAGGTCACATCAGTGTTGGAAATGATGGCATCCAGTGTGGCCCCTTTGATGTGGGTTAGTTTGTGACATAGTTGCTTCAGGTCACTAATCTCTAGAAGGTTGGTGAGGCGCATGACAGTGAGATCCTCGAGATTATTCCAGTAGATGTTGAAGTCTCCCAAGAAAAGATTTTTTGAGTCAGAACGGGAGGAGTGTGAAAGAAGGTCGGAAAATTCATCAGCAAAGAGAAGAGGTTCACCAGGAGGGTGATAGATGTTGTGTAGTCTAATCGGAGGAGAGCCCTGAGTGGTGAGTTCAGCGCCAAGGTATTCAAAGATTGAATGATCAGAGTTATTTAAAGTGGTGAGTTGAAGTTCATTTTTGTAGATTATAGCTAGTCCACCCCCTTTTCTGTTGGGTCTGTCTTTCCTAATGATGGTGTAGCCAGGGGGGGTAAGTAAGTCAAGGATAGCCGTCGAGTGTTCATTGATTCAGGTTTCTGTAAGGAAGGCGATGTCAATAGTCTCACCTAGGATGGTTTCTGATATTTCCGTCGCATGTCTGACCGCCGATCGGCAATTAACAAGCATGCAAGAAAGGGGATTAGGGTTGTCATTGACAGGTTTGCAAGAGTGGATGGAGGTGAGTTGGGCTGGGGGTCGAGGAGAGGTGGGAGAGGAAGGGATTCTGTTAATGCCCATAATCACTGGGACATTGACAGTTTTGCAAGAGTGGATGGAGGTAAGTTGAGCTGGAAGTCGAGGAGAGATGGGATAGGAAGGCGTTCTGTTAATGCCCATAATCACTGGGATGCTGGAGTAGGGGAGAAGGTGATCAGTTATTAAAGGCTTAGGAAGGTAGGAGTTAACTAGGTTCGTAAGGTCCGAAGTGGAGAGGTAGCTAGCAGCACGGAAAGGCCTGTGAGTACGACTGCAGAGCGGGTAGTGCGCAATCGGATGTAATGGGAAATGTTATGGGAGCAAGGGCGAAATAAATCAGTAAGATTGGGGTAAGTCCTGGAGTTAAGGGCATAGTAATACTCTCTGAGACGTAAAAGTTCAGTCGTCATGGCTGAGAGTTTGCAGTCTATGTTGGTTAGTGTCTGAGCTATAAGATAAAGGGGGGAATCAGTGGAGAAGGAGGGGGGATGATGGGGGGTCTGTGTTGATAGAGGAAGGTAGTCGAATGAGCGGAGGGGGGGTGAGGCAGGAGGCGGGAGTGGGGACAGTGTTCTGGTTATTAAACAAGGGATTTTGAGTAGAGAAGGGCGGTTCAGAAATAGAATCAGGAGATGTGATGGGAGAAGATGAGAGAGAGTGAGGGATGCAGGAATCAACCACTTCGGGTTGCGTGGGGAGGATGTTATTGAACAAAGTATTACACGTATAGAAGAGCAGTAAAGTATTAGATTCAGGAAAAGTTAAGGGAGAGGACAAGAGAGAGTGAGGGATACTGGGATCAGCCACTTTGGGTTGAGTGGGGAGGATGCTAATAGGAGATGGAGAGTTAGGCGTGGGGGAGAGTACAGTAGGATAGTCCAGTATTCATATTTTTCATTTGCACATATCCCTTATTTTTAGTGCTTGGTACTTAACCAGTTGCCACATGTTACCAAATTCTCCCGCAGCCATCTGCCGGGCATGCAGAATACAAAGCTGTCATGGGTACTGGCTGGAAACACTGAATGCTTATCAATGAATCTACCACTGGCATCACAGACAGCCTGCACATTGATGGATTGCCATTGGTGTCTGTTGCAGAATATGTGTGCAATGCGGCGGGGTGGCTGAAGGGCCACATGTGTACAATCAATTGCAACCAGCACACGTGGGAAGCGAGAAATGAGATAGAAATCCCTAGCTGCCCTTTGTCTCCTGTCCAGTGTATGGGGCATTTGTATGTGGAGGTGGGCTCTTCAATTTATGCAGCTCAGTACCTGATGCAAGCGCTGAGACTGGCTTGCCTGAGAGATGCCCACAAGGTCACTAGAGACCCTTTGCAACGACCCCGTCGCAAAGAAATGGAGAGCAGAAAGTATCTTGAGATATGCTGGAATGGCAAGTGAGCAGCAGGTCACATAGTAAAGTTCCTGCTCCCACTCACATACCATCTCCAAGATGACGTCTGGAGGGAAATGGTATCTGGCCCTGACATCTTGGCTGGGCATCCCAAATAGGTTTATCCTTTGTCTGAATATCCTCTTTACTCTCCTCCTACTCCTCCTCCTAAAGTCTTCTTGCCGCATGGCAAGAGACAGAGCAACAAACACATTCAGCGACATGTTGGAAGATTTGTGTGTGTCAGCTCTGCTTTCATATTTGCTTCAGGGCTGGGACTGACTGTTGGGTTGGAGTCCTGGAGCATGGTGGGGGATGGTAGGCACTTGGACAGGTGTTTAGCATTTAGGAAAATGCTCATTCGGCCCGAATGTGGGTATTCTTGCCCGGAAGTGGAGATTCCGGCCCAGGTGCAGAAATTCCAGCCAGAGTGCAGGATATCCGGCCCTATTGTGGAAATTCCGTCCTGGGTGCGGAAATTCTGGCCCGAGTGCGGACGTAAAGATAGGAGTCGTAAGTGATTTCTGTGAATACAAAAAATCGTAAATTTAGACTTTTGTCTCAGATTACTTTTGTGAATCGGGCCCTCCATCATCGACATAGCCCCCATCAAGTGTACTTCTTAAACTGGCCCAGAAGCCACCTTTATGGAACACATGCACTTCAACCTTCAAACGGACAGTAAAACTAAAGACACCCTGGACTACCGGCCCCAGGACCTTGCACCCACTTCAGCAACCTTCTCACCGACCTCACCACACCCCTCGCCATAGGGCCAAAGACTTCATTCCCCTAGGTAATCTCAATTTTGATCTCAACTACCCCATGGATCCAGCTTCACGGACTAGCTCAAAAGTCTAAAGAACATATGCCTAACCCAGCTCGTACAAAGCCCGGCCCACATCGCTGGGCACACCCTTACTTCATCTTCTCCTCCAGCGACAAAGTTAAAGTCAGCCATATGACTCCACTCACATGGACGGACTCCTCCATTGTCCAATTCCACATAGCAGGGCCCCTAACCATCCCTACGGAGCCTAGCAACATCGCAAGCCAATGCTGGAAGAAAGTTACAGAAACGGTATTGCTCAATGCCCTCCAATTAAGCTACCCAGACCATACCAATGACCACATTAATGGCTCAAACAACTGCTACAAAAGGATCACCACCTGCACTAATAACCTGCACCCCTGAAAAGCACTAATCCATCACCCCTACACAAGAACTCTGCAACAACCTCTTCTTCCATGAAAAAATCACCAAGATCTACAGCAACTTCACACCCATGACACCACTCATCAATCTTCCCAGCCTGCTAACCTCATCAACCAAAGACTACCAACTGGCAGCATGGAACCCTCTATCCACTGAGAACACTGCAGCAATAATGAAAACAGTCCACTCACGGGCTACCACAGACCCATGACTGCACCACATCTACAACCTAGGAAGGGCCACGATCAGCGCTGCACTCACTTCCATCATCAACACCTCTCTCAAGACAGCCACCTTCCCAGATAGCTGGAAATATGCCGAAGTCACCGCTCTGCTCAAAAAACCCTCCACCAACCCCCAAGTACTCAGCAACTACGGACCCATCTCACTGCTCCCTTCCCAGCCAAAGTCATTGAGAAGACCATAAACAGACAACTCTATGAACACCTAGAATGCCACAAACTCCTGGACGACTCACAAACAGGATTAAAAAAAAACAGTACTGAAACCGCTCTCATCGCTGCCGTAGACAGCACACGCATCATCCCCAACTGTGGACAGATCGCCACCCTCATCCTCCTCAAACTCTCCACCACTTTGACACTGTCTCCCACATACACTAATCAACAGACCACACACAGAAGGAATAGAAGGACAAGCACATAAATTGATAACTTCCTTCCTCTCCGGAAGAACATGAGTCAGGCTCTCGCCATTCATATCAGAATCCAAGAACCTCATCTGCGAAGTCCCACAGGGATCATCCCTCAGCTCCACACTTTTGACATGTACATGACTCGTATGGCAAACATCATCAGATCCCACTGAATCAACATCATCTCCTACACTGATGACAGCCATCTAATTTTTTTCCTTTCAGATGTCACCATCACCACCCTGACTAACTTCAAACAATGCATAGCTAGCGTGGTCAACGGGATTAAAGAAAACTGCCTCAAGTGCAACACAGACAAAACTGAAGTGCTGATCTTCTGGAATAAGCACTCACCTGGGGACACCACCTTGTAGCCTGCCCATCTAACCACACCCACCCGAACCGACCACACTTGTAACCTAGACCTCATCCTGGATGCCAATTTCACCATGATTACTCAGGTCAACGCTGTCACCTCCTCATGCTTCCAGATCAATTGCATGTTATGTTAAATCTTTAAGTGGCTCCCACTGGACACTAGACGTACCATCACGCAGGCGCTAATCACAAGCAGATTGGACTATGGCAATGCACTCTATGCTGGCATCCCAACCCATCTACTTCACAGACTTCAAACCATCCAAAATGCTGCAATTCATCATAGAGCTCCACTGGGTCCCGATCCAGAATCGCTGCCAGTTAAAACTACTCACACACGCATCCAAGTCACTACACAACATGGAACCACCATACCTCAATCACTGGCTTCACTTTCACCAACCCACCAAACCACTTCGCTCAAAATCACTCTCACTTGCAAACACACCTTGCATCCACAGAAGCAGAACGGGAGGTCAATCATTCGCCTACCTGTTATGTTCTTTTCGCTTCTGTCCTCTCCCTCCTCCCATACCCTCTTCCCCTCCTGTCATTAGCTGTACGTTCTGGAATGTTGAAAGACGACAGCTGATGACTGCAGAGACCGGACGCTCCTCCTGGTTTCCCTCACTGACCTGAATTACTTATGTGTTGGAAGCTTATAATAAACTTCGTTTGAATTCTTCAAGTGTGTGGAGGTCATCTTTACAAATTTGGCAACGACCTTCCAACACAGTCGAGCCCGGTGTGCATAGAAGATTGCCAACGATATACTTCAAGTGTCTTTCAAGCGTCAGTGAATCTGCCCCAAGCAATTTCAAGAAAAACGGCATTGGGCGATTACTTTATTATCATCATCAGGTCAGTGAACTCAAGAAAAAAAAAAAGAACTCGTACACCCAGTCACAATATTCTGGAATTTCTAACGGCTGCAGATTCACTAGACTCATATTCGTGTACTTCATCTATTTGTGACTGTATCTCCATTTCAACAGCCGCTTTCTACAGTAAGATTTGCTTCAACCACTGGTACTTCATGCAATATGGTCACGATCTCCGTGAGACCCGACACCTAAGTAGTGGCAAGTGTCACCCTGGTTAATCGGTGCCAACGCCACTGCATCTTATCAGTATCTATCGCGACTGCCACGTTTTGCTTTCTGCTAGCCTGTGAGTACCACAGCTTTCTATACCAGCTAATGTGATGCTCAGAGATCGTCATTTCACCTCAGCCGATCGGCGCCAACCGCCCTAACAGCTGTAACTGTCAACCAACCGCCTCCTCCCTCGAGACGCCAATGGTTGCCCAGCTATGGTGTGAGGTACCACGTCTCCCATGTCATCGGTGGCCATATTAAGGGAAGGTGCACTCCATTACTCTGGTAGATGGTGCAGTCTCCCAATCTCAGCAACGCCGGGACGTGCACACGCAACGCACCGCCATTTTTTTCTTTTTCTCGCAGACATCTCGCCTCCGGCACTGCATCCCGCATACAAGGCAGTCGGGAAGTCACTGCAACGCTCGGCAACACATCTCAAGCACTGAGCACACAGTAGAGCACAAGTACAGTAAGTTCTTCTCCAGAATCTCAGCACATCGGTGCTTTTCAACGCTGATTGGCACAGCATCGTCCACATCGCTCATTTCGCTGATGAGCACAGCAATTAATTGTTATTTTTTTTCTCTCTCTTTCTATCTCATGCTAATTCTGTAACTGCTGATGTTGTACTCTACTTTATTAAGAAAAGTTTGGTACTTTTGACATTTTAACTGTTATGTAATGCGTGCCTTCACCATTCATTCCATAGCTCCCCCTCACTGATTCCAGCCCTTTCTCTCTCTCTCCCCCTTGGGCATGACTTCAGGGTATTTATTGAATCTCACCCCTCCTCAAACATTCCTACCAGGGGGAGGTGAACCCCTTCTCAATTGGGAACAATGGAGAGAGCATTTTCTTAACTTTGTTTCAACCTTTGATGGTGAGGAAGAGTTCACAGCTGAAAATAAATACAGAATTATGTTGCATTGCTTAGGCGCAGGTGGTATAAAAATCTTCAAAAGTATAAACAAAAAACAAGAGCTGCTGATGAAGGTGACATTTTCACCAATGCTTTGATGACCTAAATAATTACTGCAAACCCACTGTTTGAGTTGCGGTGGACAGATACAAGTTTTTTCACAGGAAGCAAGGCAAAGAGGAATCCATTGATGACTACGTTGCTGCGTTGAAAAATCTGGCCGTCACTTGTCGCTTTGAAGGGCTTCATGACGAGCTCATTAGAGACCCAATCGTTATGCAAGGGTCCAATGCCAATATTCATGAGAACTTATGGGCAAAAAGGGAAAGTCCCTTGCAAAGTGTAATTGACATTGCAAGTAGAGCAGAACTGACTGGCAGGTGCGCCAAAGCTGTCATTGCAGAAAACAAAGAGAAAAAGAGGACAGCATTGTGGCTAAGGTTGGTGATTGGAAACCCAAGCAGGGTAGAAAGGGAAACAGTAGCAAGCCCAATCGAGATAAAAGTGTTGGTAACTCTAGTAGCGCTAGAAGACATTGGTACAGGTGCAGAAGTTTCAACCACTTAGCCAATGATAAAAAATGCCCCGCCAGGAAGCAAAAATGTTCATTTTGTGGTGTCATGGGACATTTCCAGAAAGTTTGCCAAAAGAGACCCTCTAAGTCTGTTAAATTTATTGAAGTTGAACAAGGTGATAGCTCTAACTCGTCCGATGAGAGTGACATCAACATGTTTGTACTGAATATTGAAGATGATTGCATTTTGCAGGTTGATGATATGCAGCAGGACACAGGCAAGAAAAAACCTGTGTGTGAAATGTCAATATGTGGTGTAGATATCTCTATAGTTGCAGACTCAGGTTCACCTTACACCATTGTAAATCATACTGTATGGAAAGAAAAGTTTTTCCCTCTCCTCTGGGATCAGTTAGAACTACCAGATATCTCCATAAAAACCTACACTGGGGATTCTATTGAAGTTAAAGAGTACAGAAAACTCAAATTTTCCTTCAAAGGCTTAGAGTCCTTGTGTAAACTCTATGTATCCAGATCGGGGCCCTCCGTCCTGGGGTGGTTACACCAAGGTAAACTGGGGATCGTCTTAAATCCCAACAGTGAGGAACCTGTCCTCATTGTCCAGTCTGATGAGGAACTTGGTAACAATATACTCCAGAGGTTTCCCAAAGTTTTTTCAAATACCATTGGTCTCCTTAAGGGGTTTGAACGCAAAATTTGTGTCAAAGAGGGAGCCATACCTAAAATTCACAAGTTCAGGAACATTCCATTTGCCATCAAAGAAGGTGTTATGGCCCAATTGGATAAGCTGCTCAGCGATGACATTAGTGAAAGGGTGGAGTGGTTGAATGGGTTGCTCCCTTGGTGGTGGTTAAGCGACCCAACGGTCACTTGAGATTATGTATAGATTTGCTCGATCTCAATGACAACATTATCATTGACCAATTTCCACTTCCACGCATCAATGAGATGTTAGCCCTTATGAAAGGTGTCAAATATTTTTCCACCATAGACCTCAAGGCGGCATACCACCAAGTCCCCTTACATCCCGACAGTAAGAGTTTGACCAACTTCATCACTCCCTTTGGGTGTTTCTGTTTCAAAAGAGTTCCCTTTGGGTTGGCCTCCACCGCCTCCATTTTCCAAAGACTCATGCAAGAAATGTTTGAAGATGTTAAGAATATTCTGTTGTTCCAGGACGACATTTTAGTCATGGGCAAAACCAAAAAGGAACATGACGATAAATTGGTACAAGTGTTGGAGATACTAGAATCCAAGTGGCTTACTGCTGAACATAGCAAGTGCAAATTTGCTCGTTCTGAAGTAACCTACTTAGGATACGTGATCACTGGCAGAGCAAAAGGGAGCTATTGGATGCCATTCACAATGCTCCTGAACCCAAGAGCAAAGATGAACTGCACTCCTTTTTGGGCCTCGTCGAGTTCTACTCGAAATTCATAGAAACTTTTTCAGCAAAAACATATGATATGAGACAACTTCTCAAAACTAAAAACAAATTTGTGTGGTCTGATGTGTGCCAAAAGACATTCTGCATGCTAAAAACGAAATGTGCTCTGCTCTGCCCCTACAAGGTTTCAATCCCTCCTTATGCAACATAGTCACCACTGATGCCAGTGGTAGAGGTTTAGGTGCTGTGCTCACACAGCAAGATTCAAGGGCACAGAATGTACCATCGCTTTCACCTCCCGCTCACTGACACCCACAGAAGAAAAGTATTCCGTCATTGAATGGGAGGCTTTGGCATGCGTCTGGGGGCTGGAACATTTCAGGCAGTTTGTATGGGGCAACAAGGTAATTTTGTGAAGTGACCACAAGCCATTGACCAAAGTTTTAACCACCAAGGGGCTTTAAGCTGCATCTCCCAGGCTTGCAAGAATGTCTAAAAGGTTATTTGATTTTAATTATGAAGTCCAATACGTACCTGGTACCAAGAATGTAGTTGCAGATTTTCTAAGCTGTATGCCTCTTCTGGTACAATAATCCAATGATGAATCAGATGAAAAATTCTATGTGGCCAGTATACATGAGGAGGTTCATGGCATATCACTAGAATAGTGGAAGAGAGAGCAAAGTAGCGATGCTGTTCTGGGGATGGCACTTAGCATGCTTAAGAATGGTTGGCCAGAGAAGAGGTTTATTGCCAAAGACCTTCAGCCCTTCTGGGAAGTAAAACACGAACTTTCTCAGGAAAACGGGTTTCTCATGAGAAGTGGCAAGATTATCCCTCCCTCCAAACTCAGACACAAAGTCCTTGAGATTTGCCATGAGGGACACTTAGGGATTGGTAAAACTAAGCGCAGGGTCAGGAACCTGTACTGGTGGCCCGGGGTCAATCTTGCCATAGAGAGAATCGTCAGAGATTGCCTGCAATGGTGCAACTCCGACAAATCCCAAGTCACATTTAGGCCCACCCTTCATCCCATCTCTTACCCCAACATGCCTTGGGAAAGAATTGGGATAGATATCATGGGACCTGTCATGGATCGTGGGGAACAAGTGTTTGCCATTGTCGTCATTGACCATTTCTCCAAATGGCTGGAGATTGGATTTGTCAACAAAACTGATGCCCCCAGCGTGGTAAAATTTCTGGACGAGGTTTTCATCAAGGAGGGGTTGCCCAAATGTATTGTCAGCAACAATTGCCCCCAATTTACCTCTGATTTGTTTGTGAACTACCTAAATAGGAACAAAATTGCCCACAAGACCACATCTGTTTATCACCCTGCTGGCAATGGAGCTGTAGAACGCTTCAACAGGGTTATCAAAAGTATTGTACAGCTAGCCAACAACAACAATTTGATGTGGAAAAATGACATTTTTAAGACATTGTGGGCATACTGGTTTGCACCATGCAACAGCACAGGCCACAGCCCGTTTGAACTGATGAGGGGTAGAACTCCCATGTCTAAGGACAATGTGGGGTGGTTATCTGCTTCCAAAAGAGTAGACTGGTCATCCGACCAAGTAAGACACAGATTAAAAAAATCACAAGGAGAGTGCAAAGCTCGCTATGACAAAAGACACAGTTGCAAACCTGTTCAATTGCATGTGGGTGATGTCATACATGTTAAAAAGAGTTGTTTTACAGCCAAAGGGCACAGTAGGTTTTCCAAACCCCTCACTGTAAGCAAGGTGTTTTTCAATTCTGCCCAACTGAGTGATGGTAGAGTTTGGCACTTCTCCAGGTTATCTGCATGCAAACCGTGTAGTCCCTCATTACCCAGTTCTGATGACAGAAATTGAATGAAACTGTTTCGTTACACACATGTTATGGTCATGTTCCCTCTGGTTCAAGGGAAAGGTGGTGGAACTTTGGTGAGGAAGAAGAAAATGTTGTTCATCCCCAGGTCGTTCAGCATAATCCCCCCATGCGTTCTGTTGTGCATTCGACAAGCAATGAAGTGTCCTTATCTCAAAGAACCAGAGTGGGTCGACATGTGGTTCCCCCAAGAAAACTCAATGATTATGTATGTGAATAACTCTGCCGCACCGCGCTGCTCTACCTCCCACCCCCCATTCCCCATCCTTTCCGTAAAGAGGAAGATGTGTTATGTTCTTTCCTCAGATGTCCTCTCCCTCCTCTCGTACCCCCCTCCCCTCCTGTCATCAGCTGTACGTTCTGGAATGTTGACAGATGACAGCTGATGACTGCAGAGACCAGACGCTCCTCCCGGTTTCCCTCACTAAACTGAATTACTTATGTGTTGGAAGCTTATAATAAACTTCGTTTGAACTCTTCAAGTGTGTGGAGATCATCTTTACACTACCAAGCCACCAAATCCTGGAACGACCTCCTACAACACATCAGGGCCTCCTCCTCGCTTCTTGAATTCCACAAGAAGCTGAAGACATGGCTATTCAATTAGTCTTCCTGCGGGACTATGGAGACTGCCTGTATTTAGGCCAAGCCTCACCACACGCCTACACTCACCTACTCAGCATCTGGATACCCTCATGGGTGACAAGGCACTCTACAAATCCACCTTACATTACATGCAGACCTCAGTGATTAAGACTGTTAGACCTGTCAGCCTTAGGGTGGTCTTACACTTAGCCTTTTGCCTTCACCCCTCTTATTTTTTCTGATCTCCTTTTTGCTGGCCTTTGGACTCTCTGCACTTTACCACTGCTAACATGTGCTCCTGCCTTAAAACATGGCAACAATAGCTTATCCCCAATTGGCACATTTAATTTACTTATAAGTCCCTAGTAATGTGGGACCACATATACCCAGGGCCTGCAAAAGAAATACCACTAGTGGGCCTACAGCTCTTATTGTACCACTCACTTAGGGCACCCCTTTCAAATATGTCTCAGTCCTGCCATTGCAGTCTTTCGACCTGTGAAAAGAAACATTTTGCCAGGTCCCAAACTTTCTTTTTATTACATATAAGTCACACTTAGGTCAGGCACTGAACAGCCAAGAGGGCAAGGCGCAATGCATTTAAAAGTTGGACATATACTTTTAAGTTTTACATATCCTGGTAGAAAAGAGTGGAAAATTCTTAAATTTGTTTTGTCACTACTGCAATTCCTGCCTTCCCATAGGTTAACATTGGAGTTACCTTATTACCTTTAATAAGCTGTAACTCCCAAATGGGACAGGTAACCAGTTCATGTTTGTGTTTGGTGTCTGTGGAATTGTTATAAAAAATCCTCCTTCTTGGTGAAGTTGGATTTCAAATGACAATTGTGAAAATGACACTTTTAGAAAGTTAGTTATTAGCAGGTATGTGAGCCTACAAGGGATTTATTGAACCATATGTTTACATTAATTACTGCATTCAATGTTAGCAAACTCTAACAGGTAGTTTGCAATTCAATTCCTTCGGACACAGTTCCAATTATATTACATATGAACAAATCATCAAAGAAAGATTTATAACACAGGTATATGTATTCAGCGAATAGATTTACATGAACCAAAAAATTATAAAGGGTACAAAAAGATAAAACACACAATGCAACCAGAAGTTACAGTCATTAGATGTTACATATACTTAATTGTTACAATTGTGAACACCTTTTTAAGATAATGGTAAGGCAATGTGACCAGACTAAACAAAGAACGTTGCCTTCAATACAATGATGCAAAAAATAGGTGTGACTGTCGACGTTTCAGTCTAAAGTTGTCTGAGTCCGCTAGACCATCTTCAGGAGATTTGATAAACAGATTAATGACCAGCTTCAAAGTCGGCGCCACGATTTTGGAATTCGATTCCATCTAAATACAGATTTAAACATTTTTGGGACCAGAGTGCATATTCACGACCACATGATTGGCCATTGGTCCTAACACCAGTAGGGCAAGTCTGGGAATCCTTCTGCCACACTGCAGTTTGAATAGCATTGATTGCTGTACAAGTGGGAGGCTTTTTTAGCCACCACACATTTCTTGTTGGATTTCTTGAAGGGTCATTCATCTGTTTATCAAATGTCCTGAAGATGGTCTAGCGGACTCAGTCAACTTTAGACCGAAACTTCGACAGTCACACCTATTTTTTGCATCATTGTATTGAAGGCAACGTTCTTTGTTTAGTCTGGTCAAATTGCCTTACCATTATCCTAAAAAGGTGATCACTATTGTAATGAAGAAGTATATGTAACATCTCATGACTGTAACTTCTGGTTGCATTGTGTGTTTTATGTTTTATCTTTTTGTACCCTTTATAATTTTTTGGTTCATGTAAATCTATTCGCTGAATACATATACCTGTGTTATAAATCTTTCTTTGATGATTTGTTCATATGTAATATAATTGGAACTGTGTCCGAAGGAATTGAATTGCAAACTACCTTTTAGAGTTTGCTAACATTGAATGCAGTAATTAATGTAAACATATGGTTCAATAAATCCCTTGTAGGCTCACATACCTGCTAATATTTATGTGCCCAAGCCGTCAAGGTTAGATTGGGTTTCCCACTTTTCTCAATATTTTACTTTTAGAAAGTTAGCATTATCCTGGCTTAGTCATTGCGTACCTGCAGCATGTCTTGGGGTCACATGACTGGGTGTAGCTGACCGTTGGCCTTTGTGTATTCTTCCCAGACAGCCACACACAATAGAAAGCTTAGATTTGGCTGGGTGGGCCATCACTTGCAGGATTGGAGGGCGGAGCTAGGCACAGCCTTGTTTGCACTAGAAGAAGCTGTGTCCTGTCTCCACACAAAGGGCTGCATACCGCCTATAGATAGTCTGGAGCCACGACAGGGAAGACATCGAAGCCTGTGGACTTCAAATGGAAACCTCCAGAAGCTTCTCCCACTTCAAAGGAAGTCCAGGTATAAATATTGGACCTCAGACATCGACTCTTCAGTACACTTTTGGACCTTGGGAACCTCTGCAAGGAAGAAGGACTGCTGTGCTGCTGAAGAGTTTGCCACTCTGCATGAACTGCTGCTCTGAAGGACTTTTGTCCTGCTGCGCTGACCTGCTGCCCTCTTGCCTGAGTGAGAAGGACTGCACCTGCATCTTTTGAACTCAGGACTCCATTTGGCTCCAAGCGCTAGCTGGCTGACCTCCTGACCAGAGCCTCAGGGACAGAAGGCTCCAGCGACCTCAAACTCAGCACCTAGACCGTGCCATCTGTGAGTCCTACCCTGCCAAGTAGTGCCATTTCAGTCCTGGACCATCGGAGATGAGCCTGAAGGTGCTCTGCTAGACCATCTGTGAACCCAGTAGAACGGATGCATCCCCTCTGCTGCGCAGCGCAATCCCGAGCAGAACTAACACATCATCTCTGATGCGAGGATTCTCTCAGCTCAAGGATTCCACATCGACCCGGCAGCCCACATCAGAAATTCCACTGTCCGAAGCTTCCTCGAAGAAGGTTGTCGCATTGAAAATCTCTCATCGAAGGCATCCTTAACTATGACGCAGGTTCTGGCATCGCAGCCTTACAGCTCCTCTGAACTGGCGCATTGCTTCAACTGCTTGACGCATCCTCAATACTGGACTTTGCATCGCAAGCTCTGGTCAACGGGATCCTCGACAATGATGCAGTACCGTCCATTGCAATCTCACAGCTCCTTGGAACTGACATATCACTTCGAATGAGTGACACATCTCCGATGCATGACCTCACAATGCTCCACACCAGGATTTAAGATACTCTGTTCAGCGGGCTCCATCGGGGTTAGCCTAAATTTGTGACTTTGGCTCTTTGTGCTTTTTGGCAGTATTTTCACTAAAATCTGTAAAATTGCATATCTCTGGTTCTACTGACTGTATTGATGATATTTTGGTATTGTTTTATTTATTAAAAATTACTTTATTATTCTAACCTTTTTGAGTGGTGTTTTCACTTTATTACTGTTTGAAGTGTTGCACAAATACTTTACACATTGTCTCTACCCAGACTTTGCCTTTATTACAGAGACATGGGCAGACAATTCCTTGGAACCTGACTTTAATATCGCCATCCCTACGCGCTATAGTGTTGAACGACTAGATAGACCAAACAAGAAAGGTGGGGGTGCTGCGATTGTTTTTTGCAGCTCAATTAAGGCTAACTTTCAGCCAATTTTCCATTTGGACTGTGAAGCCCTTGGCTTCGCCCTGAAATTCAATAATTGATTCATTTTTCAAGGTTTGCTGATTTATCGCCCACCAGGCCCAAAGGCTAATTTTATTCGCAACATTCAGGAGTTAACGGAATCTTGTATAAGCTATCCCAGTTTTAGTAGGTGATTTCAATTTTAATATGGAATTGCTAAATAATTCGGACACCAACAATCAGACTGATACCCTTGGGAGCTTTAACCTAAACCAGTTAAGAAATGAACACACACATCTTGCAAACCACACTCTTGATGGAATATTTACAAACTCCCAGGAGCTAAAAGTGGAGAAGGTCTTGCCAGTTAGTATGGTCGGACCATAAGGCCATCTTTTTCTCAGTCAGGATTCCCTCATATAATAACACGGACAATAATAAATTTAGAAGTATTAATTATCGGCCCTAGAAAAATCTTAACATTGACAAAACTGAGGGATATTCTCTCAAACACTTGCCCAGCCCTAGATAGTAACTTGAACAGTTCTGCAATTAACTACACACATTGGTTAAACTCAGTATCACTGACGGTGGTGCCGTAAAAAATAGTAAAAAAGCTATAGGAAAAATCCATCAGCCCCATGGTTCTCAAAAGAATTAAAAGATTTCCAAGGAAAATGCAAGCATCAAGAGCGCTTATGGAGGAAGGAATACTGCCCAAATGAAAAGTCAAAATACAAAGAACTACTTGTACAGTATAAGGGCCTAATGAAAACAGCCAAAACAAAATTATTTTCTGAAAGCATAAGTTCAGCAAAAAATTCAAACAGAGAACTCTTGAAAACAGTTCAATCCCTGTCAAAATGAAATAATCGGAGTTCTTTCAATCGAGATGAATCATTTTGTAACAAGCTGCCAATCTTTTCTCTGTTGAAAGTCAACTCCATCTTCCACATTTTTTCACCTCCTTCAAATATACTAAGTACAAGTGACGTTTTAACCTATGATAAGGAACTGGATGCGCAGCAAACCTCCAGCTCCTTAACAAATCCACAATTCAGAATTTTTCTCCTTTTACTAAGGATAAAATAATCAGTTTTATTAACCTTATTAAATCGGGGGCCCCTTCGGATCCCTGCCCACCACAGGTTCTCAAGCAGGTAGCCAGTGTAGTGGCCGACCTGCTTATGGAACTATTACATGAAATACTGAGTAGAGGGCAATTTCCGAATATATGGAAAAAGGCATCTATCCTTCCATTGATAAAAAAGCCCACCCTGGATCCAACAAAGGTAGAAAACTATAGACCCATATCTCGCCTGCCTTTCCCTGCTAAAATACTTGAGAAAACAATGAACGAGGGGATGCTAGCCTTTTTTGGATGCTAACTTGTTGCTTGATTCCTCACAGTACGGCTTCAGAGCAAATCATTGCACTGAATCAGCCTTAGTAGCATCTTACGAGGAAGTAAGAATGGCAGTCGATAAGGGCCGAAAAGCGACATTGATTTTATTGGATCTATCTGCCGCTTTTGATACGGTTCACCATTCAATGCTCATAAAGAGGCTCCATTTGATAGGTTTCAGAAACTCGGCTTTGGCCCGGTTGAGCTAATTTTTGAGTAACAGACAGCAGCAAGTGGAGATGGGGAGTGCAAGCTCCACTCTGTTCTCCCTACCCTGTGGTGTTCCCCAGGGGTCTTCCCCCATGCTGTTTAATATCTATGTTAGCCCTCTTATCAATCTGATTCGCTGCTTTGGCTTAGCTTTATTTTCCTACGCCGATGATACTCAGATAGTGGTATCTATTTAATCAGACGTAAACAAAGAAGCCAGACATTTCTATAACTGAATGTCCCAAGTTGCACTCTGGATGCAAAATAATAGTCTGAAATTGAACTCTGATAAAACTGAGGCGCTGCTTTTTAGTAAAGAGACCACCTTCTGGAATGACTCCTGGTGGCCATCGAGCCTAGGCACATTACTTGTTACGGTCCAGAAAGTAAGAAATCTAGGAGTTATTTTTTGATTCAAAATTATCTTTTTCAGAGCAAACTAATTCAATCACCTCTTCAGGCTTTTTTGTGTTGAAGGTCCTGAATTTTTTTTTCTTTTATTCCCCTTGACCTGAAAAAACTGTGATAACAGCCCTTATTTTCTCAAAGCTGGATTATTGTAATGCTCTGTATGTGGGTGCTCATAAATGTGTGATAAAAAAATTGCAGGTTTTGCATAATGCAGCGGTAAGATTGCTACTCAAAATTCCTAACTTTAACCCTGTAGCTCAATCATTGCAGGATCTATCTTCACTGGCTTCAAGTCTATGTGCATAGTCTATAAGGCCCTACATCAGACTGCCCTAAGTACTTTCAGGAACGGTTCTCCTGGTATAGGCCAAGCAGGAATCTCAGATCCAGCTCCTCACAATCTGGCATCATTCCCAGATCAAATTAAGCAAGATGGGCATTTTCCATAGGGGCAGAAAAATGTTGGAACTCATTACCTTTTATGCTGCATTGTCAACCTTCTCTGATGCAATTTAGGATGCAGCTGAAGACCTGGCTGTTTACCGAAGCTGTTGATTAACTCGCTGTTAAAATCTACTGCATTTCAGCGTCTGACTGGTTTCTGCTGTTCTGTCTATAGTGCTAAGACACCTTAGGGTAATTGCGCGCTTAACAAAATCTTTTAATTCATTAATTAATTCATTTATTCTCTAAGTTAAGCCTGACTGCTCTGTGCCAAGCTACCAGATGGTTGAGCACAGTTTAATTTGGAGGTTGCCTGTGACTTCACCCTGACAAGAATTGTGGTCTCTCACAAGTAGGGTTTTACCGACCCTCAACCAATAACCCAATTTCTTACAATGACTGAAGTCAGTTGTGTAGGTATTGGGGCAGTGCTTGTTCAAGACCACAATGGTAGATCACAGACCATGGCACGTTAATTTAAGTCATTGGGAAGTGCAGAAAGTAATTATTGTACAATTGAAAGAGAAGCATTGGTGTGTTGTTGGGGAATAGAATATTTTCACCAATATGTGTGGGGCACTCATTTCTCAGTATTTACTGACTATTGACACTTGGTCAATTTGTTATGTATCAAAAGGGAAGACATGCTAAAACAAGGATTGCTAAGTGGCAACTGTCTATGCAGGAATACCATTTGGATCTTCAGTATGTTCCTGGCTGCATGAATGTGATTGCAATTGTTTATCACATTTGCCAATCCTGAGACTGAAGAATTTCTTCAATGAGAAGGATGAGGTGTTGATTGCAAGTTTCTCTGAAGAGACATGTGGTGCTGTGTCTGAGGATAAATGAATGCGTGCAGTCACAGATGATGAAATATTAATAAAAGTTCTAAAATGGATGAAGGACGGCTGGCCCAGAAGAAACATGTTGCATACTGTAGTGCTTTTCTGTTCCCCAGAATTTGTTGTGCAAAGAAGATCAGTTAGTGGTTCCTCCGAGTTTGAGAAACAGAATATTGGATTTAGCCCATCAGGCTAAACTCAAACTCAAAATGATCAGGGATCATGGTTTGAGTGATGCTAAGTGAAGAACATGTGTTAGGCTCCCTGATGTTGGCAGGGATGCAGAAGGCAAGGTACTAGAGTGTGTGGTGTCTGCCTGGCACACACACCACCCATTCTAGTGGTGTGTGCTCCAATCACCAAGAAATATGATTTCTACCTCTGTGAAAGTGTATGTATCCATTAAAGCATTGGAAAATAGGGTTAGACATTTTATATCCTTAGCATTTGGGAGGTTCCAGTGCTCTATTTATGCTGTTAATCAGTTCTCACAGTGGCCAGAGATGAAGTTGGTGGATCATGCCACCACAATTGAAGTAAAACATATTCTTACAGGAGATATTCCTCAAGGAAGGTATTCACAAGCATTAGGTCACCGATAATAGAGTTCAATTGGTGTCAGATGAAATGCTTGTCTTGCAGCAGAAGCTTTATTTTTTTTTTACTAATGTTCTTCTTTCCTTTTCTATTTTACCTTGGGCCCATAATCATACACAATTACTGGTTATTTTCTCTCTATCTATTTATGATATCTACCCACACCCACAGAGGCTTTGGTCTTCTGATGGACCTTGCTCATCACATTGAGGGGTGAGGAGCTAGGGTGTCTCCCATTTACTACCCAAAGACGGCCAACTAATTTTTAACCAACTCACAGATTGGAAATCAAATTTGAGTATATTAGTCTCAAGATTAGGCTATAGATGTATAGGATGACAACGGGAAGCCCAAGCCTCCTAAAGAAGTTCAGTCGGGCAAAAACCATACAAACCAATAGTGCTGCTCTAGCAGTGCAGAATAATAACAAAATAATCTGGTGTTCTGAGAATAATCTATGACTGTCTCCATTATGCATTAGAATCCGACTTGTTGAATGCACAGACTTTGTGGAAAGAATATTTCAAAGTTACGATTTAAAGAAGCCTCAGACAATAAAGATCAAATGTTGTTATTGTATTAAACGAATTTGGAGTTCCAAAGCAATAATCAGCATTTAAGGCAATAAGTTATGAGTATCGATAAGCAATTTCAAAATGTAGTATGAAACCACAAATTAAGCAGAGATAAGCCAAAAGGCAACCTGACAAGGAAATCTGAAACCTAATATTCAGCCACAGATTCCATAAAGTTTGCTAAGCAAGGGGAATTACTACCACCAATAACGCAGGAAGACAATTCAGTAATGTTCTCTTACGATAAGCTTAAAGTTCGGTCAGAGTTAGGAAGAGGGAAAGGAGTCAAAGACTGGCAGATCAGTAGTGTCAGCGAACCTCACTGACATGAGTTCCAAAGGTAGCAAGGGAGAGAAAATCCAGCATCGACAGCCTCAGCATCGGGAAAACAAGGACTGCCAAGTAAAGGATGTCTCAGTCCAAGAGTCTGAGAGCATGTCTCTAAGCTCTGAGAGTCAGCATTTGCAAGGAAGAAAGTATCAAAGAGCCGCTGTGTCAGCCTCTGCTCTCCCCCGTCTCTCTTCCTTCCTAAGAGTCTCTTCAATATTATATACCTTGCTATATCGGAGGTAACATCCACAGTCACCCCACAATGGTCTGTCATCCATGAGTTCAACATCCACTAACAAGGTGCAAAAAGAGATACTTTAGAGAAATTTCCCAAGCAAGAGGATGTGGCCTAACGGTTAGGGCGGTCAATGTCGAAGCTGGGAAACCGGGTTCTAGTCTCGATTCTGGGCAAATCACTTAATCTCCCTGTGCCTAACAAAATGAATGTGTCAGTCTGTAACGCAACTGGTGCTCAT
Source organism: Calotriton arnoldi (assembly GCA_963921515.1). Taxonomy (NCBI): domain Eukaryota; kingdom Metazoa; phylum Chordata; class Amphibia; order Caudata; family Salamandridae; genus Calotriton; species Calotriton arnoldi. The sequence goes on along the minus strand of CAWUFW010006426.1, from coordinate 4,517 downwards.
GTAAAGTGCTCTGATACCTTCGGGTAGAGTACACGCTATATAAAACTCTAAAAAAAATCCAAGGAAATTGATTGTCTGTTCCGGGCACACAGGTTAGTTCACAAAGAACAATTCAGGAATATTATTTTCCATGTACTGGTGTCATAAGTTTAGGTACCTGCATATTGGACCTTATCAAAGTGTCAAAAAAGTATTGTTTAAGCATCAGGATTGTTGTGTAAACAGTACAGAAAAAGTTACATGAATAGGCAACCAGAATCCTTTCGCATCGGTCCATGAAGTAAAACGCAATCCTAAAGTAAAAAGTCACTTATTGCATATAAAGGCAATGCAATTCTAATTAATAAATGAATATGCAATTAATAATCAAGTATTATAAGTTGTCAAAAATTATTGCATAGAAATGTTCAGTCCTAACTATGGCCTATTACTATGAGCCGCAAAGTACCTACATGTAAAATATTTTTATAAAACATATCATTTTTGTTGTTTCAGTTAATATAGGTTCTTATCAATGTAAAGCAACTACACAGAAAGTTACATTCATGTAAATTGAAAGGCAAAGCTTTTGCACCAGCTTTTCGATCTCCATGGTGCATTACAATGGAAGCATTAAAAGATGGTTTTTACTTTGATTATAAACACTGCACAATTAAATCAAGACTCATGTATATGATTTATCATTTTAGTTTACATTAGTTCGCATATTATCAGTGCACATTTTATTTTATGAATTTCATTTCAACATTGTTAAGCCATCAGTAAAGATGATTATTGTAGACATGTTAAACACACAATATATGAACTCTTTCTATTTCTACATCTTAAAGCATTATTTTACGGTGCTTGTATTTTGTCCCTAAATTAAATACTTGTCATTTCACTTTATGTGTGCAAGGTGCACATTCGCATTCGTGTGTTGTTTTGTTATCATATCCAGTGATTAATGTTATAATCCATTTAACATTGTATCATTTGTTTTCCTGAAAAGCCATGCCATTGACTATAGTCACACCTCAGTTTATAAGCCTTATTCGGGGCCACTGGAAATATGTGGCAGGAGAGGGCCAAAGTATGCGGCATGGTTGAGTAAATTTAGCGGCAAGAAAATATAAATTATGCCGCATAACACAGTTTTGTTTAGTATTACTTCATTATTTTGTCATTTTTAAACTTAGCAACACTGTCTGGGCATAGGGTGCCCCTTGTTACTACCAGTTTAACACCCAAATATAACAATAAGCAATAGAAAGGTGACCATTCGAGCTTTGCAATGGGCCTTCCACCATGTCACAACACATGTTGCTGGTGCAGAGACATAATATTGAGGAAAAAATATCAAATTGCACAAATATCGAGTCAATAATATCGTGGTTCAGAAACCTCAAATGGGAGAATATCGTGGTCAAGAATATTGATTTAAGGTAAGTAATATCGATTTAAAAAATATCGAAGTGTTTAATATCGTTTGCAATAATATATAGGGGCCGATTCCGATCTCGGCCGGAAGTGCACCTAACACCATTCGTCCGGAAAAAAACCAAGCCGAACGCGTGTTTACCGACCGATTCGAACATGCGTTCGAACGAGCAAGTACGATGCGCATAACTGCCCAGATCCCGACCCAGCCGTACTTACCCATTCCAGCTCCTGTTCCCCGCCCGAGCCGGATCCGTAAACGCAGAATCGAGTCGCACGGAAGCAAAACTACAGCACCTTCCGGCCGGACCAGTACGATGCGCCTTCCGTACGCGCCGAACCCGTCGCTACGTCCTGCACGTCAGAGCATCCGGGAGAGCCGCACATAAGCTCCGATTCGCGCCACAAGACGATCCACGGCTACGAGACGAACAAGCCAGCCACGAGTATGAGTCGAAGCAACGAGATACCCGAACGAGACGAACCAACAATGAATCCCATCACGCAGGTCCTACCAATACTCTACATCTATTACCGGAACATGTACGGACGCGTACGGCGCAGACGGTAAGTTAAACACCCACTACACAAACAATATATAACACACACACATAGGGATGCAGAAATGACTTACACTAGCAACAGCAGAACCATAGGGGCTGGATGCCTACCACTACCACCACCCCTACTCATGGGGGGCTGGATGCCTACCACTACCACCACCCCTACTCATGGGGGGCTGGATGCCTACCACTACCACCACCCCTACTCATGGGGGGCTGGATGCCTACCACTACCACAACCCCACCCATGGGGTGCTGGATGCCTACCACTACCACCACCTCTACCCATGGGGGGCTGGATGCCTACCACTACCACCACCCCTACTCATGGGGGGCTGGATGCCTACCACTACCACCACCCTACTCATGGGTGGCTGGATGCCTACCACTACCACCCCCCCTACTCATGGGGGGCTGGATGCCTACCACTACCACCATCCCCACTCATAGGGGGATGGATGCCTACCACCAACACCACCCCTACTCATGGGGGGCTGGATGCCTACCACTACTACCATCCCCACTCATAGGGGGCTGGATGCCTACCACTACCACCACCCCACCCATGGGGGACTGGATGCCTACCACTACCACCACCCCTACCCATGGGGGGCTGGATGCCTACCACTACCACCACCCCTACTCAGGGGGGGCTGGATGCCTGTCACTACCACCACCCCTACTCATGGGAGGCTGGATGCCTGTCACTACTACCATCCCCACTCATGGGGGCCTGGATGCCTACCACTACCACCACCTCTACTCAGGGGGGCTGGATGCCTACCACTACCACCACCCCTACTCAGGGGGGGCTGGATGCCTGTCTCTACCACCATCCCTACTCATGGGGTGCTGGATGCCTACCACTACCACCACCCTACTCATGGGGGGCTGGATGCCTACCACTACTACCATCCCCACTCATAGGGGGATGGATGCCTACCACCAACACCACCCCTACTCATGGGGGGCTGGATGCCTACCACTACTACCATCCCCACTCATAGGGAGCTGGATACCTACCACTACTACCACCACCCCACCAATGGGGGGCTGGATGCCTACCACTACCACCACCCCTACCCATGGGGGGCTGGATGCCTGTCACTACTACCATCCCCACTCATAGGGGGATGGATGCCTACCACCAACACCACCCCTACTCATGGGGGGCTGGATGCCTACCACTACCACCACCCCACCCATGGGGTGCTGGATACCTACCACTACCACCACCCCTACTCATGGGGGGCTGGATGCCTGTCACTACTACCATCCCCACTCATAGGGGGATGGATGCCTACCACTACCACCACCCTACTCATGGGGGCTGGATGCCTACCACTACTACCATCCCCACTCATAGGGGGCTGGATGCCTACCACTACCACCACCCCACCCATGGGGGGCTGGATGCCCACCACCACCACCACCCCTACCCATGGAGGGCTGGATGCCTACCACTACTACCATCCCCACTCATAGGGGATGGATGCCTACCACCAACACCACCCCTACTCATGGGGGCTGGATGCCAGTCACTACCACCACCCCTACTCATGGGGGCTGGATGCCTGTCACTACTACCATTCCCACTCATGGGGGCCTGGATGCCTACCACTACCACTACCCTACTCATGGGGGGCTGGATGCCTACCACTACTACCATCCCCACTCATAGGGGGCTGGATGCCTACCACTACCACCACCCCACCCATGGGGGGCTGGATGCCTACCACTACCACCACCCCTACTCATGGGGGGCTGGATGCCTACCACTACCACCACCCTACTCATGGGGGGCTGGATGCCTACCACTACCACACCCCACCCATGGTGGGCTGGATGCCTACCACCACCACCACCCTTACCCATGGGGGATGGATGCCTACCACTACTACCATCACCACTCATAGGGGGATGGATGCCTACCACCAACACCACCCCTACTCATAGGACGGGTAATGCATGACACAACCAGCATACTCCAACATAAGGAATGTCAGAAAAACACATCCCCCCCAACACCATGACAAGCGTGTGTAGACTGTGTCAAATGTCTACAACACTGAACTTGACATTGAACATACAACGTGACCCCCTATCACATGTGTCACACATAAATGTGTGTGGCCTCCACAATGCAAGCAGACCATGACCACTGTGGCAATGGGGTCTAAACCCCCATCATCACAGTGACCAAAAGGTAAGTGTGGGGTCCATAGCTGAAGCACATTTTGAACATTGTGGCAATGGGGTCCAAACCCCCATCATCACAGTGACCAAAATGTAAGTGTGGGGTCCATAGCTGAAGCACATTTTGAACATTGTGGCAATGGGGTCCAAACCCCCATCATCACAGTGACCAAAAGGTAAGTGTGGGGTCCATAGCTGGAGCACATTTTGAACATTGTGGCAATGGGGTCTAAACCCCCATCATCACAGTGACCAAAATGTGAGTGTGGGGTCCATAGCTGAAGCACATTTTGAACATTGTGGCAATGGGGTCTAACCCCCCGTCATCACAGTGACCAA